>OY735246.1:19719154-20919154 GCA_963457695.1 Neria commutata
TGATATGCCAAATTTTGGAAACCATTTTTCAAATGTAATGCCAGCGCGAACACATTTACAGAAAATTAACTGCGTTGGCAATAACAAGAGGTCCTTTGGTGCTTTGAAAGGATGTGTACTTGCGCACTTGTAAATTGCCCAGCTAAAAACGTTTTTATTGAGGCGTACACGATTTTTTTAAGTGCAGAACATAAAAATAATTATTATTGTTGTTACTGTTATGATTATGGCGAAATCCGAAGGCGTGCGGGCAAGAAAAAGAGGCAAAAAGGAAAAAAAAGCAAGTTGGCGAAAAAAGAAAAAAGTAATGTTAATGGTGTGAACAGCAGCGAATTCTGCCGGTGTCTTTTCATCTGTCCTTTTGTGGTGTTGTGCGTCCGATGGTGTGCGGTGCAGGCGGCAACTTTAGTTACTTTTACAATTGCCTCGCTGTCTTCGCTGTCTCGCTATTCGAACAAATTCAACAAAAAAACATAAAAATGGAAATGCGTTCTAGTGAAAATTTATGAGCAGCGTAGGTGGAGCGTAAACTTATTTATAACAATAGCAATAGCAATAACAACCACCACAACAATAACAACAGGAGCAGTAGCGGCAAACAGTGAAGAGGAACCGCAACAGCGGCTATGGCAGCGCTTCCGGCCCAGCCACGGGGCTTACGTGTGCTTATGGCGAAAGTGTTTCTTTCTGCACCTTCGACTTAACACACCTCCAACTCACTGCGTACAGATCCTTAGCCGCTCGCAGACACGCACACACACACACACACACTCGACTGCAGGCGGCGCGCGCTGAGCATCTACTTTGGAAATATACAAAAACAAAAAGTAATTTTCACAAATTTGCCAAACCGTAATCCTTGGAAGGCAGCACACGATCCGTAGGAATTTATGTGCCGTGTTGGCAATTTGCAGTTGCACACACCCACTCACACATACACTGACACTTGCAGGCGGTCGAGCAACATGAGAAAACAACGCGGCGACTAACGCAGCTGCGTTAAGTGTGGCTGCAGCGGCCTGGACTGGGCTGAACCGAGTGTGCAGTGGTAGTGTAACAGCAGCGGGGTTGGGTGACGTCGTTAGTGAAGATGTGTGCTAGCCTCTTCGGCTGTGCCCTGTGCAGGGGATCCTTTGTGCAACGCAACACAACACAACGCAACGTAAGTGAGTGAGAGTGGACGCAGGTGTGTGACCTGCGAGGCGAAAGCAATTTCACTTTCTTAACCACTCAACGGAACAAATGACGCTAAGGTGCGCTGAGCATCAAACACAAGCAAGCACAAGGAAGCACATAACCAACTACGGAAGCAACTGAGGAAGTGAGTCAAGGTAGCGCTTTGCTAAAAGGAAACTGTCGCGACGCCATTTATTATCGTCGGCAAACCGATATTAACGACATTGCGAAATTCGGTCTGTGTGGGTACCCAACACTGTTGGGTGGAGGGAGTGGATGGGTGGAAGGGAGCTTGGTTGGGATTTTAGTTAAACGTTGAAGATGAAATGTTTCGGTTGGCGCTTAAAGTCGCATACAAGTTTGAAAGTTCAAGAGCACATTGAAACGCTTCAGAGGCAAAGGCTTTAGCTGAATTGAAAAAACTTCATATCTTATCTATTGCAGAAAGTGCAGACCCTACTGGGTTTTAAGGAAAAAGTTTTGAAAATTTTAAATTATGCTAAAAACCCGACATTCGAAATGCTTTTTCTTTAGCTGCAAATTTGTGCTTCTGAAAATAGATACTTTACTCATTCTTCAAAAGAAGTTATTTTAAGGCTACCTACAGACTAAATCCAAACCGATCAAAATTGTAAACGATTTAACGAGAGTTGGAAATAGAGTTCCAATACAAATTTTGATAGCCAGCTTTAAGTTTTCTTTCTTCATCGAAGAACTTTTAGAGACGGTTTTGACCTAAAAACCTTTCTCTGAAACTCCAAAATAAATGGTTTATATGCCAACACTACTGCCAAAATTATAAGCATTCCTTTGGAGCATAAGTTTCGATTACTTCCAATGAAATATTTTCAAAATTCAAATTTCCATTTCTTTCGCCATAATTGAGGCATCTTTCAAATAGTTGATTGCTGCATGGAAGAGCCTTAAAGTAAACTGTCGGCGTATCATAAATTTACCAAAAAGAACATCTGTTTCCGTACTTAAAACACGCAAGTGGAGCGCTTGAGAGGGTGTCTGTGTGCGTGGGAGGGTTTGTTTGCATGCTTGTGTTGTTGAGGTTTTTCATCTTTGCTAATGATTAAGAACCGCACTAACCCACACACACATAGACACTTACACATTTACACACAAACCCTACAAGCACTTCCCCTTTCCAACAACAATCGCAACAACCACTTCTCCGCGGCATGTGGCGACCGCAAGCAATTATTGCCCCAATTGGGAAGGGGGAGGGGCTGCCGACGAAGGTAAGTTCTTGCTTCGCGCTGAGGCAATCATTACGGTTGAGCGTCGAGTTGAGTTGAGTTGGGTTGAGGAGCTGCAGAGTGGCTGCTTGTATTGTTGTTTTGTGTTGCAGTTAGTGTTGCCGGTTGCCATTTTGAGCAGGAGCTGTTGTTGCCGAGCAGCGCTGCCGCTTTGCGCTTTTTGCGGCATTGTTGGGCTGCGCAGCTTGCCTACACTTCGAGGCAGTTGCAGAGTGTACGAGAGAGCGGCGCAGGGCGGCGGGGAGTTTGCAATTGCTCCGAAGCGTTGCTGCGTTATCGTCATCGCCAACGCTTCGAGCTGCGCGGCAGCGAATGAAAATTGCTTGTAGCCGCCATTGAGCAATTGCATTTTAGTATGCCTGCAGCAGTAATGCAGGCAGAGCTGTAGAGGAGCTGGGCACCAGGAGGGAATGTTTCTTCTTGAATTTTTTCAAAGAAGTTGTTGCAAGTTTGGGTTTATAATTTTTACTAGCTATTCTGCTAGACAAGAGCATTTGGCTTTGCAAATGTATGTGTTGCCCCTTGCCATAAAAGCTGAAACTATGGCACTGTCTCGTTGGCACTCTGCATACAAAACTGTGAACGCAAATAGTACGAGCAATTAAGATTTATGAATTACTCGCAGCCAGGTTAACATCTTGTTTCAATTACACGAGACGACGGCGATGCGCAGACTTTAAAGACCCTTCGCTGGCGAACGGCTTGTGCTGAGCACTGTCCGAGGAAGGGCGGTTGTGTGAGTGTAATTGATGGTAACTTAAAGAAAATGGCTGCTCGTAATTGAGAATGGCATGGGACGGCAATTTAGACGAAAGCCACTCCCATACTAATGAAGCTTCTTTTATAAAGTGTGTGTAAAGATTGCTGAATTTCTAGCTTTTAAAGAGTAGCGTATATATTTTTCAGATGAATGAATCGGAATAAACATTAATTCATTCTCATGTGTTCTTTCTTGGTAAGTTCGAACAGAAATGCCACGGTATAAATGTAAAGAGTGAGCCCAAAATAAGCCTTTCAGTCTCTTTTGAGTTGGTCTTATGGAGTGATGGTGTCAAATTTTAAATAAACGGCCCGAAACAATTTCTCAAAGAAATAAATCTCTTGAATGATTCAATGATTTTTTTTTGGCTAATTTATTCTTTTTTCCAACAAATTTATGTTTCAATGGAGGAATCCCTTATAAAATATCAAGCTTTATGCTGGCAAACTGCGCTGCTAATTTGACAACTAGAAATTTTGCGAAAATTCCGAAAATACGCAAACATAAATCTCAAATGAGAATTTTACATACCAAAAGAAAAATGCAAATACGTAAATAAAGCAATAAATGCGAACTTTGGTCCGGGACGAGGAGAGAGTGGCAATAAACACATATCATTATCAAATTAAAATGCCATTTCGTGTATTGACAAAATGCCGGAAATACCAAGAGTTGTGCACGTATGTGGAAAAAAAGGACCAACGGATGCGAAAGTAAAATGAAATTAAGGCGAACCACAGTAAGAAGCCTTTTGAATAAGAACAAGACGAAGAAAAAACTAGTGAAACGAACGAAAAATCAAATCAATTTTAATTTACAAACAAATAGCACTAAAAACAACAGCAGCATGGGCTGAAATGCATGTGTGTGTGTGTGTGTGAGGAGGGTGCAGTGCAAGGGGTTGGCCAACGACTTAAGGTCAAAACGAATGCTTAGCATATGCACATAAATCTTGGCGGCGGGCAAGAAAATTGCGGCACCCCAGGCATGGACGCAAAAAGAGCCAAAAAGGACAACAGGCTGGCAGGCTGGAAAGCAGACTGTCCGGCAGGCAGGCAGACAGGCGGGAAAGGACAATAAAATTGCTAAACGCTTCAATGACAATTTGAGCATGTAAAATAAAACAGTAAATACACATAAATAAAAATCAAGAAAGCAGTGGAAACAGAACCAAAATCCAGCTTAAGCTTGTAAAACAACCCCCAAACAGGAGTATACCTTGGAGCACAAGGAGAATGGGAAGGAGAAGCCACACAGCAGCGCACTAAGTAGGAAATGTCCTTTTTGCAAAACGCAATGCAAAGGAAATACAATTGTGTGGGTAGCAGGAGTGGCAGCAGCAGACAATTGCAGCGAACCAAAAAAAACCTTAAACAGACAGACAGATAAATGGACGAAGGGACGGACACAATCATAGACGGCAGCGACTAAAGGAGTAGACATAACGGACGAGGGCAATGTGCTTAAAGGCGCGCAAATAAAATTAAAGGCGAGAAAACAAGTGACGGCCGAAATGGTCCTTGGAAGAAGGCAGCAAGAAGCTGTAGGCACTAAAAGTGGCTGCCAGTTGAAAGCAAAGCAACGAAGGAAGACCCACATTGTGCGTATTTGCGCATTAATCAATTGCATTTGCAGGACATCAGCGTGGACGTTGGTTGCTTCTTCTCTTTGCTGTGGCACGCTGAAGGCGAAACACTTGCGGCAGATTGATTTGTAGGCTTGACCTAACTTGGCGTTTGATTAAATTAAATTTTCAGAAAAGGACACAACCGAATAAAGGACAAGCTATGGCAGCAGTGGCAGTGGGAGCGCACAATGAGCGTAATTGGTAAAGCTGCCAAAGTAATTTGGGCAACAAATGTGCGCAAATGGGCACGATTTTCTGGTTGCTGTATTGCTGTGTAAAAGAGCATTTGCAAAGTTGAGCGCTGTCTGCGTGCTGATTGGACAATTAAAGGATAATGAGCGCAAACAAATTTGTTGGCTGCAGTGTGCAGAGATTTGGCAGCATTTTGATATTGATATTGAAGCACATTTTAGGTATAATTGACATGCAATTTATGATTTAAGCGCAAATATGGAAAGCAGTTATCCTTACAGGAATACTAATCGTTTAATTAAAACAATTGTTAGCAACCGAAATGGAATTTTCGGCAGCACAATTAACAAGAAATTTAATTTTTCAATTGTGATAATTTCATTAAACAAAGACTTTACTAAAATTTCTTCCCTTAGTTAACCCTCTAGTTCCCAAATTTTTGATCTTGATAAAAAAATTACAGGAGGTAGTTTTTGTGTTTAGAAGCAATATTTGTTCAGGGAAAAAAATTTGAGGTAAATAGGAGGCGTGGTAGGAGGTGTAGAAGGTAGAAGGCCTAGAGGCCTGCTTGGGAAAGAAAGCCAAAAAAAGTTGAATATGAAGTTTTGAAATTCTTTCCATTTAAGTTCGCTTTTTTCATAAAATCAAACATATAAATATTAAAAAAACATAAACTAATATAGTTCGGTGTATGTATATGTATATATATTTGATTTAAATTTTTTTAAATGAAATTTAAAGAAGCAATGATCTTGTAAAGAATGGCAAATATATATGTATAATATATTTTCGGCACAAAACTTGTGTTTGAAATGTGTAGCCAGCATTTTTGCATTTCCGTGATCATAGCCTGGAGCTTTCTTGTCAACCATTTCGCTATGATTATTGAAATGCAGATTGCATAAAATTTTGTCGAAATGATTCCGAGGCATTGTACTTTGTATACCGTGAAATGGGTTTTCACTCCGGTAGGAACCAATACAGGGGTATCGATAAGCCAACATAAAAAATAAAATTCGAATGTATTGCCTTATTTCTTGAGTGGACAAAGAAAAAGAAGTCAGGATGTTTTTCTGAGCTGCGTACAAGTTGGTTTGTGATGTAATGTGTTTGTTCAACCATGGTATCATCGAAGAAAAAGCAAAACATTTATAAAGTGTTTCAAGCATCTTGAACTCATCTCCCAAGTCAGTGCCACGAAATGAGAGGGCAGATTGTTTGAGTACCAAATTCGTCTTCTTCCCCAAAATTTTTTTAAACTCATCACATTTTGGATCGACATATAGTATAGGCGATAACTGGGTCTTCTTTAGGCTTGTTCATTCCCTTGTTAGCATTGTAATCAGCAGTCACAAGCCGCATATATCTTGGTCGTTGAGATTTTGCATTTACTATTGAAGGCTATGGTAGATTTTCCAGACGGCAAGTCAGGCGTACCGCTGCCGAACTCCTATTCACCTAAATTTACTGCAGCTGCTTTAACTGGTGAAATAGATTCATTAATCAAAATTCAATTTGGCTCATCGAAGTCGTTATCGTTGTCAAAATCGATTTCATCATCTGTTTGTAGAACTGAGTCGAACTTTTCCACAATTTGCCATATCTGATCGTCAGAAAGCGATGAAAGTTTAAAATTTCGCCGATATTCCATTTTTCTATACATATAAAAAGCTATAGCGAAATTGGAACAATAGAGAATATGTCACAAAGTTACAAAGAAGCTTTTAATTCAACCCCAATTCTAATTTCGGACCTTTTATGTGAAAGGGGACCAACTCTCCCACCTAACCCCCGCTGACTACGCCCTATTATAGGTTAAGATATAATACGATAACTCTGCTGATAAATGGCAGTGTATTCAATCTTGTTTGTTAAGTAATAGAGCAATAATATTCAAGTAAAGAACAAAATATCTTAAGTTACCGTCACAACATTTTTATGCTTCGCGTCCCAAGCAGGCCTACAGACACTGTACGTTTCGGGCTAGCTGGAAAGAACGTAATAACTTTTTTTCATCAAATTTTCTTAGTTTCTTAAAGTACACATTCACAGCTACTCGCCAATAATTTTTTTATTGTTATCAAAGCATAACTACTATGTTTTTTTTATGTTTGATTTTAAGGAAAATTGAAAAATAATTATTTTTTCCATTTTGCACGAAATTTCAACTTTGACTGGCGATGACTGCCGTCGCATGCAGCCCAGCATCAAGTAACTATTTTTATTTTAACAATTGGGGATTTCCTTGTTTGTATGCAAAAAATCAGATTTCTATATCATAAGGTGTCGTGCACAGAATTTTTCAAATTTAGGCTGTCTACAGGCCTTCTTGGGAACTAGAGGGTTAAATTTCGCTGAATGACTCAATTACTCTTTGGATTACTTATTAAAAAAATATTTGGTAAAATGTTTTGATGACTCTGTTAAAGGTAGGCTAAGCCGACTAAGACCAACTTAAAGTTTATTATAAAAAAAATATCAAGCGTCTTTCATTGAAAGTGAAAATCTTTCCTAATAAAATTCTGTGAAGTCTCGCGGTCGAGTTGAAAAGTTTTATATTGCTGTTCGACAAGAAAAACGTATGGATATATAGTTCCTTTCAAGAGTATGCGTGTGAGTGCATATGTGTGATTGTGTTGATATATGTGTGTGTTTGTGTGTGTGACAATGGTCCCTTATGACTGACAAAAACAAAAGTTGAAATGCTGCTGCTTCTTATTTCAAATACTTTTACTCCTTTCGCATTGATAAGGACAATCACACTCACATGCACATGCAAGCACACGCACGCAAGCCCAATGACATTGACAGTGTGTGATGGTACTTTAGACTTGAGTGTGTATGCAAGTTTGACTGATAGTAAAAGTTTGCGGGTTGCCGCAAAAACTTTTGCCATAATAACAGACAAAAGCCTCCGAGCATTTGCAAAGCGAAGGAAGCGGCCTTCGTTCAACAGCAGCAGCAGCAGCCGACAGACGCAAGCTGTAGTATAAGCAGAAGGAAGCAGAAGGAAGCATAACGCTGCAATTACCGGAAGGATATGGAGTATATGAATAAAATTTTAATTATACTAATGAAAATGAATAAAGGATGTGCTGGAGAGTCGTTTAAGGAAGTGCTTTTGATGCGATTGTGGCGTTGTTTTTGCAGCGTACCTATATGCAAATAATACACTTGCAGAATTTTTTTTAAGTAAGTGGAAAAAATTTTGCTGCTTTTACAGTTTTGCTTTTGTTTAAAGAAATTTTGACTATACTCTAAGAAAAGCATGAGCCTTTCGTTTTCATTTGCTTTTGAATAATTTTCTTAAACATTTGATTTTTGTTCCACTGTCTTTTTTCTGAAAAAAAACAACTTTTCTTGACATTAAAAAGTGTTCGTTAATATTTGAAGAAAACTTTCCAAATCCATATCGTTTGAATTTTTAACACGGGTTTGCTCATTTTCGAGTGTAGTCGATTGGCAAATGTGCAGCTACTTGCAAATATTGTCTTAGACTTTGTATCGAAAAACTATAAAATTGTTACTGCCAATGCAAATAGTGCAAAAACAACACAATCATAAAAGTGCTGCTGTCAAATTTATGCTCTTGCAACTGCTTTCAATCACAATTGAACTAGTTTATAAAGTGCGTTTGGACTAGTTTTATTTCTTACAGGCACTCTGCAAGTAAGCTTATGAAATTGTCATACACTTTTTGACGCAAACAAACACAATCAAATGCAAGAGAACTGCAAATGAAACCCTTAAATAAACACACATACACATAAAAATCAACAGACACACAAATGCACTTATGCCACACGCACACACACACAGATAGAGAGACAATCAAACAGAAACAAAGACGCAACAAATATAGGAAAAAGTGCGTTCACATGTGTATATTTGTCTCTCATATATTGACACACACATACACACATGCAATTGACTGAATTGCAGTGCTTGAATGCCATAGCGCTGCCTGACAAGAGCGCGCACGTCACATTTAATGCGGAATTCCATTAAACGACAACCGCAATGCTATACAAACAACAACAACAACAGCCATAGCAAGAACACTAACACCAATGCATTGCAGTGGCATTAAATCCCAGTTGGAAAGTGATCGCTGCCATCAGGCATCTTTAAAATCTACGCATACAAGAGTATCTGTAAATAGATGGAGATCAATGATAATAGACAATTTAGGGCGTGCTGACAAGAATACTAGATCCTTCTTCCAAACAAAATCTTAATATTGCAGCCCTATTCTAACGAGTTTGACAAAAGCCTTATCTCAATATTTTTTATGAACTTACATATGTATGTATATTGCTTGTTATGAATAAATAATTTTATCTTATAAAGAGTGAAAGTGATTGTAACGCCAGCACAGAAAATTTAATGGCTACGTTTTGAGTTTCGAGTTTCCAAAGAGGAACTTGTTCTTCGCTGTTAACTCAAATTCTTTCTTTTCTTTTGTGAAAAACACCCAAATTCTGACAGATTACTATTTTGACAACTCCTAAACGGAACTGGTATCGCTAAGGACCCAACAGGGTCTATGCGTGGCCTTCTTAGGTAGCCAGATTAACCTAACCTAACTCAAATTCTGGCAGTGTTGTCATTAGTAAAATTACTAATGGCATTGCTAGCAATGTTGTAGTTTCCTACCGGCATGCATTCCAATGCACGAAACAAGAAAAAAATGCGTTATATGCCATAGCTTCCGCCACTTGCCATATAACGTATGCAGTGCCATTACATTCACATGAGGGAGGAGGGGCACTGGCGACGACAAAATGCCAGCATTTAAATGTATAAATGCGACCCCGCCATTGCATTTCCTTTCGCCCCCTCTCACTACTGACTCATTTGCACACAGCATCTTCTGCGCTACTCCATCCTCAGCCTCTCCCTCATCCACAACAGCGCAACTTGACTTCACTTGCCATCGCAACGACTCACCTCCGCCAGCGTTTCAACGCCAATTGAATCGAATCGAATCGCATTGGCAACACTGCCGCATATTTGCGCAATATTGCAAATGTGTTTCGATTTTTGCTGCTGCCATCCCCCACCTCCCCCCGCCTCAGCGCTCACTGCTCTTCGCATATGCCGGCCGAAACCCACGCAATTTCATGGCTCTTTGCTACCCTCTGCACACCCACAAACTGACGTGCATTTGACATGGCTGAGGGGGTACGCTTGACGCTTGTTTGTGCTCAATACGTAGGCAGGTCCTTCGCATGGACTGCGAGCTATAGCATGTTGCTGTTGTGGGAGTGTGTGTGTGTGTGTGATGCCGTGATTTTATCAATTCAATAAAAACGAAATAAAATCAGTACAAATGCAAATATCGTTAATGCATTGGGGTTTACGCTCTCCACAGGCTGGCATACCAATGCGCGTGTGTGTGTGTGTTTATCTGGAAGCAGGTGGCATGCTCACACACACACATTACACTATCGCACACATGCCGAATTTCATGTTTCTCATGTGGCTGTATTTTTGTCAACCGAATTTGTACCGATGTGTGCGTATGTGTGTCAGTGTGTAGATTGCATTGCTACATTTTGCGGCATATTGAGTTATTATTTAAATAATTAATTAATTATGATTTATTTGTAATTATTTTGTGCAATTCCTGATATTTTCCTTCATAAATTAAGCTGCATTTTCCACATTTTTATTTGCAATTACATTTTTATATGATATTTGATTTTTTGCAATTTTATTGCTATATTTTTTGCAATTCTCATAAATATTTCACTATTGATTTGTTGTTGTTTTTTTGCCTTTAATTTGCCAATAATTGTTGTCGTTTTTTGCTTAATAATTTGTGGTTAATCTGCGCTTAATTGATTTTCATAAATTATCAGCACTCGCCGCGGCATTAATTCTGCTCGTGCTCAGCTGTCAGTGTGTCGCTACGTATGTATGTATGTGTGTGTGTGCAATTACAAAATGTAATGACAATGATTTTTGGTTGGATAAAAAAGCAACTATTTTAATTGAGTGTTTTTTAAGTGCCTTCATTTTTTGCCGCTGTTGCTTGCATTTTTTATGTGATTTTTCGAAAATGCTAAATTAGCTTCATTATGAACGTGATTGCGTAGCGATTAATTTTATTAGTTCATGCCAGGGTTCATTTGCCACGGTCCTTAAGGCCAAGCGCGTTGGCGTTGTGCTTTGCGTTGTTATGGTAAGTATGTGCAACTTTTTGGCATAGCTAATTTAAATATAATTTATTTTAATTGTAAAAAATTCAATTTTGGTTTATATATTGACGATGAGTTAGATATGCGAATTTAAATAGCATTATCCAAACGATATCGGGCTTAAAGCTTTCAATTTCGAGATTTCGAAGACTTGCAGAGACTTTTCAATTGGCAGTGCTTTTGTGTATATCGAAGCAGATGTTAACTAAAGTTGGTCCTGTTTATAGCGGCTGGGCAATAAAGCAAAGTCTCGCTTAAGCTGAAGGAACCTCAAAAGCTTCTTGATATTGACTGATTCGAATTCATTGAGGTTATTAAAGAAGTGGTCTAAGTCTAAGTCTTTCTCCTTCATCTAGTAGGGTAGAGCAGTGACAGAGCAGATAAGCTTCTATCCCTTTCTTCTACTCACTTTGACAACAGCAACAGATATATATATTGCAGATCGAATTTAAGTCTGCTGGTGTGACCAGAGCTGGTAAGTTTCCTGAAAACATATTTCTAAGTGTCATATGTTAAGTCACAGAGCTTCCCTCATGTATTGCTGGTGGTTCATTCGGTAGTTGTCGCCATCGTGCATTGGTCATAAGGTCGAAGCATCCTTCCCCTGACTTCAAGAGCCTTCTAGCCACTGCGATATATTCTGGCAGTTCTATATCAATTTTCAGATGCTCAAATTAAATATCATGCGTTTGTAGATATATATTTTATTAATTTATTGGTAACGAAGTCTAGATCTTACCAGTCCATCATTGTGACGCAAGATGCGTTCTGCTGTTTCGTTATCAGCGTTGAAGATTTGAAACATGCTACACAATGTTCGATCAAGAGTCCCGTGACTATTTGGGTTCGCTTTCTGTATGCGTTGGAGTAAATAAGTACTTATGTATATATTAGGAAATTGATTAAAATTGTAGTCATTAACACGGTTTCCATAGACTCTGTGAACACACAATCAAGTCCAATTATTTTTATTTTGATCTACGACACATGTATGATGTACATGAAAGATAGGAATGAACATTTTTTGCAGTAACACATCAAACAGAATTAAATTGAATGCTTTCCCATTTAAAGCAGCACTTAATGGTGCACTCATGAAATTTTTCTCCAACTTTTAAAACTCTTTTAAAAAGATCTCCTACCCAGTAAAAATGATGATAACTCACTTGAAGCTGCTCCATTAATTTTGCCTACTGCAAATGTGCGCAATATTTTTAAGTATTACACATAAAATGCAAAACTCTCTTAAATCGCTCGTGTGTCAAAGCACTAATTTTGCCAAATTAGCTTGCTGAAATATTTAGTTTAAGTGATTACGGCATCATAATAAAACAGGCAAAAACTTTATAGTTGAGACTGAGCAGATTCAGCAGCGGCGGCTGCTACTCAAGCCGCTGCGACCGGGATTCCCCAAGCAGGCTGGGTTATTAAATTAAAACACTGCGAAACTTTAAAAGAAAAACTTTGCAAAATTTTACGGCAAGTGCTGGGAAAAAGGCCAAAGGCACTAAAATGCAACGTAAAATCTTAGCTAGACTCGGCGCCATAACTCACATGGGACAAATTCGGTGCACTTGAAAGTTTTTGCCTTAGCAAAGCACGCACACACACACACACACATACACAGACGCTGAGTGGTTGGAGTAGCCTGTCTTTGAGTGGAGCGAGTAAAAGCGTTGGGGAATACCGTAGGCATGCATGTTAGTGTGTGTGTGTGTGTGTTGGCAACTACCGCCGAAGGCAAGCTAGCCAGCAGCAGTTAGCTGCTCCGGCAAGGCAAGTGGCAAGCGCAGAGCGCACTATGCAAAAATATGGCGCTGAGCTGCAAATATTTCACCGTTGGGATGTGCAACACAAAATGAAATACGACAAATTAGAAACTGGAAGTCCGCAGGAGCACTTGCAAGCGCGCTCATACCTATCGGCAACGTCAGCTGACGACCGTAGTGCTTTTCGGGGCAAGTTACTTACCAAAAAAAAAAAAAAACTGAAAGAGCAAAAAGCATAGAAAAAGAAAAAAGCATTGAGGCAGCACAAAAAGAAGTGCCGTGCGCTCAAAGAAATCTGGTTTTCCACTTGGCATTGCCGCTTGCATTGCAAGTGGTAAGGTACAGAGAAGGTTACCAGAGTGCCCGTTGAAGCAGCTAGATGAAGGGCTGCTAAAGCCAGCACAACAACAACAGCGCACTTTAATGATGATGAGTTTTGCGTTTTAACGCTATTTGCGCACTGCTTCACAGCGGCGCGCCATTTGGTTTTCTTTTCATTTTGGACTCTGGACACTTTATGGCCACTTGCTCTACGCAGCGCTGGCGACAGTTGCGTCGCGTACGCCACTCAATTTCATGCACTGTTGCATTGTACTTCACATACAAACATATACACACATACACTACTTTGGAGCGGTTGTAGAAAAATTTGATTGAAGGGGCGGCTCTTTCAGGCATTAACCAACAGTTGATCAGTTGAGCTTTATGCCATCATACTAGGGTGCAACTAATTTTTAAAATTTACAAATTCAAATTTTGAGACAAATTTTCGCTACGAACCTTAGAAAACTAGAATTAAAATACTAGCTCGATCAGCCAGAAGCGAGCTTGCGCCCCAAAAAGAACCTTCTTCCAAACCCGACTGTAATTTTTTCACATTTAAAGCGGTGTCGAGTACTTAAAAAATCCCCCTCGTACTGCCGCTGAGTAACGCTGCACATTTCGTAGTGGGTTTTGAGCTCCCAAAGCGTGTCTCGAACTGCCGCTACCATGCACAGATACACAGATAGATAGACACACTCAGCGCCTGACTAATATCCTTGGGAGCCATAACAGTTAGAGGCGGCAAGCAACTTCAGCTGCTGCTTTACATTTTCATTGCTGCTGGTGCTGCTGTGCTTTGAGTTTGGCCCCTGTTTTAATTTGCACAAATAAACTGAAAATGTTAACATATTTTTGGGCGCATAAACAGAAATTTTACGCTTGAGCGTTGCAAAGTTTCGCCCGTGCTGACAACAAAACTTGTACGAAATTAATTTGATGTGAGATAATTTTGAGTTCTTTTGGCAGACTTTTTAAAAGTTTTTTTTGTAGTAAATTGCGTGTGTTTTTTTTGTTATTGGCGTTTAGCATTTTATGTGGTATGAAAAGTTTTAATTGAAAGACATTTGCAAGTGCAGATAAGAGCACATAATTTTGGTCGAAGCGTTTGTTTGGGAAAAGGAAAAGAGAAGGAAAAACATAAATTCCCAGCAGCGCTTAAATTGTTGCTTTTGATTTGCTTTCTGCGCTTATCAGCCGCTGGAGATCGCCGAGTCGAGTTGCTGTTGCACATATGCCACTGGCGGCACTTTAATGTACTCCCCGATGACTTCGGACTGTTATGTGCCATTTTGGGCTCCAACGAGATTTTCGCAAATTGTGCCTGTAAATATGTCAAATAATGCTAAATTTATACGCCCACCGATAAGCCACTCCCTCTGCAGTGGCAGTCTATTAACTGCCAGGCGAATGCCGGTCCCACGTGCCACCAGCATGTACTTGCCGCCGATGCGCCGCGATATCGCTATGTCAGCATCTTGCCACCGCCGCCGCTGTTGCTGGTGTTTGCCCGTGACGCCGCGCCTATCAAAGGAATTGAATCAAATTACCTTGTAATCTTAACCTTAAGGTTATTTTCCAATTTTGCTTACTTTTCATGCCGCCGCTGCCGCTCATGCTCGCACTTCTAATACTTCCTTTTTGCCGTCTTTCATTTCCTTCGCTTCTTCCTCTTGGCCGCCGTTGCGACTTTGCTTTGTTTTGGCCCGCAGCGAGTTGGTTGCAACATTTCTGCTTGCCTCTTGCCACTCGCATTACTTTGGCCCGCCTCGCATGTAAGCTTAGCGTGGCAACAACAACAACAACAAATGCTCTGCTCTGCTTCCCCCTGCATTATCTCACGCCACAGTTGCGGGCGCCTGTTTTTTGTCGTTCACCGGAAATATAAATGGAAATCTTACATTTACGCTTATCGCGATTCAAAAGTTCAAGTGACTCCTCCTGCGTTTCAGCTGCTCGCTTCGCTTTCGCATACTTTTTGTTTTTGCTTTTGTTGCTCTTACATTTTACAGCAGCGCCAGTTTTCGATACAGTTTGGAACATTGCTTGGATTGTATTTCAATATAGTGCGATGTGTGTGTGTGTATGTTGGAGCATGTGTGTGTGCTCGGTTGCTTAGTTACATAATTTAACAGGCAGACGCAAAAGTTCTACGCCCTGAGGACCTGCTGTTGTCCTTAGCAGCAGAACAGCGTATTTGTATCCATTCTATTTTATCAGGCAGTAGACTCCATTTTAGATAAAATCACTTGGTTTTCCAAGCAATGCGATATGCCTAATGTAATTTCAAAGTGTATTTGATTTAAGTTAAGCAAGGTTTTATATTTTATCAGGAGGAGGAAAACACTGAATTGAAATAGAACAAAGTTTTTGAAGTCAATTCTTTGCAGAATGCTACTAATAGATCAACTCTAGCGTTGTAGTCAAAGATGGTGGTATATTTTTTTCAAAATGGAAAATTATGTTTTGCGTGAAAATAATCGATTCTAATTTTTGTAAGAGACTTACATGCTTATTTTGTAAATCCCTACGTCTCACTTCACTTGACCGCGCGCGTTGTCTTACGTAGTTTCATATGAAAATCGGTATCGCATAAAACACAACGCTGCACTTTCACTGACATGAACTGCCAAATCGTTCACTTGGGTTTGAGCTCGCGTTCAGTTTTTTAAACGCAAAATTTTTGGTAATTTCGAGTGAAAATTGATTTGTGGTAATCTGCAGAAGCAAATAATAAGTATTGTAATACTTTTTAAAGACAAATACTAAAGAAAAAAGTACAAAAAAAAGAAAATACTAGCACTGCGGATGAGGATCGAAATCACAAAAAAAAAGAAATGCATCGCGGTTGAGGGTTGAACTCGCAACTTCTCGCGTGCTAGTCAAATGCTCTAACCAATAGGCTATGGGAGGTATGCAATGGAAGTGTGCAATGGAAGCAGCAAATTTTGTGTGTTTTGTATTTGGCTGATAAATTAAGAAAAACACAACTCTGTTTCGTAAGAACGTGACAGCTCATGTGATGTCGTAAGACGACGAACGCAATTACGCAGTGATTTATAAATTGCCGTTTTTTGATCCCGGCGTTGGCTTCGTGTTCGCGTTGCGTTCGATCACGGGGATTTATACGGTAAGGCCGTTAGTCCTAGCTTTCTCACATTAACATGTATGTGCTCGTTCTATTTAAAGCACAAGTTAGCTGGACCTGCAAATTAACTAGCTCAAGGCCGTCAATATAAATTATTTCGTTAAGATATAAAAATTGAATTGAAAAATAAGTCAAGTTGATCAGGCTGCTTGCTCGTGGCAAAGAGACCTGAACAAGCTTTTCCATTGTGATACCTTTTTAAGAAGGAAGGAACTCTTTTGTTTGAGCTAACGTGAATGTATAAAATCAGCTAGTATTTTTATGAAAAATATCAGCTTCGCAGCCCGTGTGTATTGCAAATCTTCTTGGTCAACAAAAGGCTTGCTTCGATTTCTTGGTTGTTTTCTTTTATTTGTCAAATTTGCGTTAAAAGCAGACACGCTTTGGGATCAGATGAAGGGGGATTTGAAAATGAAGAGTACATATTTTGTTGTAGTGTAAAGAAATTAGCTCTAAGAAGCTTGTTTCGATTTCTTTGTTTTGTTAGTTGCTTTTTTTTATTTATTCGAATTTCCTCTAAAATAGGACTCGCCTCTGTGGTCAGCTGATGAAGTGTACCTACGTGCGTTCCTGCACTTGTACATTATTCTCTGCTTTCATTAATTCAACGCTAATTTCTTTAAAACCTTTTACATTTCCGTCTGCCAGGGTGCTTTTGGCACCGCTGTTTCTTTTCCTGCTTAATTGCGCAATTTGCTATAAATTCGTTGATTTAAGCCTTTCAACTTCTGTGCAATAAAACAAGCAACATAGAAGCGGCGCTCCGAGCTCTCGCTTCCCAGATGCGATGCTCATACGCTGCCCCACGCATTTACGTTGATGCTAAGTGCGCACAGACAAGCTGTTCTTATGCCCGGCAGCCCCGCACTCGTACGTCAGCCGCTCATCCGCTCGCACGCCACGCTGCACTGCACACGGCAAAAGGCCAAGCACTTGCGACGACCACTTTTTGCAACGAACGCTGCGTGTAAGCCATTGTAATGCCATTAACTTGAATTTCCAGAGCTGTTGTTTACAATTAGGGCTGCGTTGACGCTTAACTCGTGCACAGTGGCGCAGCTGCGTGGCAATGTGCGACGCTGTGTGCCACATGAGGCACTCACAAGCAGTGTGGCAGGCAGTTGCTACTCGTACTGTGGCATTTTGTTGCTTTTTTCATGATACGTGTGAGCTACATGCATAAGGCTGTGTGTGTGTATGTGCTTGGGTCCTGTTAGTCACTTTGGGTCCTTTGTCATTTTAAGTGACATACGCCATTTCTTCTCACTCTGCCACTCGCTCACTTCAAGTTGTTGTTGCTGTTGTAGTTGTATTTTTTCCCAGCTCTTTTTTCTCTGCTGCACACTTTTATTCAATTGTTTCAATTTTTTTCCACAACACTTCAGTGGCCTTTCGCCATTTGCCTTTTGCCGTTCGGCCATGATTTCCGGACATGTTTGCCCGTCCAGTGCGTTGATCTATGATATGCAATAAAAGTGTCTACATGTCCTGTCCTGCTCTCATTTGATAACTTTATGTAGTTTTTCATGTTTATTGCTTGTTGTCCTTGTATGTTGTTGGTTTATGCTTTGCCGATGTTGTTACTCATGCTTTTGTTGTTGTTGTTTTGTTTGAGTGTCTGAAATTGTATTTGACACAAAATTGGTTTATATGCTTTTACCTCTTGATGCTATGGCAGTTTTTCTTCGAATTTCGTAAAAGGCTTTAGTTTGACCATGAAACTTATAGAGGGATCCATCCAAAAGCCGCCTACTCTTGAAGGTAAGAGTATAGCCTGGAAATGACTTTTTTTTGGAAAAGAGTATAAAGTTTTTTGGTTATAAATATACCCACAAGGGCAAGAAATCTACCTATTTATCAGTGGTTTGGGTATTGGAAGTTTTGACTTTAATTGATTATTGATTTCGACATGTTTGACTCATATATGTAAAAACCTTTAAGCTTATGTCAACATTGGCTCTGAAATGAAACAAGTTTTACTGAAACGTATCTGACTATTGAAAAATCACACTTTAATAGAAATTTTTAATATTTTCCGAAACTCAACTTATAAATGTAACTAAAAATTTAAATACTATCGTGCAACGAGTATCTACATATATAAAACTTTCAGAAAGGGTTAGAAATCTAAGAAAATTTGTGTTTCTATATCTTGTGTTTCAGATATCTTTAAACATTCGCCATCTGAAACCAGCTGATTTTCTGCTGGCCTCGCTGCATTTATTTGTGTATCTTTGCGTGCGTGAGGAGGGAGTAAACCAATCAATAAAGTCAACCGTCAGGCCGCAGCTGTCAAGTTGCTTTACTTTGCCCGCCACGCTCAGCCCCTATGGCCAATCTCTGTTGCCAATCTGGCAGCGTAGTATCCAATTACCGTTATAAGCTTCCTACTTACTACCTGCGCTAGCTTTGCTCCTACATACTACATGCTACCCTTTGGCCACCTGCCTACTTTATTTGCTATCTTATTTATTTCGCGTGATTGCACTTTTGTTGCTACTTTCGTTCGTTCGTTTGCACTAACTTTTCTCTGTGTTTTGCTCATTATCCTTTGAGTTGTCTGCCTCCTCTGGCGACTGCAAAACTATCAACATATCTAGTATCTTTGCGCTTGTTTGCTTGCCGCTGTTGACTTTCTTCGGTAGCTGGTTGTTGTTGTTATTCTACCTGGCTTTTCCGCCTGCCTTTCAGTTAGTCTGTTTTCCTGTTCGTCCGTCCGTTTGCTTGCTTGGGTTACTTTCTGTTAATGAACTTGATTTTATCTCTTTTGTTTTTTGTTCTGTGGCATTTTTGGCTTGGATATTGTTTTTCGATTTCTTGAGTTCTTGAATTGAGTTGCTCCATTTCGAAGTTGGTCTTATTCGTTGTGTTTTTGTGTACGTTTGTGGAATGGTTCAACTTTGGCCAAGCAATTTCATTGACTTCATCGCAGAACTCTTGGCCGAATAGCTGAATAGTTTTGTGTATTGAAGTCCTTTCATTTATGGTTGTTTGCCAAGTTCTGAATGGAAAAATTTCTTGCGTTGTTTAACGATTGAGCCATATGGAATACATTTATACGGTAGTTTTTGGAAGCTAGTTTGAAATATGTAAGTGAATCTTTTGATCTCGAAATAGATAGAGATGGAATCTTTTCATTATAAAATAGTCGTATTTTTTTTCAGCTGCCAGCTAGAAGAATCAACCGAATCCACACACTTTCATTGGTTGCTAAACCACGATAACTATCTACATCATTTCAGTTCATCGTGGGAAGGTATATGCCGTTTCAAATAGATTTAGATTTGAAACATGGTAGATTTGTATAAGCTAGAGCGTTTCTCTTTTCATAAAATATATGCCTTTCATGTAATCCAACTAATTTTTTGTATCTTTATTACCAGCTTTTTCGAATCCCCAACTACCATAAAAATTGTTTATAATATTGCTCTCAATCAGAACGAAACTTAAACGCGCGGATAATGCAATTAATTTTGGGATGATGCTGATGAGATCTTAGCATGCAACGAAACCCTGTTTTTTCCCATGTTTTGTGGAAGGAAGGAGGTGGGGGAAAAATAGAAAATGATTATCATTGAAAATCCGATTTTCTGCTAATTAATATTTCGCACATCAGAAACTCATTAGCAAGAGCAGAGCGGAGCACACACGCACGCAATGTTTAATGGTGTGCAGGAGGCTGGATTCGATGGGGCAGCAATTTGCCCATGGAAATTAAGTTAATCTCATCTCGAAACTATTTGCCACAAATTGCCGCAAAATGCAGAGGGAACTTTGACACGCAAACACGAAAAATATGACAGCAGCGTACAAAAGTATTTACAACTCACACATACACATATATACACATGTGGCCACATGCTACGCCGCTTGGCTGGACAGCAGTTGCTGCTTGGAGGCTTGTGGGTATGGGGTAGCAGCTTCTGCTCTTTGAAGACCCACAGTGGAAGCAGGAACAGCTGCTTTGGTGCTTTGGTGGCAGTCCGACGTGCATTGGCATGTTAACACGACTTGACCTGACTTTCACTGAACTCTGGCAGCAATGGGCCCATTCGGCCGCTGTCAAATAAATTGAAAATTGAGCAATTTCTATGGCAAACTGGACAAGGGATTCATGCAACGTAGTTATAAATCTATAATATTCTCTATTTTGTTATATTGTTAACAATATTTATATATAGTAATCTACAAGATATATCAAGTTTTGTGTGCAGTTTCTATTTTAAGCACAAAGTACTGGGACCGAGGCTTTAATTCTATAGACGAGTTCGAACGGGAAGCTTTATTAAGCTTGCTTTTTATAAGCATTTTATCATGGCAAAATATACTCTCGGAGCGCTGCCAATTTCGTCTTGAGAGACGACGCTGCTTGCAAAGAAATGAAGCCTCTTTTTTTTGAGATGACATGAGCCCGCTAGAATATGTTGATATTTTCTTTGAAAGTTGAATGAATTTTCTTCTTACTTTATCGTGCCAAAATGCCTGAGAGGACATGATGTTAGTCTGTTGGCTTGGAATGCCTTGAAAATTGAATTAAAATCCAATCTCTGTGTAATTATTATTTGCAGCAGCGCTGAGTGTACGAATTTATGGGAACAGACTTCTATGTTAGCTTCACAGATTGCATATTGGGGGCATAGGTGGATTATAGCTACATATAAGTGCAGACATATGTATGTGTGTATGTGTATGAATGCCTGTAGGTGAAAACGTCAATGACCCTATCATAAAATATGAAGACAGTGAAGGGGAAATGGGAAAAATGGGCAAGCTTGAAAGATCAAGTTGAGGAGGCACTGGTAACGCCTGGCAGTTCCAGCTGGAGAAGGCACGCTCGTAGGAGAGAAGCCCTACGTCAGGTTCTAACCCGGTAAGGGGGTTTTCTTTACCAACGAAGAAGAAGAAGGTTTGCATTAAAGCGCGAACTGCACTGCTCCTGATTTAAAAAAGCTTTAAATGAAAGTAGGCAGCGGTAGCAGAATTTCCCAAGAATAAAAACTGTAAAAGTGAAAGAAAGCTGCGTTTACGAGGCATTAATCTTGCGATCCACACAAAAACACAAACATTCCATACAGACTTTCATACACACGTGGATACTGAATGCGTGCGTGTTGCAGTCGTAGTGTGCCTATGTGCAAAGGGGCTAGGGGGGGATGGAGCACGTTGCTGGTGGAGTAGGCGGCCACATGCCGCTCGTAATTATTCCTAGCCATCCCAAAATGATACTTAATTATATTGTCGTATGTGGAATGCCATTGTCATTGTACTCTGGGGCGCGCTTGCACATGTTAGCAGACGCACACACACACACACACACAGAGGTATACACGGCACGCACACATGCAAGCGTTAAGACAAAGCTCAGAACAAGCCTCGTCGGCCGTGTTCGTGCTCGTGCTTAAATCTCAGCCGGCGCACATGCATGCATGTGTAAGTGTTTGTGTTTGTGTGCATTGTGGGCCTTTTGCCTTTCCGTTTCCGCTTTCCGCTTTGCTTTCTTGCTCTCACTTGATTTTCATTACATTTTATCTAAACGCACGCGTGCACTCGACACAGCTTTGCCAATTTCGAGCATACATACGTGTGTATGTGTGTTGGTGTGGTTTTTGCGTGTATCTGTTTACTTTGCGGAAATGAAAAACTTTTGCACGTTTGCTTCTGCGTAAACTTGCGATTTCTTTTTCGATTTTAGGTGAATATCAAATATAGTACTTGCTCTACTTTTATTCTCTTCTCTTTCTCTTTTTCTTATTTTGTATTTGATTTCGATTTGGCGCATTCACATACATACATACATACATATTAAATGCGTGTGCGTGTACGCACGCTTGCTCATTAAACACGCATAAAAATGCAGCTAAAATGAAGCTCAACTTATGCGTGTGTGTGCGTTCTGAATTTTAAAATGCTTTAGCACTGTTTGAGTTATTTGAGCAAATGGAAAGCTCTTCGTTTTGAGATTTAAAGAATTGTCTTTTATTTGCGCAAAAGATTTAAAATTATTTTATTGCAAAGCAGCAGAAATGGTATCAGAGTTTTTTCTGCATATCAGAGTGTAAAATATATTTAAAATTTTCATGAAAATGATTGCCAATTGAATGAATTGAAGCTCAAAATCTCAAAGGAAAAAACGGTTGTAGCTGCTGGAATTGTTGCGTCTTGAATGAATGATCGATCCCTCCAGCTCGCTCTACTTGAGAGGCGATCGATCGGCCCGCGCTAGGGATGGGCATACGTCGACTAGACAATTATAATTAAAAAAAGTTAAAATTCGAACTTTTCCTTTTAACAGTATTTCGCTTCTTTTACTTATTTACTTGGTAGATATTTATATGGCATCATAACCTGCAGCTGTCCGCCTCACATACCAGCTCTCTCCAGGCGCTGCTGTCTTGTGCACGTCTTCTTCAGTTCCTGTTTCCAAGCTCAACAAGGGCTTACATGATTCTTTAACATGCGGTTAAAAATCTTGCTTTTCAATATTCTATGATTAAATTTTGTGAACAAAAGCATAAATTAAATCAGCAAGCTTTTAAATTCATATTCATAAAAGAAATGCCCATTAGCGTTGTTGTATGCAACTGACTTTGTTTTTGAAGCGAAAAATTGCCTGTCCAAAAATTGCCGAAATTAAACTATCAATAACAGAAATTGAAAACAGAGCTGCATTTTAATTAATTTGCGTTTGCTTAAATTTATGTAATGGCAAGAATAGATGCAAATAAATTGCCTGCAGCGGACAAGAGCCGGAGCTGGCATGGAATTGAAAAATTAATTGTGCACAGGATACAAAATTTATGCATGCATTTATTAAATAAGAATATATTAGAGCAAATTGTTGCACAAGAATACACATGCAATTTGGAAGAGGCAATGAGGAGCGATAAGAGAAGGACTGCGTTTATTTAAGAGCAAAAATATTTATGCAAGCTGGCGTAAAATAAATGCACTAAAATAATTGCACACAAACACACACAAAAATAAGCTAAGCAAATTTGAATGTTATGTCAGAGAGTGGATTTGTTTAAATGTTCTGGCAAAGGCAGACAACCTCAAAGGACAAACGCAAGCAAAGAGAAGAGCGCAAAAAAGTGTGCAATAGCATTAGAGAAATGCATGTGTGTGTGTATGTGTGTGGGTGCTTATGCAATCAAAATGTGCAAAAAAGCTTAAATTGAAATTGTCAACAATAATAACAATCAACAACAACAAATAGCACAAACACAAATGCAGACAACATGACAAATACAGAAGAAGAAACACACACTCACAGACACACAAACACACATGCATGTGGCTAAGGAAAAGTGACAAGCAATGAAGAGCAAATACTTGCAAGACATGAACAGCATGTGACAGCGGGGTGGGGGCTGAACGCCAGCCAGTGGCATCCTTTTGGATATATGCTGCAAGGATAACAAAAAGTTTTACTGGTCGATAGCGCAAATATTTGCTTATGTTTGGCTGCAGGCGTTCGGCGTTCAGCGTTTGTATGCAAAGCTACCCGACTACGGGGTTGCAGGGTGCAGGGACATGGCGCGACTGTATGAAATGCCTTTCGGTCAGGATATGTGCAGCTTAAGGATTTGCCGGCACGTCAATTTGTACAAAATAAAATCTCTGCTTTTTTTTGGCTTGCTTGTATTTGCCAATTGCTGCAACAGGCCTGTTAGCCTTTCCGTTCACTTCTTCTGGCCCATTGCTGGCCTTTTGCATCTTTTGGTTTTTGTTGTTGTTGTTTTTGTTTTTTGTGTGCTATTTAAATTGCGTAAATTTGTCTTCGGGCGAGGATTTATATTTTTTTTTCATTTCATTTAAAACTTTTGCTTGCATGTTTGCTGATCCTTCGCACTCGCCAGCATAAGGCAACAAAGGCAACAAAGGCAGAGAGGCAGATTGCGTCCTTGTCAAAAAGCCGCTGGCAATTTGTAAACGTATTCTGTTTTTTTGCTTTTCTTTAGCTGTTGTTGTTAAGGAATGTCACTAGCTCGTTTGTTGCTCTTTGGTGTTGTTGCTGTCATTGGTGTTTTCCAGCCTTGTTTACTTGGCGTATTCCAGGCATAAATGAATTTTTCTGCTGTTTTCACGTAATTTACGCGACGCATGCAAGCGACCCTTTGGCATTCCTGCCTGCTGCCAGAATTAATTAGATTCTGTTTATAATAAACTCCGTAGGCTTCACCATAGGCGCCTCATTTAGGGAGTGCTGCAATATTCCGCAATGTGCTTTTCTTTGAGCGGAAAGGTTGATGTGCTAGTCAAAACGCTTCACTTCTTATTGAAAGATTTGAATAGAATTCTAAAGCCAATTTCTTAAAATCATTTTAAATATTTTCATGACATGGAAATGTTTTGGTTAATGAATAATAATCGTCAATAATCTTGAAAACATTAATCGTCTATATTCTGCATTACAGTAGCATTGAGTAGCCAACAGCATAGAGTACTAATTAACAGTATTGACACTGAGAGTGAAATGTAGACATTTAAATATCTCGCAATAATAGAAAATGGACTTTTCCCATTTTCAAAATAAATGCCTCGAATAGTTTCAAAAAAAGGGGCCCCTACCCGTTTCCCTTGCAGCAGCGTTTAGCAAATTCTCACCATCACAAGTGATGGCAAGCGCAACCGATTCAACACCAAAACCGGTCGCCTACCTAAATCCATCGAGAGTTCTCCGTCTGTTTTTCTGAAGTTCTAAGTGAAATTTGTGAGAGAGAGCTCTCTGAGTGTGGCAGTATACAAGGGATACTAGGTGAGTATCTCGTCAGGTATAGACAGCACCACACTTCAAGAGGCGCTTCACAGACAAAGCTTTCAACCAGAAAGCTCGTGAACAGACGTAACTCTCGGCGAGGATTTAGAAATGACTTATATATATATGTATATGCTCAAAAACCTAGGGCATGACAAATCTGACACATTGATTCCACTGCAATTAAAGGGATGCAGGCAACCCTTTCTGCTGCAGCGAAACGGGCCTACGACGGTACAACTATATAGTCAGGTATTAATAGCACACTTTAGCGAAAAGATACCGCCGAATTGTGAGTGCCCACGCCATGAAAAAACAGGAAGTAGCTGCGAATGAAAAATTAACTACTACGATCAGGACGGTTCCAATGTTCCAGTAGAAAGGGAAAGAGCGCATGGTTGCTATAGCAACGCAAGAGACAGCAACAACAAGAGAAAAGAAACTGCGAAGATTCAAATTTGGAAAAATTACGGTAAAAGCGCAAGCTTGTTGATGACGACAGTCGGTAGCGAAAAGAACACAAGAAAACGAGAAAGTTTTATTTGTGGGCTGTAAATTAATTCGCATTCCTGTCATGCTTGAGATTTTAGTTTATTTTTGCTTGCGTCAATTTTGTTATTACGAGTATTCCTTCCCAGCTACTTCACATGCAAATATATCACGTAACAATGTTGAATAAAAAAACAAGCAAAGAAGAAAAACGAAAAACGTTAAAACCTCACTGACCACTTTGGAGTAGGCGAATGCGCTGAGAGAAGACCTTAACCGCTACGATTTAATTGCGCTGCCAATGAATGCTTCAAGTACTTTTGCTGTGATTTGCTGCTGTTATTGCTGTTGTTGTTGTTGATGTGATTGTTGTTGCTGTCACTACAATTGATACTCGCTTGCATATTAATATTTTCTGAGCGAGTGATGAGACTTCATACGTTTTTCTTTGTTTTTGTTTTTGTTTTTGTTTTTGTTTTTGTTTTTGTTTGGTTCTGTATTTAATTAAAAATTTGTTCTCGCTTGAGTTAAGCTGAAACTGAGAGTTGCGCACAGTGGCATGCTTCAATGGGCGGCTAAAAGTGAACTTCAAAAATGATGCACACGTAAGTTCTTAATAGAAATGGTCATTTCATTTTAAACATATTATCAATTTCATTATATTCTAAAATTAATACACGCTCAGGCAGCTCTCACTTATTTATATCACCCCTACTTTTTTCGATTGAATCTTGGTCTTTGAACAGTATTTATATTAATTCGGTTGTCTCATAAAGTAATTCTGTAGTCATTTTCTTTAAAGAATTTCTTTTTTTTTGTTTTTAGCTTAGTTTTCTTTATCAACACTAGAAGTACTCCAAAGAATCGAGATTTGAATACATAATACATAATTTGAAAATCATATTTTCAATTTGCAATTTTTATTATGCGAATGTATTCGAATTCGAATAAAGATTCGATCTCTATAATCCGAATTGCAGTTGCCAAACAATTTCTCAGATTATGAAGAGCATTGTGAACTTTGGAATAACCCCGCCGCCACTGTTCCCAAGCGCCGTTGGTTTTTTTAATGAGCCGCTCAGTTGGGTATTCCGCTTGCATATCTTTCGGGTTTATAATCGCATGTAAATAAACGAACAGCAGCGTTTCGATATGCAACATTTCCAGCACTATGCGGAATGACTTATTATAATTTTGTTTTTGTTGGAAGGCTAAAAATCTAGAAACGATGATAATTTGAATTAAATTCGCAGTGCACGAAGTTTTATCTGAATACGCTGCCGCTTCGCGACCACATGCGGAGCTGAAGTGGGAAGTAAAACACGTTAGCTTTGTCGAAATTCTGAACGCCGGCGAATAATGATTATGGCAGCCCAGCGAAGCCTAGCCCACAACGCTTCCAGCGCGGCAGTCTGGAGCTGACAAGCGTTGAAGCAACTTGCACGCCGCCATGTTCCGCGTAGACTACTCGTACGCGCTGCTGCTGTGCAGTTCCATTTTGTTGTTGCACTTGGCGCTCTTGGGTGAGGCCTCCGAGGCGCACGCTGCTCGTCGCGTCAAACGCATTGTGGGCGGTCATCATGCGAAGGCGCCGCCGCCCGACGATCCCGTCGTCTTTGCGCGCATCTTCAACCGCGACGCACGCGTTGAGGGCTTCCGCAACCAGCGCACCGGCATCTACAGCTTCCTCGGCATGCACTACGCCGATCCGCCGACCGGCGAGCTGCGCTACGCACGTCCGGTGTACAAGCGCCTGGCCGGTGACGTCAACGCCACGCAGCACGGCTCGCCCTGCATACAGCCCGATCCGTACAATCAGAACCGCATTATCGGCGATGAGAATTGCCTGCTGCTGAACGTGTACACGCCGCAAATGCCCGACGAGTCGACGGGCCTGCCCGTCTACTTCTGGATACATCCGGGCGGCTTTCGCTATGGCTCGGCCGCGCAGTACGATGCCACGCCCATGGCGCAGCAGGGCGTCATAGTGGTGGCGGCGCAGTATCGTCTCGGCTCGCTGGGCATCATCGGCGATGGCACTAAGGAGTTTGACGGCAATTTGGCCATGTTCGACATGGCGACGGCGCTGCGCTGGGTCAGCGACTACATCTCCTTCTTCGGCGGTGATCCGAAACAGGTGAAACCCATTGGGCATGGCTCGGGCGCGGCGAGCGCCATGTATTTATCCACATCGCGCACGGCGCGCAATGCTGGTGAGGTGTCGGGTGTGGTGGCCATGTCCGGCTCGGCCTTATCGCAGTACGCCACCGATAAGGAGCCCGTGCAGAGCGTGGAGGAGGTGGCACGCATCAACGGCTGCCCCACAACGAATGAGCTGGAGATTGTGCAGTGTTTGAGAAAAGTGAGTGGGTTTGCCGATATAATGGCTATATATTCTAAAGCCACTATAAACTTTTAGAAATCCGCTGAGGAGATTATACAGAATGACTCGCAAGTGCAAACGGAGCGTTTGGCCGGTCGCGCCATCATCAAAGGCATGTCCGGCAATGTGGGCTTTGAGCCGCACGTCGAGGGTAAGGATGATGGACGCGCATTGCCGAGTCTCATTGTGGACGAACCCGAACAACAGTTACGCAGCGGCAATTTCACGCCCGTGCCGCTCTTGACTGGCGTCACGAAGCATGAAACCGCCAATGCCTTCAGCATTGCATCCATTAATAAAATATTCGGCTCGGCGGAGCAGTTCTTGGGCTCGCTGACGGATGCTCTGAAGGATTTGACCGGCTTGTTGCGCGTGGATCAAGTGACGGGCGAGATAACGAAGGCTGTGCTGCCGGGCCTGAGCAGCGCCTTGACGCCCACCTTAAACGATGTGCTGAAGGTGCCGGAGACATTGAATTTGGGTCAAGTGCTGAACAAGGTGGGTGTGCAGCTTTTAACTCTTACGCTTTTAATCGCTTACATTTTCGCAGCTCATTGAGTCCACCACGGATGTGCTGTTCAACCTGCCTGCGGTGCTCACGCTACAAGTGTGGTCCCAGATAGCGCCCGCTTTTATGTACAGCTTCGAGTACAATGGCACCACGTCGAAGGGCATCAACTTTTTGCGTGGCTTGCCCATAGTCTCTGACACGCCCAATCCAGATCCGGAAATAGTGGCACACGGCGACGAGCTCGGCTATATGTTCGACGTGAATGACATTTTCGGCAATCCACTGCCCGAGACGCAGCTCTCCACAGCGGAGGATTTAAAGGTGCGCCACAATTTCATTGACATGCTGGTGAAGTTCGCTAAAAGCTTCAATGGCGACACGAAAGCCGACACTGTGCAAGATACGCTCTTCCAGAGCGCCAACGGCAAAAGCACGCCCTTCATCAAGGTTGACACTGACATCGAGGCTGCAAGCGATTTCCGCTTCTGCGAACTGTCCGTGCTGGGTGCTTCATTGGCGCCGCTCACTCAGACCACCTGCGCGGGTCTGGGGAGTCTGCTCTCGCCGGTTACCGATGCTTTGGGTGGCGTTGGTCAAACGCTGGGCGGTGCCACTGGCGGTCTGACTGGTGTGCTTGGTGGCGGCTCTGCTCAACCCAATCGAGGAACTGCTGGCGGTGGCGGAGGTTTGCTAGGGCAACCCAATCGAGGAACTGCTGGCGGTGGCGGTGGTTTGCTAGGCCAACCCAATAGAGGCTCCGGCGGTGGATTGGGCTTACTCGGCGGTAATGCTGGACTACTGGGCTAGTGGAATCTATAAGTTGAAAATATTCTTTTGTATAATTGATTTTTATTGGAATAAATTTTAAGCTCTTTTTGTATTGCAAAGAATTTAAAAAAAAATTCTAGCCATTATTTTCATTCTCAGATTGATTGAGAATGTCAGTTAGAATAGATCAGCCAAAAATTCTGCAATAATTGGCATGCCAGATATCACTTCCGTTCATCGTTCCCGACCGACAGCTGGTGGTGTCCTCGCCTCTGATGGCGTGCAGCGCTAATACGTCGCGTTTACCCTCAATTAAAGTCTTTACACTGCCATAAATGATAAGCTCTGAGCCAATATGCAAACAGTCAGCAATAATAACAACAACAAAGATGTCGGCGGCGGCAGCATTTGGAATTGAAATGCGTGGCTAAGCAATTTTCAGTCCAAAGTTCAAACAAAAGAATTATTTTACTTCAATGCTGGCTTGCTGCCGCTGCTGCCGCTGCTGCCGCTGCTCCCGCTGCTGCTCCGGCTACGACCGCAATCGAAATCTTTGGCAAACAGCCGCACTTTACACAGACACACACAAATACTCACACCCGCCGAACCCAAATGAATCCTGCCTAGCGAGGAAGCCACTTTAAGCCCACAAAATCCATAATGCAAACAATGGCGCCCGAATAGAATTCACTGTGCTGTTGGCAGAGGCAGAGGGGGACTATGGGGGGAAATGGTGTGAGTTGCGGCAAGCGTCGACGAGCGCCAGCGGCGGCTGGAGGCTGTCGCTGTTGCCCTGACAATGAGAGCAACAACAAGCGCAGTTTCCCCACAGCGCCGTCACTTGTCCGAGCTGGAGGGTTGTTTCGAGTTTGAGGAGGGAGGTGCGACGGTGAAGTGTAATCGCTGCTGGCTTGGCTTTCACTGCAACCGAACAGCGAATTGGGAAAGTGTGGGAAATTGAAAATTTCCCTCTCGCAGACGTAATCGATATACTTCGTTGAAAATTTGTGATTTTGTGATTTTGAGTTGAGTGCAAAAGTGTGGTTACCCTGCAAATGATTGCGTGGGCGGGTTGGAGACGTAGCAGCAGGCTAGCAGCAGTCGACAAAAGACTAAGCGGATGAAGAAAAGAAAAGAAAAGTGGTTTTATCAGGGCAACTGATTTCTTGAATCAAGTTACGCAAATGCAAACAAATAATAACAATAATTCAAGTATCTATGAAATAGAATAAATATTTTGAATATCGAGCAAATTAAGTGTAAATGAATTTTGCGGAAATAGAAAGATGGAAACGTAAGAATACCGAAGCAGCTAAAAAATTATTATGCTTGACAAAAGTGAAGTTGATGGATGTTGGTTTTTATTTAATTTCAATGATGTATTGCAAAAATTTTTAAATTTTTCGCTGACATTGCGAAAGGACGTTTGACGGCAAATATAAATTAGAGAAAGAAGTGGCATGAGAAAAAGTAAAACTTTTATTTCCAAATTAGATGAATGCGACTTAAAAAAGTAGTGTATGAAAACTAGAGTTCGCTTTTCCAATCTCATTATCTTCAAATTTGCTCTATTGGGAATTAAAATTTTGAACATATTTTTGAATTTTTCATCGCTTATTGAGCAAACAAATTTGCTTCTCTTCAGTTCTTCTCATTTTGTACACTTCTCTTTATTAAAACTTTAATTCTCAAGCCACAAAAAATTCAACGAGCAATGGGTAAAAAATAGAAAGTTTTTGGTTTAAATAGCATATAAGAAGCTGCTTTATTTTCTAAACTTGTTAAAACGAATGGGTGGGCTTTCATATGAAGGTAGTGAATACATGAATATATCTGCATTACAGTTCGCTCTTATGACCTAACTCTGACTAACTCCGAGTGCATTCATTCTGGTAAATATATTGTTTTCATAACTTTTTAGTGGACTGCTTTTATTATCATAATATCTAATATGGATATTCTGTGAGAAACGAGCAAGAATCGGAACTGGAACATATACATACATATATATGTACATCACGAGGCGAAGGTTAAGAGCTGACAGATTTGTGCTCATAACGGTTACGGGCTTGTCGAATCAATGACATATCCTCACGTTTGTAACGGCTAATTTGTCAATTCGCGTTTTCAGTCATGCTTTGTATAATAAAAACATTAAATAAAGATCTCGTAGAAATCTCAGCTTTTCCTCAGCACGTAGCACCCCAATGGAAGTGCATAGAAATGTAGACATCCTGTATTGAAGGGCGCTGTGCAAGGAAACTTGCACAGACAACATTTTCTACCAATTAATCTTGCCACTCATTATAAGCTATTCAGCAGCCCCAGCTCACAGACACGCTGCTGTCTGTCAATCTCGACAATATGTCACGCACCAGCTTGGACCGAAAAAAGGGAAAATCTGACAGGGAAATCTGCGCTTTTCCACTCCGTGCACTTGCTTTGTTTCTTGCTCATTCAATTTGGGAAATGTAGCCGCACGCTCGCTCACACATTTTAAATAAATTTTGTCTATGCTTTTATGTGGTTGTCAAATGTAAGATGCTGCTGAATGCCTGAATGCCTGCTAGTCCTATCATTATCAGAAACGCCCACGCACAACCACACTCACACACACACACACCAACGTGAGCAAAATGTGCTGCTTATTACTTCACCAAGCAGGCTCATGCTTACACAAAAAGTCCTTTAAATGACCTGTAAGCTGAAAATTTTCGAGGCAGACGAACAGACAAACAGCTGGAAAGAGGGGTTGAAAAGCGTACCCGTGGGTCCCCCCACCAGCAGCACGGGTTGTATTGTCTACTTTGTCGGCTTTCGGCTGAGAGTGAGAGCGAAAGTAAGTGCGGGGTGCAGCTGTATAAAAAGTACTTAAATATTTATTCATGCAAAAAGCTTTTGTGCATTGCGCACGGGCAAGTGCTGCTCTGGCACTGTGCCCTCAATTGGGAATACCCAATTTTCGAGTATTGAATGCCACGCGTGGGCGTAAAGCCATGCAAGTTGGTATGCGCGCATTCAAGTCGGCTTATCATTAAGAGCGCAGCCGGTTTTTAATCTTTAATTGGAATTTAAAGAGATTTTTCTTGTGGCATAGTGAGTTGTTTATATTTGAGGCGGAAGTGTAGTCGCCAATAAGTTGCAGAGGGACAGACAAAAAGTGTGATTGCTATGAATCAATAATTATGTATTGTGGAATTTCGAAAACATAAAATAAATTTCGCCGCTGTTCTTTAATTTGACTTTCTTTCATATCGGAAACGAACTATCTTAACTAGTTTTCAATTTTGAGCGGAATAATAATTTCTGGATTTTAATTTCTTGATTATTTCCAGCATGCTGATGATCTCTTCCGGCACTTTTTTATTATGCACACTTTCTCTTCACTATTTCATGAGAACCTCTCTCGCTTTCTCTTAGCACTGATGTTACCTTTGACCTCGAAATCAGAATGGCTGCCGGCAGCGACCACCAGCGTCAATGTCATATCACAGCGAAAGCTTTCCTTCCTGCGATTGCTGCTCACCTTGGCAAATTAATTAGCGGCAAGCTGTCAAAACTGTCTGTGGCCACTTGCCATGTGCCAATCGCTGAGCTGCTGAACTGTCAAAGCTTATAGCCATACTTCAGCGTTATTGCTGCCATTTGCTACAATCGCCTTGCAGCTGTCAATCAAGTCAAGGCAAAGTCGAGGATGGAGCTTAAAGAGGGTTGTGTGCGGAACAATGCGAAATAAAAGCGGCTAATCAATTATCGCTAATCAAATTATTTATGATGCTTAACCTAATTCTCTGCAGGGTAGCGCAAAGCGCGCGTCGGCAATGCATCAATCCATGCTTACTTTCACTGCCAGTGGAACATTGAAAGCAATGCGTTCTCCGGGCATCCGAGTGCACATTAAATATTTCGAAAAGTTCCAGTGGCCGCGTTGCCTATTGCGCCAATTTGCAACCGCTTTATGCGCCGCTCGAGCCCTCTGCCAGCTGCCAATAATAACCACTTCGGATGCACTGAACTGTGGCATATTGAATTGATTTCAATTTAATTGGAAACCATTGGCAGTCAACTGCATCATGCAGCGGAGGCGCGCACGCCAGCCCGACGCTGCACCGCTTTGGGAAATCCCATGCAGTGGCAGTCAATAAAATCTCGCACTGAATGCGTTTGCAATATTTCGTGGCAGCGTGAACAGTGAAAAGGAAGCGATTTAAAGCGGTTTTTGGTTTAAAGCTGTGTGTGTGGATATTGGTAGGGAGCAGCGGAATTATGGTTGAATTCAATTCTTCGCTCATTTTATTAAATTTTAACTTTTCTGTTGAAAGTTAGGTTAGGATTTAAGGCTTTGTAGAATGCAGATGGTCTGCCTAAAGATTACACTTAAACCCATTGTTTATGAGATGAATTGTTTGGAAAATTGCAGTACCCGAATTTTGCATAAAAGACTGTAAAATAATTTTAAATAATAAATTGTGTGAAAATTTTACTGAATTTGAAAATTATTGCCACGGCAAAACTCTAGGCTGAATATGAGAACTACTTCCCAGGATATTTAGCCCGTATGGTTTTGGCTATAGGTTACATAAAATTTTTAATTAAATACTAGACTCAATGCCCATATCAAAAGCAAATATCTATATTTTATATTTTTTTTTCAAAACCAGTTTTAGCTGCTCGAAATACGCGCTGTTTTTGCTTGCTTTTCCATTTGCAACTAATGACGTTAATCATGGAAAAACAAGTACGCAGTCGCATTGTGGCAGCTGGCATTATTAATGATGCTCATTCAAAACTTTACAATTAATTACGCTCGAAATGATTAACGATTATGGTTTTGCATTGGCACAGATTATGCGCGCTTCATTGGAACTTTGTGGATGTGTGGAGGTAGTAGAAAGGAATTTCTGTAATGTAACTAAAGAAGGAAGGAAGAGAAATTATCTGCTGGCTAAAAAGCAAGGAAGCCGATAAAATGACTGAGCAAGAGAATCCGGCCAGCAGGTGGGGAAGTGTAGGCACAGAAGCCACATGGACACTTTTAGGCTTCTGGGTTTTGAATTTACTTTAATATTGATTGAAAAGATACTTTTTGGTAGAAAGTAAAGCGAGCGATTAAAGTTGGCGAAGTTTTTGTTCGAACTGGGAAGGTTTTTATCATGTCGTTACCTAACCGGAGCTTCTAACTATGCAAGAGAGCCATGGCTACAAAAGTAAGCCTGCATTCCTTTAAAAAATTAAAGATGAAATAAATTGTTTGTCGAAATCATTGACATTTTACAAGTTAAAAATATTACGAGAAGTAGAGAAATCCTTTAGTGTTAGAATTTCAGGCCGTAGTGGCTAGAATTAGATCTCTATTCCAAATATATACAATCTACACTGCATAAAAATTTGTTTAAATTTCAACCTTCTTTCTCTTTCTCTGGTTTGGAAAGGATTATAGTGGGAGGGGAAAAGTGGAAGCGATATTTAGTTGCTGCATAAAATGCTTTTAAATAAGTACATCTTAGCTTTTTGTAACTAGTATTTATAATGTGACAGCGCCATGGTCAATTATTTGAAGTTGGATTCAAGAAATGATTAAATCCTTTCCATGCAAAATCATTTGCACTTTTCCACAACTGACATGATCAAAATTGTAGTATCAATCGACGTGCTGCCTCTCAATAGCTGTCAGCAACTTTGAACTTCCCCCCGCCTGCACTGCTCAAAGCTGAGGTATTCCGACACGCCAGCGAACATGCCAGCAATTCACATGTAAGCAAATCTATCATTTGTTTCAATACTACTGTAAAATCTTCTTTGCAGTGGTTGTAATGATATGAATTCATATTACACACACACATACACACACATACATACTCATACATATGACAATGATAGTGCACTATTGCCGCTTAAGCTTGTAATGCGAGTGCAAGCAAAGCTGAAACTACAACAACAACAGCAAAGACAACAATATCACAGACAGCCAGACACAAAACAATAACAAGCGCCATAAGACAGATAAATTGAATGAATTCTTGAGCAAATATGCTTGACAGTTTTCGGCTAAACTGTTGACATTTGACAGTTTATATTTGCGACAGACGACAGATGACTTGCATATTTTGCTGAGCTTGTAGAGAGGGGAGAGTGGGACATGGGCATGGTTAAGCATAATCAATATGAATGCCAAGTAACCACAGCAACAACAGCAATAATAATAGCAACAACAAAATGCACATTTATGGCAAAATGACTGCAAATTCTATTGTCTGTTGGTGTGTGTGTGTGTTTAAGAAATTGCTTGCACTTGCAATTCGATAGCAGATAGTACTAGATAGCAAAGGGGCGGTCGGGCAGGGAAGCTGTGGGTGCAGCCATAGCTTTTGCAATGCATGTCGTTGATATGCGAAGCATGTGACAATTGCAAATGTGACACTTGCATGCGCTGTATGTGTATGTGTGATATGATAAAAATTTGTTTTAGAGATTTTACGATTTTTCAATCAAGTTAACGTTTTGAATTTTTCATGCGCAGTCATTGTGGTTGCATTTTGAGCAAATGTTGAAATAAAAGCATACATTTTGAACATTCACAATTTAAGCGCTTGCAAATATGTATGCCAAAAATTTAGGCGTGGTATTAATATTTTGCTGAAATTATGTGAAATATAGCAGCTAAATTTTCAAAGTGTTCTTCTGAAAGAGAACATAAGATTTAATTCTATAGTATTAGAGTTTTATTAAGTGGCTTTTATCTGTTAAATTTCTATATAAAAAATTCTATGAAGTTCAGAAGCTTCGTAGAAGTGGTTGTAGCTACTATCTATTTCATAGATAGAACCTTATTTTTTTATTTTTTATTATTATTATTTATTATTAATCTTTTATTAATCTTACAAATACATATAACATTTATATCAATACACTTACGGAAATAAACAATAACAGATTAATAAATACTGCATTCAGTTGCACAAAAATGGACAAGTGTTGAATGCAGATATACCTAGTATAATAACATAGTATTTAGATGTATTGTAATGGGATCAGAATTGTGAAGATAATCTATAGGTTGACAAAGATTGACATACAAAATACATAAGAGACACAATGATGTAAGGGGAACAATAAAACGAATATAAAAATACCTACTTATAGTTAGGATAGAACAGAGATAAGGGAGTCAATATTATTAAAATCAAATTTAAAAAGCCATGATTTCACTACTTTAAGAAATACAATTTTATTCCGGATGCAACGGGCACTAAGTGGTAAAATATTAAAAAGTCTCGGAGCCGTACATAAGTAGAAGTTTAAAAAGTGATTTAAGTTGTGACTAGGCACCTGAACTAGGTTATGGTTGTTAATCCTTAGTTTGTGACTAGAATAGCATCTGTTTACTAAATAACCAGATTTATTAAAGAAAACCTTTAAAACTCTATAAAAATATAGATGTTTAGTAGGCAAAATATTTAAGTTTCTGAATAGTGGAAAGCTATGTTCAAGGCGATTTTTATTACAAACCGTTCTAATGACATGTTTTGGTGCGATAAGTAATTGCTTGATTTTGTTAGCATGTGTACCACCCTAGCAGATTAAACCATAATAGCCCAATTCACAATCTTGTGCAAATGGGCTGGGATTTTTGCAACTGACAGTTTTGTAGCAAAACTACAGTAGTTTTGACAGTAGTTTGCTACAAAACTGTCAATTGCAAAAATCCCAGACCATTTGGACAAGATTGTGAATTGGGCTATTGTAGTTTTGAGTGGAAAATTCCATAATAAACCCATGTTAGCAATTTTACTGTGCAGAACGATTTTAAAAGATAAATTTGTCTTAAAGCACCCATAAGATACTTTTTGAGGGCAACAGTGTGATCCATCCAGTTCATTCTAAAACACCGCCATCTACTTCTAATGTACCTATTCCTTGTAGCAGCTCTGAGAATTAGTTTCCTTATTTAAAAGCACTTTTACGAACTAAAGTTATATAGCTACTCGAAAGTGCACTATGTACATTCCCTAAAGAAAACTACTCTCATTTCTTTTGAGGTGGCAAGGGAAACAACCTCCAATTTCGACTATGCCACTAATTGCCACACAATTCGCTTTACTTGGCTATCTGCAAAAAAAATCAAATCTTCTGCTAGTTCTCTCCCTTTTGCGTTGAGCAAATGATTGCTTTTAATTATGCCACAATATCCGCTCAATAATTTATGAAATGACGCCATCTTATGTAGTGCAACTGGTTGGTAATCTCTGCACCGCAATGGCACACCACGCGCAACCCTCGCAAACGGCAGCAACTTTTGACCAGGAGTGGCAGGCAAATAATTACCAACTTCATTATACGCCACATCCGCACGAGCCGCATGCAATGCAATTTTCTCGAACACTAATGCGACCATCTTCATCTCCGTGACCATTTCCACTTCCAGCGCCGTCAGCCCTCATACAAAACATACACACTCACGCAATCTTACCATCGTTGCAGCAGTGCAAGCGAGGGGTGAGTAGCAGCAGCGCAGCAGCACATGCCATTGCATGCATATAGATATATAATGTATGTATATGTATATGTTTAATGTATGTGTATGTGTGTGTGTGTGTGCGACAAATGACATAAATCAGCACAGTTAAGTCTTTTGGCTTGATTTTTCCCTGTTTTCTCTCCTGCCCAACACAAAGCATTGGAGGAAGCTGTAGAAGAAGAGCCAAATAATGAAAATGTTTGTTGCAACTTCCTGTTCAGGCCCCCCATTCTTCCCCCTGTTGTTCTGCACGCTCATTGTATGCCATTTAGGCGCATTGTTTGACAATTTACTTGCCGTCTGCTTCCGTGCAACTTCAGCGGCCCAGCAGCCTCTTCCGTGTGTAGTGCAAAACTTTTGCCCAATTTTTCTTCATCGCTTGCTAGTTTGGCAATTTGGCTGCAAAAAGTTTTTGCTACCTTCTTGCACCCCCCCAAAAGGAGCAACGGCTTTTTATTCCCCGCATAAGCATCATTTTTACGATAATTTCGCTATTCATGGCTTTAGTTGCCGTTGCCGTTGTTGTTGTGTAATGTTGCGAGTAGGCGTAGATACTTTGGAATTGCGAGTCGTCTGCTGGCTGGCGGCTATTATCAGCGCCACTTGTAGTCAGCGTCTGTCTGTCTGTCCGCCTATTTCGAGTCATTGCGGAATTAGTTCCGCCCTTCGATTTATTTTGCCATTTTGGGTTAATGTTCTTCGTTTGACTGTGTGTGTTGCAGGTTCATCGAACATTTGATTGTGAGGAGGAGGGAGGAGGTGTAAAGAGCAGCTCGTGCGCGCTTGTATGTGTGTTTGTGAGGTTATGTTAAAATTGTGCGTTTGTAAGTAAATTTTCTTGTTTTCATGGCACTACATTTATATATTTATGGTGTTGTTGTTGTTCCTGTTGTAGCAATGCCATTACAACAAAAGCAATTGCACCAGCCGCATTACCAGCAGAAACAGTAACATCAACAATACAACACCAACATACACTAAATTGCACTCCACACACTTATGCCCTATTCCAACTGCCAACTTCCGCTTCCTGCAGCGCTTAGAACAAGCCCACACATTGTCATTGACTCATTTGACATTGCAATAGCACAACCAACAACAACCAACTTCATTTTAGAATTGTAAAACTGTCTAAAATCAGTGCAGAATTTTTTGTTAGGCATTTGGTTGCGCAGTGGCGTTGCTGACATTTTACATGAAGAATATTTATCAAGAATTGTTAGTTTATAGGAGGAGCGCTTTAAGAGAAGCCCTACGTCAGGTAATAACCCGGTAACGGGTTGTTCTGTCCACCTAAGTGAAAAAGTAAATAAGTGCTTGTCTATACACTTGATTGTTTACTGGACATTTTACCGATCTGGAAAGAAATGATTTTCCAAATCAATATAATCTTACCCTACTATATCGCTCGTTTTCTAGAAGAGAGAAGAGAAACACATCGTCATCTCCCCTTCTACTGTAAAGACGGTGCCTCATTTATTAATTTTTTAAATATTTTTTCCGATCCATAGAATTTTGTTGGTTCCTTCGATGGCTCCGTTCTGAGGGATTATAAGCGGCCCCACAACTACCTTATATGCTGAGTACGCTCTAGCATAGGGCCTCCCAATTTTTGGGGCCTCGAAAAGGCAAGAAATTTAATTTAAGACAAAGAAACAAAAAAGTCATATTATTTGGTAAAAAAGGCCTTGAAATTTTCTTTAGCATAGGGCCCGAATCTTTCAGTCGCAGCGACGATTCTAAGTAAACTTGGAACGATTTCAAATTGTTTCATATTTAAGTTCGGTATATCAAAAACTTAAATTTTTTATTAATTTGGCCTAGAATTGAGTACTCAAGCACGATTTATAATGAAGAGAATATTTCGTTCAGTGGTATATTTTATTTGGCGTATTAGAGATGTAGTCTCTTAATCACCGCAGCCTGATAAGCCTATCTATTGTGATCTTATATACTAGAAATATTTTATGGAAACCAAAAAAGTTAATACTCTCGTTCTGAAAAATTTAATTTGGGAATTTAGTCAACTCTTGAATATAGCCGTCAATCCATTTGCTCTTAAAAAATTCTTTTTTTATAGTTCAGCATAACATTTTGGGTAAAACCGCCACTGCCTCACTGGAGCAACTGTTGCAGGGCATAAATGTTGCTGCGGCTTGTTTGTTGTTGCATGTCGCTCAAATGTCGATGTCACAGTTGAGCGATTGCCCAAAATACAACACGACATGACCCCAACCAATTGTCAATCCGGCAACAGTGACACACAAGCTGCAACCTGAAGAGCTGCAGCAACAGCAAGAGAGAGGGCTGGAAAGATGGATGGGGAAGGGGTTGGTTGCGCCAGAAATTGTGCAGAAATTGTGTACGTTTCGTTTACATGTCGAGAGCCAGCGGCTGCAGAAAAAAATACTCGCACACACACACACATATCACCAATTTCAACTCATGTGCCAGACACTGGGGCATGTCAATGTGGCAGGAAGACGTGCAACAGCAGCGCAAGTACATAAGTTGTGTTAGCAAGTTAGTACGTGAGTGCATGAGAGAGTGTGTGTGTGTGCAATGGTATATGATGCGGAAGCATGTCTACATGCAGTTGCTTACTCATGATTGGGAAATAACGAACATACGCACACGGGATCGTGCAGAGCGGAGCTGGAAGGAGCGCGCAAGAGCAGGCCAAAGCATGATAAGAATTTGGTCTGGCCACATGCTCTGGCACTGAAGCAAAAAAATGCGCTGAAATCGAATTGAAACTCAATCGAGGAAATTTTCCATTTCAATATTTTTTTCCAGTGTGTTCACTGTTGTTGTTGTTGGACAATTTTTCAGGGAGTTGCTCGGTTTTTCAATTTTTCTGCACGTACGACTGCAGTCAACAAACTCAATTGCAAGCGAGTGCGAATGCAAATTGCGTTAGAAGGGGGAACAGGGTGAAGAGGGGTTGCAAGTGGTGGCTGATGCGTAGGCGATTACTTCCTCAGCTGCTGGCGCTGCCTTCGCCGCTGCTGGAGTGGTTAGAGGCGTGTCAGCGCAACCAATTTGACTAGGAAATAAAATTTCGACATTGCCACTGCCACAGAGCGTGGCAATTTGTGGGTGCAGGGTGGATGGGGAGGGGTAAAAAGGCGTTGCAGGCATGTTAGTGGCGGAATTTCAATTCGGAAATTTTGATTTTATTTGCTCGTTTTTCGTGAATGCTCCGCTTTGTTCCAACGCTGCTTCACTGCTTTTTATTCTGCCACGTTTTATATCTAATCGTAGCTCTGTCTGCCCTTTGACTTCACATATTTACACACACACACATTATACACTGATATGCAGACATTTTGCGTAAGCTCTCTGCCATTTCACAAATCAACTTTAGTAGCAAAAATGTTGCAACATGTTTTTGCCACAATAATTTCTATGTGGTAACTATGTGCAGTTTTCATCGTATTCAGCACAAATGAAGTTTTTGTAAAAGTTACCACACCCACCTCTCTCGTAGCGAGGGCGTAACATGAGAATTTATGCACGAATTTGTTTGCTCTAATGAAATCAAATGCTGATAGTTGAAAGTAGAAGTTTCAGTGAAGCTTTTTTGTGTTAGGGGTAGCAAGAGAAATTTTTGAAATAAAATTGTTGCAATTTTTGTTGTTGTAATTTAGTAGTGCAAAATTGTAGTAAATTTGCTGGAATGCACATATTTTAGAAATAATGTGGTAGAGGTTGTTACATTAATGCAGATTTAAATTGGGTATCAGATTTGTTTTTGCGACTTTTCTCCTTTGCAATCTCTACATAACCAGCATTCACCGATATTTACAAAATAATTTAAGCTATATTTTTAAATACAGTCTTTTATGGAATGCACTTATTGGTGCAATCATTTCTGAGTAGTCCATAAGCAGTGGATGAAACGTGTTTTTGGTTTTACCTACGTAATACCTGACAAAATGCTACTAAATGTGGTCCGTGGTGGCCACGCAGGTTATGAAGTACAAGTGGGGCCACCTGTCGTGTGTGCCTGTATAAACGACAGCTAGTAAAACAATTAGCAACAATTAAAGGCAAAGCAAAGTAAAAAATAAAAAAGCTTATAAAAAAAGTTAAAAAAGAAAAATTTTAAATCCTTCGGAGCTGGGATTCGCACCCGTGACCTACCGAATTGCCGAATGTAAGCGCGCGGCTCTACCCACTGGGCTATACAACGAACTGGTTTGATTCATCTAAAGTCGTAAAAGACAGAAAGCGGACAACATGCAAAAACTTTTTAGTTAGTCTGCGTTTTATTATGAAGTATGCTGGGGTGCCGGTGAGTTGTGGCTTGGATTGTGGAGAGGCAACGGTGGAGGAAAGCATAAAACTCGAATTTTGTTTCTGCTATTTAAAGCTTTTAGGCTTATTAACGAGGTTATTTTCTACTAAAATTTCCCAAGCAAGCTCCGTCAATTTGTAACGAGTCATCAAATAAGATTGGGCGATCTCTTCAGATATTTCACCCATTTTCAAACCAATTTAATTTTTTACGCCAGAAACATATTACACAACTTTCTGCAGACAAAATGCAGCCTGAAATGCCATCTTTCAAACATTTATTCATTTTAAATAATCGAACTAGTCTAGCCAGTTTATAGAAACATCTTATTCATCATGGAACCAACAATTTATTTAAATTTACTAGTAATACTCCAGCAAAACTTTAAAATGTTTTTAAGAAAAAATACAATTTTTTAAGTTAGCTTACTTTTAAATGCAGACTGTTACATTTTATTTAGTTAGTAAATTTTAGGAGTTTGATTGATTGACAATTTTTAAACAAAAGGAGCATTACTCAAACTAAAGTCAATGGAGTTGTATTTCTTGAAAAAAAATTGCAGAGAAATTTTATTTCTTCTTCAGCTTTTTAGAACCGTAATATTTTTTTGAATAATTTGTAAAAACCGTTTGGTGACTTATTAAATTAAGAAATTTCTATAAATGTGTAGCTTAGCGTTTTTTTAAATGCTCCACCCGCAGTTGCAAGTCAGCAGCAATTTCTTAATTACCCGTAAACATATTGCAGCTGCACTGTGGGGAACTCAATTGCGGCAGCAGCACAACGAAGTCAATTGCATGTGCACTCCGCGCCAATTCGCGCTGCAATCCGGACTGCCGGCAATGCCGCACGCCACACATCATAACGCCACGCATCGGCGTGATGTGCTCTGCGGCTGCACATTTCACATGGCATATCGATGCAATCTGCAATTTCAATTTTCCGCTCCAGAAATTCAACGCGCCGATTCAAGCCGCATCGACGCGGGCTTCCAGGCATAGCTTTCGCCTGGGTTTAAAGTGGTGCAGTGGCAGGCGGCGACATTGGCAGCTGCGGTTATTATTGCCGCATCAGCATAACGGGGCAGCAGCAGGCGTCATCGTCATTTGGCCACCATAAACGGAGTTGCCAAATGGCTGGCTGCATTTTGGCATTGCGACATTGCAGGCAATCGCGAAATGTGCAACAAAATGGCGCATGAAAACTTAATTTTATTGCATTTTTGCTGTGATTTTGCATGCGCTTGCAACAAGCGGGAAAACAGCATGAGGTATGCGGCATGTCGCAGCAATTGCTGCTAAATGTTGTGGCATAATTAAATTTAATTGTTGCATGTTGGAGTGGGGGAATGCTAAATTCAAATGTTTAAATTGTGGCACAGGCAAATAAAGTTGCTCATACGCATGCCAGTTCGCAGCTTGCCACATCGAAATAAAATAAGTTTTGCTGCAACTTTTCACTCTTGCCATTGTTATGCTAAACACTTGAATGCTGCAGCTACAGCAAACACTTCAACAACAACAACAACAACAACAACAACAACATTCATGCTACACCAGTGATGCCCAACTGTCTGTGAAAACAGCAGAAAGCTTTTACGAGTGTCATCATTTATTTAGATAAAAATTGTGAGCACTTTTGAGAGTACACAACAGCAGCAGCTACATGCGCCCTCTGCCCGCTTGCCTTCCCTCCCTCTTGACACTGCCGCTTGCCATTCAACTACTATTTCTATGAATTTTCTATTGAAGGCAAATCATTTGCGCGTCAGAGATTTGGGAAATTGAAAGGAGCACGTTTGAGGCCAGTTTCACGCTGGCTGGCGCAGAGGCTGTGAGGGGGAGGGGGTGTGAAGTGTCTAAGAAAGGTATTAAGACCAGCAGGCAAATACTTAAGAAGCGCAACCAAAAATAAGCGATAGGATGGACATGACAAACAGGTATTGGAAATGGGCGAGGGATGCTAAGCGGTGGTAAGTGGAGCTAACAGACAGTCAAGCTGGCGGTCAGGTCACGCCAAAGAAGAATTTTGTGAGCAACAGCATTTGGCAACATTGTTTATACATCCATACAAATATCTTAGTCGAAATAATTCTTATTACTTAAATCAATTAATTCTTTCCAGTCATCTAGCCACTGCAAAATGAAAAACCTACTGTGACATCCCATGATGAAGCGATTCCCTTCTAACCAAAGCAACAAAGTTTTGGTTAGCATTTAGAAGCCAACTATTGTGAGTGTATAATTCAAACAATAAACAATTGTAAACATTTTCAATATTTCCAATTAATGTCAGTGGAATAAGTTTTGGTAGAAAATATAGTTATCATATAAAACTAAAGTGTTGGTTAATTTTTAACTCAAGAAGTAGTTATCTCAGCTGGCGTTTTAGTTACTATTACTAACATATTACTGTGAGTATATGTACAAGTTGGAACTGAGTGCATAGCTGCTGCTTATTTTCTTGCTCTGCCGCTGCTAACAGGTTTCTTCTTGTTGCTCTTGAGTATGTTGTAAAAAATGCATAAACTTAAACTTTTGGAAAATGTTGTTGTGCCTTCCTTTCTTTCTCAGCTGGGAATAGTGGAGCTTGTTGAGCTTGATTTTTAGTTAAAAGCATTCAGCGGACTGCGGAACACGACATGCCAGGCAGCATTTCAGGTCGCTTCTAATTGCCAAGAGACTTGGCAGTCATAGTATTTGTTGTTGTATGTGTGTGTATAAGTTTAAAAGTTTGAAACTTGCTAAAAGATTAAAGACGGCGGCGCAAAGCAACGGTTAAAATAAGAAGAATGAGAAAGAGTGGAAAAAAGGTACGCTCTTCCTTAGCTGAATACAATTTTAAAATGTCTGCTTCCCTTCTGCTTTGTACAGACGCCATTTTCTTATCTCTAATTGAAAAGTAATTAGGCCCGCCTGCCCACCTGCCGTGGCTGCCACGACTGCCATGGTAACAAATGCATGTAATTGTGCGCTTTTATGGGAGCTTGTGCCTTATCAGAAAATTAGCGATGCGCGTAATACGCCAAGACATTAGGCTGCTGCCTCCACAGGCTCCTGCTCCAAAGACCTGCACAGCTGCCGCACTCTACTCATATGCGGTGTTAAAGAAACGTTGGGCGTAATCGCTTCACAACAGTTGCAAATAATCCGCTTTTAATTATCGCCGCATTTTGTAGAAATTGTGGAAAATTAATAATTACACACACACACACACGCACACACTCGTTGCAAAAATAATTCAAAAATTAATGAATGCTGCTGCCAAGAGTAAAAAGCGTTAACAGCTTGCCGCAATGACATTGCCACTGCCTGTTCTACTTTGCCTTTGCCTCTTCCGCTGGCTGCGCCTTAGCTTTCCTGTTCGTTGTTGTTGTCGACATCCCTTGAATTGCACTTGAAGCTCATTACAACAAAAGGTGCTTTATCAGTGAGCGCGCAACTACAGCCGCTACAGCAACAATTGAAAAAAACAACAACAACTTGAAAAAACAACAACATCAATTTGAACACCACAAACAACCACCTTGCACACTTGAGTTTATGAACGTAGTCAGAAAGAAATATCAGATGGGGTTCTTTTTGTTCAGTCAGTGTAGGGAAAATGGTACATAGTAATTGGAAAATACAAAAAATATTTGTAGACAAAAATTACCGTTTCTAAAAAAAATTTTAAGATGTATGTGGCTATGGAATAAAGCAAAGTAGCTTACATATATCGAAATATTACGAACGTCGAAAAATGTATATTTATCTAAAAACAACGTTTTTCAGTTTAAGAAAAATTTTTTTAATGTGAATTGTAGAAAAATGGTTCCAATTTATTCTTTTTCTAAATTGCAAACATTACGCTTGAATAAAATGAAAATGGAAAAATTAAAAAAGTTATTTTGTTGTGTTATTCGGAAAATTGTTACAACCATTTTTTCAAAACTCTTGAGAAAATTGCCGCAGATGATAATATATTGTATTATATTAAACACAAATCTTAAATATTTCAAGAAAAAGCCTCTAAAATTTGATTTTTTCTACACACTCTCCCTTTTCCTTGCCATTCGTAGCTGTTATTGCCTACTTTACCGACTCAAATAAGAGCCATTCTGCCAACAAATTATTTTCTGACTACGCCTTTGCTTGATTTTGAAAGGATTTGGGGGGCCTGGCCTGGCACTTCGAGCTTTTTTTTCTAGACCGCCTGCAAAATTTCTCGGCGCTGCCCAGCACTGAAGTTCTCATAAGCCACCGTCGAACACCTTTTCACATTTCATGCCGGCGCAGAGCTTCATTTGCACAAGTTTTCCACTCAAGCTGGTTGAGGGGTGGGACAAGCGCAAGTGGGAAAATGAAAACTGAAAAGAACAATGACAGCGCGCCACATCGTGAGGCAAGCAGCGCGAGCGCTTTGCCCCTTTGGGAGCTCTTATCCATCCCTCAAACACCCCTCAGGCTCGAGCGCTGCTCACTGCCAGTGGCAGCCCGTGAGGCGCCTCAACGTGAGCCACTTAAGCTCGAGTGAGTGAATTCATTGTCCCAGTTTCCTGCTACTGCGTTGTTTGTGTGTGTCTGTGTGCGCGCGCATTTTAATACAGCGTTTTTGTTTTTGTTATTTTGGCGTGCGTTCGGCAGGTCTTCCAGTTCAGTTTGCCCGCTTGCCTTGGCGCCAGTTTCAATGACATGAGGCAGCAGCAGCTGCGTTTGCTTTCGATTCAATAATTTCGCTAACCAACAAGCGTTCGTCCGAGCAGTGCGTACTGCCTATTTCATGGCATATTGCCAGGCGGTGGGGGCAATGTGTGTGTTTGAGCAAGGTAGACAATTGCACTGCTGCTGTCTGACATGACCATTGCACCTTTATGAGCTTCCAGCTTAAGCTGACATTTTTGGCTGCGTATATGTGTGTTTGTGTGTATTAGTGTGCGCCTGCTATGCGCAATATTGGCACTACCGGATGTACCTTCACTCTGTATGCGTCCCTCTGTGTGCTTGTTAGACATTTTGATAGTTCTTGTTCGCCTTGTTCAATATTGTCGACTTTGCAGTCGTTTCCTGTCTATCTGCTTCTTCTCTATCTAAAAATTTATCGAGTGTAAAATGAGATGAGGCGAATCGATCTGGCATCGGTATCATGAGCTGTCCGCCTCACTGCTCCATGTTGCTGCAGGTGCACAGCTGATTTATGCAGGACTGCCACATTGAAACATTTTTATAGGTCATTCAAGTTGAAGATGATTTCATACATTTGTAAGATAAAGACCTGCAATTTAAAATTGGTTCTTCTTTGAAATTAAACTTTAAAATTTCAGTTAAGTTGTTATTAAGCATTTTCGGGAATGAAAGGGTTATGCCAGAGGCTTTCACTCATCTTGCAGAAATATTAGAAGAGATAGAGGTCAGATAAGACACCTTGTGGAATTAAGAGACCACGAGCTTATACGAATTTTGGCAGATAATAGACAAGAGAAGAAACCTTAAAAATTCAGTTATGTCGGCTTGAGAGATATCTTTTAAAAAAGGTAGCATGCTCCAGTATTTTATGTAGATTTCCTTTTCAACAAAAAGTTATAAGGATATACGAACAAGAGCTCTTTGTGTGCTGAAAATTCGAAAGATCGTTTTTAGAGCGAATGCCACAAACCATAACGGCTTAACTCGAATAAGGACGAATTTAAATAATTAATGCCATCGAGTTTAGCGTGCCTAAATCTATTTGCTATAAATTTTTCATGTCTGTATCTTTTTTTACGGCAATTATCTATCACCAAGTTATTAGCTTATGTTGCTTTGCGGTGCGCTTTTGATTCTTTAAAGTATTCTGCTGAAAAATTGAGAAACACACTTAGGAAATTATCTATCTTTCCACTGTTGGTATAATTTTGGGCCTCATCATCATGGTTTTCAAAAGAGTTCCACTTTTTCTTCCATTAAAATTCTCATATTAGCCATTTCTATTCCAATCTTTACCTATATGTATGCTAGCGCACATCTTGCTGTAATTTCGATTTAAAAGGCACTCGATTTTTTTTGTAAAGTTCTTAATTGAAAATAACCAGCTTGCACTCATAAAAACTACAACTCCCATTAATTAAATTAAGGTGCCTTGAAAACAAAACCGTGAATTTATTCTCGTACGTAGTCATTAAAGTAGTAAAGTAAAATCATAATAAATGACCCCATAATTAATATTTAATTAAAGAACAACATACAGCACGCATATTCGATTTGTTATTATGGCATGGTCAGCTCAGCCCACAGGCTCCCTTCCCCCATATCCACCGACAGCTGTTGCCCAACTGCCGACATGCATTATTCGATTCACACTTCGACAGCGACCAGCCGCGTTTGCTCAACAGTAAAGTTCAACTGTTTTGAACTGTGCCGAGGAGCGAAGAATCCTGGACAAAGCACCCCTTTTGCTTTAATAAATAGTTTTATGTGCTGAATTTAACACTCTTGCATGATACCAATTAGCTGCACGCAATTGCGCCACTGACACTTATTGATTGAATCCGAAAGTGGCCCGAGTCCAGCTGAGGGCGCCCTTCCTTGCTTGCCCTACTGCTGATATATGCAAGCATACAGCGCAGGTGGCTTGTAGCTCGGTAACTTGATATGCGGCTTGTTGGCGTTGAAACGTCGCAAGTTTGTGTCTCTTAATAATTTGCCTTTTATTGCGGCCTTTGTTGTTATTGTTATTATTGAAATATTCATTGTGACATTAATGCTAATTGAAATATTATATGAGGCCGAATTATTGAGTAAGTCAGTAGGTGCAGATACAGTGGCGCATAAATATAATTTAACAAAAACGTTTATTTAAATAATGATATCTAAAGTTTTCCACATATTCTTCATAATATTCCAAATGTAGTACAGAATATTTTTTTCCAAAACTACAAATGTTCTTAGAATATTTAAAATAAACTTCAGATTTTCCAAATGTACTACAGAAAATTATAAATGTTCTTATGAAAATTTAAAATTTTAGGTCTATTTCAGAATTGCGTCAAATTACTTATGCGCTACAAAGTATATAAAGCGTGATTATTGTATAAGGAAGAGTCACCATGTAGAGCATGAGTTGTAGAATTCTCAAGAATTCCACCAATACACCCCACAGTGCACACCTCAGCTTTCTTGCTATGACTACCCAAAATAAAGAAACCGTCAAGAAAATGTTTTGCCGCTGCTCCGTTTAAGCCGCACATCGACGTCAATTACATTATGACATTTTCTTCGTATTCCTCTCCCCCTATCATGCTGCTCCTTGGCACTACCCATGTCAAAAAGACAGGTAGAATTCGAGGGGCCAGCACAGCGGGTAGCGGAGGGCCAGCCAAGCTATGCTAAAGCGCAGGCGAGCAAAAATAAATTGAAAGTGACTGAAACTGACGCGACTTGTCAATAAAAATTATCCGAACTGATGCACGTTCCATGCCACATGCAAATAAATGGAAGAAGGGAAAATTGTATGAGAATTGCCAGCAGAAGACCGCAAAAATTGAAGAAAGAAAAGTAATAGAAAATTGTGGAAGGGAGACTTTCTGCGCGAAATTGGATTTTCGCCAAATTAAGCATACATTTTCATAGTTGTAAAATGTCAATCATGCTTTTGGCAACTCCCTGCAACAACAACAGCACAATCACGACTACAACAACGGCAACTTGACAACTGGCATGGCACTGACAGTTGAGCGGAGCATTGCGCAGCGCCGCTGTGTAAGCTGCAAAGCCATAAAGTATGCAAAAGATTTTGCGCTTTTTACAACACTAACGAGAGCAATCAAATGCTTTGCGTAGAGCGCTTTGTCTATTTGTCTGTTGGTTTTTCTATGTGTATGTCTGTCTGTCTGTAAGTCTGTATGAAATTGTGTATGTTGGTGCACTTCAAATTTCTACATTGTACATATTTCAGTTGCAAGTGGGTGGTTGACTTTTTCCATGCAGTGCCGTTTCTGGAACCGGGAGCCGGATTTATTTGGAACACAAAGAAGTTATTATATATAATAAATAATCAGAATTAATAACGAATCATTCGTTGAAGAAATGTAGAGTAAATTTACATATATTTAAGCTTATAAAATTTAATAATAAGGTATTACGTGCATCATCAGACATATCTAATTACATGTGTACATAGTTTTGACATTAAAAAAAAATTGAATCAAATTTTCAAAAATTTATTATGTTGAAAAATGTTGTCATCGTTGATAAAAAGGACTTTTTGACAAAGAAATAAAGATTTAAAAAATTTTCGTGGTTTTGAACAAAATACCGCTGATAAAGTCAAAGAAGACAGTTTTGAGCTAATCTTAAAATGTAAAGTGAAAACTCAGAAATTTCTCGTCTCTTTTAAATAAAAGTGATTTAACAGTACTACTTTGTAGTAACTCCGTCTCTCTCTTTTTTATATATTTTATATCGATGCTATTTTTCGATTTATCCAAGAAAAGACTCATTGCATATTTTTGACATTTAGTTCCTGTGAACGGCCCTGCTTACTTGTATGCACCAACATGTATGCACATTTGTAATTACATATGCATGTATGTATGTGTATTCTGTTTTGTTTTTAGTGCCAGAAAATCTGCTAAATTTTTCAGTTACAATTTATTGCCATTTTAAAAAAGCGACGCACAATTGCGCAGAAGATAGTCCCTGGCATTTTCATTTATGATTTAGGGCAAGCTGCGATTTACTTATAGTACTTGCAGCCAGATTCTCTTGCCAACTGCAGCTAAGCTTTTGATTGCAGTACCGTAGACGTTTGTCTTTGCAAAAGGAGTTCATGAATATGAAAGGGTTTTTGATGAACGATTTATTGTAGAGTAAACATAAATTTCTTCCGTCATGGTGTGAGCATCTAGTACTATTCTATTATACGATAACTGGTAGCCTTAGCAGTTATATTCCGAAGAAAATTACGTGTGAGTAGCCCCAATTTGTTAAATCGATTCGATTTGATTTTTATATATTCGATCATCCTGTATATGCCATATCATTCCAGCTCCTCTACAGCAACGTTTGCTGGCATCTTTGGCAAGCCCCGGCCGATAGTATGCATCAGAAAACTATTTCGTATATAACTAATTCATTCGACCCCCTCTACACCTTGATTTTGTGCAGTTCTCCGTGTGCGCTCCAGCTTCAAAGCGATCTATTTGTTGTTGGCGGATTCTGCTGCTTTGCAATGTTGCACTGCCACTGCCGCCATAATATTTCATATGCAGCCCTTTAACTTTCTTTTCCCTAGTGCCGTGCTCATTCTCCCGTATGCCTTGTAAAGCACTTTGTCTTATCTGCTGCCGGCGCGCATTGCAATGAAGTGAACTGCGCTGAAAAATTTAAATGAATTTGAAAATTTTACGTTTCAACGTTTTTGATGTAGAAATTACGGCAATGCAACAATGCAATGCGCTGCCACTGCTTTATGACTGCGAAGTCGGCAAGTTGGCATCTATGTTGCGGATGCGGATTTGAAAGCGCGCATGCATGCGAGGCGCTGTGACTCGGTGATTCGGTGACTCTGGCTCTCGCTTAGCGGCTGTGGCAGCTTTGAGCCAAGTTTCGACGCGATGCGCCTCGACTTAAAAGTGGATTTTGTGTGAATTAGGGCTGTCAATCCCGCAAAGCTTTTCCAATTTACCATTTTGTTAGATTTTATTGGGACGGACAGAGTTTGAAGCGGTGATCGTTTGAGCTTCTGCACCTCTTGATTTGATTTTATATAATTTTTTTCCAGTTGTAAAATACATCTAATTTCAATACAAACAACTTTTTGACTGAATATATTTTACAGCAATTCTGGAATTTTCGGCATCATTTTAGTTAACTCGACATACTAGGATTTTGGTAATAAAAATGGCGAAATTGACAATCCTGCTGTGGATTTGCAGTCATTGTAGCAGCGCGGAAACGTTCGAGGAGCAGCTCACCAGCAGCAGTTGACTCGCATCCATTTCGAACTCACACCATTTTAGCAGCTTTATATCCTTCTTTTCATCCTACAGTCGTGCTATTTTGACAAAAGCTCTTGCGCTGTTAGTCCTTTTTGATGTCGTTGGTTTCTTCTAATTTTTTTCGGGAATTTTCCTAACATTTCAGTTGTAGCTTCCGAACACAGCACTTGCTTTCAAGCTCTCACTCTTACATTTTGTAATTTGCGTATGTATGTGTGTGTGTGTTCGAATTTTGTGCAACATTTGCATGCGAATTTGCTGGTGTTGCATGTTGCAGCTGGTTTTTTCGACACCAAATGGCAACTCATTTGTCAATTGTCACACTTGATGATGCAATTGTTGTTGGTTGTTGTTGTTGTTGTTACACGTAGTTGTCATGCTGATTTATGGCGGCTTAAGTTATTTAAAATGAGAGTGCGACGAGTTGCATGGTTTAATTTATGACTGCACAGCGAGATCCTGCAATCTGTGTTGCCGTTGTGCCGGTGAAGGAGTTGAGCGGGTGAGTAAATAAATGTGTAAATAATGCAATGCATGAATGCAAAGAAGTATGAGTAAATAAATGACTGAATGCAAGGAATAATCAGCTTCTCTTCTCAGGAAAGAACTTAATTCCGAGATACGGAAGGATCTGTTTTGTTACCAAATGTAAGTTAATATTTTGTAATTTCCGAAATTTTTCAAGATTTAAAGAATAAGTGAAATAAACTCAACCTTTGTTCTTGTTATTAAAAAAATTTAAGAAAATTATTCTTTGGTGGAATTGGATAGGGAATCGTAGTGCAAGTTATCGGACTGAGACCCTTTATATTCATGGCAAAGATTACTCTCGGAGAAATCGAAATCCTTTGCGAGAGATGGCAACACGCATAGAAAAAAAACAAATATTTTGGTAGTTGGGGTGGTTCCCCTTTTTAAACAATTTTCGACAAAAGCAGATGCGGTCTTTAATGAAGCGAATAATCAAAATAAGGAATGGCAATAATACTAAGGGCCAGTTTCACAGTGGATGTTTAAATCTAATTTGCAAATTGAGTTTAAATCTAGTTTAACTTTCCTTGGGTTTCACAGTGCATTTATTTAAATACGGAATAATGAATGGCAACTTCGAATATTTGACAGTTGAAGGTTGGCCCAACTTGCTAAAAACATATGTTAAATTATGGAGGCAGCAAAATTTTCGTTGACTAAAATAAGTGAATTGTTGGATATTGTGCAAAGTATGCACAGTTTATATTATTTATGTATTACTGTGTTATTTATATGTGCTTTTCCATGCTATTCCATGCAGTTTTATGCTTAATTTGAATCTTACAAATTCCACGCAGCTTGCTTGCACATCCGAAATCAGCTGTTCATAAATTCAACTCTGTGCCGTACTTAAATATCCACAATCGGCCATTTAAATTGTATTTAACTTCCAACTGTGAAACTGAAATTCCCTATTTAAACTGCAATCAGAGTTTAAATATCCACTGTGAAACTGGCCCTAAGGAATACATTTTCTATAAATTTTTTGTACTTTTAAAATATTTGTGATTTCCTTGAATCCTTAATTGTTATTTTAACGCAACAAATTTCAGTGTAACAAAACGTTTTTGAGCTTGGACCAACTTTCAACTTAATTGTTCTATCATAATTGTGCTACATTGAATTGAAATAAATTTATATTAAACTAGTTCATCTTTTCGTCATCAAATGCTGCTGGTTTTATCGGCGCATTCTGAAGTTCCCTTGCAATTTTCCATTGTGAATTCTTCTAGCTTATCAGAGCTGTCGTAATTTTCTGCAGTGGCAAACAAAGGCAGCTGAATCTGCTATAAATAGTTGTGACCGTAAAATGATCCTGATAAGCGCGTGCAACAGACGAAGGAGTGCGGCGGCAGAAAGGTTGACGCAGGCAGCAAAGACAGCAGCAAAGGCAGGATGAAGTCAAAGTTTAAGACAAAGCGAAAGGGTTTCACCTTTGCAAGTGAACAGAGCCAGCAAGGAAGAAGGATAGAAAAGAAAAGAATATGAAAAGGCGAAGGTGAAGATGAAGGTGGAGAAGCAGCGAACAGCAGAAGGTAGATAGCCGAGCAAGCGGAAATGATAAAATCTGCACTTTTGACAAAAATGTTGGTATAATGCAAAGACGAGATAATAAGCGGGCGGATGAGAAGGAAGCAGAGCGAGACGGCAAGCGATAGCAGAACAACTTGTGCTTTGCATAAGTTCAGGCGCACAAGCAGACGAAAATTATCTACGTGTGTGCGTGTGTGTGTAATCGGACACTTTGTGCTGCAACAACAACAACGCTGAAGAAGCCAATGCACGAAATGGCTGCTGAAAGTGTAGCTTCCAAGCAGACAGCAGCGTAGCAGCTGCTGCCCTGCAGTCGCAGGGGCAAGGGCAGCGAAGAGTGAATCGTGTAGGGCGGCGGGTGGTGGGGGCCGAACAGAAAGCGCAAATGGCGAAAACCGACTAAAACTAATTTCCCTTCGAAATTAGCGCAGACAAATGGCTTTGGGCGCATTTCTGCCTACACAATGGGTGGGGCGGGGTGAGGGGGCTGTGCGGCGGACAAGACAGTGTGGCAACATGAAATTAACCCATTAGGCTTTGATATCTCGAATGGCTTATTAATGCACATCTAACCCGGCAAATGCTTCAAATGAATGCCGTGAGCAACAGAAGTTTCCTGCTACTCCCCCGGCCGCGCTGCGCCACTTTCGACGTTGTTGTGTGAATTGTCAAAATTATTAATTGCGGTCATTATGAGCTCATAATTTTTTTTGCCATCAACCATTTTAGTGCTTGTCTGTCTTTCGGGCTGTCTCTTTTAGCTGTTTGGCGCACGCATGTCCTGCGGCGTGTACTGAGCAGCGCCTGCCCATGCTGGCTTCCATTCTAGCGCCTTTTCTTCGTCTGCTCGTTGTTGCTTTTTAATTACTCGATAATCGCCTGTTAGTATGCTCTTAAATTATTGTAAACTGCTGCTGCTCTGTTCCATCTTGATGCTACTCCCACTACGACGCCAACTCCTCGCACCCACGTCAGAGCGCTTTTTTTCCTTTTGCTAACTTGAAACGATTTGTAATCGTTAAAATTCCTATTATGACGTTCTTAAGTTGAGCAAGTTTCGGCTTCCTTCTGCCGTTCGCCTTTGCCAGTGTCATAACCCGCAGTTATTGAGGTTAATATCTGTTCTGCTCCTCGTCCTTCTTCGTTTGTTCGCTGTTCACTGTGCCTTTTCGTTTTGTATGTAGTTTGCGGTTTTGATGTGTTTCCATTGCTCTTTTACCGATGTTGCTCAAGTTGGTGTTCTTGTTGTTGTATGCCATAAATTTATTTATGAGCTTTGGTAATTGCCGCCTGCCATTTTTATTGGCCGCACTTCAGTTTAATAAAATTTTTGATTACAGCAATTGTGAAGCAATTTCCGTTCCATTTCGCTTCGTTCCGTATGCCGTTGCATGAGCTCTACAGTTACTCGTTGCTTTCTTATTTTTGTTTGTAATTAGTTTTCCGGTTATGCTGGTTGAAGTTTTTAAGCAGGAAATAAACAAGTCCTTTGCGAAAGTGAAAGTCTTCAGATTTACTATAAGTCAACACGATAGTAAGTAATAAACAAGGCCATTGGAAATGTAAATTGAAAATCCATATTGAAGTGTTGGCTGGCGGATTTGTGTCAGAGGGCAGGAAAATTTGTGCATTTTTTGAAAGCTTGAAAACGGTTTCACATTTCAAGATTCTTACGGAAGGCGTAATTTAAGCAAATAAGAGTAAGGTGTTATCTTTTACAATTTTATCTCTTCAAACAAACCAATAAATGTGTTTTATTTTACATTTAAATAAATATTCTGTATATCAATTAGGCTGTTGAGACCCAGTTGAAAAACAAGGAAGGCATGCCGATGGAAGGGATGTGGCAGGTTAAAATTTTGTTGTCAATTTCAAAAGTATATTTTTAGAAATTTTAAAAATTTTCTCATTCTGGTTAATTTTAAGCAACCAAAGCCTACGCGTCACGTTGGATCAGTGAATGAGCCACTTGGTTGCTTATACGGGAGGCCCGGGTTCAATTCTCAGTCAAGGCACATAAAATGTAATAGAGGTACATATGTATATAAAATCTAATATAAAGAGCATTTGTTTTCAAATTATGTATTTCTTTGCGCCGCGCCACTTCTGCGATGAATTGGCAATTCTCCGAAACTAGAATAGAAAAAAGAATTTCTTTATTTTTTAATTATTTTTTTCATATCTGAACTGCCACATCACTTCCATGAGATGCATGCAGCATTGCTGCTACGGCAGTTCATTTGGCAGGCATACCGTCCTAGGACATGCCTATAGAAAAAAGATACAAGCGGGTATGGAGGCGAGCAGGCCTGCTGACCTTCCTAGGCATGCCTCCAGCATGCATACTGGATAGCTTTTTTTTCAACTGGGTTAGATCTTAGACTTTATTACAAAGTTGCAGTTGTGATAGTTCTATATTCCTATATCATATTAATGTATTAATAGGAATTAATTGATAACTTTAAATTAAAGCCTCAAAGGATAAAAAGTTTTTTGTGTTGGGGGATCCTACGAGAGTAATCCCAGATGTACCCTACCTGATGTATAAATGGCGGTAGTGGTATGATGTAGAAAACAGTATTTCAGTGTTTATAGACTTTGAGCTGACCTCTTTCGAAAACTAACCTATATACTAATTAATATGTATACAACTAATGAAACGAATTAATGAAAGTTACTTTTTCATATGGGCGGGTATTTCAACTGGTACTTCAAGCTGCTTGGACACAGAGCTGTGTCGTAATGATTCCTTTAGGGAATCAATTACTCTCAATTACAAATTACAAGGAATTGCAATTAGTAATCAATTCGTTCAGTTCACAGCAAAGGAATTGATTACTTTTTCACTTCCTTTGAAAAATTCCAAAAGTAATTTGCTTTTTTCAATTCCAATTCCAAGGAATTTTTTTTTGGAATTCAAATGAATTCCTTTTAGGAATGGAATTGAAAGAAATCAATTGAAAGAAATCAATCATTCCATGGAATTGAAAATGTAATTGACTTTTTCCAATTCCATTCCATGGAATTGAAAATGTAATTGATTTTTTCCAATTCCATTCCTCAAAGTAATTTAAAAAGGAATGCTGTTTGAACTTAAAATTTTTGGCACTTGTGCATATAAATATTATTGTCAACATAAAAATGTCCAATGCTTGTTTCGATTCTAATCTTTGACCACAAAAAAATATTCCACATTTCACATTTATGAATAAAATTTCAGTTTCTCAATTACTTTCACAATTCCTCTGAGGAATTCCTACAAAGGAATTCATTTCAATTCTAAAAAAAAAAAAATTCCTTGGAATTGGAATTTTTCAAAGGAATTGAAAAAGTAATCAATTCCTTTGCCGTGAACTGAAGGAATTGATTACTAATTGCAATTACTGAGGAATGTAATTGTAATTGTAATGGAATTGCATTTACCCAGCTCTGCTTGGACATAGTATTTCGAGCATACGATTCTGAACATAATAGCCCAATTCACAATCTTGTGCAAATGGTCTGGGATTTTTGCAATTGACAGTTTTGTAGCAAAACTACAGAAGTTTTGACAGTAGTTTGCTACAAAACTGTCAATTGCAAAAATCCCAGACCATTTGCACAAGATTGTGAATTGGGCTATTATTAATGAAAATACAAACTTTGCGTACATGAACTTAGAACCTTTACAATCTTCCCGGAACCCCTGATGAGACTATGTCTGTAACCTAAAACTGCTTATAATCATCCGTTTTCATGTAATTAGACGTGCCTAAATTAAATGCTTGAGCCGCATGCGCTTCCAAACTAAAACAATTTAAATTTAAGCATTTAGTCAGGCATATAAATAGCTCAGTCAGACAGACGTAACACGAGTGAAATTTGTAACCCTGCTTTGTTTACCCTCGCATATAACAAGGACATAATACACATACACTTACAATATAAGCCAAAAGTAACTGTGAATGCAATTTTACCTGTCGCAAGAACATTGGACTCTACGAGTACTTAGTTTAAACCCCCTTTTAAATATATAATCCGCCCCAGTAGCATAAATTCTTTCTCACTGCTCTAGAATTTGTGTATTTTCTTATTTCCACCCCCTTAGATCTACAAATCAAATACAAAAATGTTGCTTTTACTACTTTTAGCGTACTTTTATGACTTTTTTGTAGTTTTTATGTTTATGCTAAAAGTTTAGTTGCTCGCACCGTGGCCAAAAAAGTGGCAGGCATTATTTGGTTACAAGAATTTCCACGTAGTTGTTGTTGCATTTTTTATGTTGTCTACTGTTTTAGCATAATGCATTTGCCATCATTCTAAGATTGTAGGCATATTTTGCTGCGCTCGTAAATAATTTCTTGTATGGCATTTTTTTTGTACATCTCATAAAGGAACAACAAACTCCTGCCGGGCTAAAAGCAAAAAACCATTGCGCTCCTCTACGAATACGGACATCGCAAGGGCATTGGAATAGATAGCGGAATTAAATAACAACATGCCACGCAGTTTGACTTTCGTTTCTTCAGCTTGTGCCGTCACTCCCCTCCCCGCTGAGGGGGCGCAAAATGAATGCAAAGCTGCATAAACACGGGCAATTGTAGTGTAAACATATCGCGTATCCTTTTAAAATAGCACTTAACCTGTCTGCATAAGAAGCTAAAGTAGCTGAGCATGTGTTTGCTGTTACTATTTTTGTTGTTGTTGTTGTTGTAGCGGCATTGCCACAGACATTGTGTGGCAATGTTGCAACAATGTGCGGCACAACCCTCACTGAGGCAGCGTAACTTGAGCATTATTACTAGCCTGAGTATTTGACATAGCAGCGTTGCGTAGCTTTTGCAAGGGCATGCTTAAGTGTGTGTGTGTGTATGAAGCTGCTCCAACCTTTCAAACATACCTTTTGCACTTGAGCTACGCTAAAAAATTTAGCTGTACTTCAACTGCGATTCATGCTCTTTTCTTCTCTACAGTGAGGAGGAGGAGGTGCACCTGTTTTTTGTTGGTCGATTGCACTTTTTCTGCCTCAGCGCACTGCCTAAGAAAATATTATTCTTTAATTTTTGCTTTGTGCTACCTTCTCTTACGTTGCTGCTACTGCTTGGCTGCTGCTGGCTTCTCTCAATTTCGTCCTGTAGTTCGTTTCTTCCTACTTGAGCGACCAAATAAAGCATGAAGTTTTTTTTGCCAGCAGACAAAAGTTTGGCATCTTTTGCTGTCTGTCTGTGTGTGTGTGTGTATGTATGTGTGTGTGTGTGTAGTGTATAACTTTACCGCTCAAAACCAATTGAGAGTTATTGAATTGCTCAATAATGCCATCAATTGCATTCATTTGAATTTTTCAGCTGTCGTGGAAGCTGAATCTGTAGAGTTGGAATTGCTTTCGAGCATCTTTCGAGGCTGAGGACATTTTCCGCTTCGTTGGCTGTCGACCGCATGCCAGCATGAAGGCATAGTAAATTGTATAACAGCGAAGAAGCTGAGAAGAAATAGAACAAAGATAAGCAAGAAAAGTCGTTCGAGTTGTCAAGTTTTGATTTGGAAAATTATTATTGCAGAAAGTTTTTGCTGATTAAGCGATTTATTGGCATATTTCTGAAGAGCAGAGAAGAAGGAATAGCGTAGAAAAGACTTTCGAATTGTGTGCTGTGCATTTTGTATAGAGCGAGCGTGCTGTGTGTTGATTTTAATTGATATGAACGTCATTAAAAAGTTGGATCAAGTGGCGTTTAGAGAGCCAATGAAGTGCGGCTTATGAGCAAGGTCATATGAATAAGAAAGAGAAATTGCTGCTATTTTGCAAAATGAGTTTAACATATTTGTTTTTGATAAACATAAAATTTTGGCAATGAACAAGTCATTTAGTTGTCTCTTGTTAACTGAAAAATCAGAAAACGTGTAGAAGGGTATACTTCTCTATCTATTTATTTATTTCAAATTCATCAATTAGAGTACAACTCAAATAGATTACTAAAACTGTATCTTATTTGTATACAATGTTCTTAATCTGAAAATCAATTGCCCTGAAATATCAGCCATGTTCAATAGACATGCCCCGACCCGCGAATTGAGGCGAGTACGGATATTCCAAGATATGGTACATAAATCTAATTATTCATATAACGAACCTATCGCAAGATGCATTCGGTTGTGTAATAATTACGCAGACAGCCTTAATTTTGCACAAAATTTGTATAGCTTTAAGCTTGATCTGCTAAAATTCATAAACTAATTGTAGTAGTCTGTAAGAATTGTTTCTGTAGACGTAATAATAATAATAATAATATAAAAATTTTCCGCGGTTTTGCGGTGCATGTTTAAACAAAAATTGTCTTTATTGAAAACCATTGAAAGCCATCAAAGAAGATTATGGGGTTTCTTCAGATATTTCACACATTTTCGAATCAATATAACTTTGTATACTAGCGACGAGTTTCTGGGTACCTACAGAGTAATTTTGCTATAAAGTTTTCTAGTTAATCAAAAGCTGTCAAAATTCTTCACACATATTAAAAAAAGTAGGCGCATTAATCATTTTAGCAAAAGGGAAAGCAAAATCTATTTGAATTTGCATTTGAAAATGCTCAAGTGCTTTTTGTTTCCAAACTGCTTAATATTGCTTTTCCCGCCTCAACGCAGACACTCGAAATAATTCACAATAAACAAAAAAGTTAAACAATAAACTCTCTTTACGAAAAAGTTGACTTGCTTGCATTATGGCAGTTGCCACAGTGGAGCACAGTGCAGCAGAGCACGGCAGAAGCGAGCAAACAAATAAATTAAAATTATGCAAATTATCAATGGAAAAACTCATGTTGCCACTTGCCGGCTGCGAGTGCTGCCAACAACAACGCCAACGCCAAATCAAAAGAAACTCCTTTCTCTGTTGCTACTGACTTCTGCAGCCAGGAAGTAGCGGAGAAGTGTTGTAAAGTATTGAGCATGCACATATCGGCTACTCGTTGCTCTGCTTTTTTTCTCTCTGGTACTCGATTGCACTATGATACATTAAAAGAAAATTCGGATTTTAATATAGTGGATGTCGTAGGACTAGTTGAGTATGTTATCGTGTCACGCTTGGAACTTCAAAGTGAACCAAAAATTTTTAATTAGGCCGAACAACTGTTTTTCGCATTTAAAAGATCGACAGAAATATGTTTTCAAATCGATCTTTAAGTAAAATAATGTCTTTCTTTTCAATGGTTTACTTCCTCTTTCGTAGAATAAAATAGCTGGGCTTTATCTATAAATATCTCAACAAAAACAAATTTCTTTAGTTTTTTCAAGTATTTGGCACCAGCTCATTAATTTTTGTTCCACAATGGATTCAAGAATTCTATATTTGGTATGAAGAATGAACGTTTAAAAATCGGATTTAAAAACTTTGACTGAAATTTAAAAAAAATTGGCCGAAATATGAACTCTCAGAAGACTGTTGAGGATCAAACCGGCGACCTTTCGCATAAGAGATCGAGCACCCATTCAGTGAACCATTGCGGCTGTAATAACGAGTACATATAACTTTGTAAAATATAGAGGTACCGAGGAATATCGCCTTCTGATGGAGGTTAGGTTAGGTCCTAGCCTAGCCTTCTTATGGAAGTTTTCTTTAAACAGCTTCTAGAAATCATATAAAACTTTGAGATCAAGAGATGCTCTGTAGGAGTTTGTCAAACAATCTTTTGTTGGTTACGAAAATGTTTCTTAACTCAAGATTTCTTCGTTGCTTTTGTATAGGAGAAGATTTTGGTTGATAGAAATTCGACAGGATACCCAATATGGTAGTTGAGTTTCAATGGAAAAATCGAATACTCGCATTTAAGGATATTTTTCTACAATTTCTCTTGCACTCCAAGCAGCAAGGGGGTAGTCAAAAAAGTTGCTACTCACGCGGGAGTAGGTAAGTTGGCGCCGTTGGTGGACTGAAGCGCGAAGTAGGCTGCGCGGTGTGAGTTGCTGTAACCAAACGAATTGTTTGCATAAACGATTTAATCGAATTCCAATGCAAATTCACTTAAACTTCATTTCCGGCATGCATGCCGTCGGAGGCAGGGCAAAGATGCTGCTGCTCGACTGTGAATGCGCTTCCGCCGGAAATCAGCACAAAAACTCATAGCAATAAAAGTGGAAAGTTGGGTTAGCGTGCGTGTGAAGAATGAGGAGGGCTCGTTTGCCTTGCCGAAGCTGACGGAAAGTATCATTTATATTTATTTGAAATGTTTTATCGTTGTTTATGTCTGTTATTCTGTCTGTCTGTCTGTCTGTCTGTCTGTCTGTCTGTCTTTCTGAAGAAAGGGAAACCTCTAAGAAATTAAACAGAGTCAAAAGTTTTGCTGTGGCAGCGACGGAGACTAAACAGAGCGACTCAATTAATGAGGCCGCCTCCTTTCATATTTGGAAAATAGCTGCAGTGGCAGTGAGAGTAGTTAAGCCCACGCTTAATGTTGTAATCCGTTGAGGGTAAAAATTTTGCTAGAAATTTTACATGTTGCTGTTAAAAAAATAAACAAGCGGCAAGCAAGCAACAGCAAGAAAGCTTGAAAAAGGCCTGGTTCAAAATTGTTTGGCAATCACAACAACAACAAACAATAACAGCAAAAAAATGGCATACAAAAAAAGTTGCAGGCAACAGTGGAAAAAGTTTGTGGAATTGTTTTAATGAAATCTTGACACGACCCGCGAAAGGTTGCCTGGATTACAGTCGAGCAATGAATTTTATTTTTACGCTGCTCAAAATAAGCAAGAACACTTTTTCTTTGGTTGGGAAATTCCTGTGACTGTTTTTGTTGTGGCGCTTAATTGTAAATTTATTTATAAGCAGAAGTTTTTGCGTAATTTGGCAAGTGACCAAAGTTCGCTTTATTGCTTGGCTGCAAGGAAATTAAAGAAAAATATGCGCCGGGCTTCGAGTTGCCGCTCGAGCACTGGGGCTGAAAAATTTAAATTAAACGCCCTTTCAAAAAAAAGGTAAGTTCTCATTTTAAGCACGGCTTTAACTTTTTTACTAAGCTTAGCAGTCCGTTGGCTGTTGCCAGCGCAGAAGACGCCATAATTTCTCATTTCTTCAAGCGGGATTTATACTATAATCCTTTGTAAATTATGCCACTTAAAGCGGGAGGAACAGCAAAGAGCAGTTGCTATTGTAAAGCAAATACTTTCAGTGCTGCCATGGCCAATGCCACGGCCATTGCCACTGCCTCTGCCACTGCCACTGCCATTGGAGTCAAGCAACAACTACCCAGGCGATTGCAACTCTCAACAAGCGCAGCGGCAGCTTCAAGTGCACTTCACCCTCTTTGCTGTGCTGCCTCCAAAGCCGCCTCTCACATTTTCGCACAAGTGTTGGCGGCGGCTAAGACACTCATGGCCTTTATTGTTGCAGCTACGTGCAAATATTTTTGTTTCGAACTTGCCACACACACACTCACACACATACACAAATACACAAGTGCCTCCACACAAAAAGGCGCGCCATGTCAGGCCATTAATCATATTAAAAGGCGCCCCAATGTGCCGCGCCAAAAAATGTGGCACTAGCAGCAGTCAAGCTGGCAAAAAAGGCTACACACAATAACAAAAACAATAACAATAACAGGCATGTGAGTGTGAGAATACTGTGGTGCGTATGATTATTGCCAAAAGCGTGGAAGCTGTGCCAAAACGACGAATGCTCGGAATTAGCAGAAACAAGCGTTGGCAAGCAGGAGAGTGGGCAAAGGGGCATAAAATCGCAGCAGCGTGCTGAAATAATTTTGAAAATCAAATCACGTGCACACATTTTATATGATATTCCAATTCCGACATAATGCCATAATCCGTGCGTGGATTCTAATGAAATGCGGCGCAGTTGTTGAGAATGTACCCCCGCTTCGAGCCGCTGGCAGTGGCGCATTACTCCGCACTCGTGCTGTTGTTTCCAGTTGTTGCAGACTTGCCAAAGTACGTTGAAAGTTATGAGTTTTCGGATTACCAGAAGGATTTAGAGTGGCAGGACAGTCATAAAATCGCGCATGCTTGCAGAAATTTGCATATATTCAGCGAAATCTTGTGTTTGCTTGTAAGGGTGTTTTTTTCTTTCTAAGAGTGGGGAATACAATTTAATTTTTCCTTAAATGTAAAGTGTCAGGTTGGCAAATTGAAAGCTGCAACTGCCAGCAGAAACTTCAATCTCTAATTTTATATTCAGAAATCGATTTTCTCATATACTTTTTTAGACTTCAAATACGATCTCTGATCTATGCATGTACATCTGTTAAATCTAATTTTCTGGCCTATAAGAACATAAAGGTCTCAGAAGAATACAGAGTCAGATCTCTTGATATCCGACTGTAACACAATACACAAGAGAATCGACTTAATTTCTAGGTTACCATGCAAACAAGGCGTCAAGGTGGCTCAGTGGACAAGTGCTTGGTCACTGATGCGGGAGGGCCTGGGTTCAAGACCGGCCTCATCTAATATAAAAGTATAATTTTTTATATTGCTTCTATGCGCCGCGCCACTTATCGCGATGAATTGGCAATTCTCCGAGAATATTCTTTGCCATGAAAAGCTTCTCAATCCGTTCGAATACGGTTATTTGTAGGTCCCGTTAATTTTTGCGAGAATATAACAAGTGCACATAAGTTAATACGAGAAAGCTAATGCGTCAACTATTTTATATATATATATATATAAGATCAGTTAATATCAATAAGCGATTTTTTTAAAAGAAGACTATCGTTAGCGGTTCTAAGAGTTCATGACAGCCGCTCTGATTTAAGCTACTACCTTTTTTGCCTTTCTCTGTAGTTAGTACTTCTAAGAAATTATTTAGAGTGCGTTATTGATAAAAATTCCTGCAGCCAACTATAGTAAGTAACTAACAAATCCGCTTGCTAATGCACTGTCATACCAACAACTGAACTGCTAATGCAAAGGTATGGCGCGAGTGCTGGCATTTTTCTTCTCATCTTCCATTTAATCCGGGCAATGCCATTGCCAACACCCAACTGCAATTTGCATATGCTGCAGGCAACATTCTTGCCAACTGCCCCAACAACAGCAACAACAACTACTTAAGCGCACAGCCAGTGAAAGTGTCAGCGCCGGAAAGCAGGAAAGTAAGCACAGCAACTCACCACAAAACAGTCACACAAATGCTAAAATGAGTATCATAGTTTATGGTAATGACGCTACTGCCACTGCCACTGCCATGGCCAATGCTGCCGCCGAAGCCGCCGCTGAGCAGTGCTGATGCTAAAATGATGACAGGCACATTTGCGTCTGACAGAGCACTACGAGCACGACGACGACGACGACGATGGTGACGGTGGCGAGATGCCGGTGAAGGATGCTAAGTAGTTGTTGTTGGTGTAACATCGACATGGTTGTTATTGTTGTTGTTGCTGTTGTTTGCTGGCGACTTGCAGTGCTTTCTTCCGCTTAACCGCTTGCCACGTTTGTACTTTTCTACTTTGCCGTCGTTTGCTACTCGTCTGCTGCCCTTTTCTCCTTATCCTCTTTTCATGCCCCAACCCTGCTCTTCCCTCCACTGCTTCCCCTCAAACAAGGCTTGCTATTTCGTTGTGCAAATGCTCAATGCATAGAAGGTGCCAGATTCCTTCTCTACGATTGCATTGCAAATGCGCGGGGTGTGGCGTTGGGGGCATGTACGCGCCGACAAGCAGCCAGCCAACCAGCCAACCAGCCAAGCCGACAGGCCGGGGTTAAACTGACAACTACTACGCGTGCATAATGTCAAGCACGGCAAAAGTGGCAGTAAAGCTGGCAAAAACTTGTCGCAATGTCATAAAAGCATATTTTGCGGCGCGACAAACGAAATTACGTGTTGGACGCGGCTTTGCTGCGAAACAAGAAACAAACAAACACACACACACACAAGCACAGAGAAAAACAAAAACAAAAACAAATAAAAGAAACAAAGCAAAAAGGAAGTACTCATACAAAGTAGCAGAAAAAAAGTAAGGTTAGCTCTGCTCTTGGCGAACTATGAAATACGATATTAAATGTGTTTGCATGTGTTTGTGTGTGTGTGTGTGTGCACTTTAAGCCGCGTTAGCAGGTGCGGGTGTTAGTATAGGGGTCGAGGTGTTATTGTTGTTGGTGTCAAAACAGAAAACTGCCTTGTTGCAATGTATGCAAGTAAAATCCGCGGATTTATAGGCACTTAAACTTTTCACAGAGCGTCACTATGTTATTATTGTTGTTGTTGCTATGGCTTAATAACATGCTATGTTTTTCTCTTTATTTTATACTTGCATATTGCAGCGTAGGCATGTAGTACAAAGAAGGCTGAAATCGTTATGCCGACATTTTGAAGAAATTGCGAAACAGCGCTGAAGGATTGCTTTGCGATAAAACTAAAAATATTTGATAAAAGCTAATTTGAGCAATTTAGAATATTGCTACGCAACAAAATGCCAGCTTACATTTAATAAAAATAGGTGTCATATAAATCGAGGTTTGTCTAATTTAATTTACGTGTAAACAACATGAGTTTTCGTTTGAAGGACCAAGAGTTTCAATACTTCAGAGAAGAATGAAATGAATGTAAAGCAGTTTTTATATGCCTGCAATTTTCTGTATACAAAGATTAAAGTTGGCTTTAAAGAAACTAATTTAAAATTGAACTTTTTTCAAATAATATTTCGTTATGAGTCGACTGCTTGAAATCGCTTATATTCTGCATGCAGACAAATTAAGTCATTTGCAATAAATTTGAGTTGTTGTCAATATTGGCTTGATGACTTTGCCTGCTGTCACACATAAACATATACACAGTAATTACGTATGCAAAAAACATTCTTTCATGCGTGTGTGTGATTGTGCAATGCTTTTTGTTCGAGTTTGCATTTGCCACTTTAATAAATTAAATTGTCAATTATTTGCCAAGAACCACAAACAAACAAAAGTAACCAACACAAATGCAATGCACACATACTACTTATGGCTGGCCTCGCCTGGCTGCCACACTATCACAGCCACAGTTGGTGGCACAGTCACTGCCACAGCTGCCGCAACCGCACACAGACAGAGACATATTGGCTTAAATGCATTGAAAATATGCACATTTGCAACCGCACATACTAGCCATCGTTCTGCCCTGCCCCGCCCGCACACATCGCCCATGCCCTCTGCGATTTGTCATTCCTTTGGTCACAATAAAATAACAACGACAACAAAAATGCTAAAGTGTTGCCAATGGTCAAATGCCAATAAAAAAGTCAGGCAGACAGCGGAACGGACGGACGGACGGACGGGAAAAATCTCATTAACATAAAACATAAATGTTTACTTTGTTTGGTAATTTGTTGTTGTCAATGTTGCCAGCCATGGTCGTTATTGTTGCTGCTTGCTGCTGTTGTCATTGTTGTTGTGATTGTGTTATTTCCATACTCATACACACACACATGCTCACTTGCATGCGGCTGTGTGTAAAACGATAAATTTACAAATGCAATTTTTTTTTCAGTGCGTTTTTTTTGGCTGCGTGTCTTTTCTACAAACTTTTTTTCGATTACAGACGAGAACTACTTTTAATTGGCAGTAAGTGCAATTTTAAGCAAATTAATTTGCAAGCGCGACTAATTACACTGTTAAGCTAGTTTCACTGTTATTTACAATTTATTTAATATGCGGGGTATCGAACATTTTCTTTACAACTGATGAGAGCTCAAATCTCAGTAAAAAAATTTGCCATCGAATGGTTGCATTGTAAAACGAACGAAACCGAGATTTTATTTCAATTAGTCACACATATATGTAGATGCATTAAAAACAAAGCACTTTGTTGAGCAGTGTAATTGAAAAGGCGCATTAAATTTATGGTTTCATATCAAAGTTTTAGATTCATTATAAGCTTTATATTAGGTTCACATCCGGTATGTTTGTATGTATGTAGTGGAATCTAGTAATCAATTTTTCACCCACTTCCCGACTACTTAGAGATTTGAAACTTTGCATACATGCGTAACCACCATGACAATGCATGAATCAATAAATTTTATGGGCGTAGGATAAGGGGCGTGGCACTTTTTTTATCAACTCTAGATTTGTGTATAACTTTAGAACTACACATCACACATCAATGAAACTCGGTAGGAACTTACTACATATCCATATCCTTCTACTGAGAAAATAAGACGGGCACTGGATAAGGGGGTGTGCCACCCCCCATACAAACAAAAGTTTAGATCTCGATTAGCTTTGGAACTAAAGGTCGTGCAGCATTGAAATTTCGTATGCAGTCGCCTCCTGGATGTGTCGTCCCACTGGTAAAATTTTATGGGCGTAGGATAAGGGGCGTGGCACTTTTTTATCAACTCCAGATTTGTGTATATCTTTAGAACTACACATCACACATCAATGAAACTCGGTGGGAACTTACTACATATCCATATCCTTCTACTGAGAAAATAAGGGGGCACTGGATAAGGGGGCGTGGCACCCCCCATACAAACTAAATTTTTGACCTCGATTAGCTTTGGAACTAAAGGTCGTGCAGCATTGAAATTTCGTATGCAGTCGCCTCTTGGATGTGTCGTCCCACTGGTAAAATTTTATGGGCGTAGGACAAGGGACGTGGCACTTTTCAAGCAACTACACACTTGGGCTTCAGTTTATAACTATAGGTACACCAGGTACACCAGAAATCAATGAAAAACGATAGGAACTTACTCGCCGCGCCTTGCAAGCAAAACAACAACAACTCATCGCGCCACAAATATGCCACGAATATTAGGGTCGATCACAGCCGTATTATTTGTTAATTAAGGATATGACATATGACGATAGGAAACACTGTGAATACCCTAAATATTGTGTACTGCTCTGCAAGTTTTAAATTTTTTTGCGAAAAATTTCATAGCTCTAAAATTTAATTTATGGAAGACTAAAAAGTAGAAAATAAAATTATATAAAAAAAACTTTTTAAAAATAAGCTTTAATTTATTTAATGTCCTAAAAAGTAGAAAATAAATTGTTTCCAAGTCACCTGTATCTTACTATTAATAAAAGCTTGTGCGCTCAATATCCATATTCAGAATATCTTTCATTACTAGAATCTATTTGCAAAAAAATTATTTAAATAAAATATTGTGGTAACTGGTTGACAAATATTGAACACATGAGCGCACAATCTTTTATTAATAGTAAGATACAGGTGACTTGGAAACAATTTATTTTCTACTTTTTAGGACATTAAATAAATTAAAGCTTATTTTTAAAAAGTTTTTTTTATATAATTTTATTTTCTTCTTCTATTTGATTGGCCGAAACAACCTATTACCGGGTAACGGCCTGACGTAGGGCTCCTCTTCATACATTTTGCACTTTTAAATTTATTGTCTATTTTAATCAAAACTTGTATGCGGTAAGTTGGCAAAGGGTTCCAGCACCGTAAAAATAAAATGAAAGCGGATTGCTTAACAACAAAAACTAATTTGGAAAATTCATTATTTTCGTCGCACCGCAAATGTACGTGCGCTAAAAGTTTGTGCTTTAGACAAAAAGCCGCCACCTCAAAAATATCGGCAAGGGACCAATAGAGAATGCAGCCACAGCTCGTACATAAAACTGTGGCAAGAGCGTGCGTTGGCAGCGGACGGGCAGCGTGAGGGCCAAACGAGCCAAGAAAGATATTACCATACCGACTAAATACCAGCAATTACGGAAGAAGTGGCAACTACCAACTGGTAACAGCAGCAAAGTCCTTGCTAATAAAGACTTGACTCGAGTGCGCTGGACCGTTCTGGCTTGGAGAGCTGGCCGTCTGCTGCTCGCATACAAACTGGGCAGAGTGCCATTTTTCGTTTTAGTGCTGAAGTATTGCCTTCTGCTGCCGCAGTGCGCCTGTGGAACGAGTAAGCGTAACCAGATGCCATTACCCCCCTTACAAATTAGTGTAATAAAACGTTACATACAATTTTCCAAACATTTTCCTGTGCTACCGCAGGCGCACACACACATACGCACTAACAAAATGGTGGTATTCTGTGTGTTGTCTGTCTGCAATCCAATGGGGACAGCTTCCTCTATTGTTAGTGTTCTCGTAAGTTGTATTTATGCCTGCTTAATAGTTTTTTTTCTAGTTGGTTCTAGCTTTTTGTTACTACTTATAATCGTCCATTGCGGCTACAGGCTGGCTACAGATACGAGCTGAGACGAATAGAGGAACTGGGGTAGTATAAGATGTGTGGTACATCCAAGGTATGCTTATTTATATAAACATATGTACTAATTTATCCTTTTGCGTATCGACTTGAAATAAAGCATATTTTAATAATGATGCCTTCAAAAATAGGCCTAATAGTTATCGATATATAATTTATCGAATATGTATGTATTCTGGTACTCAAAATCTTTTTCCAATTCTATGAAAATTATAATTTTAGCAACAGAGAAAGCTTTACAACTGTCAACTTAATTTTTGTAATTTTTCGAAAAACTTTTAAATTTGCATTTCACAGGCGCAAAAATATCAAACAAGTTTTGTCGATAGTAGTAAGATCTGAATTTTTAGATATCGATCATCATGTGCCACTTTCAAGTATCAGAAAATACTTTTGAAAGACAGCTTAAAATATAGATATGTATATATATATTCCATTTCAATTAGATGGACCGAATAGAGTGGCACGCCGAAATTTATTGCAATGGCCGAGCAAGAGTGTCACTTAAATTATATTATCCTGCCACAGGACCTTTCACTGCAGCGTTACTGCTTGTCGTCGCACTTGTAAATGGCTTAACCGCATTTATCTACCTTCTCTTTGCCGTTCCGCCCGGCCGCTTATTTCATCTTGCCACAGTCGCTAGACTGGTTCGACTCTTGGCGGCGTTGCTGGCGACAGCTCGTGCTGTGTTGATTTGCGCTGCTGCCAAAATTAGAGATTAGCGCGTAATGAATTTTTGTGGCGCGCAGTTGAGTGCCGCTACTGCAGCTTGTTGGCCAAAAGTTTGCTGCACAACCAACACAGGCAGACATGCAGTTGAAAGCTCATGTCTGGCAGCTCTGCGAAAGACCATCGGGGAAAACAGCCATCCTGCTAGAGCATGCTGAAAAATCCCAGACTCATACTCCGGCTGATTTTTGGCAGTCTCCATGGACGCACTTGAGCTGTTTCCTCTATGTGCGTAGCGTTGCGCTTTTCATGTTGAGCGATTTCAATTTTCTGTTTTTGCATTTACTTACGTGAAGTACATTCATTCGTCTGTCCGTTCATTGTTCTGCGGCGGCGACAGCAACGCTACTGGTATGAGTAGCTGAAGCGTTCGTTGAGTGACGTCAAATGGCAGTGGCACATTTAAAATATCAGCTAAGTACTTAAGTAAGTCGTGTGGTGCACAAGCCAGACGACAGCATATTTTCCTACGGGCCAGGTTAAGTGTAACTGGAACATGTGACAAGCCGTTAATGACAAACTACGGAGGAATGAGTTGGTGTAAGAATTATTACAAAATCTAAGATTTTTGCAAAAAAAAAATAAAAATTTATTTTGCAAAGAATAAGTTCTTTCAATGGATCAACAAACAGTTCAACTTTGTTGTTTTAAAATTCAGTTCTTTTGTATACACTTGAACCATTTCATTAATTGCGGAATAATTGCTAAAATTCGATGCCAATTTTTATTAATTTTTTTCAGGCATCAAAGGATCTAAGGTACAGTTAAACAATACAACAGAATTAACAGTTCTATTTCAACGCATAGTTAATATTTCAGCTGAACTGGATTTAGTTATAGATTGTATTTGTAGTAGGGATTTAGTCTTTTAGCTATCGCGGCCCGAAGGGCCTACTGGTGCAGTCCTTAATCTATTTACAGATCCTCAAGGATGCGCAGCTTCAAGAGATATGAAGCAATTTCCTTTGCGGGTTCGGCACTGGCGTTGGTTAGTTAGACAAGTAGTGTTATGGGAGTCCCCAGGACAGAAAACATCTGTCGGACGGCGCTGATTTTAATTTCGTTAGTAAAATAGAATGTAAGCTTTATACTTTGATTAAAAATATTGATAGGCTTTATATTGATTGCCATATTGCATATTCCTAGTTACTGTTCATCTACTTTTGCTGTATCTGATAATCTCTGTAGCATTTGGTGGTTCTAGCCTTCAGAGAGATATCAAATAATTCCACATTATCTCACTAGGGAGCTTTCAAAGCTTAACACCCCGATTCGTATATAAGTACTTGCCTCATTGGTCTGTCCTCTTGTCTGACTGCCTTCACTCGAAAACTCAAAAGCCATAAAAACTTCATCTTCACTTCACGGCGGCCGGCCAGCAACTCACACATACATAAATCTCGTCTGCACTCATACTCACAATTTAGTCGCACTTTAGCCATGCCTCCCCTTGCACCACAATTAACTTAACCACGACGACTTTCGTTATTTTGCATAAAAAAGTGAGCAAGTGGGCGAGTGAATGAGTGTTTTCTTTTGGGATTTGGCAGCGTTTTTAAGGGTTCAACACGCTGGGCCGACAGTGTGCGTCTGCTTAATTAGATAATGGCAAGTGGGGCACAATTGAAGGGGCTAGCAGCAGCGTTCAAACACTGAAGAGACTCCAGATTGTTCTGCCGCCACTCACACACACCTACCTACATATACAATAACATACCTACAGTCAATGGTACAGGCAGCAAGGACATTAGGAAGCGTCTGACGTTGGAAAATCAAAAATTAAATATACCTCCTTCTGTCTGCACTCTTTTGAAAATTAAAATGTTTTCACTCGCCGTTGTTGTTGTTTCTATATAGTTGAGTTTGTGTTTGTGTATGTGGAGTTTGGTTAGCTTCTCGCCATTTGCATTTGGTAATCCCTTTGGGAGCACAAATTAAATTGGTTTGTTTTACCATGGAATTGCGCTTTTCGTTTTCATTTTCAGTACGTTCGTTTTCCTTTCATGTACGCTTCGCTCCGCTTTGCCGGTACGCATGAACGCATACGTTCGGCATATCCGGTGCGACTTTAGAGACAGAGGAACGGAGTTTACGTTTTGCTGGCGCATATTTTTTACAGAAATTAAAATGCTTGTTTTCACTTTATGCAAATTGTCGAAAATGTTAGAGAAATGTTTGTTTAACTGCTTTCGGCTGGAAGTTTGTAAAAAATTCGTTTATTGCTGGCTGCGTCGGTTGCTCATGTTGCTTCTTTAAACGTTGTTGTTGTTGCTGTTACTTCTGATTCCAGCGGACGCTCGTCTCATGGGGGCTTAAGAGACATTAAAATGTTTTTATAAGTGCTTAACTGCGTTTTTGACGTCAATTTAAATTAAAAACATTAAAATGAGCTGAGGTACGGACCTGATTCGTTTGCCTGGGCACTTGTGCAATCAAGTTTGGGCTGCCATTGATGGTACCAATTAAAGTGGATGCTTCTTTTATGTAGCTGGTGCGAAAATACTTTGGGATTTTACAACTTAAAGGGCATTTAAAGATACGAGTATCTCTAAGAATTGTGCCATAAATATAAGAGCACCATTGGTGTGCTCTTTAAAAATATTTGAAAATCAGCTGGATTTATCTAATATGGTCGTGAATTGCAGGCTGGACATCTCTTGGCTACGAGAACGTATTGGAAAATTAAGCAGTGGGTAAGATTATTAAAACAGGGTTCATTTGCCAGACAGCCACTTTCCTCTGCGTACAGCTTATGCGAGCTTTATCAAGCTCAATTTATCCATATTGAGAAGTAAGGTGACTACTATAATCTCACCAGCTGCAACACTACAAGTTCTATGGTCAATGTCAACGACGAATAATTTAAAAAAATTTATAATAGCACTTACACGTATAGATTGCAGAGTCATTACGGGGTACTAACGTGACACTGCCTCGTTCCGGTTCAAGGATTGGCATGACCGACAGCGAGAAGTACAGAAAATGCAGAGGAGCTGCATTCAGACAAATTCTGAAGCATCTGATGTGTTCCGGTCATGACGTCCCGAGGTCTCGACTTAGGAGCCACTTGGCTTACTGCCTACTTGACTGGAGGAGGCTACAGAGCTGGGAGACAATTCTGTTCTGAAGTTATCTCGAAATTCTCGTATTTTGACGGATACTCCGGCTACTTGCCGGACTCATTAACTGATCGCCAGCTGGTATCGCTTAGAATCCAACAGGGTCTATGCATGGCATATTTCATTAAAGCAATCCAGATATTACTACAATGGATGCATGATTTCGATTGGAATCAAGTATTGCAAAGAGCACGCGCAAAGGAGAGGATATTGAGTAGTTCGCTTATTTTTAGGAATAATTAATTTGCTTACATTTAGGTTAAAAATACGCCTCTTTGGCATGTTTTAGAAAATTGTTTCTTATATACAATTTTTCTATATCGAAATTAAAGCGGATCCAGTAAGTCGGTTGATTATTCTCGATTTCCCTTTGCATTTCTTTTGCTTTGCAACAAAATGTCGGTTAACTTATCTGCCGCGAAAGATAAAGAAATAATGTGCAATTGCATTTTACGACAATTTAATGTTATCTGCACAAGTAGCCACATCAGCAGCTTCCCAGCGTGTTGCAGTGCAGCAGGAGCAACGGCAACGTCAATCTCATCCACTAACAATAAAACATAAAAGCGGCAAACGAGCAAGCAGAGCAGAATCCTCAGGAAAGTCACTTACCACATACAGCGGAAGCAATTCCATATGACACACACACACACACATACATGCATAAACATTCAATTCGTACGCGCTACAAAGAGACGGACGCACACATAAACGACACTTTTACGAGCCGTAACGGAAGCAGGCAAATACATACACATGAAGAAGTAAGCTTTTATGGTCACTTGCACTTGTCGAAATCTATGTGTCAACTTATGTATGAGTGTGTGTGTGTGTGTGTGTGTGTGTGTGCGTCCACGCTCGTATGCATGTCCAGCGTCTGCTGTTGTTGTTGTTGCATATAAAATGCGCATATTTACGACCTTTTTCCTCTGCTCTTACCTACTTTTTTCTTCTTCCTCATGTGTATATGTGGCCACTGCTCCTTACTGTTATTGTTGTTATTGTTGTTATTGTTGTTGCTGTTGCGTATCAGTTCGATGCCAAATTGCTGATTGTACTTGATTGCATTCTGCTGTGTCAGAGTGTGAGCAGCCAGTCTCCGGGCAGCACGGCATGTCGCTTGCTTGGCTTTTTCCGGGTACATATTTCCTTGCACATTGTTTTTGTTGTTTCAAAATACAAGTATGGATCATATTTTATGGCACAAAAATTCGTAAGCAATTTGTGTGTCTTGCAGAAAGATAGAAAGCGGGCATTTTCGCTTCTTTTTCGGTCATGCTCGAAATTAGTTCAATATCGTAAAATCTTAAATGCTCGCAGACATAAAATAAATTTGCTGTTTGCTGCCGTATCAAAGCAGCGTAAACGAGTGGCAGGGATTGCTAATATACCAGAGGGCCAGAGGGTATGTGTCAGAGCAAAGTTCTGTTAATGTGGGTAAGCGTAAACTTTTGGCAGGAAATGGCTTCTGTTCAGTTTTGAAGACGGTTGAAAGACTCATATTTAAAGTCACGAATACAGAACATATTTTACGGGCTTGTTTAACACTTGTTCTATATAGATACAGAAGAAATTCTTGAACAATGAACTTACTTACGATATGAGATTTTGAGAATTTTGCTTATATTAATTGCAGTTCCTTGGTGTAGAAATCTATTTTGGCACTCATATTTACTCCTTTAGTGCTACTTATTTTAAGTAAAATATTAATTGATGTAGATTTTTTACTTAAAGTTTCTGATCATATTTTTTCAACTACTATGCCCTTCCCTCATCTCATTTACAAGACACCGTATATTGATTAAAAATAGAGATTGCAGTTGAACCTAAGGACTTCAGCAGTCGCCTTAGCATGCGCCATTTTCCCTCAATTCAGTACCCTATTACGAATCCTGTTACTTTTCTTAAACTGTATTTTTTTTCAAATTCATGAATTCTTTAAAGCGGTTTAAGTTCTTTGAATTTGACTTCAGAAGCGAAAAAATGTGTAGTAACCAATTTATTATTTCAATGTAGTATTTCAAAACTATTTTATTAATATCATTATATAAATAGATACCTAAAAAATTCATCGAATGAATTCTCTCTTATAACTTTATATATATATTTTAGTAAAATTAAGCCACGAATCTCAGCCGAAATCTTACCTACGATACGATTTTCGAGTTTTAGTAAAATTCTTTTAATAATTTTTGCCAACTTTGCCATGATTATTTCAAAAATTCGAACGAAAAGAAGTATATAATCCATGACTTATTACTTACTTAAGAAGAGATTTCCAAGGTCCGATATTTCCATGCAAAAATGGTTCTTTCGAAATTACTCTATGCTATTATAGAACTGTTCAAATATCGGAACACCAAATGCTTGAAGAATTTGCTTACTTACGACTTGGCATCCGAGTTTCCATAGTTTCCAATTTAAGTGCAATATGCTGACATTTCACTAGCATTGAAGCCTATTGTTAAGTAAAAGTCTTGAAAAGTTGCCTTTTTTATGTAACTTTATTGCGCTTGATAAATTACATAAAATAAAAAACATAAAATAGTCAGCCCGACAGAAGGACCCCTAATAAAAGCTAAGCAGACGTACTAAGTTTACGGGAAAACCGATTAACTCTAATTTCGCTCGGGCAGCAGCTCTAGCCATAGTGCAGCGCAAAATGTCCTTTGTCGCCATTAGGTGAACGATTTAAGTGTATCGGAGAATGCACAGCGCCGCAGTGAAAGGACACAGCTGTGCGGGGAGTGGGCATAAGCCGGAACAGCCTAAACGAATTGAAAATTGATTCTTTTATAGACCATTAGTTCGGCTGCTAACGATATTGATGCTGTCGCTGGTGAATAGACGAAAAGGAGAAGACGACGATGAAGCAGCAGTACACAAAGAGGAACGAACACGTACAGCATAATAAAAGAAAAAAAACTATACAAAAAACTACACAACGCTGGAAAGAGAACACAGGCAATGGTAGGGAGAGGAGCGACAATTTGAGAGCGCCGGGTCGTAGGGTGAGGACTATAAAGTTCCAATTGAATGCACTAACGCCTACATATAAGCGTAATTTGTATGACTGAGTGCGGAGGGAGGGAAGAAAGGCAGAAGGGGAGCTAAAGGGTAGTCTGTGCAGTGGTCGTAAAAGTAGGTTAGATTGGTAGTACAACTTTTTTGTCAACTTTATTTTGAAACTGAATCGAAGGAGATGGATGAGCTGTATATATTTAGTACCTATAAATTGTCACACAATTGTATCCTTGTATGTGTGTGCGAATAGCTAATTTTCAATTAGTTAAATTTGTAGGTTAATGTAGATAAGGATACTTTTTTGTTTTTGTAATGTTATCTTGTGTGGCACATTTCAGAGGTATCGGAATTATATTTTGAGCGGAATATGCGACAATTTGGGCTTCAAATCAGACTGCTCGGGTTGGGGCAGTTGAGCATTAATTTGCGCTACACTGCCTTTGGTTTAATTGAAATTCGTTGAATAAAAGCACAAATATTGCTGTTGAATTTGCATTTGTATCTGTCAGTCTATGCAATTTTATAGTTTAATTGTTGTTGTTCAGTGGGGCTTAGCTGAAAGGAAACACAGGGTATACTACGCCTCCAAAAGCTCTAACAGTAATTAAAGGGAGGGTTGCACTTTAGTGTACCTGTTGTACGCGTTTCATTCAAATGCAGCACTGTGTATGTGTGTGTGTGTTGCTTTGTTTGTTTGTGTGTGCGCGCCTCTCAAATGTCCATCGCATCATCCATAATCATGTAGGCACTGTGGCGGCGATTTAGTGGCCAAATGGTCGCTGTAAATGGCAACGAAAATTGATTAAAACCAACTTTTTTCATTTGTATTTAATTAGTATTTAATTTTTAGTACTATTTATTTAGTTTATTTTGCTTTTGAATAATTTTGGTTTTTCATTTGCATTTCACTTTTTTTTTGGATTTTGCCAATTTCCAATTGCTTTTGCTTACTTACAGTTCTTTGCTTGCTCGCTTGCTATCTCTTTTCTAGTATGTCAATTGCTTGCTCTTACTTTTTTTCATACCTTCAACTAAATACAACAACTACATATGTTGCCTTTAAACTAAACTACGGCGCACCTTTAGGCTTTGTTTAGTTGTTTTTAGTTGTTTTTAGTTGTTTTCATTTTTATAAATAAAATATTAAGTATTAGTGATATTATTTTACAGTTAACAGCCTTATGCATAGCGTTTTCTACTCTTCTTCTTCTAGCTTAATTTTACAAATATGCTTTTTATTACTTTTGCTATTTTAGCTTCTTGTATTCGTTTCTTGAGATTGCACCGTGCAGCGGCTTAGGGCTATCGTTAGGGTTCTACATGGATTCCTCTTCTGGGTAATATATTTATCTGTGGCTTTTAGTATATATGTATGCCATATTTAAACTACGACTATTGCGCTACTTTAGGGATTTGCGCTAATTGGGTGGTTTCTTTTATTTTGCTTCAGCTTCAATATAAATATTTTTAAGTGTAAGTATTTCTATTTACAAGTTCGTTATTCACATTTCTAAATGGGCGTGTAGTGACAATGGCGGCGAGAAATATTGAATACTTAAAAAAAGTTTTGAATAGAATTGTTTATTGTTGGAAAAAGCATTCTAGAAATCTGTGATCTCCTGAAATGTGAAATATGGATTTTAATTATTTCCGGAATGGGAACGGTGATGCCTTCCTTTAGTAAGTTTGTTGATAAAAAGAAATATAATTCGAAATTTTTGAGGAATTCGATGCTTATACATACACATATGTATATGGTGTCCATTTAAGGGCACCAAGAATATTTGACACCATTTTCTATACATTTTAAACTCACTAAAAACTCTGAGAAATTTTTGAGAATTTCATGTTGGATATGACAAACAGTTAATAGAAAAATATATTTTTGAAATAATCTGAAGAACTATAAACAAGTTAATGGCCATTGCCATTCGTCACTACACGCACCACATGCACCCTCAGCATTTAGACTTACCTTTGCAGCGCCCATTTCGTATTTTATCACCCACAAACTGTACACGATCCCAATTTCAGACGTGCTACATTTAGACATTATCACTGGGACCGAAACTACTAAAGTACTTATTATTATGTGATTGTGTATCGTTAGCGGAGGATGCGGAGTTGGAGGTGGTGTTGCTATTGGTGGAGTAGGAGCTGTCAAAGCCGCCATTGCAATTGGCGCCCATGCTACTATTGAAGGGACTATGTGCGGGGATGGCGGTTGGTAGAAGTGGCTTATCACCTGCGATGTGCGCCTGCTGCTGCTGTTGCTGCTGCTGCTGCTTGTAGGACTGATATGAATCGGAGGAGACGGCCGACCAGGTGCCGTCCTTGGACTTGACGTAGAGATGCTGCTTGCTGGGCTGCTTGCTGCCGAAGTGGTGATCCCCGGCCGCGATGGACGAGCTGGAGGCCCAGTCGTTGAGCAGTTGATTTGTCGAGTTGCTGAGTGCGGCGAAGTCGGCGTCTGCGCTGTCGCCGGCGCTGCCGGTGAGAAAGTCCAAGTGTGCGCCGGCGGTGGGCGTGGTGCGTGCGGGCAGTGGCGAGTTCTGGCTGCTGTTGCCGGCGCTGCCAGCCACATTGATGAGCGACTGCTGCTTGTTGCTGGCGTTGATGCTGAAGTTTATGTTGTTCTCGCTCTTGAACATTTTCGGCTGGCGCTGACGACGCAGTGTGCCTGCGCCGCCGCCGTTGGCGATTTGTGCGGCCAGCGTGGTGTTGGCGTAGGCGCCGAGGCCCTGCTTCAGTGCATTGCTGGCCACCAGCAATTGCTGCTGCAGCTGACGTTGAGTGTTGTTGCTGTTGGTGGCAGTTGCGCCGCTGTTGAATGGATTCAAGCGCTCGCCGCCGGCAGCTGTTGCTGTTGTGCAGTCGTTAGTTGCTACTGTTGCTGCTGCTGCCCGACTGAGACCCTTTATCAGATCCAGCTTGTTTTCGATGATGTTCATTTTGCTGCCAGTCAAACCTGCTGTGGCCGCCTTCTTGCCGGCACTCAGCTTAATGGGCGAGGCGCTCAGTATGGCCGTGGATGCAGTGGAGGCGGTCATTTTGTCCGGCTGCCCCATACTGCTGCCGTAGAGGCTGGCGACCTCCAGCGCCGCGCCCGCATAATGTGCGCTCGGTGGCGCGGAGTACATGCCCGCCGCGCGGTAGTCATCGCTGTGCTGGCGTGCCGCCTTGCCTCCGCCGCCGCCTGCCACAGTGGCTGTTTTCGCCGCCGCTGTTGTTTTTGTTGTAGCATAACGATTTTGATACAATTTGGCATTTGCCACCAGATTCGTTGTTGCATAAGCGCCGCAGCTATCGTACAGCGCGTTGCCGTTGCCGTTACCGGAAGTTTGCTGTGCTGCTGTGTGTGCATTTCCGTTCGGCATTACCAGTCCCAGTCCCAGACCCAGTCCCAAAGCGCCATTCGGGCTCTTGAATGTTGAACATGCAACTTCCGCGTAATCGGGCATATTAAGTGGCGTTAGTCTGTAAAAAATAAATGTGTGCGAGAGAAAGGGAGAGAGAAAGAGACAAAATGAATGAGCGTTCGAGTGGCGGCTATTTTCTGAAAAGTGCATACACGAACGCGCGGCGCAGCGAATTGAAAAGCGTTCATTAAAAAGAGGAAATGTTCATTTGCTGCGTTGTTAGTAAGAATGATGGTGGGAGCGAGGTAGCGAGGGAGGGAGGGCCTGAAGTAGAATGGCGCAGACACAGGGTGGTTTTTGCATTATAAAAGTCATTCGTGCGTTAATATCGGCACATTTGGGGGGCAACACTGTTTCGTGTTCGCCGGCTTTGTTGGGAATTTGTAATGTGCCCGGCTGCTGATTGTTTTGTTGCATGTTGCTGCTGCCGCCGCCGCTCCATCAAATCGTTGCATTTTGTTGCATGCTCGTTATGGCGTATTGTTGCCGGAAGTGCCCGCACGTAATTCCTCTTTATTTGGTAATTTTGCAATTCTTTTGGTTGTGTTGCCGCTGCATTTTGACCATGATGAAGTGTTTATATTTCGGGCTTGTTAAAACATATGCCGTTAGCGTTTTTGTGGTGTGTGTTGGTAATTGCAGCTGTTTCAAAGTGCTTTCTTTTGTGCGCGCGTAAAGTGAGACATTCGAGTGAAAGGCGCAATTGAATTTGGTAATGGAAACGAGAAACGTGCTTGAACTGCGCTGTTCATGTTCTCTTTCAAGTTAAGTGGGAGCTACGAAAAATGTCTGCTTCAGAAATACTGCTATATTTTATGAAGAATACAGAGTGGAACTGGACAGACAGTCGGACAGACAATCGAATAGACATCGACACAGACGAAGAGTCGCAAGAACAAATACGATGAAAGGATAAGTGACGAAAGAGACAGAAAATGAGGAAAGAAATGATGGAGGAGAAAGTCAAGATTCTTATAGCGCATGAGGTGGACGAAGCTATCTCAAGTCTTGAAACTAACCTTGTTACTTTATTTTACTGAACAAAATTCTTTTATTTATATATTTTTTTTTTTACATCTAAAACACTCACTTTGTTTCAAACTGTCGTAATTGTGCAAATCCGTACCTACAGGTATAACAATATGCGACAGTACTTTCCACTTATGTAAAATTATAAGTACAAACATATATACATACGTGAAGCTACAGAGTTTTTAATCCCGATCTCATTTAAATTTCAAAGGACATACAATTTCCAATCATAGATTTAAATACTTATATCTACTCGTTCTATGGCTGTTATATGAAAGAGGAGAATCTCTTCAGTATAAAAAATTGTTTTGTTTTGCTTAATCAGGATGAAACTGTGTCAAATCCTTCACGACTTTTTCAATAAATTCCTGTGGAGATTTAGATATGCTGTAGTACAGTTTTAAATTTTGAATTAATTATTGAAGCTTAAGATAAGATTAATGCATCTGATCAACCTCTAGCTACGCAGCCAAAATTAGTTACGTCAAGTACATATCTACGATTCTAATCAGAATAATTGTGCTTCTTATGTACAGTTTTCAGTTTTATAGCTGTTATTATTCAAGCCAAGAGCTTCATAAAAGTGGGTAAACAATATTGAAATTTTAGATTTGTTTTTTCGATAGCTAACGAATATTTTAGCGTTTAAGTTGCACTTCTAAATTTTTGAGAGACTTTTGGGCTTGTTTCTATAAAGTTATGAACTGTTGCTGTCACAGTCAAAATATAGTATATATCTAAATCTCTTCAACTGCTGCTCTTTTGTTAAACAAACACGCCTCAACCTAATTATAGCTTTTAATATTTCTTTTAGTCGGTTTTATTTAGACGCATTTCTGAATTGTATTAGCATATGCCAGAAGGCATTTTCAAGTGCCCCGAATTAGCATTAATATTACAACTTCCTTTTGAGCGTAATGCGCCTAATAATTTCCAGGAAGTGCTGTACAAAACACTTCTCTGCCGGCACGGCGCAGGTTAAATAAAATGTTTACTACCGCATTTTATAGTCAATAAAATTCAAGTAATTACAATATCCTGTTTTCGCGTGTGTGCACAGGCGGGACAGTGACTCAAAAGAAAGAGCGCGTGAGGTAATGGCGGGAATGAAGAGGTGGGCGTAACAACAAGAAAAAAACAGACGAAAATTAAATATTTTAATTGAAATTTTTAATAAACTGCCAGGAAGCAGGCAGACAGAAGCAGAACATTTTCTTGGTAGAACTGCGCCTGCCTCGCCCGCGCCTGCTGACTTTTGCCTTTTAATAGGCGCAATAAGCAAGCAACAACAGCAATCGAAAGACAGCAGCAGTAACAACAACAACAACAAAATACAATATTAATGCCTTTTATGCAAATAAATTTTATTATGGCGCAGTTAAAGCGAAAAAATGAAATGGTGAAATTCTGAAAAAACGGAATTGCCCGCCTTTTGGCGTGTTCGCTTGCCTGCTGCCTATGTGTAGGCGGAAGTAATGAAATTCAGTAACAAAAACGGAAATGAAACGCAAAAACAAATAAATGCGTAAAATGCCGCAAATAAATACGAGCAGTAACAACAACAACAACAACAACAACAACAAGGAATAGGGAAAACAACGAATGGCTATAGCAGCAATATGCCACAGTGGCAGTAGCAGCAGTTATTATCGTTGCTGTTGTTATGGTTGTTTTTGTAAAAATGCTACATTAAGCTTAAAAAGGATATTCGAGTGGTTGCGGGTGGTTGTGAAGCGCGAGGCACAGCGTGGGTGCTGCTCGAGCTGTGGGTTGTCGAAGGGGGTTGTGGGAGTGAGCACACGTTCAAAACAAACTCATTACGTGTGGAAAGGTACGCTGACAGACAGACAGAAAAAAAAATAAAAAACGAAAAACACTGGCAACGCCCCAGAGCAGTTGACAAAAACAATGGCGAAGTGCACTGCACGAAATTATGAATTGTAGCCAAATGTTTCACGTTGGACGGCGGAACTCGCAACGACATTTAAATTAAATAAAAGCCACAGGCACATGCCAAAACGTCAGCTGGTGACTCATGAGGGTGCCACAAGCGAATGCACTCATGTGGAACACTTTAATGGAGCGCGGCGTGTGCACCGAAGACATTACCATAGAGTGACCTAATGAAGAGGAAGAGAGAAAGAGAGATACAGGCGTAGCCAGCCTTTTTGAAGAAAGGACTGACTGCGTTATCAGTTGGCAAAACATGTGGGGGGGGGGGGGGGGGGGGGGCGTCTTACGTTTTAGTTCAGCGAAAAAATAGATTGTTTCGTGATTTTCTCCTTGACGGGCTCCCCTTACAACTTTCTATATTTTTCCACCTTCTTGCCAAATGAAACCAAAGGTGAACCATTTTTCTTTCCTTTTTGATGGAACTCACTTTTTTAGGAACTGTTGGTATTCGAATCGACTAGCATTAGTTATTGTGCTTTTATTAAATTGTGATGATGACAGGAAGGCTGAGTTTCTGGTTCGAAATCAATTAAATAGTGGGAGTGGGAGTGGGAAAATTGTGTATAAATTTCTTATAGCATCTATTAATTTTTGTTAAAATATCTTGCATTTCATGTACCTACTTACAACTGAACTTTCGAATTTGCTTTCAGTTCTACAGTTAGTCAACTCTTCCGTGCCGCACTTTTGTTACCAGCGCTACTTATTAAGACGCATAAATTCCATTTATTGAGGTAATATTTCCATGAGAATTTTTGTTATTGTTTGTTGGCGAGAAAGCACTGAATACTATTGCCCCCCTCCCGATTGGCCTTATCTGCATCGTTTATTTTGATTGCTACCACTAATTGCTATTCTATCTTATCAGCGGCCATAAAAGTCAATACCGGCAATAAATCCCCTGCCTCCTTGCCACGTTAAGCAGTTCGGCAGGCAGCCGTCAGTGTAATTAAAAGAAAACTTGCAGGATATTGCAATATTTCCGCAGTTGCTGCAAATTTCAATTCAATTTCAATACACGCCGACACGCACATCCCCCACATTCGGCCGAGCGTCTCTGGCAAACAGCTGTGCCAGCCTGCCAGCCTACCAACCCTTTCCGGCCTGCCATAACTCACCGTTCATAATCAGGCAGCGGCAACGTTTGTTGGCCCGTCACTTGTGCGTAGTCCGGAAGTTGCTCCTTTGTTGTACACGCCGCAGCCTGTCGCCAAACGCCGCCAGTGGGATCGATCCAAACACCGCCGCCGATGTTGCCGCCATTTGCATTTAATGGCAGTGTCGGAAACTTTCGCACGCTGCCGATTGCGTGATTTCCTAAAATTACAAAACAATAGCAAAAGGAAATGAAAGCAAAAAATAACAGAAAAACAATTTTCAATTTGGTATTTTTTGTGTGCAAAAATTGCCTGTTTTCGAGGCAGATAAAAAGCGGAAATAACGTTTATAATAAATTTTTACACACACAAAGAAACACGCATACAAATGCCGTCGAGCTGATTAGATAGTTTTGTGTATGTGTTTGTGGTAGGTACGATTTTTACGTGGCATAATATAATTCTTTAACTTTTCTTCACATTTTACGATTGATATTGGCTTGTTCTACTTTGTTGTAGGATTGCTTTTATGTCCCAATTTTGGTTGCACTTCTTTGACTTGGCATAAATCAGCGGGAAAAATAAGCACTAAGCATGGAATTGAAGAGGCACATTTCTTTATAAATGTTAATGATTTTTAATGGAAAAAATATCATGTAATAATTGAAAACGTTTTCTCTTCTGCAAAAAATTTTCTGATGTATTCAGAATGCCTTTGCCTATACTTCGGTATGCGAATACCTATATAAAGCAGAAAGCATATAAAGCAAAGCTCAAATAAAATTTTTTTTGCCAAGTTAAATTTAAATTTATAAACATCTTTATATATAAAACGCGGACTGACTAAAAAGCGTTTGTTCCCTTGGCAGCGCGGCGGCAGAGGCAGCGAATGGCGAATGGCTTCTTATAAAAGTTTAGAACATAAGGTAGCAAGAGCGATGATAGCGCAGCGAGTAAGGCGCTGGCGCAGAAACCGAAAGTACATGGGTTCGAATCCCAGCTCCGCAGGTTTTAAAATTTTCTTTTTTAATTTTCTTTTTTAACTTTTTTTATAAGCTTTTTTATTTTTTACTTTGCTTTGCCTTTTACTGTTGCTAATTGTTTTGTCTTATATACTAGCTGTCGTGTATACAGGCACACACGACAGGTGGCCCCACTTGTTTCATTATAAAATGCGGCTGTATTTGAAGATTGTATTCTGTATGAATTAAAAAAATAGGAAACGTTTTAAAAACTTAACTTTTAACTTGCAGTTCCTACCAGGACAACAATCTCTCTCTCTAAATATCCTTTTTCGAATTTTAAATTTCTAGCGTACTTTTAACAGTTTAGTTTGAGCTGTATTGCAATTTCAGAAATCTTAACTAATTCATTTTGTGGAGAAATCCATTCATTCCTATTGTACATTTATTAATTTTGAACTTTATAAAATTATAAATAAACCAAAATTGATTTACTTTTTTGTCTGTTCTTTATTTTGAATGCAAAAATTTGGTCAGATTAGTTATAGCAAATGCGAAGAAATTCAATGAGTTGTGTTCATGAAACCAATTAGTCGCAAATGCAATCTTGTTCGATTTAGAAATATCTCAAAATATTCCAGCTGCAATGCGGATGCTTCATACCAAGCAAATCTCAACGTATGCAATTAATCGCCTACACAAAGTTGCCTTGTAATCTTCCCTTATTACCGCTTCTGCTGTTCAAATGGCCGGCCAAAATGAACAAGCCAGATACGAGACTACATTCGAAACTCATTTTGAGCGCAGAGACATCAGCAAATGCTTGAAATACATCAAAGCATGGCACACACACACTCACACATACATTAACATGAACATGCTGTGGCTAGCAAATGGACTCCTTACCATGTAAGCTGCCGAGCGAGGTCTGCTTGATGAATTGATAACGCTTGAAGAGCACCAGCGCGCCGAACAGGAACACCGTTATGGCTATAATGGAGCCGAGCAGCACAATGAACCAGGTCTGCGTTAAAAAGTCATCGGCAATATCGCGATTGATGGGATATCTGCAAGAGGCGAGCAAGCGGAAAGAGATCGGGGGCGCTTAACAAGTGAAACAGGAGCAGGAGGTTTGTGTCAATGCCCAAAATGCAGTGGCTTGGCTGGAAAGCTTGTTTATTGTCCAGTCTGCAACTGATTTTGGGAGTGTGTATGCTTGGAATGTGTTGACTGCGATGTGCCGCTGGCAGTTTGAGCAACAGCAACAACGACAACTCATTGTACTGCCGACAGACAGACAGGCAGCCAGACAGACAGACAACATACGAACCTGGTGTAGCCCGTGTCGAGCGACTGTGTTCTCGGATCCATGCGCAGCACGGCCGGCTTGCTGAAGGGGCCCACGCCCACCTTGGTGGCGGCTGCCACGGCAATGTAGTATGTGACGCCGGTGGTGAGGTTGGCCAGCAGCAGTGTCGGCGAGGCGGCGTCGATGGTCATATTTTTGAAAATGCGTGTCGTGTTGTGCGCGTCCAGGCCGCGCACCAGCACATTGTAGCTGACCAGAATGCCTGCAAGCAAACAGGAGCAGCAGAGGGTAGAGTGAGTGAGTAAGTGGCGAGTGGGTTACGGGGGTGGCTGGATGAGCGATACGCACCATTACGTGTCTTATTCGGATGCGGCGGCAGCCATTTGAGGAACACCGATGTACGATTGAATTGAATGGCTTCCATGCCGTACGGCGGCGTCTCCGGCACTGTATTGCACAAAGCAAACGAGAAACGGAAATGAAATGTGGATTAGCTGCTGGACAAGGGAAAATGAACAGCGGGAAACAAAGAACTATAGGCAACAAAGCTGAGCTATGCAGGCAACTGTCATGGCAAGCCAAAGCCGCTTATCAGCGGCAGCAAATCATTTGCCTAAGTCTGGCAACACTAGCGCGCAATCACTTAGAAGCCCCTCCTCCGATGGCATACGATTGCTAGTGCGCCCGCCGGCACTTACCGTCTTCCATGGTGCGCGCGTACTTGGCATTGGAGGGCTTGCCTACGACGCTCTTGTAAAATGGCACAAGAAAAAACTCGTACGAGCTGGCCTTCTCCAGAGCGCTGACAGTGCAGGAGGTCGTGCCGCCGCCCGCATTCAGCACCGTCATCATCTTGTACTCGGCCGAGTGCAGTTCTCGCGCGTATATGTAGAAGCCCTCGATGTAGCGGCCGCTGTCGATGTCCCACGCCAGACGCACCGTCGTCGCATCCGAAGCGTTCGCCTCGAGCAGCTCGACGACGTCATTGCTTTGCAGCAGCGTTTCCGTCTCGGCGAGCAGCAGGTCGCCCGTGGCATCAGCGGCAGCGCCACCCAGCAGCTTGCCGGCCGTAATCGGCTCGGAGATGGCGCTGGGCGGCGAGAAGCCATGCGTGTTCTCCGCGCGCACAATGAACATGTACGCCGCGCCTTTGGTCAGGCCGTCGACTGTGAAAATGGGCTCGGTGAGGCGCGCCGCAATCGGTATCCACGTTTTGCTGCTGTTCGTCGAGTACATTTCGACGCTGTAGCCGAGCAGCACGGAGGCGCCCATCTTGTCGCTGGTGGGCCACACCAGCGTGAGCGCCGACGTCGAGGCATTGAGCACCTTGGGCTGGCCGGGCGCCGTCGGACACTTGCTCTGCTCGGGCGCGCGGTAGAACTTGATGTTGGGATTGGTGGGCGCCTCGATGCGCAGATAGCCGCTCCAGGTGGATTTGCCGGTGCGGCTGCTGGCCACACATGTGTACAGGCCCTGATCCTCTTTGCGGTCCAGATCGGAAATGGTTAAATCGCCGGCGGCGGTGATGTTCACCTTGGCGCTGGGGTGCACGGGTATGCCGTCGCGATACCACAAGATGGTCGGGTTGGGCAGTCCGATGGCCTTGCACTGCAGCGTGGCCAGCGACTTGACGGGCAGCGTTTGATTGACCGGTCCGGCAATGATGATTGGCGGCGGCCGATCCTCCTGCGAGTCCAGCGTTAGTTGAGCACGCGCCGTGATGCTGGCCACTTCGTTCATGGCATTGCACACAATCACCAGATCCTTGTCGCTGCGCTGAAAGCTCGTCAGCGTGAGTATGGAGTGGCCCTCCTCGGTGTTGAGGCTCTGAAAGCGGTCCAGTGGCGGCGCGCCTGGAAAAATTATGCTGCGATTGTTTTTGATGGTCCAGAAGATGGTCGGGCGTGGATTGCCACTGGCACGACACTCGAAAGAGGTGTCGGCGCCCAGCTCGACGGATTTGCTGCTGGGTCGCTGCAGGAATTTTGGAGGCGCTAAGTGTTTGGGTTGTAAGGATACAAAGAACGAAAGGGCTACTGTTAGCTATATTCTACTAGCGTTTGTGGGCTTTGAGCGAGTTGTGGGAGCAGTGCATTATTGATAGGCGAACTTACCAAATACGGTGAGCGTGCCCATGGCCGAGATGGCGCCCACCACATTATCCGCCTCGCAGCTGTATTCACCTTCGTCGGCCACGGTGACGCGTTCCAGGCGAAGCGAGCGGTCCTCCAGCACGCTGACGCGATCTGCAAGCGGCAGCGTATTCAAAATACATGCTCAAATTCCACTTCGAACCCTTTTCAAGGCGTGTAGCTGATATTAGAAACCGTGTTGTTGCTTACCTAGAGGCATGTTGCCGCCGGATGCGGTGCGCAGCCACAGCACGTCCGGCATTGGATCTCCAGCAACGCGGCAGGGAAATGTCACCGACGAACCCTCCAGCACGGTCTGGTCATGCGGACCGCGTATGATGAATGGCTTGACTGCAAGAATTAAAAGGGGTCAATTGAGGGTTAGTAGGCGCTTCGGACAGCTGCATCAAGGTGCGCAGGCAATTTGCCAATTATTTGTGCTGCGGAGAGCAAAGCCTCCGCACACTCATTCCGGCAAATTGAACATGACACTTTGATTTGCCATCAAAGGCAGTCATGCCGGCGCTGCGTGTGGCCATGTGACCGATGCTGGTGGCCAGCGCCTACTCACCATGTACTTTGAGCGTGGCCATGGCGGACTCCCGCACACCGACCGCATTCTTGGCTATGCACTGGTATTGACCCTCGTCACTTTGACGTGCGTCCTGTATGGCCAAATTGCCGCCGTCCACAATGCGTATCCGCTTCGAGCCGTCCAAGTCCAGCTTCTGGCCGCCTTTCTTCCACGTCACCGTCGGCTCCGGTATGCCGCGCGGCGCCGCACATTCCAGCAGCGCCGTATCCCCCTGTGCGATGCGTGTGTTCTGCGGCTCCAGACGGAATTCATCGCGCAGCACTGTGTTCCCGAAGAGCAGAGAAAGAGGCGAATCATTTACTTTTATTTCGTTTTAGTTTGCGAGATAAAGGATTATAAATAATCTGCAGACGCACGATATGGCATGATAAGTGCCTTTTGTGGGTTAGACAGTTTGTGTGGAGGGTCGGGGTGGGGTTGGCTCGGTCTCGAGGTAGTTTAGTGTTTGGTGTGTGCGTGTGCTGCTGTGCCGCAGGCGCTCCACACGCACGACCAGAGGCAAGCGCATAATTTCTGGAATTAGACGTGGTAAAGCGTATCCTTTTTCTAGTTCACTGAATTCCGGCAATTTAAGGCGTACGGCGAAATTAAGTTAATTTGCGTTCAAAAGTGCAAACAGCGTGTTAAAGTGAATGCTATAAATCTTTGAGCAGCGGAATAATTATACATGTAAAGTTCCAAGGATAATCCTTTCAAATGGTTTCTGATCGAGCCTTCTTAATCATACGAGCAGATCTAATATTGCCGGCAGAGCGACGTTGAACTGGTATAAGTTTCTGTGCTGCAAGATTCACTCAACTCATATGCCAGATATAATATATACAAGTGCATATATAGTGCAAAAATTAATACTCTGTATATATCCAAATTTAGCACAGCACCTCGATCTTTGTTCAATAGTCATTTTCTCTAATGTAGATTTTTCAAACTTTTTAGCAAAGCAGTTTGATGTACAAAATCGCTACCTGAAGTCTAGTATCTATTCTCAAAATTTCTGCTTTCAGCCAATCTCTTTTCGGTAGATAGCAAAGCAAACGAATCCATCATAAAGTTTAACTTTTCAATCAGACCCATCCCCCACCCTAGCAGCGTGCCACCGAAATTAATAAATCAAGCTGCCACAGACGTAAATGATACTACGCCGTGTAATATCTCAACTTGAAATGGTCAATTAATTTGCGAGAGACTTTTACGTGCGCATTTTGAAAAAGTTCAAAAGTCTAACAGCTAAATTAATTACAACTTGCACTCGCACTTTGCCCGCCGTTGCCGCTGCCTTTGCCACTCGCTCTTCTGTGCCGGCTGCAACATCCGCAGCAGCATTCAACTGCAATTTCAAGACTTTCAGATATTTTCTAATTACTCTAATTGGATGCAACAAATGAGCAACATGCTACAGGGTGCAAGTGAAAAGCGTGCAAATAATAAAGCGCCACTGAAGGTGCACAGAGAGTGTGGCAGAAGCGTTGGTGAAAGCGTCTTGTGGAGCGGAGGGTGGGCGGCCGCGGCAGCAGCGATTTAGAACTTTGTAACATTATCATTATCCGAGTTAATTGCTGCATACAGGCGAGCACACTAATGCATCATCAAGCGCCAGCCCGCCCACCTCTTGGAAGCTTGGCACCTGCAACACTATTTGCCGCGTCGCGTTCGCATTGCCAAGTGCGGCAACATTAAAAGTTCAAGAGCTTCCTGTCAACTTGCATTAATGTCGGCGTACAGACGTTGGTAGTCGAGCGGAGCGAAGCGAGCATGAGTTGCCACTGATAGGCAGGCGGACTGATAGAGGCAGCGACAAGCAGACAGCTAGAGCGAGGCATACATCAGAAAGAATTTCCTAGCACTTGGAGATTGATTTCATAAATGGGCATATCAGTTTGAGATACATTCTACTTTATTTCCGAAAAAGTTCAAAAGAACTTAGAAAAGCAAAATATGAATTTAAAACCGAAAGAATTACATTTTTATAATTTCTGAAATCAGACAGACTTTTTCTTAAGAAATTTTACATACCTAAAATCAATTTAACTAATGAAGTCTGTTTGACCTTTTTTGAAATAATTTTCAAGAAGCAATTTGATCATCTCTGCAATATGATTGTGTATTTGAAAGTGGTTGTGAAACCAAATTTATTAAACTAAATTCAGTTGAACTGTTTCAGAAATATTTTTGAAAATAATGTAGAAATTCGCTTATGAAATTAGTCTGAAAATGGTGTACGTAGAAACAAGTTTTGATTCATGTTTGAAATGGTAAAATTTTAGCCTATAATTAAGAATATACATTTTTTTATAGTAAAACTAAAAAGCAAAAGTGTTTATGAATTATTTCAGTGGTTTATCAGAATCACGGACATAATTAGGAAGGCTTTTAAAATAGTTTCCTTCATAAAGAATTTGGTTTAGTTAATTTCAAAAATTTAATTCATAAGAATTTGCCATAAATTTCGCGCTGTGTACTTTAGCATTTGTTTTTCCATTACGTTGGAATTCTGCTGCATTTGTGAGTAACTGTGCGGCATCTTGACACTCGCTATTCCTTTTAGCTTCTATATGTGTGTGTGTGTGCAGGAGGCTATGGAATTGCTGCTACACTTGAGCGTTTCAGTGAAAGTGCATGGCAAAGGAGTGTAAGTTCGATGATTAAATTTTAACACCAGAAAAATCAATTACTATAATGTCTGAGGGGCAGTTGAATCAGAACAACAACAACAACATGGACAGCAACACTGACACTAACAACCAGTGGATGAATGTGCGCATGAAGGCTGAAGGAGCAGACCAACAGAAGACGGAACTTTGAATGCGTCTGCGGAGCCAGCCAGCAGCGATAGCTCACTTTTGATTTCACTGCTCTTGCCAAGCAATGCCATGGCATACTCCTTTTGCTCCTTCCATGCTGCTCTACTGCGGTGAGTTGGTAGCTAGCGTAAATGAAGTAGAAGTGGACGCATTCAATAAAAACTGAAATGGCATGGAAAATGCGGCGGGTTGCTAGCAAGGAAAATTTCTGAAGGTTCGAGTTGGAAAGTTCTGTCTGTCTGTCTGTCGGTCTCTCTGTCTGTCTGTAGACGGAACAGGCAGTGGAGTTGCAGCTGAAGCTGCCGTTGTTGCTGCTGGTCAGTATGTCTGAGCACCAATGGCTTTTAGAAAAATTAATTGAAGTTGTAGCTTGGGCAACGGGCAGGAGTAAAGTGGCATAAGTTTGAAAGTATTTGAAAAAAACGTAAATAGTAAAGGAGAAAATTCGTGGAACATTAGACCAAAGACAAAAGAAAAGAAGTGTTATGAAAATGTCTGCATCTGGAGTGTGCGTGTGGGAGGAAAGAAAAGTTCTGTTGCTAGTGATGGAGTGCAAGCTTATGGCTGTCCACTTTTAATAAATCGAGCATGGCGAACTTTTTCGCAATGACATTGTACTTGGTTCACATATTTTTGCACTATTGCTAAAGCGGATCAAACTGTCAGACGGGACAGCGCACTGAAAGTTTCTAAAGGGCTGGGAGGGGGCAAACGTGCAGGTGCTCAAAGCTGAATGACGGTGATCATTATATATGTATATATATACTAGCATATAATTTCGTTTTGTCAAACGATTGCTCTTGTTGCCCCCTTCCCCCTCCACTATTTAATATGTACCTGAGTGAATTCACGTGGGAATTTGTAAATTGCTTTTTAAGTCGCAGCTTGATTTATTTATGCAATTGCCTGGTCAAGCTGTTTTAGCTTACCACTACACACACTCACACTCCCACACTCAAGCAAACGAACTCATGCATACGTGCTCGGTAAATACGCTTTGTTTTCTAGTTCTCATGCCACTGGATGCTTGTTTTTACTACATTTTCTACTACTTTTTTAGACACTTTTTGCTGGATTTTCTTCAAAGCTTTATACACTACAGGTCTCTCTATCGTGTTGCCGCTCTTTGCTTGTCTTTGCCACAAATTTCCGTAGGAAGCGTACAACAGCGGCAAAAACCTCGTTCCTCTGCGGTCATTTTGCAAATCTGTTCTGCTTTTCTTTGCTTTTCTCTTTGCTCTTCTTCTACCTTCTGCATTTTGGCAACATTCAAAGTTCAGCTTTTTGCCTGTAGCTTTTTTCCTTTGTTTTCCTTTATGCATATGCATGTATTTGTGCGTTGCGAAAGGCGTTTCAGCATTGCCCAAAGCACCTTCACAAGTGCATGAAATAAATCAAGTTTTGTTAGCTGCGCACACAAAAAGAAACAACAACAACACCAAAAGGTGCGGTCTTACCAATAGCAGCGTAAAGATTTTTCTATGCTTTTTTCAGAGACCCTTTTTTATGGAACATGAACACAGTTACGTGTTTTGGTAGTATATTGAGCAGACAGGCTTACGTGAAGAAGAAGAAGCTATCATTGTGGTTTTCATTTGTGTAATGAAATGAAAATGAATTGTATTAAGTGAAAGTAATTATGCAAATGAAATGCACTTGAGGGCGTGTGTGTGAGCTAAGTATCAATGTTAAGCTTTGATGGCAGCTCTTATCCGCAGTAGTGTACAACAAATTGAATAAATAGTTGAAAAATTTAGGCACTTTTGAAAAAATCCGTTTTTTTGGTATATGTTTAGCTTTGTTTTGAGCTTACTTTCTAGCTCCTCGCAGGAAGTTTTGACAAAAGGGCATGACTGTAGTTTTTAGATTTACTCGAAACTGTATTTGCGATTGACTAAAAATCTGGAAAAAATAACGAAGCCAGCTCTGTAGAAGTAGATGTAGTAGTAGTAGTAATAGTTGGAATAAGCCAACAGGAATCAACACATAGCAACGCAGGACCTTTGGCGAAAAGTTATTACTGTAATGAATGGTGTTATATGGAACGTTTATTGTTTTCAGTGCTAGAAAGGTTTTGGAACACAGAGTCCATGCTCTCTTACATGCAATTCTCTGGTAGGCCCTTATATACAAGTGCGCCAACTTCATCTTATGTCTTGGAGCAATCATCATACTATACATGATGACCCCCAGTAAACTTCGGTCTATTCTGTTTCTAATTTTCTTAATTTGGAAATTTTATCATGCCAAATTCATTTTTCTAGTAACACAGCCAACACAGTGTCACAACTACTCAACCGTCATCGCCTTTCTTATTTTCTACTTGCGCAAATTTAATGGACACCTTCTCAGTCAATTTAAATTCAATTAAATCGCACATGCTACCCAACGAAATCGTTGCTAATGGATATTAATGCACAAATCGTAAAATATCATCAAATTGAAACTGATTGTGAGCGCATAAATCACAATAAATCAAAATCATCAGCTCAAAATAAATGAGCTAAAAAGGCGAATTTACCTACGAAATTGATTAAAGCGCGCCTCGACGGCAGGCAGGCGGGCACAAGGCAAGCAGCCACACAATTTTAAATGTGCTATAAGCACACACACAGAAACACTGCCACAAAGAGCCTAAAACACACCTCTGCTACCGCCATGAAGCCTCGCCTTGCCCGCCCCTCTACAGTCAGCGGCAGCAGCGAGGAAGCTTGTGCAAATCAAAGGCGAATGTGCGCATTACTCACGAACGCAACGAAGGAAGCATTCGGCAGGGAGGTGGCAGAGAGACGGCCAGGCAGCGTACAGGAAACACGCCAACAATCAATAAATTAATCAAAATCAACAACAGCAGCGGCAGCAGCCGCCAACGAGCAGGAAGCGGCGGTTGAGCGGTGGCGGCGAAGCAATGAAGCCAATGAAAAGGAAAAACCGGATAAGGTGAAAATGGCATAAATGGGAGGTGCCGCCACTTCGCCGCAAAAAGCAATGAAGAAAATGTCGAGCGAAGCGTGGCAAGCAGGCAGGGAGGAAGTGCAGAAGCGGGACGGCAAAAGGCGGGGAAAACGTGAAAATGTGCGCTTTAAGAAAACTTAAGAGGAAATTGCTCGAATGCGCCGTGATCGAACGTGATTTGCACTTACGACGCACTTACGTCGATTGCGGCGCGTAGGAAATGTCAATTTTCGTTGCGAATTTTGAATTGCGCGGCATGTGACGCTTCAGTCACGCACACACGCACACACAAACACACAAATGAATGCCACGAAATGAAGATGGAAGTAAATCTTGAACGAATTCGCACAAAGAATAAAGAAGAAGAAGAGTATTATTGCAAGGAAAGAGTAAAGTAAGCAAGCTCAAAAGCTAAGAGCACGGCAACACACTCACACACACACACACATATAGACAGGCAGACACACCCGCACAGGAAAAAGGCAGCACTTTTCATTTTTCTGGCGTTCGGTTCTTCAGCACAAGCAAAAGCTGCTTAAAAAGTATTGACAAGAAAAGTGGCTTAGGCTGTGGCACGCCGCGGTTGTCATGACGCATGATGCGCGCGTGGTTGCGCCACGGCAGACGCAAATAAGGCAAGTGGGGTGTGGGTGGAGGCAAAAAAAATAGCAGCAGCAGTTGAAGAAAAATAATAACAAGCCTTGTAGCAACAGCAGAAGGGGAGGAGAGGTGGGAAGACAGGAAGCAGCTCTTATGGCATGCCATATAAAACAGCGGTTGCGGCACGTTTCCTGTGGCAAGTGGCAGGAAGGAAGTGGAAACGGTAGCAAGCGCAAAAATGAGAAATCGAGTCAATAACGGTTCAAATTGCTGCAGGCTTTATTGTTTCGTTCGACATGCGCTACTTGCTTCGTGGAGGTAGAGCAAGGAAGGAGCTAGAGGTGCGAAGCAGAAGTCCACAATGCAGTGCAGTAAATTCAACTTCTTTTATGAATGTATTGATTTTAAATTGTGTTAAATAAAATATCATAAAGGCTTTAAGCGCTTGCCTTACTACAGCAAGCATGAGAAATTGTGTAAAACATAACTGATATATAATTTTTTTAAATTTTGTTATGCTTGAGTGCTCAGTGCTAATTGATAGTCAGGACTAGCCACATAAACCAACCAACCATTATATGCTTCTATTTTTAATCAAAATCATCTGTAATACTAATGAAATTGTCTGTGAAATTTTTGCAAAAATTGTTTTTCCAAAGTTCCGATTATTAACAAGTAGCAAGCTTTTTCCGTCAAGAATTACAAAATTCAATATTAATATTTTACATCAATTTAAAATTTTCCTGTAGAGAAACATCAACTGAAGTGGCAATAAATTGTGACAGCAAGGCCATCATCCGGCTATAAGTTTGGAACGTGGCATTCATATTTTCTTCACTTAAACTTAGACTGTCAAAATTTCACTTCTTAGGTTTAACTTTTTCTATTTTTATATTAATCTTAATAGATTTTTTGAAGAACTACTGCTGAAAGTAAGTATAAGTATCTTAAGCTTATGTTGGAAATTAAAAAAAAAAGTTCTAAGGTAAACTTAATTTATTATAGATCCTTAAACTGAGAGAGTATTTTAGTTTACTAGTTAAAGATTATTTCAAATTGCAAGAAGTTTAAGAATTTCTCTGTTAGCTTCGCCCACTTATATATGTAGGTAGATTCCATACATTTGCTTTATTGTTTGCGCTTCTCTACACTCATTCCCCATGTCTTCCTCAGAGCACTGCGCCTTATGTGAAAATTGCGATAAAATTGTCTACGCCGCACACGAATTCAGGTTACCCAAGCAACCGAAAATCAATTTTTTCAATAAATAACAGAATATGGAAAACAAGGCAAAAATGATACAAGAAGAGCAGCCGCTACAATAAGAACAACAAAAACCACAATGCATATTTAATATTTCTGCCCACATTTGCCGCAAATTTAACCACCTTCAAGCGAGCCGCGTACGCCGCTGTGCAAGGCACTTTAACCGTCAGCCCCCCGCATAGCCCGCCACACTGACAAAACAAAATTGACGTGCTTTGCGTGATTTTCATGCAAATATGGTAAAATTTCCTCAAGATATTTGCTCTTGCCACACAAGCACACAGAAGCGAAAGGAGCAATATCGATACAGGCGCTTGAGTGGCAAGGGAAGTAGCGGAGAAGCACTGGGGGCAGCTGGAGTCGTGGCTGAAGCAGAAATTAGCTACACACGCCATGCAGAAAAAAGGAACAGCAGGAAGCAGGGGTGTGCGGGGAGGGGCGCACAGAGAGCAGCAGCAGCAAGTATCACATAACAAGCGGCACAGGAGACAAGTGGGCGCGCTCATGTGTAAAGCGCGCGCTCGTAGGCGGCGGAGTGCAGTGGCTTGTGACAGTCGAAAGGGGCGTTTGCTTGAGGTAGGGGCTGAGTGGCAAGGCATCCTTCTGCCACCTTTGCATAAATTTAAAGCGGAAACGTTGCAAGCGCGCCATTAAAAGCAACAAAAGTAACAAAAAGTGATGCAAAGAAATGAGAAAAATAGCAAAAATGCTATCTGCGCTGTCTGCAAAAGTGGCAGGCATGCCTTCAGCCAGCGCAACACCCCCCTCCGCTGCTAACCCTTTTTTCATTTTGCTAAAATATGTTAGAAAATATTGTACGTATTATACAGGGTGCACAGCGATATAATGTATATTTTTAAGAAGGCGATTTCTAAGACAGAAAGAATAACAAAGTGTGTGAGTTGAATGGTAGTCTCCACTCCTGCTCGAGCTGTAGCCAAAAGTAAAGCACTGTTGTGGTCATTTCGTTGACATTATAGCTTCTAAGTACAACTAAGACCAGAGTTGATATTAACCCATTCAACTTGTTTAAAATAAAAGGCTCAGTTGATAAAAGCAACAAACAAAATAAAAGCTTATTCTGATTGTTGGAATTTATCTATTTTTTTGGGAAAATGAAACCCGTTCCCTTTCTCATATTTTTGGCATCTTTTCAAAAAAATTTACAAAATATATTCTCAATCCATATAAGTAGGTATATTACATAAGAAAGAACAATACTTTTCATTAACTATAGTATATTAACTACTTGATTCCAGCCGCGTTTATAGCATGGCTATTTATGCTTTATGACAAATCAGTTTTTCTCTTCTGTTTTTCGGATATTTGATACTAGCTTCTTCAACTATTTGTCTTTGGTTTCTATAAATATAGGTTTTTATACCCTACACCTATGGTAATAGGGTATAATAACTTTGTGCCAAAATTGTAACGCATTAAAGGAGCCTTCCTAGGTATAGACATAAGTATATAGAAATGATCAGAAACACTTTCTCTTTTCATTTCCGGTTGTCCGTCTGTCCGTCTGTCCGTCTGTCTGCGTGTATGCAAAAAAAAGAAAGAAGGAGTTGTTCGATTTGGACCAAATTTGGTACACAGTTACAGTGAACCTCGGGTTAGGTAAAGTGTTAAAATTATTCAAATTACCCAAAGGACACGCCCACAACGGGTCTGTAAGTCCCACTACCTCGGATTTTTTTCGGTAAAATGGCTATAATTTGTGTAATTACTCATGGAAAAGATTAATACTTGGTATTCAAGTTAAGAGGTAGGTCTTCTATATCTCAGGAAAAAATGGGCGTGATCCGCCCACTATATAGCCGGCAAAATTTTTTCGGTAAAATGGTTACCAATTGACTAGTTACGAATATAAATGAATGAAATTCGGTTCCCAAGTTGATATATAGGTCTTAGATGCCATACAAGAAAATGGGCGTGGTCCGCCCACTATATAGGCGATAAACAAAAAATCTTCTTAACTTCCATAATATATACACCAGAGAGTCCAGATTTGGTTACTTCGTTCCTGGTAGGAATATCTTTTAATTCTCCAGAAATGGGCGTGGTCCGCCCACCATGGGGGCAGTAAAATAAATATGCCGATAACATCTGTTGTACACTCGCCAGAGCATCAATATTTGGCATGTATAGTCCTATTAGGTATATCTTGTATTCTGCCAAAAATGGGCATGGTCCGCCCACTATGTAGATTGTAAATCAAATGCACCCACAATTTCAGTGAATTATCACCCCACTTGGGAACATGGTGTAGGGTATTACTCTGTCGGTGAAACCCGACTGATACTTCCTTACTTGTTTTATAAATATTTGTATACTACTTTAAATCGATCTGTAAAATCAAAGCTTTTTTTTGGCGTATCACAGTGCAATTGAAAGAAGAGAGAGTGCGGTTGCGCTAAATTCTGGCTAGGAAAAGTATATACTTTTTTTTTTTTAAATAAACCGACACTCCCCCCCACATGCAGATCACTTGTTGGTTTAGAAAGGATCATAGGTTAGTGGGTGGGGGGAAATGGGACAAACCAACAGGTACGGCTCCACTTATATAAACACATTCAAACACTCAAGCATTTTACTGCAATCACGAATGAAGGCTTTATAAGTTTCAACACCATAATCCTGAAAGCATCTATTTACTCTATTTATACAATAATCTCAGATTAGATTCAACTAATCTACTAATCTACTAATCAGTATTGGTTCATCTAATCTACAGACAGTCTTACGAAATATTATCTAAATGTGCTGTCATATCTGTAGTTGGAAAGTTCTGGCTAGCACTTAACATCTGCATCTACTCATAGCCCGCGAAATACCCTGTATATTTATTGGTGTGTATGTGTGTGTGTATGCTTGTATGTAGGTGTGCATATATTTCGCTGCTTACCGGCAACTTGCAACGTCGCATTACGGCTACGCGCCACTCCCAGCTCATTTTTCGCCTCGCACCAGTAAATGCCAGCATCCGTTTCACGGCGCGAATTTACAACCTGAAATCGAAAGAAGAAGAAGAAGAAAAGGTAGATGAGAAGAGAAAGCAGATGAAGCTGTGCAGAAGATCGTGTGCTATTATAAAATGAGAAAATCAAGAAAATATGTATTTTTTCATTTTTATATTGAAAACAGCGGCGTAAGGGGTGGTGGGGGTGGGAGGGGGAAAGTACCCTTTGCAATATAGCATAATAAAATGGAAATGAGAGAAAATAAAGAGCAAAAAAACGAATGGAAAAGACGCAATATTTACCCTACGTGTTATTGATGGGCTCAGCATGGCACAACAAATTATTGCAAATCAGTTTAATGCGCCACAATTTCTCATTCGCGCCGCCCTCTTCACTTGCCCATGCCACAGTGTGGCGTTAGTTTTCGCAATTTTTCTTTGAGAAAATTGCATTTTAAATTGAAGTGGGGAAGTGAGTGAGTGTGAAGGAGTGTTATGCCTTTTCCTACGCTATTTTATTCTTTTTATACCCTACACCTATGGTAATAGGGTATAATAACTTTGTGCCAAAATTGTAACGCATTAAAGGAGCCTTCCTAGGTATAGACATAAGTATATAGAAATGATCAGAAACACTTTCTCTTTTCATTTCCGGTTGTCCGTCTGTCCGTCTGTCCGTCTGTCTGTCTGTCTGCGTGTATGCAAAAAAAAGAAAGAAGGAGTTGTCCGATTTGGACCAAATTTGGTACACAGTTACAGTGAACCTCGGGTTAGGTAAAGTGTTAAAATTATTCAAATCGGTCGAAGGATACGCCCCCAATGGACCTATAAGTCCCTCTACCTCGGGTTTTTTTCGGTAAAATTGCTATAATTTGTGTAATTACTCATGGAAAAGAATAATACTTGGTATTCAAGTTAAGAGGTAGGTCTTCTATATCTCAGGAAAAAATGGGCGTGGTCCGCCCACTATATAGCCGGCAAAATTTTTTCGGTAAAATGGCTCCCAATTGACTAGTTACGAATATAAATGAATGAAATTCGGTTCCCAAGTTGATATATAGGTCTTAGATGCCATACAAGAAAATGGGCGTGGTCCGCCCACTATATAGGCGATAAACAAAAAATCCTCTTAACTTCCATAATATATACACCAGAGAGTCCAGATTTGGTTACTTCGTTCCTGGTAGGAATATCTTTTAATTCTCCAGAAATGGGCGTGGTCCGCCCACCATGGGGGCAGTAAAATAAATATGCCGATAACATCTGGTGTACACCTGTCAGAGCATCAATATTTGGCATGTATAGTCCTATTAGTTATATCTTGTAGTCTGCCAAAAATGGGCGTGGTCCGCTCACTATGTAGATTGTAAATCAAATACGCCCACAATTTCAGTGAATTATCACCCCACTTGGGAACATGGTGTAGGGTATTACTCTGTCGGTGAAACCCGACTGATTGCTTCCTTACTTGTTTCATTTGGCTTCTTGCTTCGGTTAGTATTGTTGCTGTTGTTGTTGGCACAATATCATGAGTGATGTGCATTTTTAATGGCATACTTTTAGGTGTTTTACACATCTTGATGTATTGCATGATCGAAAGGATTCACATTGCGTTTGTGCTGTATTTTGCAGAAAATGTGGTACTCAATGAGGGTAATAAATCATGGCAATTGTGAAGCTTATGGCTTTATGAGCTGCAGTGAGTTGGAGATTACCTTGAGGGGTTTCTATATATGCTGTCAAATAATGAAGTTGGAGCTATGTACATTTATGGGAATCATTTATTTTAAAGAAATTTTAATTTAATTACAATATTTTTAATATTTCAAAACACGTTTTATCTAATATTAAGAAAATTTTTCTCTGATTTCATTCGGAGAGTCACATTACAACTCTTTTAAAGTGCTTATGAAAATAATTCCTTAGATAAAACGTATTTTAAATGAAAAAAGCTTCCTAACTGATGATTAAATTAAATGACTGATAATTAAAATCGTTCAGTTCTGTTTATATAAAAGTGAGTACAGAACTTAGTATGTAGAATAATATTGCTAAAAAAATTTTTGATTTTATTTCAAGGAAATTGTAATTTAGTTACCAAACTTTGAATGTTCTATAATACGTTTTAACATTTAAAGGAAAAATTTTAAATTAAATTCTAGTTATGTAAAACTTTTTTCATTTTAAAAGATACAATTTGGGGTTTGAGTTTTCTATTGAAATTGTTTGCAATTATCAAAATGAAAGCTTCATTTTTGGCGGATTTTTTTTGTGATTTTGCTTCAAGCTCAAAATATTTTCAGCTGCTTTGAACAAAGTCTTCACTTTATTTTCGAATTATTTAACTTTCTAAAGCAGTTACCAGCTTTCGCGAATGCAACACACATGCACACACAAATGCACGCATACGCCGAAAAATATCTTACAAGATTTTCTGCGCTTCGTCTGCCTGGAAGAAAGCTTATATTTATTTCATTCTCGTTTAAATGAAATCCCTTTTGCCGTTGTCGGCAATTTACAAAATTGTTCCAAACTCAATTTAAAATCTAACAAGCAACACTTATGCAAACAAACACAGCGCACACATGTATATACACACACACACAAGCAGGCTCAATGAAAAAGAAACAATTCCATATTGTCTTGTTGGCAAACAAAATACACACGCATACACACACAAATGTACTAAATCAAGCGCTGCATAAAAGCATAATATACAAATATAACAACCGAAACGCACACATGCATGCAGAGGCACACACACACACATGCACAACAAACGAACGCAGAAACAACACGAAGAAGAGCAATAAAGGAAATTTAATGATACAAGTCCCAAACAAGTTGTTAAGTTTAAATACCAAAGAAAACTGCTATACAAAATGTTGTTGAGCGGGAAGAAGGGCGAGCGCGGAGAGAGGGGAAGAGGTGAAAACAAGAGCATAGAGTGGCGCGGAAAATAGCAAAAACGGATTGTGGCGGCAGTAAACTGAATTTCCAACTGAAAGGGTTTTTCCGCGGAGGATCGGTCCTTCAGGCACATTCGCGCTGTCATATTCAAGCGCGCGGCCGCAATTTGTGTTAGTGTGCGTGCGCGCGTGCTTGTGTGCGTGTTTGTTAATGTGTAAATGTGTAGTAAAAGCGTGCAGTCGGAATTACACATGTTTCAAAAGATATTTCATTTGAGTTGCCAGATATTGAGGTTGCGGTGTTTGCGGCGTTGCCAGGGTAGCGCAGGGAAAAGAGGCGGGTATGCGCTGACATCTTGAAATTAAAGTTAACATACACGCATACATTCGCATGTTTGCATGTGCCGGGCAAGCATGGAAGCGGAAGGTATGCAGCGAAATTAAGTCGATAAATTTTGTTGTCGCTGGCAGCGAAAAAGCAAATCCTTTTGCTTGAGCTAGAATCCTTATGGAGATTATTTCACTTGAAATGGATGTGCGAGAAGTTTTTCGTTGTTTTAGGCAAAGTGACAGGCTGAAGTATTTGTGAATTTACGTTGTATGCGAAAAAGAAAATATAAGCTTTTGATTAAAAACGATTTATTAAAGAAGGATATGCCAACTAAAAGGAATTTTTATAAATTGTGTAACTTTAAAGAAACTTTGTTAGATATCTTATACGGAAATCATCAGCTCCAAAGGCATGTAAAGCGGTAAGGGGTTTAAAGAATAGGGACTGAAAGACTTACTAACTCAAAAATGAGGGAGGTTCCTATTGCTTAATTAAGAGTTGGAGATCGTGTATGAAATAGATACTGTGAGCTGATAACAGGCACAACTACAGCAAGTCTTTTAAAAAGTTTATTGATTTTTTTGACAGAGTATTGTTAAACACATTCCAAGTTCAAAATATGCTAACTGTAAAGGGCTGGATCATTTCCTATTCATTGGTTTTGTTTTTAGATTTGTTAAATAGAAAAGATGAAATAAGATTGGAACTTTTTTTGAAGTTGAGCTGCATTCATTTAAAAAGATAGAGCTGGTGTAGAAAAACATAAGACAGTTAAACATTCTGCAAATTCAAAGAAATATAAATTTTTTGGCTATAGCAAAGAATAATTCCTTTAAGATATTTCAATTGCTAATGGAAAAAAGCTTGAAGCTAGCTTTTTTAATGACAAAATATGCAACATTCTGTAGACGCCAGCAGCTTATAAGTAGGTTTAGCTTCGTCGCACTTCTTCTAGTATATAGCAGCTACACAAATACACACACAAGCAAAGTAAACAAAGCAATACCAAAGAGGCGAAACAAGATGATGAAAAGTGCCTACGGCAAATGCTACAGAAACTCTCAAAGATACTTGAATTAAACACATACACTTATACATGAGACTACACATACATACACACACACACACACACATTCTGCAGTACTACCGCACACGAAAGAGCATATTTAATTTAGCATATTTGTAAAATTGTTCATGAGTTTATAACGAAGTGTGCTCAATGTTTGTGTGCGTGTGTTCGGGTTGTTATTTTGTGTGCGTGTGTGCGCACGAAAAGGCTATAAAACTGTAGCAGACAAAGTAACAACAAAAGGAGCAAAGCCACAGTCTGAGCAGTGCTGTCACAAGCACACACATACACACTCATACGCAAACCAAGCAATTTATTTACTTCATTTTCAGCGCGCGCTTGTTAGAGCGCTCTTTTAGCGCATGCATGTGTGTGTGCTCTTTGCAGCTGTATGCGTGTAAGCAGGTACGAAGATGCGATTAATTTAAAATTTAAAATATTCAAAACAAAAACGCGCACACATACAAACACTTATACACTTACATACACTTCTTAGCAGGCCGTATTAATGCGCTTTTTATACTTGCCCGCTTTGGCTTTCTTGCCTGCTTTTAGGCGCTCACAATTTTTTGTCATTCTAAGGTTGCTCATTGCTATTGCTTGTTGTTGTTTTTATTGCGCCGCTGCTTTTGGGCGTCTAAATACATGCGCACATGCTTGACTGTGTGTGTGTGTGTTCTGTGGGTTTTTACTTTTTGGGCTGTTAATAATCGCATGACACATCGTTAAGTTATGTTAATGGAGCCCGGTTCTCACAAGTGCCGTTACGTGCTTTACACGCGGTTTCATTTTGAACAGCCCTTGCGGTGGCGGCTGTGTCATGGCTGCTGTTTGTGGTGGTGTCGCTGCTTCAGCCGGAATCACATATAATTTAAATTTAATTATTTAAATGCAATGCAAGTCAAGTCAGTGAAGTGGTGTGTGTATAGGTGTATGTGTAGAGCAAGAGGAAGAGGAAGACAGAGAGCAGGGGTGAACTGTTAAGGCAGTCGGAATTGCTGTTTAATTTATGGTGGAAATTTGTGCGCATTTGTTATGTCATTTAGCGGTTAGAGGGACTGACTTTTTGGCGTTAAATTTGAGTGTAGAATATATTAAAATTTTATGCAAAATTTTTGTAATTTTGTTAAATGTGAATTTATGACCACAAAGTGTGGTCATTATGTAATTCTTATGCAGCTAACTGCAGCTCAATGCCTAGGGCGGTATATGAAAAAGGAGCGCATGAGCGTGTGGCTACACAAGTGAACATTTTATTCAAATCTTCTATCTTTAAATTTTAAAATTTTACGTCAAATTTTGAAATTCACGAGCATGAAAGCATAATTATAAATCACATATTCATCTTATAAGGTTTTGATAGCAGGGGAACACATTTTAACGATATCAAATAAAAGAATTAATTATAATAAATAAAGATTCTATCATGGAAATGCTCTTTTTATCAGTCGCTGGTTTTTATACCAAATTTATCAACATTTACTGCTGTTTTGAAATTATTACAATTTGAAACTATTTTTAACAGCACAGAAATCCTGACTTCATGTCGTATGCGTAATATCAGTCACTTGTCACTCATACGCACTGAGCACTTCATTGAATTATTTCTTTAAAAGTTAAAAAAGGCAAGCTTAAGCTTTGCTAAAATCTACGCAAATGAGCTTTAGCTTTCAGCGGATTCATTCGCCAGCTATTCTTTTCATTATACAAAAAAGAAGTCACATTCATGGCGATTGTTTGCTCCTCCTGCAGCGGCAGCACAGAAGGCAAAATGAAATTCCAAAAACGTTATTATTGCAGCTCATGGCATTTACCTTGGTATTTACTGCTGTATTCTAGCGAAATCCCATTTAATGAGATGATTTCAATAGAAAATGCGAAATATGAAAGCGGAAACTTTTGCGCAGTAGTGCTGCGTTCCACAGCATTCACAATTGGCGTAATGTGCGCGCGTATATATACAGATATATATATTTAATATATGAATGAAAGTTATCCTTTTGTGCCTGTGAAGGGATTACGCGGCAGCTTGGTTGCCTGGTTGCACGTTGGCATGCCCAAGCCGTGCTTCCTCTTGCACTTCCTGCCCGCTGCTCTTCTATTCTTTCTCATTTTGAAATCATTAACCTTTTTCGCTTTACAAAGCCGGGAGCGGCAGCAGCAGCCTCAGCAATGGCAGTGCTGTAGTAACAACAACAACAATATTCAATACTACTATATAACATTTTGTTGGTTCGCGCTTGCACAGGCAAAAGGGATCTTAGTTAGAAATTTATTTATTTGTTTGTCGTTTTGCACGTATTATATACACACACACACATACATACACACACAGCCGCATTGCCATGAAAAGCCAAATGAATTTATTATGTCCTTAATGACTTAAACAGACTCAACGAGCGAGTGTGCCGTAGAGCGTAGAACGGTCGAAATGTAAGAGTCCTGCTCAAAGTTGTAACGTGTAGGGTAGCCGAGGGCAGCGAAAGAGAGGGGAAATCGGTGTGGCAGAATATCAACTGTGAAAGTGAAGCGTGGAAAATCGTTGCCATGTTTGCCTTGTGTTTGTGATTGTGTGATTTTATAGCATGCCCATTGCCAACGTCACACGCGCTTCGTTCTCTCCATCCTAACTGCTGCTCTTACATAGCACCTCTTCCCTACTCTGCCGCTCGCCGACATTGTGTATTATCGCTTAGCGCGTCGGTATATTGCCTTGGCCAGGCGAAAAGGACTGCCGCGCTGAAAACATGTTTCCGTTTTAATTTAAAATAATCATAAATTTTGCTCATTCATTGGGGAGTGATTGAGATTGTGTTGGTGTTTGTGTTGATGTGCGAGTGTCAGAGTGACTTTGTTGGCGGTGTAATCAGTTATTGTAGCAGAGAACATAGTAGGGGACTAGACACTTAAAGCTGTTGCTTGGAATGCGGTACACGGAAGCAATTTTTTTGGTAGAGAAGAGAAAGTTTTTAAAAAATTTAAAGAGCTTTTAAAAAGTTGAAAGTCTTGAAAGGCATTTATGAGTATTTGCTTTTAATTACGAAGATTTTTAACAAAGAAAATTAGCATATAACATATATTAGTAATATTGAATTAAATGCTAATTTTTAGTATTGCTCTACGCATACAACTTAGTAGTAAAGCATACGCTTTAAGGCTTTAAACAGTATTATTTCTAATTAAAGCTTTTCTTAATAATTTGATTATTTTCATATACCAGTGCGTATGAGCGACCTTTTATTTTGTGCATATCATTTCGTTACTTAACCCTTGCTTCCATAATAACAGAGCACATCGTTGCCATTGATAGTAAACACTTCGGGTGTAATTAAGAATATTCTTCCAGCCTGCTTCCAGCTTGTAAGCCTCTCGCATTCCATTTAATATCATTAATGTTATTCATACGCCGTGTAGCATACAAGCACTTCACACAAAGACACGCAGTCATACAAATAAACACAGTGTATGGCATAAATAATAACCAGTTCATGCACACGCTCGCATATTTTGCCCGATGACTGCAGCAAAATAAATGTCAACACTTAAATTGAACAAGTGAAATCCTTTCAGCTCAAACTAAAGGTGCCGTCAGACGGTGCAATGCAAGTGCTTGCAGATTGCATTGGAATAATTTTGATTTCGGAAAGTGATTGCAGTGAGCAGTCAGACGGTGCAATGCAAGTGCTTGCAGAAAGCGATTTTTTGATTGCAGCAAGTAGAATTGCATGCAATCACTTTTCGGGTGGTCAGACGATGCAATCTGCAATCGCTTGCTGCAATTATTTGAGCGCTTTGGTGCTGTGGGGCACGGGTTCTAATCCTACCGGCGGCAAAAACTTTTTATTATATTTTATTGATTTCAGTTTTTTTGAACGTTTTTTTATGGAGAATTTTCTCGTCTTTTCGAGGTACCGAAAATTGGTACGCCTTAAGCATTTGAGTCGCATACACCGTTTTCGTCGACGAAAACGGAATCCCATACATTACCTACGAAAAATTTGAAAAAAACTGAAAATTTTTCGTAGCTAATGTATGGGATTTCGTTTTCGTAGACGAAAACGGTGTATGCGACTCAAAGGCTTTACGCCAGAGCATACCCAATCAGTGCCCCATATCTATACCGGCCGACGGAGAAAATTGTGTGCAACACCCATTGCCGAACCAATTAATCTCTTGTCGATTTTGAAAAATCAGCCACAGAATGTAGTGTCATCGACAGTGTGATAGTGTTGCCGACGAAAATCTTTGTATTCGATTTTATGAGGTCTCTTGATATTAATTCTCTTCTTATCAGGTGGTTATGAGGTTGGCCTAGATTTGAACCTAGGCCTCCCGCATCAGAGACCAAGTATATATGTATGTACTTGTCTACTGAGCCACAGTGGCGCCTCCATTGCTATTTCCATAAGTTTTTACAGCAACACTCGGCATGACAAAATATACCCCATGTCATAACTATGTATATGTATGTATCATTTCATACAACTAGCAAAAATTTATTTAAAAACCGAGATTACACTTTACAGACTTTATACAGTATACTTTTGATTTTTTTTTGAAATTAATAATTTCTTTAAGAAATCTTTTTAACCAAAACATAAAACATTAATGTGGTTACACAACAAAAAAACCAGAAGTATTCTTTACGAAATCTGTAGAATGCAATATTCGTTTTTAAATAAATTTTTGTGTGTTCTATTAACTTATAACAAGAAAAATGTAAAACTTTTACTCGTTATATATAGTTATAATATGGGGTGTAGATAAGATTGAAGCAAACTCTCAAACCGGTTAAGGCAGAATTTTCACATCCGGCACACACACACATGTTTTTCGATTGAAAAATAATTGAAAAACATTCGTTCGCTTTCCTGCAATCACAAATATTGCAGTGACCAGACCTGCAATCTGCAAGCGCTTGCTGCAACTGATTTGATTGCATGCAACGATTGCATGAACTAGTCAGACGGTGCAATGCAAGCATTTCCATGCAATCAAATCAATTGCAGCAAGCGCTTGCACGCAACCACTTTTCGGGTGGTCAGACGATGCAATTCTACTTGCTGCAATTAAAACGATTGCTGCAAGCACTTGCATTGCACCGTCTGACGGCACCTTAACTTTTATTTCAACATTTAAATACACATTAAAAAGGATTTTATCAACATTAAAAGCAACCGCACACAAGCAACACAGCTACAATAAATACATGCGCATTCATTCACACTAACATACAAACACGCACACACCTATACGTTGGCCTGCACATAAGCAGCGCACGTTTATGTACACTTAAACACATACACATGCGCACGCAGTTGAGACTATAGCGGGGCAAGGCGTGCACATAAACACTTGAGCAGCGCTCAAGGACGAAGCAGAACGCGACGTCCAAATCATGCGCCCCGACAGAGACAACAGCGCGCGTCTGAGAGTGTAGCAAATGATGCAGTGGCTGGATACGATCACATGCCGTAGTTTACGTGCTCGCGTTCAAGTGTGCCTTGAGAGTCTATAGTAGAGTGTTTGTGTGTGTGTGCTATGCCATATAAAATGTTGTCTAAGGGCACTGGCACTTTTCTCGGCGCTTTTCAGCTACACTTTGCAAGTTTGTGTGAGTTCTCTGTCTTTGTGAAAGTATGCGCAATTATGTGTGTGTGTAAGTCTCATGAATTTCACCGCTGTTGTTGCCATACGCTAGCGTGCATGTGGCAAGGCACAATACAAGGAAGAAAGCCAGCCCACAACTAGTGGAATGGTACATAAAGGCAGTTGCCTATAACTTTTCTTCTTCTTCTTCCTTTTCTTCATCGCCGAAAAGAATCAGTCTTAAGTGATTTAGTGCTTTTGCTGGAAATTTTAATGTGCTTCGCTTTGGCTGGCTTCACGTGTCGAAAAGTGAAAGTACAGCTGCCATTTATAGCAGCCAGGTTCGGGCATGGCGAAGCACTTATTTAAGTGCCCATAAAAAGTGGTGATTTCGCTAATATCAAGTTCTGCCAGTTGAAAGCATTCGAGATACTTATTTGAATGGCATGTGCAACATAAAGGGGCATGTCTGTACTTTACACCTGAGCAGCATGAAGCAATTTAATTTTAATGTAATACTTAAGCAGCTAAAAATATATCAAAAGAGATCATTTTAATTGACGGGCAGCAGTGGAGGAAGGTGGTAAGGCAATAACCTTTGTATGGCCATGCACGGCGTATGAGTAACATTTAATTATGGTTGTAAAATGAAGTGTTGAAACTGATTCGAATCCAAATTGAATCGATATGATAGTGAAATATAATCGTGTACTTTTTTAAAGTATCTAATAGTATAGGGAATCCAAAATATAATCGTGCAATTGTGTAAAGTAGCTGATGGTATAGTTGGTTAAAGCTTTAAAGACTTTGAAGTCAATGATGATATTTCAAGCACTGCTCGTTTCAATAAAGCAACAAATATTTTTACTTAGTGCGCTTGGAACTCCAAAGATCAACTTACATTTATGCCTTAATTGCCACAGCATTAATTTTGATTTATATTTCAAAATAAAAGGGACAGTAATTTCTGAGTAAATATATTCCATTTAATTAGATCACCCAGTTGCTTTTGTATAATTTAGCCAGCAAAAGCAAATTTATGCTATTTTGACAAACGAAAGAGTTCTTGCTTATTTGCGCAAAAATTCATAATTTTCTTTGCCGTGGCAACTTTCACTGGAGGACTGCATTAGCGCGCGCAACTCATGAAATAAATGGAATAATTGAAATTTTAACAGCATTTCCTTGCTGCTACAGAAGTGAAGAAGAAAATGCTTTCATTATGCTGACTGACTTGATGAGATGGGATGAGCTGCAGCGGGCAAGGGCGAAGTGGCTGTAGTTTCAACGTCAACGTCAGCGTCGAATCAATTCACTTAAACGCTGCTGCGGCTGGGACTGTTGCTCTTGGAAGCGCTGCCACTTGACAGCTCCGATATGACAAAAAAGGGAGGTGCGCAACGTGAGGAGTGTTGGGCAAGAGCAGCAAAGTGCGATGAAGAAGGGAGGGATGAAGCGAAAACTCTTTGTAGCTTAAGTGATGAACAAATACACTCACAAAAACAAATACCGTGTGCAGATAGACAAACAGAGACGCGTCGTCAAGGCAAAAGAGATAGAGCGGCACTGAAGGGAGTGGCGAATGGAAAATATGACTAGGATGTATGTGGCAGTGCTAAGGCAAGTGATAGTACGAATGCACAGCTTGAAGTACAGGTGCATAGTCGAAAGAAGAAATAGTCAGTCAGACAGACAGACACAAGGACATGCAAACAGAGATATGAACTCATTGGAAAGCTGGAAACAGCAGTTCTCTAGAATTTATGCACAAGGAGCGCTCTTCACGTCGACTGCAGCAGCCAACTCATCAATGATCCTTGCCTCAGGATTTGTATTTACCTTACGTTAATGAAGTTGTTTCACGTCAAATTCGCTGCTAGCATTCGCCTTCACAATTCGCAACTCACTTTCGCATTTGTTGTTGTTGCCGCCATCAACAACAAAAGTAATTAGTTCGCACAACGCTCAACAGATGGCGTCGTCAGTAGAGCGCGGCAACAACAAAACGCGAAAATTAAACGAAAATACAGCAATTTAAATGTTGAAAAAAAGAAATCAAAAACAAAAGAGAAAAAGCAAGTGCAGAAGCATAAATAAATAATGCTGCTACGCCGCAGCGCTGCAACTCAGCATAATTGCAATGCCGCAGGCTCCAAGCGGCTTTGCTGCTTCCGCTTTACGTTTTACGCTATTGCTTTGTTTGTGAGTGTGAGTGTGAGTGTGTGTGTGTTTGTTGTTAATTTTGCTTATTGCATGCTTGTTGTATTTTCTGCTTACCTTGAGAAAAAAGAGACCTCCCGCCGGCAGCGTCATTCTGTGCGAGCCCGGCAGTATCTTCAGTGGCACGCCATCTTTGTACCATTGGATTGTGGGCGTGGGCGAGCCTTCCGCCTTGCAATTAAGCGTTGCTGGCTCATGCCGTGGAACTGTCGTATCTATGGGATGCTCCACTATTCGCGGTGGATGTGAACCTGCAGGCGCAAGTGGCACAGCAAACGCAGATGGCGGAGCGAGCAAGAAAAGGGATAGAGAGAGAGAGAGAGAAAAGAAGAGCAACATAAGTACTTGTCATGAAGGCAGCAACATTGCAGTACACATATATATACATATATATATATTATTAAAATGAAAATAATGAAACTTAATGCGCAGCGTAGCTCTGACTGCGCCCGGTAGCGCGACTACGATAAAGATGACGATGATACGGAGCAAGTGCAGCTGCAGCTGTGAGCCATAAATACGCAGCTGTGCATGTGTGTGAGTGTTTGTGCGAGGCTGCTTCCGCTGCAGTGCTGACGTGTGCCTGCACTTGGAGTGCTTATGTCTGCCTCTACATGTGGGTGTATATGTATGTGTATGTGCCTCTGTTCACATCTCTGTAGCTGTATGTGTATGTGTATGTATTGGCACTGCTATAAATTTAATAAGAATTATTTTAAGCATTAAATTGCAATTTCACAAGAATTTGCAAGGATTTAAAATTGCACTATATTTTCAAATTAATTTGTTGTTGTTGTTACTTTTTCATCTAACGTTAATATGATGCGTAGCGTTAGAATTTTTACAAAGACATTTAATTTTACTTTGTTGAGCTAAAAGCTTTTATCCACGAAAGAAAGTAACGAAGGGAAGAATAAAGACATCGACATGATTTCGACATCTTTACTATGCATGATATATCGAGAATTTTTCGATATATTATTCAATTATCTACACCAGCGATTTTTTTGAATATGCTCTTTTATTGATACCAAAATATAATTGTATCAGCCATCGTTCTCAAAATATATTAAACAATACTGCTTATTATTTTGATAGCGCACCGATGTTCGATATTTGTATCTGCAACTTAATTTGTATCTTTTCTGGCTATTGTGCTAATATCTATGGCTGAAGTTTCATGCCGTTTCCTCTACTTAATTCCCTTGAAATAAATTCCCTTTTGTTTGTTCTCTCAGCAGTTTCAGCAATTCACTTCTTTATTCGCTTGAAATGTATGCCAGGCATTCTTCACTATAGCGTCAATTAAGGCCACCAAAGGCAAACTGCAATGTCAGCGCAACTGGCAAAACTTTTAACAACGCGGCAACACTTCAAGCTTAATTTACGACGTGGCCTAAAAGTAAAAGTTTGTCGTAAGCGTAAGGCAAAAAGAAAACCACACCCAACTTTAAATTGTTGCCAAGACACTTGAGCTTTGTTTGGCGGCGGCTGGTGCTGAGCTGCAACTGTTGCAATTGTCTGCGAAGTTTCGCTTTTTGCAGGTTGCACTCCTGCTGCTTGCAACTTGCAACCTGTGCGTGCCGTGCTTATAGCTGCTTTTGTGTGGCTCCTTAAATGGCCCAAAGTAGAAGCGTTAATGATGGGCCTTCGTGCATAAACAGCGTTGCACAAACTTGCCGCTACCTTGTGAACAATTTCAAAGGGCGCTGTCACGCTCAAGGCTTAAGTAGTTAACACCAAATTGCAGTCTAACTCTCACACACACACACACAAAGTCAAGCATAATATTATGCACTCAGAGAAGTAGAAGGCTACTTAGCGGCAGTAGCTCAGAGTAAACTATTTCAGGCACGTAGTCAGTATGTCGCTTTTGTAGGGTAACGGATTTAAACTAAATTGGCTTACAATATTGAAAAATAACCTTTTTCCCTAGGCGAGGTTGTGAGTGTGGAGAAGTAGCCTTAAGCAGTTTTAAAAAAGAAAAATTTATTTAATTCCCGAACTTTCTCTATATCCTTCTTATGTTCCAAGGCAAAGGTAGTGAGTCCATTGGCATGCCGGAGCCCTATGCAAGTTGCCGCTATCGCAGCTCGCCTCGTTGCTGCTTGTTGTTTGTGGCACGTTGCTGTTGTTGCTGTTGCTGCAACGCCTTGGTCATTGTTGTTGCTTAAGCTTGCATAATGCAAATCGTGCAACAAGCGTCAAGCGTAAAGCCTCAAAGGCAAGCATAAAAAGAATGTAGCAAATTATAAGAAAAATTGTAAAATTGCACGACAGGGCTTCAAGTGAAAGCAGGGGCGGAGAGCTGAGGAAAGTATGACACGGTAATTCCTTGCTAAGCAAACAAAGGCGAGACGCAAGGACTCGACATAATTGCTTACGCTCGGCGCGAGCAAAGAAGTAGCTGGAGGCCTAAGCTTCATGGAAGACGCTTAACAGGGGGAGGGGGGTTGTAGTACTACTAAAATGTAATTGTTTTACTGCTGACAGGCGCACTTGCAAGCGATTTGTTGTATGTAATTTATTTTAACAATTTATGACTTTTAAAATAGGCACACACAAAAGCACTTTTCGACAAAATGTTATACAAATTTGTTAAACGGCTTTTAAGCCTTTATTTTTGATACACGAAAAAATAGCTTTTTTTGATGGCGCATCTCTTAAGATTTTCCGCCAAGTTATGTTCGTAAAATTCATATTGATTTTTAAATGTCTGCACAAATTTGTTAAGTTTCATTACTACTTAACTTTTGCTTTCAATTGTTTTAAGAAAATTAAAGTATCTTTTTTTATATGAGTATGAGGTTCGATAACCTAAACCATTTCAAAACAATCTCACTCTCTCACTCTGAATTAACTTACATATTTCTCTTATAAAATGACTTCTTGTCTTATACTGATTTTCAGAGAAATTCGATTATTTTGAATATTACATAGTTTAGGAGTCATTAAAATGTTTTGACATTAAAATTCAGAAATTTGAGTCAACTGATTTGGCAAATAAAGCATTCCCTATACATAGGTATATATGAATTTATATAAAACGAAAAAGTTGGTGCGATTGATTTGCTTTGTGAAACTAGTTTCTGTATTTAAAAATCTTTGGTAGAAGCAACAAATCGCAATCAAGCTTTTAAGCGCTAATGCTGAGGATATTTTGTTCAGCTTCTTCTTCTTCTTCACTTTACTTGCAGTTGCTGTGTAATTGCGGTCAAACTTGTTGTTGTCTAATTAAGTATGCCAGCAACAACAACATCAGCAAGCACAAAAGTGCATGCAAGCATAATATAAATTGTTTTTGCTGCTGTTGTTGTTGTAGCTACAATTGTTTTAGTTTAGTGCAGATCGCAGGCGCCGGCCCGTTGGCCATTTGCCTCTTGGCTTCCAATGGCAATTGCCTGCAGCTGGCTGCATGCCACAACAAGGAAATGTGTGCTATTATGCAAAAATGTTTACGGCAAATTGTTGCAAATGAGTGTGCCCGCCCGACTGACTGACGGTCCTCTGTGCCCTCTCCAGCTTGTTAATTTTTGCTTGCTTGCAGCCTACTTTTTAGTAGCATACTTTCGAGCTGCTGCTCGAGCCGCTGCTTCTCTTGGCAGCACGCCTGCCCGACTTGGCATTTTCATGGAAATTTAAATTCCTGCTTTATGCATGTTGTGGCAGGCAGCTTATGCAAATGTGTGCCACATACTTTTGGCGCAGTTTGCATTTGGGTAATTAAAACGGATTGATATGCGTCCGGATTGGTTGCAGCAGGCTGGGGGGAATATGGGACTATAATGGGCAGTTTCCTTAATAGCAGAAGTTGTTAATTTTGTAAACAATTTGTGGCAATTTTACACAATTTCATTTAGCATAAGGGTATTGCTACAAACACGCAGTAGGGGTTAACATGGTGGGGTAAAGGAAGCACCAAATAGAAAAAGGGACACCAAAAGAGCAAGTGAAAGATATAATCTAAAGCAAAGAGAAAGAGAAAATCAGTCATTACAAAAAATTTAAGCAAATTTAATTGTTAAAAAAGCACCCTCTGTTGGCAGCTTTCTTTGCTATACATACACACCAATATACATACATACACTATATATACACCATTACCCACACATATCATCACAGCGTTAGTTAATGTGTTGATTTCCGGCCAAATTGTTGGCTCCAAATTGTATGCCTGCTGTTTTCTATGTTCCAGCTCAGCTGGTAAGAACAACAACAAAAAAGACAGCAGAGGCAATCCTTTTTTGTGTGCAACATGGCCTCAGGACACACCCATGTACCCTTTCATCCAACAAAATGTGCTTGCCTTGGTGTGACTGGCTCGAAGGCTGAAAATGAGACTGGCGAAAGTCGAGAGAACGGGTCAGTCTAGGCCAGACGAAAGCAGAGTAGATCGTTGAGCGCGACAAGCCCGTGAAAAAACAGAGGACAAGGAAACTTGCAGGCAGCTTGCTTGTTGGCTTGGCAGAGTGGCAAAGTGTTGTAGTTGTTGTTATTACTGGTCGATGGGCTACGTTCCCGTTGTTGATTTTTTCGAGCCGTATGTTTTGCTTGCGTTTGGATGGCCATAATGTTGCTTGTTAGCAGCCAGCAACAACAATAATAACAACAATACGGTAATCACAACAACGGCGAAAACAACCAACTCAACAAACAAGGGTCATTCACCCGCGCCGCACGTTGCACGACATAGCACTGAGGCCACTTTTTGTTGTTGCATCCGTTGCTGCCTCCATTGCCACTATTGCATGACATGCAATTTTGGCCTGTGGCTACATTGTCGTCAGAGGGGTTGAGCATGCAATCAGCAATCAGCAATGCACATCTTTTTTTATATGCGTCGCTGTCCGCGCAAACTATCCAAGGAACTCCCAAAGCAACTCTGCAGTCAAATGAAACTAAGTGATATATTTGGAATAGTTCTTGAAAAGAAATGAAAATTTCCATACAAAAATTTCAGAATTATGTTCTTGTTAAAAACACACTAACAGGCGGAGCAAGGGGGTCAAAGCAGTGGTGATCTCTTTGGGGGTGTATTCGAAGCGTATGTGTGAACCACTTTTAAGTTGCTAATGGCTTTCCCACCTTTTTCGACAACTCATTTGCTGACGCTGCCCTGTAGATTGCCTTCGCCTTTGTTTGTATCGTCTCATGTGTACGCTTGAGTTCCTGCCTCTGTCGACGCCTGAGTGTCTGCCTCGTTGTCCATTTATCTCACCCATTTTTCAACAGCCGGCCTCGCTCGTTTGCTGCGATTGCGACTGCCGCTGACATTCAATGCCTTTTGGCCTTTGTCAAGCGACATGTTATGGTCCCACCATTTGGAGTTGTTAATATTTTTGTTGGTTTGGTTGTTGTTGTTCCCGTCCTTCGCGCTTGCTTACTAACACCCTCAAAATATTTGCTGGTACTCTGTTGTCCACTACGGCAGCGATCATTGATAAACTCTTGCACCCACTCAGACACTTACTCAGATTGTATGTGCAACCCAACAACACACACACGCACACATATACAAATGCACACATAGAAATGCACAGTCACACTTACGCGAAATAGGCGTGTAAGCCAAAATAAAAATGTTTGCTTAACTCGCTTTTGGATGTTTTTTGTGCTTTGCAATTTCGTCCCTTTTGCTGTAATTTGTAGTTGTTGTTGTTGGTCTCATAACTTGATTACTGTAAAGTTCTGCTTGACATTTTGGCTGCTTCGGCCAGTCGCTTTGGTGGTCGTGCTTTTCAGGAATTTCCTTTGTTCGCAGCTTGACAGGAGCGAAGTGAGCGACGTGGGAGCAGACCAACAGACCTGGGGGAGTCCGTTGCCCTACTACAATGACTCATACGCTTTCAGTTGCTCGGGCTAACAAGCAGTTTTGTTGTGTCAACAATTTGTGTAATTGATTAAGCATTTGTGCGGTAGAAAAGCAGCAGAATGGGTTCTGACGTTTGACTTTATATGTATGGCAATAAAAGTGAAATTGTAAATATTTTCACATTTTTATTGAAGCTTAAAATTGTTTGTTGCTTTCTTTAGACACATTCTTGGAAGCTGTTGGTTAGCACAGAATTAAGGGAAATTTTGTCAAAATTTGTTTTGTAATAGGATGCTTATTATAGTTTTAATTTTTTTGTATTGAAGCTTAGCTTGATGAAATGACAACGGATTTTAAATTTTATTATAATTCAAATTTGTAAAAAAAATTAAAAATCACAATACACAAAAACCAGCAAAATGGCATGTCCTTCGTTAAAAGAGTTAGACACACTTGCACACTGCCAACAAAACACTGTCCAGGTCAAAACGCTTCATAGTTATAGACAGTGCTCATAAACTACTTCAGTGTCCGACATGCACAACCGAAATTAAAAGTTCCCACAGAATTTATGCATGTGGTGGTGTGAGAAAGTGTGAAAAACAAATCAAAAACAAAACAATAAAAAACCAACAACAACAAAAGTGTCGACGAGAGGCGACTTTGTACCCAAATGAACCGAAACAAATTCTCTCAGCGTCAGTTCCCAAGCAACACCTACAAGTGTTTGTATGTGGTGTGGGTGTGAGGGCAAGTGGGTGTGGCGATAGGTGTTCTGGTTTAATATGCGAGTTTATGCGTGCGAGCGATATAAAACCTTTCTCACCGCTTTTGTTGTTGTTGCTGTGAGCCGTGCAAAAAAATAAGTGCGCAGGCAGTCCGGCACCAATACACGCAAGCATTGCGCTTATGTTAGTGTGCGTTGCCACTTAAGCATACAATTTATTGTTGCTAAATTTAGCACAACTACCGCTGCTGGAATTTTATCTTTGTGTGTGCGTGTGTGTGTGTGTGTGTGTGTGTGTGTGTAAGTACTTCGTGTATGTGTGTGCAAGTGGCAGTGGGTGTACGTAGTGAAGTTAGACACAGCCAAAGCGAGCCCCAGGCGGCAATTAGTGTTAAGTTTTCCCCAACAACAACAACAACAACAACAACATTAAAAAGAGGAATAATAAAAACAACAACAACAACGACGGGCGCAATAAAAACCACAACAGCAGCAATGACCAGAATATGAAATTTTGCTGAACTTGTGGCTAATGTGGCTGCAAATGCTAAATGATTTGTTGTTGTAGTAGTTATTGTTGTTGTTGTTGTTTTAGATGCAGAAAATTTATGTACACAACTTTACGTTTATGAGTGCTATAAATTGTGCGCCTAAACGGGTAATGGGAAGAGGGGGGCGAAGCAAATTGTAAAGTGTAAACTTTCATTAAGCCTTGAGCAAAGCAATTTTTTAATGAGTCCTTGATGCAGCCTACCACTCATTATGCGTGCCAGCATAAATTTGTAGATTTAGTGCGCAACCAAACAAAAATTCAATTTCAGCAACTGCCTTAACGCCACACCGCCTCACCCCACGCCATAACTTCCTACCTCCCTTCCAACTAAACGTCACATAAAATTTTGTGCTAAATTGAAAATCTTCAGCCAGCCCACAAAAAACAACAACAACGACATGAATTCCTACAGGCGAGCCCCACAAGCCAACAAACGCGCAGAGAGAGAGAGAGCGAGGCAAAATCTAATAGCCAAATTTAAGATTGACATCTGTCAGTTGGTAATTAAGTAAAGTGAAAACATATTTTTGCCATAAACCCACCCACAAGCGATTCCGGCTAAGGCCCGCCCAACGCTTCCCTCTACCCTCAAATGTGCCACAACTACTCCAAAGCACTTGCCGCCGGTTGCGCTAAGTTGCGTACGCACACAAAGGCATAAACGCCGCTACACTTGCAGCCACCCACCACACCTCCACCATGCCTCCATCCACTCATTGCCTCTCAAATAGACAGTTTGCCGGCAGCTCTATCGAGCTCTCTCTTCAAATATTACGCAATTAAGTTTAATTGAAAATTTTCACTTCGAAATATGACAGAAACGTGCCATCAGCGTCGTCGGCGTCGCTGCTGCTGCCGGGACACAACCCCTGAAAGCATGCTCCACTTCGCGTTCAATGTAAATACTCGGCTGCTTGTCCGACGGCTGCGGCGCATTCAAATCCAACACAAGCAAAGATAGTAAGGCGAAAGTGATGCCACTGGCAGCGACACTCTACTTCTCCCTCACCGCGCACTGCTAGCTGCCAGTGTTGCCAGCTAGTGTTTCACGCCTGGCAGCAGATCTCACCCACTTTATTGCTAAACAAACAACTACAGCACGCTCAGCCACAACGCAGCTGCTACTCCTCTGCTTCGCCCACTTTTCTTCGTCCTGCGAGCTTGCCTTCCTGCTTTACGCTGCCTGTTGCCAGCGTGCTCGGCTAGTTTGCGCCTTTTATCTTGATTGCTGCTGCGGCTGCTTGCTTTTTGATGTTGTTTGTTGCTGTCACTGTTGTTGTTGTTGTTGTTGTTGTTGTTGTTGTTGTGTGTTGCTGCTGCTGATGATGATGACAAAGAGGCGGCAACTGCGAACCATGCCATTGATATTGCTGCTGAGATTTGAGCTGCTTGCTTTACTTGTTGTTGTTGTAGTCGTTGTTTTGCTTGAATCCATCTCTTTGTTTTTGTTGTTGGCTGGCTCTATCAGCCAGTCTATTTTTGTGTCTCACTATTGTTGTCGTTGAGCCTTTATAGCAGCGAGCGGCGCAGCGACATCAATGAGTCGCACTCTGAGCCTCGGTTTAACATGTTCACTGACTTTAATTAGTATTTGACAGCGTTAAAGAGGCGACAGCAACAACAAACGCCTGCTACTAGCAACAGCAGCAGCATCAAAAGCGTAAAAAGTAACTGCTGCTTTACGGCTTTCGCTTTTTGTTTAGCTGAGGTGAGTTGCCACAGAAAAAATTAGCACCGCTTGAAAATTGAAGCCAAAAGTTAAAAAGTTGTGGCGCACAGCACAGGTGAGGGACTAGGTGAGGGACTAGGTGAGGAGGCAAGAGCGTGGCGCACTTGGAAATTCGAAATTTATTGAAGTTTATTTTGCAGCTGAAAATTATGAAGTGTGTTTGTTGGAAAATTGAGTGGTCGAAAGTTTAAAATAAGTATTTGAACTTGTTGGTAAGTTCATGAGAAAATATGAAGTGTGAAATTTGGTTATTCGAGGTGTTATTTTGAGGCGTTTCTAAAGTTTTGAGCGTGCAGATCGAAACTTTTTTTGAAGTTTCAGTTCATTGACTTATAAATACTTCAAAAATTTATTTTTTTATGCAAACTGGTAAAATCTCAAGTATTTTTTTCATGTAAGCACTATATAAATTTTTCCCCTGAAATGGTTTTCAATAAGAATAAGTCCAAATACCTCAAGAATTTAGTTTCTTGTGTAAAGTCAAAAAATCTGAAGGATTTGCTTAATACATGCTTTTTAGTTTTTAAACGTTTTGTTGTACATTTTTATATGCAATACCTTTTTTGCTCAAATGACTTCTTCTGCTATAGACTTTCGGTTTAACAAATTTTGAATTGTTCTACAATATTTTTGTAATATATTTTCAATGATTTTATGCAGTTTTTGAAACCTTCATTAAACACTTTCAAACTTTGCAGCTCTGCAATTTTGCTATGAAATTCCCTAAAATAAATTTTAAAACTCTTTAAACGCTTTATCGCTGCTCACCCACAAGCGGCAAAGTTCCGACAGCACTTCAGGCAATTATCGAGTGGACTCAATGCCTTCAATTGAACTAGTTAAATGCCATTAAAATCGTTTTATATATTTTAACAGCTCAACTTTATAGTTTAATTAATTGCGGAGCACAGCGGAAATCAATGCACGTTGCCGGCATTGGACAGACAGACGTTTGATTTAATTATCGAGTAATTTGCATATAGATGCAATTAAAGCAGTTCTAAGCATGTGCTAGCTTTGGAAAAAATATAGAAGATTTCTATTTTCGTTGAAATTTATGTCTGTGACAAGTGTTGTGTCTGTGTGTAAGTGTTATGTATGTGTGCGTGCGCGCTCAAAACAAATACACCAAAGGCATGGAAATTAATTAATTACGTTATGCAAACATGCAAATAGCAAATGCAATAAATTCAAACACAGTCACACACATACACACACAGGCAGGCAGAGACCATGCAAAGCAAACATTAAAATTACGCTCACATTAAATCAAGTCAACTCCCATGCATACATGGACACACGCGCAGACAAATCACTAACGAAATAGCAAGCAGCCAGCTCGACAGTGGCTTTCCAAGAAATTCTACGCGACATGGCAGCCACGCAGCCACACATACACAACCGCCGCCGCATAAAGACAGCAGCCACGCCTGCATGTGCGCTGCATTAGGGTTGCCATATGCAGCCACTGCGCTGTCATTAGTGCACTAGCAGCGCTATTTATGCGTCTGTGTGAATGTGTTGAGGTGTGCTGCTGCTGCTGCTAGTACAAATTGCTATTTGCGCATGTGTGTCTGTGTGCCTGTGTGCAACTCATTATGCATAAATTTACGCTGCCACTTTTGCCGTTAAATTATGACAAAGTTAATAACATTATTATGCCAGAGCACTGTGGCTGTAGTGGTCGTAGTGGCAGTGCATGAGTGTGAGTGGCGTTCGTAGTGGCTTGACAGCGCGTTGAGGCAGCGTTAGAACGCGCTTTGAGCTATGCTTCAGTTGCAGCGACGACCAGCAACCGTTTTTGCTGTTGCCAGCAATTTTTTTCAAGCAATCCGCTTTTGTTGTTGCCGGCGCTGCTTTGTTATTCTTCGCACAATTTGGCACTGAGCACTTTTGGAGTACTTTGCAGCTTGGCTGAGTGCAAAAGTTTTGCCACTTGTCTGTATATGTGCAGATGCGTGCATGCATGTGAAGATGGAAGGAAAGAAGCGCGTTGAAAGTTGCTAAGGATTCATAAAAAAGGATCGTTGAAATACTGCTACATCCGCTCAAGCAGAAATTGAGAGAGAAATATAAACACACAGTGCCGTTTTTTGATGTTTGGATCGCCTCTTCGTTATAGGTACCTTTAAAAATATATTTGCAATTGAACAAAAGTTGGTTGAGATGCTATCTTCCAACTATTGGGAACTTAAAATTAAAATTTGTATTTATGTAATTAATTACTGAATCATCCCTTATTCAGTTGAATTTATTTCAAATTATTTTTGACTGCTACTCTTGTTCTGTATTTTAGCAGCAGCTTCCATAAAGCTACTTGCGTAAACAATGCTATAAATCGCATTTGGATTATTTGAATTTTATATTCAAATTTTAAGCTGACTTTGATCATAATGAAATTTTTATTGATGCATCTGTTGGACCTACACTTGCCATAGAAAGGACCACAGTCTACTTCTCTATTCTAACAATTCTTGGAATTGTGTTTCTTCTCGCATGGGGATAGGCATATTGTTTCGGCTTTTGCAAGAAAAACTCTCACTCAACTTTTCATTGTGAATTCTAATAATTTGAAAACAACTAATTATATGAAGCATATATACGGAAGTCTGCGAACAACAGAATTCAGGCGCTGAGTACAGGATTTCGTAGGCGCAGATGCTTACCGGGATACATTGGAGGGCTGTGCACTTCAAAGGATTTTGCTTAATTTCAGAATTTCACAAATTGACTGCGAAATTTTCTTAAGTTGCGTGCCTGATCGAAGACCCTTTTAAAGCCAAAAGTAAGGACGGATTTGAGCACACACGAGTACATATAAGTATGCATATGTATGTACATATATACACACACTCATATACAATTTCACTTATGCATATTATTCGCCGCATCAGCGCGCCAGAGCCATTGCTTGCTAGTTGTTGTTGTTGCTGTTGTAATTGTTGTTGTTGGCTTCGATTGCTGCTGTTCGCAGCTGTTTGGGCACATGACGTCACATGAAAATAACGAACCGCCGCGGCTGTCCCAAATAGAAGTTCGCGAAAAAAATTGCTGTCGATTGCGGTAAATGAAATGGGGTCGCCGCTTTCTGCAGCGCATTAAACTTGCAAATGCAAATGTGTGTGTGTGTAGAAATGTGCATGTGTGCATGCGTCGATTGCGAAAGCAGCGAAGCGAATACTCGCTGAATATTTTTGCAACTTTGTTTACATGTCGTTGCGCTAAAAATTAAATTTGCAAAGCATATTTGCAGGCGCAGCAGCGTATGCGAGCAGCTAAAGTGCCACACAAACACAAGCATGCTGGCTGGCAAGAGTGCTACGCAGATGGGTGGGCAAGCGGCTGGCGGGCGGGAACTGCTGAAATGCTTAGTTCGAAAACGCCGTGTTACGATGTTGTTGCCAGAACACATGTTCACTAATCGGCAAAGCCGCAAAGTGTTGGCACGGTAAAAGCTTTCACACGCACACGCACGCATATTCACATACATATGTATGTACATTACCCAACAGGAAAATCTGAACTCAGTTTAATGTGGGTTTCAATGTCTTGGAGCAGTCCTATAAATTAAGATGTTTTATGAAAAATAAGAAACAGTTGTATGGGATAGCCAAAGAAGGGGAGGGGTGGTGAATTTAAATAAGTATTTAATGATTTAATAACGAGCTTTTCTTTGTTCAAATATCGGATGTACATTATTTTTTGAAAACAAGTTTACTCATTATATTTTATTTATATTTTTATCAGTAATGTTGATACAATTTCTTTACTGGCTTTCTTATTCTATGTTGGAATAAAGTGCTAAATTTACATGCTTATTTTGTAAATCCCTACGCCTCACTTCACCGTGCGTTCACTAATTTGGAATTGTGTAAAACGCATCACCTCACTCAGTGACTGCTCGCGTTGCCTTACGTAGTTTTATATGAAAATCGGTATCGCATAAAACGCAACGCGGCGCATTCACTCACATGAACTGTCAAATCGTTCACTTGGGTTTGTGCTCGCGTTCAGTTTTTTAAACGCAAAATTTTTGGTAATTTCGACTGAAAATTGATTTGTGGTAATCTGTAGAAGCAAATAATAAGTACTGTAATACTCTTTAAAGACAAATACTAAAGAAAAAAGTACAAAAAATGAAAATACTAGCACTGCGGTTGAGGGTCGAAATCACAAAAAAAAAAGAGAAGTATCGCGGGTTGAGGATCGAACTCACAACCCCTCCCGTGCTAGTCAAACGCTTTAACCACTAGGCTATGGAAGGTATGCAATGGACGCTGCCAATTTTGTGTGTTTTGTATTTGGCTGATAAATTTAGAATTTTTCGTAAGAACGTGACAGCTCATGTGATGCCGTAAGACGACGAACGCAATTACGCCGTGATTTACAAAATGCCGTTTTTTTATCCCGGCGTTGGCTTCGTGTTCGCGTTGCGTTCGATCACGGTGATTTATACGGTAAGGCCCTTAATAAAGTTTCAACGCCCAAAAGATTTCGCTCTACATGTCGGAACGACCCTAGGCATACCGTTTCTATAGAAAATCAGTGCTTAGGTTCAGGCTTGAGCAAGGGTCTGAATTTCCTGCGGGCATGCTCCAACTGCAAACACACATCCATTGACATGTCACACATACATATGCATACTTGCATATGCATGCAACTGTTAAAGCAAATACAATTCACAAGCAAAAATATGCCACTGGAGCTAAAGGGGCGGCGGCAGAAAAGAGGCGAAGGCGGCGTGGCAAAGGGCCTTCGTTTTAGCACCTGCCTTTGAGGATGTCTGCTGTTTTGCCTGTCCTTTTTTGCAAATGACAAAGTTTTGTTGCAAAATTTATTGAGCTAGAAAATTCGATGTGAAAAGTTTGTTTGCCTGCAACTGCTGCCATCGCTGCTGCAGTTGCTTGTGCATGTGTAAGTGCATGCATATGCATTTACGTGTGTGTGTGTGTGATTCTTCAGCTTGGCGTGGAATATTTTACGCTGCAGCAGAATCCACAAACTCAAGTGAGTAGCTGCAAATACTGCTGGCATGTTGGCATGTCGGAAACCTGCTGCCACCACCACTACAACAACAATGAGCACAGGCGGCAGCTTAGAGCGCGTGCATAACTTGCCAGCGAAAAAATTCGCCAAGCCGAAAAAGAGTCGTAAGTGAAATTGCAGAGTGCAGGTCCAGGTTATATGAGATATACTATATGAGTATCTGGAACCATATTATGCTAGTGTGAGTTTCTTTTTGTGTGTGCATTGGCGTAGGAGGTGCAAGAGGAGCGTGCTAAAAGTTCTTGCCACTTTTGGAATGCATTTCAGCAAACTTTCTGTTTTTTCTTTGCATTCCTTTGCACACACACACACATGCGTATTTGTTTGTTTGACTCTGTCAGTGTGATTTTCTTTGCCGGCTTCTAGGCGCTTACGCGAACAAACGAAACGAAATCGGCTGCATAAAAAGAGAAGACGTAGAATGAAAACACACAAATGGAAGCCGTAAGTGAAAAGCATATAAAACTTTTGCATTTGCATGGCCAAAAATGCATTGCGAAAACTTTTTGACTTGGCAATGCCGAAATGGCGAAATGTAAAGCAGCTGCCAGACAATTTCGGCCTAGGCAGGTTGGCAGTGTGGCAAGGGCTGCGCGGAGTGTGGCACAGCGCCGTGTTTTCGCAAGGAATTGAATTTTGATATATTAATTTAAAAGTTTTGGCTGACTTCCAGCTGAAGGCGCAGGTGGGTGCAGCAGTCGCCCTGCCGCTGCCTCAGGCGTACATTGACATTCATGTTTTCCAATATGCGCATGTGTGTGTATGTGTGTGTGAGTAAGCTTGTTCAATTTGCTTTTTTTTGGCAACATGGCCAAACAATCAAAAATAGACAACATTTCGGGGGAGTGCTCGAAAGTGGAGCAATAAAGTTGTATGCCAAAGTTTTATTGCAGTTTGCGGCAGCAACAATGAAATGTTAAGTTGCAGCGTTGACTGTACAAAAAGATTGAAGTGTGTGGCAAGTTTGATTTTTTCCTTCTAGTGTTATGAGGAATATTTTTTTGATTGTATGGCAGTTGTGCCTGAAAAACTTTTTCAGGCTCTTTGAATAACGGGAAGGGAAATTCTAGAGCGAAGGGAATATATTGAAAAATGTAAGCAACCTCGGGCTTATTTTCAACATACTTGGTTCAGGCTTTATCAATAAAATAACTGAAATTTGTTTGCTTAATGTGGAATTGCAATATAGTGCTTCGAATATTTTGTAAAATCAGATTTATAAAAATCAAAAATGTCAATAATTAATATCCATTTATAAATTATATAGGCACTGCAAAAGCTCGCCAAAGCCCAAAAACTATTTTGCTTGCATACTTCCTACTCGTTTTTTTCCCCAATGCATATTTAAACATTTTGCTGCCACATGTGGGCGGCTCGATTGCGGCTTTTAAAAAGCGATTAACGCCATATTTCCAGCACTGTCACTGGGTAAATGTAATTAAACAAATCGGAAAATAATTGAAAACTTTGTCTTGTTTGCGTATGGCAACGCACAAGGCATTAGCATAAATTCCCAGGCCAAGCATTAAACTTGCTGTTTACAAAACTATAAATAGCAAATATGAATACTACTGTCACTACACACACCCACATAAAATATACACACACATGCATAAGTGCAAATTGATTTTGAATGTGATAAAAGGCGCACAACTCAGCCAAAGCAACCACTCTTACCACTAACGAACTTCTGCCACTCACTCGTTTATAAACAACAACGCCTCACTCACTTTCACACACACACGCACACTTACACATGCATGCTCAACACCCACATCAATGCCAGTGCCAATGGCAGCAGCAGCAGCAGCAACACTGAACATTTCAACCCTAATTTGCTTTTAATAACTTAATACGCAATACGTCAGAACTGTAAGCAGGAACAGGGAACTGGGGAACAGGGAAAGCGGCTGTGAGGGACGGTGTAAAGCCTTAAAAGTGTCCTTTCATGCAACATGCATGCAGCGCACACCAAAATGACAGTACAGCGAAAGCGTTCAAAGGACTTTTTTGGCCTTTGTGCCTGGCGTACGCGCGCTGACACTCGTCAAGGTGAGTCGAGCCGGCGAGTCGAGCATGATCCGCGAGGGTGAAGTGTGGCGTGAGCGTGGGTATTGATCGAATGCAAATGTGTGTGAGTGTGTGCGTGTGTATAGGCAGACAGTTTCATAATTATTCAATTGAAGGGATAGCTTCAATAGAGACGGCCTGGAGTGAGTAGTTCATAGAAGAGCGCTTATACTGTTCGCTATCTGTATCTATATATGTGCATGTATTTATATGTGTGTGTGTATGTGTATTTTGGTGTATATTTACAGAAAGCGTTAACAAACCGCTGACAGGCTACATTCAACAATTTGAAGTGTTCTTCGAACTGAATAAAGGTATTATCCGACATGAGGCGCTTCTATTTGGCCCAGCTTGGGGGCTGTCGGCGTCTGCTTTAAGAAAATTGTAGCAAAATTCATTTCAATAAAAGTTAATGCAAAACGAATTATTATGAGCTCGATCTTATTATGCTTCTACAATATGTAATCGAAAAAATAGTCACTCAAGTCATGTTATATGCAAACGTTGTCGTACGTATTTCCAGTTTGCATAGATTTAAAAAAATTACATGAGATGCTCTGTGCTAAATTAAAAGAAAGGTAAGCTTTAACAGCGATAGTATTGATTTTAGAAACGAAATAAAATTCGCAAATGTTATTTTGGAATTTACTTTATAGAGCAAAAATTGTTATGTTATGATAGCTTAACTGTGATCATACAGGAAATTTCGATATGATGATTAAAATTCAAATATCTAAAGAATTTTTGATTTACTTATATAAAAATATATGTATGTTTATGTTTATGTATATATATTTATTTATGTAAATTAAAATAATTTTACTTAGTTAAAAACCGTACGAAAAGCGTAAGTTTAAGGAATTATATATACGTTTTTCCATACTCACAGCGCCGTGCTTTTGTGCAGAGCTCAGACAAAGTAAGCCGCTTACCTGTAAAGCAAAAAAGAGAGAGACAAAAATGATGTTAGTATATGCGGTTTATTATGGCCAGTTTTCCCACAAAATTGTATACGATCAAAATTTCATATACATTTCATTTGAAAGCACAAAAATACAAAAAAGGATTAAAGCAATAAAAAGATTGCCATTTAAGCCCATTGCCGCTCCGAACTGCCAAATTAAGGCACATTCTGTAGGCCATGCATTTCAGTGCAGTTCAAATGACTAAAAGTGCGCATTTTAGCCCACATCCCCCCGCATTCTTTGCATAATCAAGAGCCATTTGCAGCAGTTTGTATAAGGCAGCTGCAGCTCTGAGTATGTGTGTATGTATGAAGTTTCTATAGTTAAGTGACGGATGTTCATGTAGAGTTAGTGTTAGTGCAAGTGGTTGTTGCTTTGTCTATTTTGCAAATTTCAATTTTGTGAATTTAACGAATTTTTCATTTACACTTGCACAAGAGGCTAAGCATAGATATGTAAAAGGGAGTGAGATAGAGATAGTGAGGAAGAGAGTGGCAGTGAAAGCGGAAGTGCAGGTTCCTCTGACTGGCAGCAATTTGAAAATGATTCGTTTTGAATGGAATTTTAAATTTTGGCTACGCCAAGTTTTGTTTCGCATGTAATTTCCTGTTGGCAGCACAACAACAACAACTACCACTACTACTACAGCACTACAGCAGTCATCAGAGCCGCTTTTAACTGCAGTTATTGCTTTGTAATGTGTGTGTGAAGAGCTTTATGTAGTAGTGTTGGTGTCGTTTTAATGGATTTCCAATATTTTTCTATGCTGCGCTGGTCTCGTCCTTCCGACTGTCTGTCTGTCTGTTTGTCTGTCTGTCAGAGTATGCATGTGTATATGTGGAACTCTCTTGCTGGCGTTTTGTAATATTCTATATCGCTTGACTATTGGGTTGTTGTTGTTGTAGCTGCTGTTTGGCTTCAAGTGTTCACAGCACTCTTTTTTCTCCTTTGAATTTCTCCCCTGTTTTTGCCTCAGAAATGTTTGTAAAATACTTTTTACACTTTTATTTCATTCGCAATTTCGTTGTTAACTTTTGCCTTTGTTTTCTTGTCTGTTGTTGGTTTTCTACTTCTGTATGGTTTTGTTCTTATTGACTGCGTTTTGCGGCGCTGAGAGTATGATGATGATTTGAAATTTGTTGTCTGTCGGTTTGTCTGTCTGTGTGCCTCTTTGTCATTGATCGATGATGCTCGAAAAATTGCCGCACAGTCTGCGAATGTCGGCGGCGGCAACATCATCAACAGCTACAACAACAACCACATTCGTTCATACAAACACATACATGCGCAAATTGATAGTGGAGCCCTGCTCCCCCAAACACCGAGACAGTCAGGCAGACAGTTCGCGGCTTTTGAATGCGCCATCGAATGAAAATGTCGTTTCATTACAAAATTGAAATTCGATTGAATTGCATTCAAATGATTTATTTTACATTTCTACATTTTCGCTTTGCGTACTGATTTTTTGTATAGCAGCATGGAAGAGACGAATATGGGGGAATGGGAGAAACAGAGAGTGTGAGTTTGCCCAATTTGGTATGCCTAAATTCGCTAAATGAAAAAGCAGTATATCGCTGCTTTGAAAAAAACGTATTTTTTGTTGAAATGAAGTGAAAAAAATTTATTCCATTTTTCAATTTCAAATTAAAGTCCTTCCTATTTAATGAATGAAGAGATCCGAAGCATTTAAATGTAAAAATTCCAGTTGCTATGTTGGTAAAGTAAAAAGTGATCCTTCAGAAAATTTAAATGAAAAGTTCAGGCTTTCATATAATTCCTAAGTCTGGTTTCCAGAGGAGCAACTTCTAATGTAAACTAATTTTAAATAGTGTAAATTATTTCTATAAATTTAAATAAATACTGAAAATAATACATTTTTATTCGGATGTCGAAAGTTTGGAAGATGGCAGGCTACACTACTACAACAACAAACACAATTAAAGCAGCATACGAAGCCGAACAATTGAAAACACAAACAAATTTGAAAACCCTGCATAGAATTGAAATGAAGTCATCAATTTAAGCGTATGTAAATCCAATTGCACTGACACTGAACACACCAACTCTCGCGGCTCGCACACATGCACTCACATGTACACACAAAGCTCATGAGTGCAAATACACACAATGACAGCGGCAACAGCATCATCAGCAGCAACAAAGCAACGACAAAGTCATTAACATTTATTTCCACATTTGAAGTGATGCAGAAAGTGCAGAAATTGAAAGGGTACAAGTGAGAATTAAGGCATGCTCACGTATACAGCGACAGACAGCCGCGGTGCATGCACAGAGTTGCAAGGCGACATACGCGAATATGAACACAGATGCGCAATAGAAACTTTCTAGCAAAAGGGGCTTTGCAGCTGCCTTGGAAAAACAAGGGCTTGATAAAATAGTTTCCTATTATTCTAGTGCCAAAATATTTTTATAAGCTCACATATGAAAAGTCAAAGGTTTGGTAGGCAGCCTATTTGAGATTTATATGACCATGCAGAAAAGAAAAAATTAGAAAATTTTTTGTGGAATAATTAAAAATAAATCGTATTTTGTAGTTTTCTTGTGAATATTATTAAAATCGGTATTAGAGTGCTTTTATTCAATATTTAAAAAGCGAAATTAGTTTAGCAAATTTTCACTCGGAGGGCGTATCTAATATAGAGACGTTGTTACTGGATTGAAATAAAAACCAAAATACAAAAATACAATTTTGTTGACTAAAGGTTTTTTAAAAGTGAATTTTGAAGAATAAAAGTTTGAAGCATTGATGCAAGTCCTCGCCACATAAAGAAGAGGAGATCAGTAATTGACAGAACCCTACGGAACTGCCATCCTTAGTGGCAATCCATTTTCAATTACGCCTTTGAGCTCTGCTAACGGGATACACGTTAATTTAAGCAGCAACAAAGAACGTTTCAGCAGAATTAGAAACTTTTGAGCAAACTTAAATGAAAGATGTGCATACATGCACACGCTTTTATTGTACACACAAACGCACACACACACAAATGCACTTAGATCGCTAGCAATCAAAATGACAAACATAAAACGATTAAGACGAAACTGCGACAAAAGCATTCAAAGTGTTGTATGCGTGTGTGTGTGTGATGCACAAACACACACACATGCGTTTGCAAATAACTACAATTGAAGTGGGCTTAAAGACAGACACTGGCATTGTCGTCATGCTCGTGGTTGTTGTTTGTTGCTGTTAACGCTACAGCATGCAGCCTGTAGTTGCCACACTCAGCAACACACACAGACATCACACACATATACATACATATGTACACCTGCGAATTGTAGCTGTATCTTGTGTGTAACTAGCGCTGCCAGCTAGCGATTGCATGTCGAATGCTAAAAAGTGCGCTTGTTAACATGCCAAAAGTGCTGTTGTTGTTGCTGGTTGTGTTGTCGCTGTCGTTGTTGTTGTTGTTGCTGGCTGAGTTGATGATGCTGCTATTTGGCTACAGGTAGGCTGCAGGCTGCTTTACAACACACTCTCATATATACACACACATACACATACATCGGCCGCAATTATACAAACTACAGCGAAGCGGAAAATGGAAAATTGTAGGCGAATAAAGCGCAGAGAGAACGGCACAAAAGAAAATTCACTTTCACGTTGTAAATTCGCAAACATCCTTGAAAATAGCTGCAGGCGCAGTGTCAGCGTTAGCAGCAACGGTAGGCAGGCGGCAACTCTGAAAGGCAGTGAATTTAGTAAAATTGAAGAGGGTGACAAGAGCAGGCTGACTGGCAGAGCGGGCAGAGAAGAGTCGAGCAGGGAGGCAGGCAGGCAGGCAGGCAGGAAGATTGGAAGATTATGTACTTCAAAGTTGAGGCTGCAGGCGAAGTGAAGTGCTTCGCTACAGGGTGCATACCAAAGAGAAATCAGATATATTTCATATTTCATTTTCCCACATTCTCAGCTTTTTATTATTCTGCGAGTGTAACGATTATTATGAGATTTGCCTTCATGATCTTCCGATATGCCAATCATTATCTAAAGTGTTAATAAAGTCAACGATTATTGCCGTTCAAATCTTACTTTATTTGTGTCACCCTGTAAATACTCTTAGCGCTTCGCTGCGAACTTTGTCATTGAGTTTTGTTAATTTTTCCCTTTACAACAACTTTTGCTAGCAAATGAAAAGCTTTTACAAACAAACACAAATAAACACACTAACACTCTTACACACGGAATATAAAAGCAATAAATTGTAGCGCGCTAACTGTTGGCGCTTAATGTTGCTGCTTAATGCTTACTTGCAACTTGCGGTGTGACATTTTGTTGCTATTGTTGTTGCTTGCGCGGCGGCTACAAAACTTTTAGCTTTAAAAAATTTTGGTGTTATGAACCGAAATAGAAGAACATGCCAAAACAAAAGCATTTTTTTAAAGGGTTATGATAAAATAACAGCAACAACTGCTGCTGCAATTTGTCAACTGTTATAAAGTTAAAGAATTTTATTTGTTAATTTACAAAAATTATAACAAAAGTATGAAAATTGGCTTAAATTTTAGGTGAAATTTGCAAGTTTATGTGTGGAAGATTTTGTTCGAAATTTGTGTTCGAAAAATTAAGATTAAAAATTTAGTGCTGCTTCGAAATTGCATTCCAGCTGGCGATCGGGTTTCGATGGCTGTTTAATGAATGTCATCAAACAAGAGCAAATGTGATCGGATGTCAACATATTTACTATAAAGAAAGCGATTTATGGCAGCTACCTGTCAACAAAGCTTTAATTTTCTGCTTTTAACTAGCCCTTTTTAATCATTATATTAAACTTGCGATTGCATAAATTATATATGTGTCTATATAATTATGAAGTTGACATGCATATTGTCATCAGTGAAGGCGCCGATGAAAATGTCATCATGAACTTGTATGCGCTGATTATCGGCAAGTCATGCAAGCGGATCGAAGCTGGATGCATGACATTTCCAACTGGCATACCACGTATACACATTCAGAAATGCCAACTCTCTACGTATATGCTTTTGTTTGCATGCGAGTGTATCTGAGTATGTGCCTACTCGCCGCTCTAAAATGCTTCGTCAAGTGTCAAACTCAGCAATAAATCTTTTGAAAAATGATGACATGTCGCTGCGGGCTGCTGTCTTTTCATAGATTGTGCCGTGAACTTGAACAAGTTGACACCACAAACGCCAGCATCTCTTCCAGCATTGCGTTTTCTTCTCGCTACGCGTCATTCACACTTAACGTAATGAATGCCAGAATTCGCTTGGTGTTGGTCTGTGCCGTGACGTGAATTTATGTTTGCCAGCTACGCTTTGTTTCAGGCCAACTCTTTTGTCTGATTGAGTTTGTATGGCTATGTGTATGCTTGTATATGGGTGTGTGTTTATGTGAGTTGTGAAGTGTCACTGCCGCCATTGCAGGCATAAAAAATGACTTGTTCAAGTGTTTCGCTTGCGACGCCTGTCGCCGAAGGAACGCTGCCAGCAGCTGACGTTTCAAAAGTCATGGGCGCTTGCCACTGAGTCACTGACTGCCTCGTTGTCAACGTCAAGCATTTCAAATGTTGCGACAATTATTTTTGCAACATTTTTATGCACATTTTTATTTATTTATTTTTCGCTGGCTAGCTTTCTGCTTGGCAGTGATGGCATGCCATCGCTGCACCAATTACAATAACAAGTGCAGAAATGCTTCCAATCAATATTGCATTGCTTTTGTTATGGGCTCTTTTCTGTCTCATTTCGAGTTCCTTTACTTAAACCCTATACACAATTCAATCCAGCCGCATACAGCACCTGCACTGCTGCCTTTGTTCCACCTACCCCGCTTCCACATAAATTGCATACTCTTTGCTGGAATTTAATATTTATGAAATGCAAATATTAAAGCAATAACAAAACCAGCCTAGAAATTCGCAACAAAAGCAACCCCCGAACCGACGCCTGCCCGTCCCACGCCGCTTAAACAATTGTGCAGCAGTCTTTTATGACTTGTGGACCTTGTCACCCCCCAAAGCATGCACGTTGCTTTTCACTTCCGGTATGCTGCGAAGCACTTCTGCTTTGAAATGCTATTTACGACTGCAGAATTTATGCAGGCTTGTGTCTTGCTGCCGCCGATTTTTGGGGTCGACTGTTACAATGGAAATGTAAAATTTTATTATGGCAGATATATTAAAATCTGTGCCGTAGCATATACATCTAAAAAATATACATACATTCTGCCAAAAAGGTAGCATCTTATGCAATTTTGCTTGAGACATCATAAAAATGCCTTGAAATTAATCAAAATTTTAAGTGTTAGAAAGGTAAAAACTTTACAAATTCATTAGCAAAAAGTTGTCTTTGTTCTATTGCATTTTGAAGCAGGCTTTTATAATATATCTCAAAGTATGTATAGCATGTAGAATATCCTATCGTCCTACAAAACTTGGAATTACTTTGGCAATTCGATTGCACAAAACTTGCCAAAGTAGTTAAGTAGTTTTCCCAGAAGCAAACTTTTCAATTTGAACCCAAACAACTTTGTCAAAAAGTTTGCGCGTGTATCTAACGCTCGAGCGCATTAAAAACGGCTGTCAAACTTTTAAGGATTTTGGCGCTGCTGCTGCCCCCGTACACGCAGCCCTCATGCTAAGCGATGTAAATCAGTTCAAAGATATCCCAATCCAATCGAATCGCATAATTTATCATAAACCCTCATCATTGCGGCACGCTGCGTCGCAAAGGCAGCAGCAGCATTTTCAAATCTGATTACAAAGCGTATTTAAATTTACTGCGTAGTCGCCGTTTAATCCTCAATGGATACCCGAAGGCTGTCTCTTCCCCTCTCTCTCTCTCTTACCTAGTTTTGTGCGTGCTTGAAGTGGTGTGCGTGCGTGCGCTGGCATCTTGGTCAGCTCATTAGCATAACAAATGCAACAAAGACCCTCACAACAACAACAAAAACAACAAAGGAGCGGCCAACAATGGACAACAGGAAAATCACACTTTATAGTTTTTATAGCCCATCGATAGCGAAATCTTCGGTGTCGGCTGCTTTATATGGCCTGCTCATCAATAACGGCCGGAAAGAACATCATAAAACCATAACAACAACAACAGCAAGGAGCACCAGCAGCTGCCCGTGGAACCATAAAAATATATATAACCTGCTTAGCACAGCATCCCCTGCCATGTGCCGTTGAAAAAGGACGAGCATGATTATTATTATTTATATTTGGGCTGCATCAGCAACATTTGATCTATGCTGTTGCTGCTGCTCTGGCTGCGTCGCAATTCAAAGTTACCTTTTTCGCTCCCCTCTTCCCTGCTTCATATTCCATTTCGCTCAGAGCATAAAATCAAAAATGATGTGGCCTTTTGTCATTTCGGGGCTGTAGCTTTTTTTTGAATACGATGCAGCCATACAAAATTTATATGAACGGCAAATTGTTTGCCAGAATGGAAGCAGACGGCAGGAGTCAGCAGTCTCTTAGCTGCAAATCCGATTGGGCGCACAAAGCCGCTCTTTCGCAGTGCCTGGCTGGAAATTTGTTGTGCTATTTCTGGAGTTTTCTGCAGGTTTTTGTGTGGTAAATGCGCTTATTGACTTATAAGCAAATGGCATCATTACAACAACAATAGCAATAATAGCGATGCTGATAGTACGCGCAACCTTTGCCTGCGTTTGGGCCTTAAGGAGAGGGTTCGGCGGAGTAGCGAGGGCACATGAAATGCAGAGCGCTGGGAAATAACTTTTCGCATTCTTAATTTCAGCCTAATTCAAAAAGAGAGCAGCTTCTAGCACAGTTGTCTCAGTTTTCATATAGATCATATAAATCTGATTCCAGGTGCATGCATTTGCCGTTGTGAAAATCCAATTTTCCTGAGTGCCTAGCCATTGAGCAGGCTCTTAACTGATTGCTTTCCTATAATTGTGTTTGATGATAGTCTGATTTGAATGATGTTAATATAAGAGAAAAAGTCGGTGTTGATAAATTAAGTGGTCTTACAAGAACTGCATTGCTATGCATTGAATCTATCGATTCACTATAGCATAAGTGAAAAATATCTTCATGGTTTAGATATCTCCTAAGAGAATTGAGGGTTCGACTGACTTTTTTAAACTTCGACATATTCTACTTTTTCAATTGGTAAGATACTTTCTTGTTGCATGCCACTGCGGCTACATGTCTAAGTACAGGTATTGTTGCCAACAGCATAAAAACTCTCAACTAACTTTTTCTTATTCTTCTTCGCTTACTATTATTTATATTTTCTTTATGCGCTGTTGCTAGCTTATTCGGATATTGTCTTTCGTTCTTCGTTTGCACTGCTGTGAATTGTCTCACATGAATCTTTCAATAGCTCCTTTTGCCATTTCTCTCTCTCTCTCTCGGCAATTTTTTTCTGTTTTTAGCATTTCTCGAATAAAAAGCGGCATAAAAAATGCTTTAACAAAATTCCCAGCGCAAAATTCGAATAGCATAAAAATGAAATCAAAATTTTTAAAGCCGCAGGACATAATAACACCGGCGTAAAAGTGCACTCACGAACATTAAAAGCGCCTTCATGCTGTCATATCTGAAGCGCTTTTTTTTAGAGATTGCCATTTCTCTCTGGTGGCACAATTGACATTTTCATTACAGCGCAAGTGGCAGCAAGTGGCAGGAAGGCGCGTAAGAAAATGTCACTTTGGCATAACTGGGTCATAATTCGGACGCGTACGCCGTGGCGCACAATAAAACTGCGCGAATTACTTGCGGAAATTTTTGTGCGCAATCATGCTCCGGCTCTGCTGCAATATTATGTTTTAATTTTTTTTATAATCGCATTAAAATGTCACTGACATTGCCGAGGCAGAGACAAGAACCAACCCTTTTGGTCAATTCAAGCGTCGTTGTCGTCCTTTGCGCTGGCATTTCCTTTTCATTTTTTTTTTTGTTTTACGGTTTTTTGTGTCCTTGTCATTGCGCGTCACTACGCTGCCACATAGCAATTAAGAATGCTTTTGTTGACAACAAAATGTTGGTCATTTGCCTTTGAGTTTAATAGAATTATGGACAGCTACCACTGACAGCAGCAAGCATATATATACATTATATATATAGAAAGGGTACTAAAAGATGGCTGCAGCAGTTGGCAGTCCATTCAACATTCGCTTATGTCATTATAGCCTTTTGGCAGCGCACTCTTTCCGGTCGCCATATTACATCCGCATACAGACAAATGATATTTTCGCTATTTTTCAAGCTCGTTCTATTTTTGTTCGTGTTCGTTATTTTGCTGTCATTCGCACTTTAAGCGCTTGTCTTTTTATGTCGAAAATTTTTACAACGTTGACTTTATATTCGCCTGCCACTCTGCTACCCTCATTGCCCTGTATGTAGTTGACAGCCTGCATATTTCCATTTTTGTGTGGCTTAAATAGGCAAATGAGCTACTGACAGCCAACAAAGGACCACAAACACATTCATATGCTTTTATCAGTGTAAGCTCATATACGCTTATCTCTCTGACGCATGTAAAAAATTTCATTGTTTTAATTATCAAATAACGTTCACACATTTTATAAAATTAAAATGTCACAATGTAAAATTTTTGATAATGTCAAAAAAGCGAGCTTAAGCCATAAAGCTCTGCATTATCTCTTTCATTTAAATTACATTTATAAATATGCATGTGGCATAGTGACAAAATACATTCTCTTTGTGGCGTTTCTCTCAGCATGCCACGCACGTTCCTTCTGGGTGGCATCCACATTTTATTGCAGCAGCTAAAAGTATGCTTTAAACTATGCTGAAATGGATACACTAAAAAGATCCTGAGATCTTTCTTTATTTACGAATACTTTAGCTGAGCAATATGAAAAATTTGTATCGATTTTTTCTTGAAAATTACACTTATAAAACCCCTCATGCGTGCACATGTATGTGTGCATAAATAAATCCAGCAAAAACCTTAATGTAGGCAACGTAACAATAGACTTTAAAAATTCATTTTCATGTTTACAAAAAATTAGCACAGCAAATTTGTTCACAATGTTGTAAATTGTGCGCTAATTGATAGCAATCTCAATTGCGCCTGAAAAGAGTAATCTAACAAAAGGACGAAAAACGGCAGGAAACTTGGCAATGGCAAAGGCGAAAGCTCACGTGACTGAGCGAATTAAGTGCTTTGGTCATTTTTCAACGGTTATCGAATCAAACATGAAAATACGTGAGTAAAAAGCTAAGTGATAGAAATGGGGGAAAAAAAGCTGAAGAGGGGAAAGGCTGGCAGCGAGAAACTGGCCAGTAGCATGAGAGTGATTGTGAAAAGGCTGAACGTAATGAAATTGCAATTTCCGTGCAACAAATTCGCACAAATTGCATGACGAATAAGTTTTAATTACGACTTGTAGTAAGTAGCAACAACAACAACTAGCACGATAAGAGAGAGTGTACAAGTGGCTGCCAGTTGGAAGCACAGGTCATAGCAGTGCAGTGGACAGAATGGGAAGGATGTAGGCAATGCACTAACTTGTTGCCTGACCATGATGACTTAAGTCCTTTGGAGCAGTCGTGCGCAGCGCCACTAAAAGCCACGCCCGGAATGTAATTACACAACAACAAGGCGCAGCAGCAACAACAAATGGAAGGGGCACAGCGTTAACTGTGGGAAAAAGCGTCTCATGGTGCACACACACACACACACACATGCATACATAAATATGCCAAATTATGAGTTTACACAAAAGCGCACTCAGAGCATGCACCAAGTCAACAACGAAAACAACAACAACAACGCAACAAATCAACCGCTGACATGCAAAAAATTATTTAGCAAATTTTGCCTTATTTTGTAGCACACTCTTAAGCGCAGCAATTAGGATTACGCGCAGATACCATTGCCTGTGTATGTACATATGTGTAACTAAATGCGTGGCAATTGTCACTTGAGTGTTGTGCATAATAAGTGTGTGTTTAGGGTTGCTTTACTTGGTAAAAAGGCTTACTTTTGTGATGGCTTTTTGTATGTCATGTCATGGCGGAATTTCATCTTGCTATGCGAATCCTTTTTTTTTATGATTATTCGAATTCAATGTGCCATATCATTCTCTTCTTCATTCTTTCAATGAAGCAGCAGAGATTATGCTTGTCAAAATTGTAAATTATATACTATCTGAAAATATGACTTTAATATTGAATGAATTTTTTGCGAGAAGCCTCAATATGGCCAAATAAATATTCTTGACGATATATCAACGCTTTACAAGAATTCAAATATGTGAATTCAAAAGGGGCACTGCAATATGAGAAATCATCGATCGGTGGCATTTATGTGAAAGCGTGAGAGGTATCGTCCTGCATGTGTGAGTGTAAAAGAAATGCCGACACTATTTTAAAGTCTGTTATATAAATGCAAAATTATTTTATTAGGTCATAATCTATCAAATTCCACATTCCATTTTCGATCGAAATTGGCTGCAATTCAACTTATTATTCGCAGTGTCAGAAAATTAAGGTGAATTGGTAGCAACTTTTCAATTAGCTTGCTTTTTCAAATCCTTGTCTTTATTTGTTCTTCAATTCGGAGCGCTGTCTGCTCATTAACGTCGCTGAAACTAGAAGATTCGGGCCTCTAAGATAAAGATAATTTGAAGGCCCTTTTCAGCAAATTATAAGACTCTTTTCGGCGATGTCATGCAATCAAGCGCATTTCTTGTCTTTTCGAGGGAGGCCTTACGCTAGCGCGTACTCAGCGTATAGGGTAGTCGAGGGGCCCCTCAGACAGACTAAAAGAAATCATTTTTCAAATAAAAAAGCGTGCCTTGTTCATAAAACTGAATTTGAAAATCTTTCAAAAATTTGGTTAAAAGTTTGAAGCAAAAAAATTTTGAATTAAAAAAATTCAAATGCGAAATTAGGTAAAAACGTTTGGTCAAAATAAAATTTGCTTATGATTTGCATATTTCGACGAGCACAATCGTCTCTTACTCTCGCTCCCTCCCTGTCCGCGTGTGCGCTTGTGTGTTTATTGCAAAATCAAATTTACAATTCAGCGGCCGCGAGCTAAATTGTTGCAGAGTAGCGCCTCGCTGCGTGCATTCCTGCGGGGCATGTCCAAATTGTTGTAATTTATGTATGTTTTGTGTTTACCACAATTTGTATGATTTTTCTGCCTTGTAAATATGCTGGCGAAAACACAAAATACAAACACACAGACACATGCAAACGAACGCACACTAGCGCAGTGACATAAATGCATGCGTTTAATACAAACACGCACGCAGGAGGCAACAGTTTTTGGGCAGCATAAACAATGGCGGTGACAAGGACTAGCTGCTGCTGCTGGAAGAGTGCGAAGAGAAGTGTGCGTATGTGAGCAAATAAATATGTTTAAACAATAAATCTGTGCGTTTGTGTATGTGTATTTGCGTAGTGGTCGCTCTGAAAGCTGGTCTTGTTCGTTGTGTGTGCTCGTTTGAATGCTTGTGAATGCGTAAGTGTGTGTATTTACATACACATGTATATATATGTATGTATTAACTAGGCTTAAAAGCAGCGCCTGTAGGCTCTCATGCGCACTTTCATTCGACCGTTCATCAGTTTGCCCGTTCGCTTCTCTGTTTCGTCTTCTTCTTCGTTCGTTCGTCCGTCCGTCCGTCTGATTCATTCAGCCACATCTGTCCAACTGTCCATTCCTACATTCATTTGTCACATTAATACTGCTGCGAAATTATTCCAATTTATAATGAAATATTCTGCATTCGACTACAATCACACACACACACCCAAACATACAACCACATGCATATCCTTTGGACACATTTCATTTGCTTCTGTGGTGGTATTATTTGCATTGCGGCTATTTCTTTGGCATATTGTACGTGTATTTCTGTCAGTGTAGCGCAGCACAACGACAGGCATATTACAGCCAGCATTTACAGCAATAAGCGGCGGCGGCTACAAGCAATGAAGCGGCAACAGGATATGCAAGGAATATGGCCATGTTTACTCGGCGCCGTGCTGCTGTATTCGGCATTTGTGATTGTTGTCCGTGGCCCGTTGTTCATGGTACGTTGATGCCGTTATGATGTTGCGTTGTTGTTGCTCGTGTACATGCTATGCGCCTCAAATAAAATGGCTTAATTAAGTTAATCAAAATATTGTTGATGTCCTTGTTGATTTTGTATGCGCCGTGCATATTTATGCATGCATGTGAGAGTGTGTGTGTGTACGTTCTGCACTTGGCCTGTCTGGCTATCGTCCTGCCTGCTTGTGTGTCATTAATTTATTATAATGCCCGTCCGTCCGTCCGATGGTATATTCGTTCGTTTGGCTTCTCTGTGAATCGTATGTCCTTTATTTGTGTGTTTTATGCTTCGTTGCCATTGGCATACGGCAAGCAGGCCTGCCTTTTGTGCATCGACAACTCATAATTATGAGTCGGCACGTAATATTTTTAATAAAGTTATTACAATTATTGCACTTAATTTCTCAGCGACTGCTCTGGAGGATTGTTTATATTGTTGTTGCTTAGCTGTAGTTGAAGCGTGTTGCGATTGGAATGGATTAAACTTCTGTTTTGATTTCAGATCGAAGACTTTACAAGTCGTTCTGCACATTCTTCCGACACTAGGACGCAAAGATCTGGAAGTTGCTGAATAAGGATCAGTTGCTTTTGTCGCTTTATCGACGATCGAACTACTCAATTAAGCAATTTTTAAAGAATTATTAAAGCGTAAGTGTAAGGAGAAGGAAAACACAAAAAATTTGGCTACACTACTTTTTTCCTTTTATCGAAGAATTTTAGCTTCATCCTTGCTAGTAAGATATAATAATTACAAAAATCTGTACGTCTGCGGCTATATCACGCAATCGCTTGACTTAGTTTAATTTTCATGCCATATATGCAAAGAATTTGATAAAGAATGCTGGCTTTCAATAATTCAAGATATCTTCTGCTGCTGCCTTAAACAATTTAAGGCATGGAAATTCACTTTTAAAGTGTACAAATTTTCATTTCCGCTGCACAAACTTCATTGCCAACGCAAACCCAATGCAAATTCAGCGTTTGACAGCGGCACTTAATATGCACCGCAATCAGCTAAACAAACCAAATCAACAGATTACAACGAGCAGAGGCAAAGCAAGCGTAGAGAAATCGAGATGCAATGAAGCGTGTCAAGCGCAGTGAAACCACCAACGCAAGGCATGCAGGGGAAGCAGGAGGAAGGTAGGCAAGAAATGGGGCAACATATTGAAAATCAATTGTCATAGCCACGGGGGCATGCATCGAGAGTACATGTGTGTGTGTGTGTGTAAGTGTACATAACTGTATGCATATAGTTTGCATGTGTGCATGTCCTGAATGTGGTGCAAGCATATTGATGGGTGTGTGCGTGTGTGAATTTCGCTTTTCGGCTTTGCATTTCCTTAGTAGAAATGACGCTATGCGGCGCCTGCAGCACTGTCACGCATACAATCACATGTGCATGTGGTGGTGTGATAGCACGCACACATGCATGCACTCACGTGCTCAACAGTTATTTATTTTATACGCAGTTAGACTGTCTGTCTGTCTTGTGCGTGTGGAGAATGTCCTTTTCGCCTTTGAGTTCTTGCAGCTCCCTAACAACCAAAAGATGGGCAAATATTTGCTTTACTTTTTTCGGTGTATATTTCTCTCTCTTTCTGTATATGTATGTGTGTGTGTGTGCTGCGCGGCATTTCGTTTTGTGCAATTTATGCATGTAAGCGAACTCAATTGAATAATATCCTGTCGTTTCGTTGTCGGATATTCTGTTTTATCAGTGCATACAATCTAGCATACACACATGCAAATACACGCTACACACACATACACACTTGCAAAACATCAATAAATCCTGTTGCCATAAAATAAAATACATTAAATTGTTGCAAGCCCTTTTATTATTTCTCTTTGATTCTTTGGCTTTGTTTTTTGCCGGAACTGGCATTTATTGCCTGTTTTATGGCAACATCAAAACAATTGCGCAGATTTTTATTCCTTTTTTTTGTATTATTTTATGTTGTACGTGCAATTGTGCGCAATAACAACAACAACCAATAGCATAATATATTAAATGTTACAAAAAGCGCTCAAAAGTGGAAAATGTGGCCGTTGGCTGGCAGCACGCTGTGTATGTATTATATTTTTGTTGTTGTTGTTGTAGACCGCAGAAAAATTCGGCACAAATTGCAGAAACTCATGTGTGCACTCACGCACACTTACAGAACTACATGCATAACACATTAGCACAAAATTGCCACATTTTTGTGGTTGCTTTTGCACTGCTCTTGAAGCCACTCTGCCACTAGTGGCTGCATGTTCATATAATTGTGAGCGTGTTTGTGTGCGTGCTTGTGTAAATTTCATGCCGTTTGCGTTTTATTTAACATAAATAAATTATTCATTTTTCCATTCAGGCAATTATCATTTACATTTTTTCCGTGCTGGGATACGCACCTAAACACACACACACACACACACACATACACAGGCACTCAAATATGCCTTGGCTTTAGCCTGCTTTTGCTATCTTCGTCGGGCGCTTGTATCAGTGATCCCCACTTTGGCTTGTCTAAAATTAAAGGTTAACATTCATACCTTTTGCGGTTGCTTGTGTGCTTGTTTGTGTGTGTGTGTGTGCCTCGGTTTTTGTGCCATAACTTCAGGCGCAACACACAAATGCTGTTTACCCAATTCGTTTGCCTTTGCGTTACGGTGTCCTGAATATTGATTACGTTTTAGCTTAAATTGTTGCTTTGATAAGAAATCGATGCCGGGCTTAGAAACCTAATTTAGCATAAATTTTAATGTGGTTCATTTCGTTTGTGTATGTGTGCTTGTATAAGGCTTTCTTAAAGTGTCATGACACGGCTGATGCCTTGTGCGAATTGCGTAAAATAAATGGCTCTGTTCAGTGGCATTGAAATTGATTCGCAGATAGCAGATACAGATACAGCAGATACAGCGACAGTGCAAAGAAGACTAAAAAATAAAATTAAGCTAAAATATTTGAATTTAATGATTTTAAGATTACAGATTTTCATCCAAATCTTTTGTAAAAGGTACTTTACTAGAAATTAATAAAAAGATATACGCCTCAAAGTTTAACTGCACATCGTCTGGTTACCGTAGATACTTGATGCTCATATAGATATAATATACAAATGATTATTATATGCAATATTTTCAGTAGCATCGGCTTTTCCACTAATTCCTCCAATTGCAATTCTATTGTCTAGTTGCCAAATATTTGCTGTTTCTGCGATATTTTTTATTGAATAGTGACGAACAGAACAAGAACAAAAAAATAACTATGTGAAACGAATTTCTTTTAAAAATTTTATCAAAAATAGGTTTCAAACTTCTAAACTTTCTTGCTGGAAATTGGAATTTAAGACTTATGTGATTATTGCTTTTGAGCACAAAATTTTCCGTTCTTTACTTGATCTGTTCACTATGCCTTATCTTTTTGCTTTAAGTCTTTTTTGCCTGTGGTTTATTACTTTTTCATCATATACATTATTGAAAAAAAATTGCATGGATACACATTCCTTTGTTGTTGTGTTCATGCCTTATTACCTTGTACCTAGAGTATGCTAGCTGAAAATGCTACTTAAATATATTGTGCATAATTTGATTGAAAACCAAAAAAATCTGCTCTTATTACTTTTCATATACATATGTAGTTAAACTACCAAATATCATTGGAGAATATTCTATCATATGGTTCCATTTAGTTCAGTTCTTCAATTTCGAAATATGTATTTTGCAATTTACCAATAGCAGAGCTACACTAACTCTAAGCTCTCACATAATTTCCAAAAAAAATTTTAGCATAAAACTAAGCTCCATAAAAAAGAATGAAAACTTTGAAATTGCAAGATTCCATTCCAGCCACTACGCCCATTCTTTCATTCCAATCTACTTCTCAATCACACACACACACACACACTTACCTTGAGCACACGTCCACTTCAGCAGAAGTACGATGAATACGAAACGTAAATCCATTTTGAAATTCCACACAGAATTTCGCCTCAAGGTAGCAGCCGGAGCAGCAGGAGCAGACACGGAAGAAGAGCAGCAACGACGTCTAAAAAACCGTAGTAAAAACATTTATTTTGTTTCCTACACTCGCGTCGCAGTGCCTCCTCGTTCCCTTGAAGCGATGTGGGCGTAGTTACTTCAGCTTTTGGAGCTGCTCGCCAGGTGGACGTCTGGGCCTGTGAGTGGCGCGCGCACACACACACACACAATCAAACAAACTGGCTATTGTTAGCGTAGTCGAAAAAATTGTGCTTGTTCGGAATTATATTTTACGCTTATGGCACAAAAGCATTTTCATGCAACAATCTGCCGCATTATTTGCGCTGAATTGTTGAGCAATAGCGAAAAAATATTCATATGCATTTACGTGAGTGTGTATGTTCTTTGCTTGCAATATACTATTGAACTTTATGATTATTTCGCTTTAAGGCGCCTGCTTCAGTTCACTTTATGAGCGTAGGCAGCAGCAGCAGCAACAATCAGTTAAACACTTCCGCCTTTAGCAAATACTTCCATTTCCGCTTAAACGAAGCTGAATGACTGCCATAAAAGCGCGACGACGCGGATTACGCCTAAGCGTTCTTCGTTGTTTCCTTTGCACTTGCTTTTTATGCGTCACTGCGGATTTCGGGGGCTTTTTAGTACGTCATTACGCGCCTACACGCACACACACACACAGGCACACACTACAGGCATAGACTCACACGCCTGCCTGTGCCGTCTGCTGTAATTCAATTAGGCGCTACAATGCCGGCGAACAAGGACGATAACAGCAAAAATTAATTGCCGCATTTAACCCAAATCAGGCTCAGCTAAAAAAAACGAACAGGAACGATTAGCGATGACGACGACATCGCGACTGTTTGCGTTGTTGACAACTTTGTCGTTGCTGTTGGCTGCCTGCGCACACATCGCTGCGGCGGCTGCTGGTGGCTGGTGTGCGCCCAAGAGTATGCTTGATTTGGTGGCTGCTAGCCGAGCGCGAGTCCCCGAGTATCAACGCGAAATTGCTGCTCAATCGTCTATGGGAGCGTACACGCACACTTATGCGATTTCACATACATCTACGCATCTATCTCATTAATCTATTCAACTGTCCGTCCGCCTGTCAGGCACGACAGCATAACAACAGCAGCGAACGTACCTGGCACTCGCCGCAAATCGTTCGGTTCTTGTGTGTGTGTGTTGTCTTTTTGCACTTTTGTATGTGTGCACTCAAACAGTTATTTTTCTCTATTTGTATAACAGTAAACAACCACTTCACTTTAAGCGCGCACGCTACCGTCTGCCACGATTTCCAAAGCTCAACTGAATTCTTGTATCCTGCCTCGCCAGGAAATAAGACTTCCAACTTCACTTAATGGGAAGTTGTGCAAAGTTATGCTGCCGCTGGTGAGTTCACTTTCGTGGTGAGTTTGTCAATGTGAGCGCATGCAAAATTATTCGGAGTCACTCCGAAAGAGCGCATTCCATCAGCGAGTGCGGCCAAAGAATATGAATTGAAGTTGAAACAGCTGATTTATGCTGTGCAATTCTCTGTTTTGATAAAAAGTTAAACGCCTGCTGATTGATGCGGAAGGGTGAGAATTGTGTTTGGTTGTTAAAAAGTTGAGTGTAGTAATTTTGCATGACTTGTAGGCTTTTAATATATGAGCTGTTATTTTTGAAAGTGGAATAAGTCAATTTTTTACAAAAATTTAGATAATGGCGGCTATAGATACAACTTTTTATGATCTTTCTATGGGCAAACAATTTATAGTAAAAAAAATTATTTTGTTCTAGTATTTGGGAGATTGAAGTTTTACCTCTTAATAGTATTGATACTGAGAGTGAAATGTAAACAATGAAATATCTCCCAATAATAGAAAGTGGACTTATTCCACTTTCAAAAATAACAGCTCATATATATTAATACGTTAATTTTTTTCGACTGGAAGCAACTTTTACGTAACCTTTGATAAAATTTTGAACTAAAATTCGAAAATAATAATTTAGAAATTTTTACTTTTCTGAACGCACTTTTTTCGCAATTTTCATTCAGCGCATAAAATATGCTTATCTTAAATCTTTGTATTGCCTGAAGCAGGCTTCATTTTCAGTTGTTGCTGCGGACCGGCAAAAGTGTTGAGTATGCGCCGTGAAGTCGACAGAGAGCGCACTGCTTCTTATCACTCTCTCGAGGCAAAGCGTTTTAGACTTTAGACGAAGTAACGAGTTGTTATTACAACGAGTTGTTGATATAACGAGTAAAAGTTTTAGTGGCAGAAAGTTTTTGAATTGACTGCAGAAAGAAGTTATCCATGAAGGTTAACACTACTTTATAATTTTAATAAAATTTTCGTCATAGTTAAGAATGAGCTTTAATATGCAGCAAAATATAAATAAAAAATGTTGGTATACTTTTAAGGACCTCTTATATGTTTCAAAGGGCAACCCTAAGCCAAAAATCAGATGAGTTTTAATACCTTTTAATTGTCTTTGTTCTTAGTTTAGAAAGGAAATATGTATGTATGTACCTTCAGAGCTGGAAGAGATATCATCAAAATTTGTATCATAATTCTGTAAATTCTGTCTGGAATGTCATATGTTTTCACCATGGCGGCACCAGCGATATTTTTATTTAAAAGAAGTGCAAGGGAAACACAAGTTTTAAGACTTTTTGAATTCAGCTTAAATAACGTTCCTGTTATACTATGAGCTTTCTTGTTAAAAAATTTGCCAGTGATTATTTGTTTTTCTAAAACTGTGTTTTTTTATAGTAACTTTCAATTGCTGCATTAAAAAAAAGTTATTAAATTCAAGCGCTTATGAAATAAAGTCATGCACTTCAAGCGCCTAAAAGCATGCCATTAATTTCGCGTTATAAAATAAATACCAATCACTATACATATATTTTCCTTCTGTCTGCGAACAAAAATCAAAGTTAATTGCTGTTTCCTTATTGCTCCTCCTCCTCCCCCTCCCCTACCCTCTTTGCTGTAGCACATTCTTTTTCGTTGTGATTCAAGTTTAAAATCCAAGCAGCATAATGAAAACCTGAGGTTGCGACCTGATTTCCTCATATATATTTTGCTGCATAAACACAGCCATACATACAAACTATATGCACATATACACCCACACACTGGCGCCATTTTCAAGTTGTTTTGTAAAAATTGCTTGAAATTGTGAAAGAAGGTAAAAGAAAAACAGTTTTGCTTGCTAGTTAAAACCGAGCGAACTTAAGGATGCACTGCAGCAGTGGCAGCAGCGAGTCGGCAGCAGTGGAAAAAGACCGCTAAACCAAGACCACGAAGCGTGTGCATAAAGCGAGCGACCGATAAAGGACTACAGCTACGACAGCACCCCGCATCTTGCCGGCAAACCCACCCACGGCGCTGCGCAAGATGGACTGCAGTCGAAGGACGCTGAGTGAATGATAAATTACGCTCGACACTGAAGCCAGCAGGGGGTGACAGGTGACGGTGTGGCAGCAATCTATGAGCGGTGCTGGAAAGGTCTGCGGTTGGAAAAGGCGAAATAAAGCGGGTAGAAATCAGCGTGGTTGAGCACTTCAGCTGACGTCGGCTGTCATAAGTTCGCTCACAACGGAAAGGCAGACTGAAAAGTGACCCCAATGATAATTACAAGGCTGTGAGTGGGGAGGGGGCAGCGGTAGAGCGCGGTAGTTGCAATAAATGTTGTGAAAGTAGCAGCAAAGAAGCTCAGTAGGATAACAGACGAGAGGGAATATCAAAAACTTTAATTATTTCTATAAACACATAAGAAAGAATATGAGTTTCTTCGAAGAGGACATTCGATGAGGAGGCTTCATATGGTTGTTTTCCGTTGCTCCAGTTTTAAGTGCAGAAGATCTTAAGTTTTCCAAGTGGTAGTTGTTATGCATACTTTTGCTTTGTTGCAAGTACTCCTGCGTGCTCTTGCTCTTATTTGGCGTTTCTTGTTGGTTGCTTCGTTACGCCAATTTCATTAAGGACATCCGTGAAATTACGCAGCATGACAGCAGCCAAGAGCGAATGTGCGCTAAATTACAAGAGCTAAAGTCGTCACGCTGCTTGCACCAATACAGATGCCATAACATTCACTCCAGCGCTGTCTTCTTACTCCAATTTGCCCACTTCACTGTCCGCACTTCCACACCCCGCCCACCTGGCGTGTTGCTCAAGTGGCACCCATTGCATTAGCGGGACGCACTTGTGCACGTGTGTGTGTGTGTGTGAGTGGCATTCTCAGTGTCTGCCTGTGACTTACGGGTGGGGGGAGGGTTAGGGGAGGCGCCCGCTGATGGAGTGCCAGCGTATCGCGCCGCTCACGGTCTGCTTTTGTGCTTTTTATGCAGTTGCTGTGGTTTCTGCTCATTGTTCGCTGCTCACCGCCGCAAAGCGTAGAACAATGGACGCTTTTTTCAGTGTCGAGTTCCGGTGCAGCGCAGGAGGCAGCAACGGTGGTGGACCTGCTCGAGCGCTTTGAGCGGAAGTGTACGGCGTTGAGCACCACCGTGAAAAGGGCGGGGGTGGCGGTGGTTGTTTGCTCTTGGGCTATATTCTTTGCTTTTGCTCTCCTTGTTGTGGTTGTTGTTGTTGTTACTTTTGCCTCGAAGTGCTTTGTTCGCAGAGTGTTGTAAAAGTTTTTATGCAAATAAAATTATAAAGGTGCAACAATTTTATTAGCGTAATTGTAAAATTATTTTTTTCTGAAGTGTGAAAAATTTCAACGTAAAGTAATCATAATTGTTATTAATAAAATAGCATGTTGGAAAGTTTGAGGGCATGAAATTTTTATAATGCATTTTCGAATTTTTACAGAGGCAAGCCTTTTTTTTATATTTTGGAAGAAAGTCAGTTTCTAAGTATGTATTAGTAATATATATACATATATATAATGTATATATATATATCTTAATGCCTTCCTCTATTTATGCTTAAAGTTTTCCATTTGACAAATCTTGAAATCAAACATTTCACATTATCTTCAGTAAGGTCAAATACCCGCTCCCCTCCGCCACACTAAGTGCACTTCGCATATTAACGACTTGCCTTACCAACATGCCATTTCCACTGATTGTTATCTCATTAGACCCAAAGTCGGTTTATCGGCACCGAGCCATCTACGCTAACGAACTCGAAAAATCGTACGCAAAATGCGCATGTCGCACTACAAACAGGCTTGAGTGTGTGCGTGTGTGTATGTCGGTAAATCCTTTTTGCTTTGGACGGCAGCTTAAAGCCCGCATCTGTACTTGTTACTCCTAATTAATTGAATGCCAACTTATCTGGTGTCACTCGGTGCCTGTGTGTGTGTGCTTATTGTGGGCACGATTTGTATGTGTGGGTGTGTGTGTGTTTATGTGCGGCTATATGCAGTATCAATTTGGCTTATCAGTTGAATGCGACGAAATCACACAAAAAGGTTTATCCAAATGAAAAAGGGAGAAAGAGTGATAGAGCGATAGGCAGGAAGCAAGTTAATATGAGAAAGAAGGAGTAGGCTGCTTAAATACAGCAAAAATAATGCCTGCACGCACGTACACAAATCAAACAGACGCACATGTATGTGTGTGTGTAGTCCAAAATAAAGGGACTTTTAAATTAGCACGAAATGTAAAATATCTGATTAGACCAACCGAAACAACAACAACATTAACAATAGACAACGCAGAAAGCTTTGCCTGCAAATTAGTTAGTCTCATTGAGGCCTGAGCGCTGCGGGAATTCGAGCTCTCTAAAAGGCAAACTCACGCACACACTCATACAATCACACAAAGGGTTACCTAGCTAATTTTAAAGTAGCTGAGTAGCTGAGTCTTTGCAAGCATTGGCATTCAACCTTCCTTCCACCCCCCTGCTGCCTTTTAACTAATTTGATATTTTTTTCGCTTTGAATGACATTTGATGCCAATGTTTGACATTTGATATGAGTGTGTGTGTGTGTGTGTGTGTGCGCGCTGAGAGTGCCTCACATGTGCGCTATACAAATTGACAGCAACAAGAACAACAACAACAACAAAAAAGGAAAGCAACAATAACAACAACAACAAGCAAGCGCAACAATTTCATTTACTTAGTTTCACTGCTCAGACGTCGTTTTATTTAGATTTGCTGCAATTGTGTGCGTTTGTGTGTGCCTACTTTATCTACTTTACTCCCCTGCTGCCTACTCTCTTGCTGTCTGTTACCACCAACAACAAAAAGGTCCCCTTCAACCCCACTGCCAATGTCATTTTGACACTGACGCTCTTGCGTTCGCATTCGCTGTGACACATTTTCTGCTTTGGCTTTTTGTTGTGCTGTCGTTTTTGTGTCCTGCTTTTATGCATGTAGGCTACATATGTATATGTGTGTATGCGTGTGTGCCAATTTGTGTGTGTGCCCTGTTGCTGGCTGACAAAAACGTGTCTTTGCATTTTTTATTAAATATTAGAGCGCCCTCTTTGGTTTTGGTTCTTGCCTTTTGATATGCTATTCCAACACTCTGTTTCCTCCCTCCGTCCCTCCTTCCTTCCTATCCACCATCATCACCCTGTTCCCACTCGCGACGCTCAAAAGCGCATGTAATTAAATTAAATATTTATTTATTTTGTATTTTACGCTTTTTTTTGCACCGCAGGCAATTTGCTGTCTAAATTGCATTTAAATGTCAACAAAAATTTGTGAAAATGAGATTTCTGTAATTCATGCGTTTCGCGTTAATTTAGCGGAACAAAGTGTTGGTAATTTTATTAAATATTAAATGATGTACATATGTGAATATTAAAAATGCTGATTAGGCGTAAGTTGAGTAGCAAGGCTAGCGGAGACTGAAATTCACATCGTTAGCTTAGTATGGAAAGAGCGTAACTCGCATATTCGTTACTTTAGAGGAGAAGAAAATCATAAAATCTGAAAGGCTGGGTATTTAACATTTTTTTAAAAGTAATTCCTAATAAAAAAAACCGACAAATTTTTTTCAAGTCCTTTTCTATTACTTCTGATTTTCGTGAAGTTGTGTTAGTAAAGACCTTTTTGAGATGAACTTTTTTGCAAAAAATATGAGTTTGGGCTCTTTTTAATTGAGCATAAATTCGATATTTTCGATCATTACATATTACGTTTTTTCAGGAGTGTGTTTGCCCAACCAGAAAATGCGAAAAGTGCAATTTTGAAAACGAATTAGATACGCGATTTCCATTCGAAGCTCACAATATGTGAAAAATTAAGAGACAAAGTTTAGTGGAGAAGTGAAAGGAGAATATATTTGTTTTGTTGTAATTTGTTGATGAATGTAAAATAATTTGAAAATATTTTATGCTGCTAGCTTTTATGCAAGTGTATGTATTGTAAATCTAGTTAGGAAGAACTCTTCGAAGGAGTATGTGCATTTATGCTCATAGACAGCTGCAAAGGATATCCACTTTAAGAAGACGCTACTTTCGCTGTAAGCATTGAACTGAAACTCTTACTGACTAACCTACTCAATGCACTTTTCCACATGCATATATTACACACATACGCGCATTTACACACACACACAGAGCAAGTGAGAGATAGTGAAAGGGAAGGCAACGTCGTCGAAAAGACGCTGACATGTGTCAAAACAAAAGGAACACAATTTATCAAAAGCAACGAAGCGCGCTTATAGCGCTCTCAGGCAACCCTCCCCTCTCCCCGTACTCCTGCCTTGAAGTGTGTGCAGCGCTGCTGTAAATGCAAAGCCGGCAGAGTCTACGCAAACTGTTGGAACGACCAAGCGCCATACAAAAGCAACAAATGCAGCGGAGGCTGGCTTAAGCTCATCACAAAAGCGCAGACAAAGCGACGCAGAGCGGATTGAAGCGCAGCAACAGCGAAGAAGCGTTGCAGCATAGAGAACAAGCTCCGGAAATAGGGAAATGGTGCCTTTGTAGAGCGGAAAAGAGCGAAGCGGAAACGGTACGGATCTTACTGTAAGCGTGTGATTTAGAGCAAACTGCAGCACAGCGACGCATGCAAAGATATCAACATGAAAAATTGACTGACATCACATGTTGGCGCGCGGAAGACGGGGAAGCGGAGCGGCTGCTGCTGCTGCCACACACATTCATCATGGCATGCCTTGCTGCCTGTAGTTTCCGTTTCATCCTGCGGATTTGCCATATTCGCTTGCTCGGATTTTGCCAGTTTGTAATTTCGAGCGTTTGCTTTCCACGCAGAAGACAAAGGCGTGCATGAGAAACAGCCGATGGGAGCGAGGGACAACGGCAGGGAGAGGGGCCACAGTCAACGAAGGCTTATATTTTTGGGGTGTCCGACGTGCTTGCTGCGACTTGATGCTGTGCGATTATTATTGTTTATGTGTGCGATTATCTAGTGTGCGGTTTTGAGTATGTGTGAATTTGCTCGTTTGTTTGTGTGTGTATGTGTTATTGCCTTGTTTGTTTTCCATTTTCATTTGCTTTTGCTATTGTTTTTGCTATCTTTGCATGGTAATATTTTCTCGAAATATAAGCGAGATATGTGAATGTGTGTGTGTGTGTGTTTATATGAAAGCCTCATATACGTGTGTGTTTTTGCCTTTATTTTTAGTCCAATTGCTGAAAGCTTTAATTTCACTGCTCCAATTTCGTAGGCATTTTTTTTTCGTTGCAAAATTGTGCAATAAATTTTGGTTCTTTCTTTATTCTTGCTTTGTTGTTGTGTTTTATATGCTTCGCTGTTATCTTAAATTGTGCCAGTTCTTTTGAAGCTTTGTCACTGTCACTGTTTGTGGCTTGCACAAAAACGTTAATACGTTGTTTCGCTGTGTTCTTTGCAGAGGGCACATACGACTTTTTCGACTGAGAAAGTGTTCGTAGAGAGTGCTTGAAATAAATTAAGCAGTTTTTCCGTACAAGAAGATACCAAATATTTGCTCGCTCCTAAAGAGCCTTAAAGGCCGCCTTCATACTAACGATCAAATTATACTATATTATATATTGACCAATCGTTTTTTTTTCGCTTATGTTTTTAGCCAAGATTCAAATAAGACTAGGCTTAAATTTGTTTGCTAAAATGTGTACACCTTCAGTAAAAGTGCTGTATATTTATTTAAAAAAAATCTACTCAGTTTTGGCAACGTTTCAACTCACTTTATCAGTTGATAGTCACTCGTGTTTTATTTACAGCAGATCTGTATATACTTTTCTGGCACCTTTAGAGCGATTGATAATTTTCTCTTTATAATAAGAAAATAAGAATCATTTAACTAGTGTAAATACCACCTTACAATCTCTCCTACTGATACGAGGCAAATAAGTGACGTAGACATGCTTTTCCCCAAGTGGCAAGAGCTTTTAATTTTTCCTGGGTGATTTCGATGGCCAGAGAGTTCTCTCCAAGAGAAAGTTAAAACTCTGAAGAAAGCAATACTTCTTTTAGAGTATTCAGAGAAGCCAACGAAATTTTAAGTAAAGACAATTGTATTGCTTTATTAACAGATCCCTGGAAAAATATGAATGTTCTACAAGAGCTTTTTCTTCATTTTTTGTTACCTGCGCATAACTTCGAAAATTATAAATAGCTTTTGCTGCACTTGTGGCAAGCTAAATATTTTCAAATGCTAGTGACTTGCCACATATTAAATACAATTTTGCTGCATGCCACACAATATCCATCTTCCTTCCATGCACACAAATGCATACATACATACATATATGCTAGTGGCTTCCAAACGCCAGGTAAGTATTCAGGTCAGTAGTGTAGTTGGCACTCACGTCTGCCGCATGTTGCACGTTCCGCAAAGCATTTACGTGCTGTGGCAACGCACTTTTGTACTCTCTGTGGCTTCGAGACGCTGGAGTAATGGGCTATAATAAATATACTCACTTACATATATACTACATTTAGGGAATATAAGTGGAATTGTGGGGATGCAATATTTTCAAATAGTTTAAAGTCTTGTATATTAATTTATTTGAAATTTGCAGGTTGTTTGAACGAATTGTATGTCTAGGCTCTTGACAATAAGCCATTTACTTTCATGCTCCTTGGCTTAGCACAAATTTTCCAAAGCTTTTCCGCCACAGACCTAGGCTTATTCATAATTATCGTATATTCGCATTGATAGCTGCTGGTATCGATAATTTTAGGGTTCTGTTCCCCTTAAGGGAAAAACGGGAACACTTACAAGGTCCCAACTTACGCTTGACTGTTTTTTCTCCCTTAATTATTTAATCTTTAATTCCTAACTGATCTGGAAGAATTTCCGGTTATTTTTTATAGTTTTTTCCATGCCCATAGTAAATAACCGCCAAATTCCTTGCTGAAATTTTTCGATAAATGTGGATGTGCATATTTCAAAACAATTTCAGAAAGTGTTACAACTCCTTGCTACGCCAAAATCCATGCAGTTCTAATTATTTTTTGGCTTCAGTTAACCCTTTTTGCCTATTTTCATTCCTCTGCTGTGATAAACTTCAGTCACACTGCATACTTTTAGGCGGCTTTGGCCGTTATTGTTGGAATTGTAATTGAATTGGGGTTGAAATTTTATGGAGAGGAAAGAAATTGACATGCCTTGCACTGCCAGTGACAGTTGAGAAAGACTTTCTTCCCGACATGCCCCCTTTTGTTTGTTGCAGGGCGTATAATGGCATTGTGGGCAGCGTACAATTAGTGCCTGTAATTGGCTTGTAGAGTAATTAGCTGAGAGTGAGAGAGAGATTGAAATTTCGGAATTTCAGAAATTTTAGAATTCAAAAGAGTTCACATAAAATCTCACTTGAACGATTCAATTGAATTCGAGCGCCGATTTTCCATTCGCTGTCGGCTGGTAGCCATGCCACTTGCTCTTCTCATTCTCCACTCCGGGAATGCGCTGCTTTTTTATGGGCTGCCAAATATTTTAGGAATTCAAATTTTCATTTCATTTGCACACTCACACGCTTTTGCGCTATGTAGTCAGCTCGTGGCGGCATTTGTATCTGCCTGTGGACGCTGCGCACTAGCGGGCAATTCGTGTTAAATTTCTTGTAAAATTGCTTGAAGTTGCGAAGCTTTGCTGGTAATTGCGAGGAATTGCAAAGTTTTGCGGCGTGAATTTGTGCGGCGACAAAAATAGCCGCAAGGAAAAAGCGCAAATATTTTCAATTAACCCTCAGTTTGTACTTCTACTCGTGGGTAAGTTTGGCTCATGCAAACTCACAAGGTTAGTTAAGAAAATTTTGTATTAATTTAAAAATGTTATTGGATAAATTAAAGATTCATCGCATTGACAATGCAATAAATATTTTGTAATTTAATACAATTTCTATATGTTATAAATTAAGATTTAGTTAATTTAAAAGAGTTAAATTAATGCTTCAATTGCCAATTCGATTAACTGCAATTTATAAAATTTTTATTTCAAAACACTTTATTGACAAACATATTCTGCGGCAGTTGTCATTGCTGGAATGCCGCTTGCTCGAACATGGTGAACTAATGTCAGTACCATGTGGAGCCCTTCCTTTATTGATGATACTTGCTGGCACCAATTCCACCATCTGCAGCACCTCCACGCGTGTTCTACAATGCTCACGAATCACTGGCCACATAAAATGATGTGCAAATTACTCGAAATCGCACAATTTTGCACAAATTATTGACATTTTGCATATGAGTGCGTGTGAGCTTCAGTTTTCGGACAGTTGGAGGATTGCGGGCGGAAATGTGGCTTAAATCCGATTTTGATGAAGAGCTTTCGATGTTTTGCACTTTCCAAAGCGATTTCAAGTGCTCTCTCAATCAATTGTAGAACTATTCAATTGAAAGCATTTGGAGCGTAATTTCGAAATAATTCGCTTGATTATTGTGGTGAAAAGCGTGATTGTGGTTGTGCATAAATCTTTAAAGCATTTTGAGCGCATACAAAAACAGACTGGCTGTCTGTGTGTGTGTGTGTGTGCCAGCACAAACACATTCATCATTATGCATTAATAGCGACGCATTATTCATTTCGTACAAAAGTTCATGTTAAAACGGCTTATGCCCCTCCCCCCAAATAAAAGCGACACACATGCATACGCAGCTTCACAGTTATGCATGTATTTGCTTGCATGCATGTATGTGTAAATTAATGTGCGCCATTTAGAGCGTCCAGCATAGCATTTTGGTGCGGGAAGTTGGATGAGGCATAAAGCTCTGCATAATGAGCGCCAATTTAGCCGAGTGTGTATTTGTGCGTGTGCATGTTTGCTTGCATATGTGTGTATGTGGTTCTCGCACATTGCTTGTGGCGTCTGGCCCATCAGGTAGTCTTGATTAATGCCTTTTGCGCACACACGCAGTAGCAAATGGAGCCTGCTGTGGGCATTCGACAGCTGAGCAATGGACTGAAGAGGGGACCTAGCGCGGTCTGTAGCACTCCGTGTTCATATATGAGAAGCAGGTGAACTGATCTGATGTTGTAATAATTGTATTTAAGCTTTGCCACATAACGATATTAATGCTCTATAGCTATATCAAAAATCCGAAAGAGTTTAGATATATTCTTTTGACAATCCCTTGAAGTAGTTCAGTGGCTACGCCCATGTCGCCGTAATGCCTGTCCTGCTGTCAATGCATTTAAACATTAATTTTGGGGCATTTCCGCTCGAGCCAAGCTGCGCACACTCACACACTGGCACAAGCAGCAGCAGCAGCACTAAAGCGACGACACATATTAATCCTGGCGCTCGCTCGCCTCTTAACCTCTCCTCCCAGCGTCGTCAGCTTCGAGCGCGGCTGTTCCCTTGTAATTTTCTCACTCTATTCATTTGTTGTTGCTGCTGCTACTTCGGCTTCTTCCACTTCATCTGCTGCTGCTGGCGCGGCTGTGGCAGCAGCTTCATTATTATTTCCATGCCCACATTTCAACGCCACATAAGTGTATGCGCATGTATGTGTGCGAGAGTGTGTTGGTTATTGTTTTCACTTTGAATTATGTGGTGCGCTCATCTTAAATGTTCTTCGCTAAATTGCATAGATTAAGTGCTTCAAGCGGAGCGCCGTGAGTTTCCTGCGGCTGCTAGGTTACTGCATTTGGGTGTTAGTGTGCGTGTGTGTGTGTGCTTCTAATGTGCACACATAATTCGCACATGTTCGCTGACTGCGTGGATTTATGAAGTGCGTCGCATTGCTGACATGTCGCCTTGCTCGCTGCGCTCCCAGAGAACTTGCTGCAGCAGCGTTGCAATCTCGCATCAGCGTTGCCACCTAAAAAAATTTTCGTCAAGAATCTCATGACCAAAAGAATTTCTTACAAATCCCACGAACATGTAAAATTCGATATAAAGCACAAATGCTTGTCTTTGGGAACTTCTGAAAAATATTATCGAAAATCCTTATATACTAGAGCCCTGCATGAATATATTCGTTTTGGCAACAACAATACTGCACTTGCTGTACGGGTACTCAGTATTCGAAGAATGTAAACAACGAAACGAATAGAAACGAGAACCAGCGAGCGTAGGTTCTCGGTTTTACTCGTTATCATTTCTCACGGCTACTCTGCACATTCGTATTCGGTGAGCAGAGAACACTGCTTGGTTTCTATTCAGTAATCGAGACTTTGCAAAGTATTCGAAGACTAACTGCTTACTCGAATATTTCGGCTATTTTTCGGAATATTTATTTTATTTTAAATTATTTATAATGAAGATTTTAATTAAATAAATTATTAAGTTGTCTATATATTGTTTCCATTGTTAATTTTACAACAACGTACAACAATTCCACTTGTTTAATAATGCGCAATAGCAACTTATTTCTTTCTGTTCAACGAAATGAATATATTCGGAATATTCAAACAGTGTGCTGGTATTCGAAACCTTTTGTTCCCGTTTTCCCGCTTCCACCGAATATGAATAAACAGTGTACGTCTACTCTCTTCTATTCGAAACTTCTTGTACTCTAAGAGAGCAGTGCTCGTATTTATTCGGACCGGTTTTTCAAGAGGAAGTGAAGTAATCTATTCAAAAGCATGTGAATGTTTTCGAATAGCAAAAACGCATGCTTGTGCAGGAGTCTATTATATACTATCACAAGAGAAAAACCTAGCGCGACATACAAAAGTACCACAATATGTATAAATATCAACAATCTGGTAACTCTATGAATCACAAAGCATTTTTTTGCGCTTTTAGTTGCAGCAAGGATTACTTAAGTTGTTGCACAATGCTCGCTGCAATTTACAGCATAACCCAACGCGACTTGCCACTCACTTCAAGCTGACGCTGTGCATTTTATGTAACTGCATAAGTGTAAGTAATTCAGTGTGTTTGGAATGAGTGTGCGTGAGTGAAGGCAGTCTGCAGAAAGTCTTACTTAAGAGATTTGTCTTTGACACAACCATTCAGAATATAATTTCTTGGCTTGCTTCTAGTATATAGGGGAGAGGGGGGTACCTTCGTCTACTTTTTTTTGAAGGCCTGTATTTCAGAAGGTAATGAAAATATTTAAAAACCGATTAGACTGTTACAATACCTCATTATTTAACAATAAAATGGTATACTAAAATTTCTTTAAAATGTTCCGTTTGTATTATTTTTTTCAAGATTAGTAAAAAAAGTCATTTCGCTGAATGTGCCCCCATGCCAGGGTAGCTTCGGCATTTGGCGGGGCACTTTCAGCATTCACACTTTCAAGTACCATAATGTGATACAAAATCTTGTTTAGACTAGATAAGACATGCTTTTGGTTACATAACACGTTTTTATTATTTTTGCATTAAAAAATTTAAAAAAAATCATGTTTAAGAGCTTAAAAAAAATGTATTTATTGTCAAATTTTTTTTATAAATTATTTGTTATATATAATATTTAAAGTGCTAAGATCGACCCTAATATTAATTTTGTGTGGTTATGGGAGGTTTAAGCCAGGTTCGAGGGTCTTGGAAGCTTCAACTCGATTTCGATTTTTAGTACCTGTGAAGTTATATTGACGAATGTGCCCCATGAAAAAAAGACGAGTCCACCCTGGTGTCACTTTTTTTCTTTTTATTTTTTTACTTCTAATTTCAGTGCTTTATTTTCACATAAAACACTTTTATTTACAAAATAATTGGTATTCAAGTAATACTAATACAATTTTGTTCGAAATAATGGTATAAATACGGCACAAACTTCTTCCGTTACCGACCTGAATATTCGGGAACGAAGCGCGAAAACACAAAATCAAATGTAACTTTATCAGCTGTTCAGATAGAGATGGCAAACTTTGTGAGGGATATTTATGCTAGTTATGGGTTAGTTTTTACTAATAAACAGTGATGTTCGGTGACTCCTTCATACCGAAATCGCCTTTGACGAATGTGCCCCAAGGACGAAGGTACCCCCCTCTCCCCTACTTACTTACTTTCTGCCTTATATGTCCATTAAAATTTTTTGCAGGTCTCCATCTCACGTAACTGCTCAGGGTGTCCCTGTTTTGTTCGTGCGTTCTCCAGTCCTCTTTCGAAGTTTAACTAGAGCTTCTACACTTGGTCCGTACACCGGAGATTCGGTCTTCTGGACCGGCCTCTACGGCCTCATCATGACCGTAGGCAAGATTTTTTTCGGGAGATTTTCCTAAGAAAAATATTAAATTATCCCGTTTTAACTCAAATAAGATGAACCAATAAATTTGTATTAATTGTAGAAATTCGCCAAATCAAGTGAATATCATCACAATTTGACGAACGTTGAAAGCAAAATAAAAAGTATAAAAGAGAAACATGCCTAAACCCCAAAGTTTATGTATCTAATTAGTAGCACGAGTATCGCATGCTCAAAATGCGCACATCACTAACACTAACATGCAGACGTTTGTGGAATATCAAAAGTTGACAGCATTGTTAGGCGCCAAAATATGCCTGCTAGCTGCTCGTGTAGATGAAAGGTGCAAAACAACGACGATGCCATGAATTATTGATGGCCCATGAAGGCCAGCAACATGCAGCCATACGAACACACACACTTGCGCAATTACAGATGCGAGTATGCATGCATGCATGTATGCAGTGATGAATGGGTGCAAATAACAGCGCACTGCATCGGCACGTAAACAAGGGCAGAAGCTGTTGTTGTAGCTGCAGGCGCCTGCTGCTGCTGCTGCTACAAGTGTACTCCATGCAAATGCATAGTGCCTTGCCAGCTCCTTCAGCTTGTTGTTGCGCTGCTAAGCATCACTGCCGACTGTGTGAAGAAGACTGCATCCCTTTGTATGAACGCTGTGGGAGCTTGTTGGTGGAGGCTGCCTGCTTGCTTCCAGTTTGCAGCTACCGGCGAGCCTTTCAGATTGCCTCCAGCAAATCGGAAAATCTCTACTTTCGCTTTTGTTTTTGCTAATTGCATGCATTAGAAAAGCATATTTTTTCTTAAAAAGTTAACACTCAAATAAGCTCAAATTTAGGATGTTCTTTCACCCTCTCAGCCTACTTTCTCCATATTTCTTCGAAGCAGACAATTTGCAGCCCTGCATAAATAAACTACTCACGTTTGTGTGCGTTGCTTTTTGCTGTTGCTCTCATAAGCATAAACTACATCAATGAAGTGCATCCTTGCACAAGTGCCTGCGGGGCCAGAGCGAGCGCGGGCGGGGAACAGCGGCAGCCACTTCAAATGCATATGCTTCGAGGGGTTTTCACAACAACAAGCATGCCTCAAATTGCTGCAAAATAATGATGCAAGTGTGCTTATTTCAACGCACACACACACATGCAGAAGTAGAAACAGGCATACACACAGACACACATGCGTATGTTAATTTTCAAGAGCATATGAGCAACTTTATGCTGGCCGTGCGCGCAGCTTTTGGGCCTTGCATCAGAACAAGCAAATGGTTTTAAGAAAGTTGAATAAGCAGCTCAGACGAAGAATATGAAGAACTTGTGGGAGAGTGGCCTTTCAGATTTGGTTCAAGCCCGTGTTGAGAGCGTGGTTATTTTTGTAAGCTTTTTTCTGTATACATTTACTTTAGAAAAGCTTTAAATTCATTAACGAAATGCAAAATATTTAACTTCAAAGTAGCGAAGTAGCATTTTTTACAAAATTTTTTTTTTTCTTTTTTTAAATATTTTAATTTAATTATGTACGTTTACATTTAGACGTTGCGTATGCGTTATATTTGCTATTCTAGAAGAATACGCTTGTGCTGTTTAGGGTCTTTGCAAAACATACAACAACAGTTCGTCTCTTTTGGCGGATAGCATATCCTTGAAGATGTGAGAAATTTCAATGTTGAAAATAATATTAAAATTGCATAAATTTCCAACAGCAGCGCTCCACCGTCGAGCAGATAATGCCGTACAAATGCACTTGTAATGCGAGTGGCAGGCAGCACTCTTAACCCTTTTTTGCTGCTGGCGTTGCTCTTCGCTAAAATTGTCTGTTGCTTTTGCAGCAGTCGCGTCGTCACTTCCGGTTCTCTTAATGAATGTCATTGCAAGTGCTGCGCAAAGGCAGACACAGACAGACGGAAGCATCGCCACACAGTCATACTGAAACGCCGTGTAGCAGGGGAAGGGAGTGCCAGCTAAAGTGCAGAAGTTGATAATTGTCAGATATAAAAAACGATTTTTTGTCCTCTTAATTTAATTACGGCAAGGAGCAGTCAACACTGTGCGGCACTCTGCAATAAAAAGCAAAGGTATATGCGCTTGATTTTAAAGCAGTTCAAAAAAGGACTAGAACAAAATTTTTTCGACTTTTTAATTGGGAATTGCATTTATTAGAAAGTAACGAAAATGCGAGTTAAGCCATTTCCATATATCTATATTAATAGAAATTATGTTTTTTTAAATTTTAATAAATATTTGTACGATAAAATCTATTAAGCAAAGTGGGAAATTCACAATAATATGCTTTTCTAATTATTTGCTGTTATCACAAACAGCCGAGTTTGGATTTTAAAACAAGTCTTTATGTAATTGCTTGATATTGGCGTGGTTGACCCACCAAGTGACAAAACGGAACTCCCTGTCGCAGTTATGAAATACAAAATATTCTTTGATTTGAACAGTAAAAGTATTGCCAACTATTCATGTTGACGGAGATGCCAGCTAGTTGTGCTCGCGCGTGACACTGTGTTAAAATTTTATTTATGTAAGAGTAAAGCAAAGAAAAACCCCGAAATCCGAATGGCATACCTAACATAGCCTTTGGAAATTGCATAAATATAGAATGCATCAGAATTCCCATTCTGTAGGAAGTTAAATAAAGATCGAATTACACATTCAATTACACCGTGCAACCGAAATTTCAATTTGAGCTATAACTTTTAAATTTAAGTTAAATCGAAGCCGCTGACTTCGAATCTGAACAAGGCTTTGCTAGATCAGCTCTTGTCTACATAGCTGCAATCTATGATTCAATTTACTGCATTATGTTTATCTTTGATTAGATTGACTATTTCTTATAAAGAATAATTAATTTTGGTTGCGTCTTGTATTGCTGTTCAATCCTGCCACATCTGCCAACTTGTCTCTTACACGCGCCATAAATTCAAAGCACGTTTATAAGCCTTTAAAACAATTTATTACCGACAGCGCCCATGATGCCAGCCTGCCTGCCCGCACCAGCTTCGACCTGCATCGATTGCGAAAGCTCACGGCCTTTGCGCCACTAATTCGGAGTGTTAACTGCTGAAGTTTGAGTTTAATTGGAACATTTCCAATAAATGTCAGCGCCAGCAGGAGTGCAGTTTTAACGGTCGACGTTGCCATGCTGTGCACGCTGCGGTTGGTGGAAGTGGCGACATGGCGCGGCTGCTCCTTGGTTGCAGATGCTCCAGCAGAGTGAGACAGAGAGAGGTAGGGAGTGAGATAAGCGCATGCTATGATGGGAAGCTATGCGCAGATATCATCATAGTTGAAAACGTGGTTTTCTGTTTAGGCAGCTCTATGGTCCTTGAAATGAAAGACGCCAAAGTCGATTAATCCACTTAAATCTAAGAAATATGTCTTAAAGCAGCCGTTCATGATACTGCTCGACCTGGCCTAGAAGACATAAGAACATACGATTTCAGAATTGTGATCCAAATGCTCGATTCGGAGCATTTTGAACCAACAGCAGTAAAAACAATTATTTTCGAATCACAGTGCGGAGTAGCTCGCCATCTATTGCACCCTTCCATTGCAGCCTTCCATTGCACCCTTCCATTGCACTTAAAAAGTACACTTACTCTTTGCAACATTTATTTCAACATACAAACTACACTATTTAACGCCACTGCTCATTACATGTCCTCGACACTCTCCAAAGCCAATTGCGGTTCGTGATAGTTCAATTCCTCCAGCGTTGGCACGCCCAATTCGATGAGCGTGGGCCGTATGTTCTCCATCAGATAGGGATAAATCACATCCACCTTGTCGCCGCACTTATTCTTGACTCCCTCCAGCCAGCGAATGGCCAGCGCAATGTCATTCACCTGACGGCAGGCGCGCAGACCGGCCTCGATCACATTCGGCGCAGGCACCAGATCCATGCCGAGCAGATTGTTCATCTCCTGGCGTATCTCCCAGCCGTCAATGTCCCAGCGTAGAAAATTGTCCACATAGCGCTGGTTGAATTCACCCTCCGTCTCCCTTCTGTGATGCTTTGATCGGCGGCTCAGCATGCAGTTGAAGGAGTGTGTTGAAGCAATGACGAAATTGAAGCCACACGGCCACAACGCAACGAAGCGTCTGGTGGAGTGACGTAACATTGAAAGGCCGCTTTCGACTTTCCCAAATTGTTTTTTAAAAGTATTTATTCCATTTAAATTGACATAATTTATTTGTCTATAATTTGAAAACAAAGGAAGCATAGTGTAATAATATCTAGTGTGCCAGATAGCAATGACATTCTATAGTCATACCTGATAATTGTCAAAAATATTAACCCGTTTTCAGTTTGAAGCTTTAAACACAATCAACTCGCGAGGCGAATTTTACGCGGCGAACGCGCGCTGTCAAAATTAAAACACACGGCAGTGCATTTGATTGCCCACAATGACGACGGTAGCGTAGTTCGCCTCCCAATGATTCGTCTCGCGATAGAACAATTTCTAATTTGGTCGCTGCCGCACTGCGAAAAAGTCAACTGTTCAGCTGTCAGTGGTGAAAAATAAATAAATTGAAGTAAGGAAATTCGAAATTTTTGCGCGGAAACTATTTTTATAGTTTAACAACTCGGAAAATTCGTCAATTCGTGGTTTCCGTGGATTTTTTTAAATTCTGTGCTTGTTGTGGGGATGATTTTTTCCGAATCAACTGATGCGAATTTCGCTCTGATTCTGTTTCACTGGGCGAAATTCCACGACGACTGCCGTCAAGACGCCATTATTCGCGCGTAAAATTCGCTTCGCGAGTTGATTGTGTTTAAAGCTTGAGTTTGCGTTTGAAGAAAAAAGTAAAAAGAAAAAACATCAATGCCCAACTCTTGTGGTAATAATGAATACCTCTCTAAATTTACTGTATAAATATCTTCAAGAAAAGTTTGGAATGTCCTACCTTTTGACTAGTACACTAAATCAAGACGTATTAGAAAATTTCTTTGGGGCAATGCGAAGTTCAGGTGGTCTTAACGAGATAAAAAAAATATCAAATATTGTTTTATAAACACTATTTGTTATTAAAAATGTAACACACGTGCTCGTTCATTACTGAAAATAAAAATTGTTTGGTACGTAAAAATGTTGAGTAACTCTTTTCTACTAATGTCTCGGATGGGTTAAGACATATAACGAAGAAGGAGAAGAGAAACATCAAAATATTTTTTGGCAATTATAGGGTTTGACAATCTATCTGGCACACTTGATAATTATTACAATATGAAAGGAAGTAGTTGTCTGACTGTTTGCTATAGTAACTACCAGGCGTAGAGTGAAGGAAAGTCAAGGCAAATAAAGTGAAATAAGGTTTGTTTACCTTCCAGCAATTAGCAGGATTTTATGTTGCTTTATTTTTTGCCACGTCACTCTCTTATATATACACATACATATATGCTCTTCTACCTCACCTATCTAAAACATATCTAATAAACAAATACGCTTACAGCGAATATGGAAACTAATTACGTATTTTGTTTAGCAGGCTCATATCCTTGGGGCATTTGTGTGGCGCAACTACGCCAATTGCACTGCATAACTACCACACACACGCACACGCACACTTATGCAGCTCGTTGCGCTTGCACACAAAAATGCGAAATATCAAAAACTTTGCTTAACTGAACTTTACTTAACGTTGCCGCAGGAGACGCACTCACAGTGCATGCATCAAATTGTTGTTGTTGTTGTTGCAGTGTCTTCGGCAGCAGCATCCACCGCAGCCCGCATTGCTGCACTGCTGCAGAGCTCTAAGCCGCATGCCACGCATACAAATGCTTGCCTCTTAACGCTCAGTGCGCTCGCTATGCACCGTTATGCACTCGCCATAATCACCCACACAAGCGCACGCGCGCACGCACGCACACATTCAGCCAACGTGCCGCATGTCATCGACAGTTTTCGTTGCGCTTTGCCAAAGTTTTGGCAGCTCCTCGTCTGGCTTTTCCGACTGCTTAATCAATTACACAACTTTGCCAACTTCGTTTCCACATATCGGCGGCGACCTGCTCGCTGCTGCTCTCCAACTCTCCCACTCTGCCGCGTACGCACTCTGGTGACAGTTCTGGAAACTATTTACGTAGCTGCTTAGCTTTTGCGCAATTTCACTTCGACGACGGCGACACCGCATGGCGGCATGTGTTTTGGATTGACGGCTTGCGCGCCGCCGCGCTCCTTGGCAGAGTTCTGACACAAAGTCGCTGTAATTAAATGCGAAAAGTTTGCGAGCAGTTTTCGGTTGCTTCTTTTTTCCATTTGCTCATGTGCGCTAATTTATATTTTGCTACCCATTATTCTTCGGTTTTTTACTTTTCAAGTTGCGTTTCCTCAAAATCGATTGATATAGAACAGCAGAAGTCTATATTACTCTATACTATTCTACACTGTTCTATACTATTCTATATTATTTTATACTATTCTATACTATTCAATACCATCCTATACAATTCTATACTAATCTGACTTTGTAACTGTAAAATTGTTTTACAGTGTTATTCCAAAATTAAAAGTACTTCAAAAATTTTCATCTATATAAAGATTTTTCAATATTGTATAAGTAAAGTGAATCAGACTATTAATTTCAAAATTTGATCGATATATTTGTTCTGCTTATTTCTTATACTCAAACCAGATTCCACGATTCCAGGACTGCAATTTTCAATACCGAAACTCTCGGTATCACAAAAGAAGATTTTCAGAGATTCCGTCGCCGATTTCTATTCCGTCCGCTGCAATTCTGTTAAGGCTATAACACGAACACACGTGCCCGAAACGAGTTCTCCACAAGTTGATTTTGTGTGTGGGTGAGTGTGTGTGCAACATATTGCACTTAAGTATGACATCCCCGGCAAACCCATCGCATAATGCTTTTGCACAGCAAAACTTTCGAATTGAAAAGTGAGCAGGCACTTTCGAAGACATAACACAAGAGGAATATTTGCCATTTACGCCCGCTCGCCAGCAGGGAAGAAAGTGTATAGCTGTTGCTTTAGCTTTGCTTGGGTTTTCCATTTCTTTTGCATTGTGTTTGCTTGTGGGGAAGTGGTCACAAATTCCCGCGGGACCAGCCACGCTTGGAATTGTTTGGGAAGTTTCGATTTCCGTTTCCGGCATCATTGCTCGATGGGGGGAGTGGTTGACTTTTGGTGTGGCTTTCGTTGGTTTTTGCACATTTGTTAAGGTTTTCTGCTTTGAAACGATGAGGGGAGGGAAAGTGGAGGGGTGGCTGCAGCAACTTTAATGCGTATATGCACGTAGGAGAGGCGGGGGGGTGGGGCAAGGTAAGTGTGTTTGAGCTATATAAAGTCAATCAGAACTCCCAGAACAATCACAGCAGCAGCTTGAATTAATATTTAAAGAGGTCATCGAAATAGCAGAAAAGTCGTTAAAAGTGGCTAGACTGCGAGTAATTTTACGTATTTGCACACAGTTGAGCGTACAGTGGCAAGCAAAACTATAGCTTTTGGTTTGTGTTGTTGTTTAAAGATATGTTGCTAATGCTTAAAATTATTTGTGATCACATATTATTATCTACTTTATATAAGAATAAGCTGTAATAAAATAGTTTTTTATAACATTTTCTTTTACGAAAAATTTTCATTTTTATATAATGCACATGTAAAATGTCATTAAAAATTTAGTAGTCAGTGTACAAATATGTAATTTGTGCATGGCAAGGAACAGTGTTGCTCAATGTGATTGATTTACAATCCATAGTAAAATTCTTATTCGATTATAATGAATTTGTTTAAGCATTACGAGCTTATAAAGGTCGAAATACAACATATGACTTCCCTCAAAAATGTTCTGCTGAAAAATGAGCCATTATGCACTGACTTCATATAAAATTACTTTTTTGTTACGAGTAGGTATACGATTAATAAATAGAGTCCATTTCAAAATTTTTTGCTATGGAATCGCCTTGTTTTCCAAAATGCTTTTTGCTGTATAAACTGATCGGTTCCACTGTGCATTCGCCACTTGATGCGTGTTCTATTCCCAAATGGTTGCAGCGAATATTTTTTTCCAATCTTCCAGCAGAGACCTTCAAATGTGGCATTTGGTTCCCCTGCAAAGCTTTCGTTGTTTAGGGCATTTTTTATTACATTTCCACACTTGCCTTTATTGGTTTAGATGCATTTTATAAGCTTTATATTAGGTTCACATCCGGTATGTTTGTATGTATGTCGTCAAATCTAGTAATCAATTTTTCACCCACTTCCCGACTACTTAGAGATCTGAAACTTTGCATACATGCCTAATCTAGAGCCCAATACATGAATCAATAAATTTTATGGGCGTAGGATAAGGGGCGTGGCACTTTTTTATAAACTCCAGATTTGTGTATAACTTTAGAACTACACATCACACATCAATGAAACTCGGTAGGAACTTACTACATATCCCTATCCTTCTACTGAGAAAATAAGGGGAGCACTGGATAAGGGGGCGTGGCACCCCCCATACAAACAAAATTTTTGATCTCGATTAGCTTTGGAACTAAATGTCGTGCAGCATTGAAATTTCGTATGCAGTCGCCTCTTGGATGTGTTGTCCCACTGGTAAAATTTTATGGGCGTAGGAAGAAAGGGCGTGGCACCCCCCATACAAACAAAATTTTTGATCTCGATTAGCTTTGGAACTAAAGGTCGTGCAGCATTGAAATTTCGTATGCAGTCGCCTCTTGGATGTGTTGTCCCACTGGTAAAATTTTATGGGCGTAGGATGAGGGGGCGTGGCACCCCCCATACAAACAAAATTTTTGATCTCGATTAGCTTTGGAACTAAAGGTCGTGCAGCATTGAAATTTCGTATGCAGTCGCCTCTTGGGTGTGTCGTCCCACTGGTAAAATTTTATGGGCGTAGGATAAGGGGCGTGTGTATAACTTTAGAACTACAAATCACACATCAATGAAACTCGGTAGGAACTTACTACATATCCATATCCTTCTACTGAGAAAATAAGGCGGGCACTGGATAAGGGGGCGTGGCACCGCCCATACAAACAAAATCGTTTATATAGAATAGCTTTGGAACTAAAGGTCGTGCAGCATTGAAATTTCGTATGCAGTCGCCTCTTGGATGTGTTGTCCCACTGGTAAAATTTTATGGGCGTAGGATAAGGGGCGTGGCACTTTTTTATCAACTCCAGATTTGTGTATAACTTTAGAACTAAAAATCACACATCAATGAAACTCGGTAGGAACTTACTACATATCCATATCCTTCTACTGAGAAAATAAGGGGGCACTGGATAAGGGGGCGTGGCACCCCCCATACAAACAAAATTTTTGATCTCGATTAGCTTTGGAACTAAAGGTCGTGCAGTATTGAAATTTCGTATGCAGTCGCCTCTTGGATGTGTTGTCCCACTGGTAAAATTTTATGGGCGTAGGATAAGGGGGCGTGGCACCCCCCATACAAACAAAATTTTTGATCTCGATTAGCTTTGGAACTAAAGGTCGTGCAGCATTGAAATTTCGTATGCAGTCGCCTCTTGGGTGTGTCGTCCCACTGGTAAAATTTTATGGGCGTAGGATAAGGGGCGTGTGTATAACTTTAGAACTACAAATCACACATCAATGAAACTCGGTAGGAACTTACTACATATCCATATCCTTCTACTGAGAAAATAAGGCGGGCACTGGATAAGGGGGCGTGGCACCGCCCATACAAACAAAATCGTTTATATAGAATAGCTTTGGAACTAAAGGTCGTGCAGCATTGAAATTTCGTATGCAGTCGCCTCTTGGATGTGTCGTTCCACTGGAAAAATTTATGGGCGTAGGACAAGGGGCGTGGCACTTTTCAAGCAACTACACACTTGGGCTTCAGTTTATAATTATAGGTACACCACACATCAATGAAAAACGATAGGAACTTACTTGCCGCGCCCTGCTGGCAAAATAGCAACAACTCACCGCGTCACAAATATGCCACGAATATTAGGGTCGATCACAGCCGTATTATTTGTTAAATTGAGGATATGACGATAGGAGACACTGTGAATACCCTAAATATTGTGTACTGCTCTGCAAGTTTTAAATTCTTTTTGTGAAAAATTTCAGAGCTCTAAAATTGAATTTATGGAAGACTAAAAAGTAGAAAATAAAATTATATAAAAAAAAACTTTTTAAAAATAAGCTTTAATTTATTTAATGTACTAAAAAGTAGAAAATAAATGGTTTTTAAGTCACCTGTATCTTACTATCAATAAAAGCTTGTGCGCTCAATATCCATATTCAAAATATCTTTCATTACTAGAATCTATTTGCAAAAAATTATTTAAATAAAATATTGTGGTAACTGTTTGACAAATATTGAACACATGAGCGCCCCAAGCTTTTATGGATAGTAAGATACAGGTGACTTAAAAACCATTTATTTTTTACTTTTTAGTACATTAACCCTGGATGGTTATTATATTTTTACCCTACACTAAGGTTATAACTCGTCGAATCGACGAACTTTGTTTTTAAGAAATTCCTATATGCGAACTATGCAAGTCAAAAATACACCAAAATCATTTTTAGTAACGTTTTTTATTTAAGAGTAAAAAAAAAAAAATAAAATACAAAAATATTTTTTTTTGTCGCATTAATCTTTGCATTAGTTTTCAGCCTCTTTGTTAGTTTTTTTAAGGAACTACATTTTTTAAAATACAGAAAAAAAAAACAACTTAAAGTAAAGTCTCTTATTTCATGCACAGCCTTTGAATATAATATATAAAAGAATATAAAAATAAAAAAAACTATAGTAAAAAACCTCATTTAACACATGAGGCACAAAGCTCAACTTTGTGCTCACCGCACACACTCTTGGCGCATTTCCTGCAGAAAGACTTTGTCATTCTTCGCTTGCTTGATGGACAGAAGTGACATATTTTGCGCTTCTTTGGTTCCCCGTCAACATTTTCAATTTCTGATTGTGGACTGGGTAAAATTTGCTGAATATTATTCTTTAGGGTGGACCGCAAGTTGGGTATTTCCAGCCTTTTTTCCAAAAATGGCGTCACCAGCGATTCATGGAGCTCTTTTAAGAATTCGCGACGGTTTTTCCCCTTTTGAAAACATGTTGTGGGTATATATTACGTAACTATTTACGAATGTTATGTTGAGAATTCCATAAAAGAGACACATCGGCCATCTGTTGGTTTTGCGAGAGCAGGACCCTACATTTTTACCCTACACTAAGGTTATAACTCGTCGGTTCGACGAGTACATACCTGTAAATCTCTAGGTTCGCAAAATGTTTACGCCACGCACATCCACTCACAGCAAGATCTCGTCAGCAGCTATCATTGTGTAAAAAAAGAGCGCAACTTGAGCAAGCACAAAAAAGTTATGAGAGAAAGAGTAAGAGAGCGTCGTCGATTCGACGAGTTATAACCATCTAGGGTTAAATAAATTAAAGCTTATTTTTAAAAAGTTTTTTTTTATATAATTTTATTTTATTTATGTTTGATAGAAAGGCAAGCAAACAGGGTGTGCTCAAAAAGAAGGGGAAAGGGGGAGAGAAAAGAGCAACCGAATAAAGCAAATCTCAGATAGATACGTTTTGTTTTGTTTGCTTTTTAAGTGCTCATGCCACAAAAGTGGGCTTTACCTTCGGTAAAAATACCACGTAAAAGAGTCACTGGGAACTTTTGGCTTTTCAAACTGGAGCAGGCGCACTACGAAACGTCTACGGCAGGTTGGAGCACGATTTTTATTGTTCGAAATTTTTTTTAAAATTTTTTTTCATTTACTGTTTCTGCACAATTAATTAATAATAATAATAATAATAATAATAACTGATTGGCGCAACAGCCCGTGTGGGTTAAGGCCTAGCTTTCTCGCATTAACTTGTGTGTGCTTATCATATTTTTCACAAATGGCGCCCGTGCACAATTGTTTTGATTAATTTCCGTAAAGTTCAGTGCAGAAAAGCCATACTCTGCAATTAATTCCTTTATAACGTTGAGCGTTTCCTCAGTTGGCTTGCGTTGGCGAGTCAAAATCATTATATGCTCTGAAAAATAATACATGCATACAGTAGCTCCAAGCGAAACTCGTGCATCCACTTAAATTTTTTGTTTTCTACAATATATTGAGAACGATTATTGCAACAAAAACTAATTTGTTTTTTTTTATTAGTGTACTGGGTAGTACATTAAATTATAACCAAAAAATGAATTGTATCTATAAAATAACCAAAAAATTTCAAATATACCTTTACTCATTAAAATAAAGACAAATTATCTAAAAAAAGGGCAACTTTTAATGCAAAAGCCAAACTCGTACAGTTTTAGTTTATCGGGCAACATTGTTTCCAATCGCAATTAACTTAGACTTATTATGAAAGTGGAATTCGGGGAAGTCACTAAAATTAAATTTCTTAGCCGAAATTTGAATATTGCGTTATTTGTTAAAAAAGGATAATAGGAAAAAACGAAATGGGAAGACAAAGAGGACAAACCAGTGTTGAAGTGAGAAAATTAGTAATTGAACATTATGAAAACCAAAAATCGCTTCGAGAAATATCTGAAATCGTAAATCGAAGCCGATCGACCGTTCAGTACATCATAAAACGGTACAAAACTGATAAAAGTATAGAAAATAAGTCAAAAACTGCAAATAACAAAATTTTCTCCGCGAGTGATGAGCAATATATTTTTCGACAAGTCAAAAAGGATCCATTTTTAAGTGCACCGAAACTTGCAGCAATGGCCGAAAATGATTTGGGGAAAAAATGTTGTCCACAAACAATAATGAACATACTTAATGAGGCTAATTTCAATGGCAGAAGAGCAAGGCATAAACCTCATCAACAAACGTGATTAAAAAGCACGGATGCGCTTTGCCAAAGAACATCAATCAAAGGATTTTTCTTTTTGGAAACACGTATTGTTTACTAACGAAAGCAAGTTCAACATAATTGGCTCGGATGGCAGACCTTATGTATGGAGAAAACCAAATGAAGCGCTCCTTTCTAAAAATATGAAGCCTACAGTAAAGCACGGTGGTGGGTCAGTAATGGTGTGGGGTTCATTTTCTGCATCTGGGCCTGGTGTATTGCATTTTATTGAGGGCATTATGAATCAGACTATGTATCTTACCATTTTAAAAGAAGCTGTGCCACTTTGTAATGAAAAACTTGGTCTAGGGGAAGATTATCATTTTCACCAGGATAATGACCCAAAGCATAAGGCTTATAATGTGCGATCGTGGTTGTTATATACTTGTCCGCATGTCATGGATACACCAGCCCAGAGTCCAGATATAAGCCCCATTGAGAATTTGTGGAGCTATCTCGATGGAAAAGTTTGCTAGCATACCATAAGCTCCAAGGACGACTTGAAAAGAGTTCTTCAGGACGAATGGCAAAAGATTGATCCTAGCTATTGTGAAAAACTTGTTTAAAGTATGCCAAATAGATTGCAAATGGTGATAAAAAACAAAGGCATGCATACAAAATATTAATATTCACAAATACTTTACTTTTAAATAGTGTACGAGTTTGACTTTCACATTGAATTACGTGGATTTTTATATTTTCGCCTTATAAAAAGTATAACTGAATAAAAATTTTAAGTTTGCCTCTTTTGTTCTTGTTTGTTGTTAATGAACTAATAAAATGTAAAATAACTTTTCTTTGAATCATTTATTTTTTCTATTTAATATGAGAGTGAAAAATTTTGCATTAGCTGTACGAGTTTCGCTTGGAGCTACTGTATATAGAAGCTGAATGTGGTTTACCCATATCCGAAAATCGTCACAAGAGTAGCAAATCGCTAAGGCAGCGTAGTCAATAGCCAGCAAGAATTTTCTTGCTTCGGGTGAGTAACATCCTACAACTGGTCCGGAATCCAACCAAAAGTAAGTGCCTAGTTGGAAGTTGCATGTTGCCTCCAGTTTAAGTGGCGTTCTTAAAAAATTTGTAAATTTTGGATTTAGACAAAAATTAGTGTAAATCCTTAAGTTAAGTTTTTACTCACAAATCTTCAAAATATGTTTCTGCCCTAAAAGATTTGAACTCAAATTTTGTGCATTTTCTTGATAAATAATTTGAATTCGAGTGCTCATACCAAGTGCCGTTGATCTATATAAACCATATATGTATATAGTTACTGTACTTACGAAAAAATATGCGCAAGAATTCTCACCGCATTCATATCAATTATTTCCAGAGACTTTATTTGTGGACATTTCAATTTCTGCGGTCTGCATTTCTCCAAGCACAAGACACAGCTCGCACTAATTAGCAAAATGAGACATTTCGCAGAACTGTAGATATAGAAATGGAAATTCATGAAAAATGTGTAAGATACTTTTATAAATAATTCAGCGATAGTTAAGGCGTTACCTCGATTTGTCGATCATTTCTGCGAACAAGCCACTTTCAACGCCTTTGTATATATTTACATATGAGAGTGAGCAGGGCGAAGCTATTGCTGCTACTGTCGCTATGCATCCGAAAGTAAACACTCGCTTAGTTCCATAATTCGTAATTCGAATGAGATGGAGGGCCCGCACTGAGTCAGTGATAAGCGCATTCTTAGTCATAGCTCTTATGCACACATATTCTAGGAATGCGAGTATTATCTTCAGGTTTGTATATAGTATTAAGTGCAGAGCTGTTGGAAAAAGATTATATAAAACAAAGAAAACTGAACGATAGGATTAGCTGGCAATCTCTTATGCGATTCCATGAGGTGTGTTTATTTCGTTAATTTAAATTTCACAACTTTGAAAGATCTAAGAAAGGCATTTCGGGCATAATATCAGTTGTAGTAAAAGAATAGAATTCACAGTAGATTGCTTTATTAATCTGTATCTTGCGTGGTATAAGTGCAATCGGGTTATGCTAAATGGCGTTAAGAAGATAATATTTCGTGCTAAAAAACTTTTCAGACACTTTTGTAATTGCCTGACTCAGTTTTGATTTTGTCAAAGATGGACACCAGCAAAGAGAAAATACCAAAAATTGTAAAATTGTTCTTCGATAAAGGCGAAAAGGCAAGCTGGTGGCTGCGGATCTGAAAATGTGAATAGTGTTTATGGTGCTGCCACTCATGCACAATTTTGGTTTCGCTGATTCCCTTGGTAATTTTGTTGCAAAGATGCTTTGGAAGACCAATTGTCGAAAATGTCGATCAAATCATGGAAATTGCCGAGTCCGACAGTCATTTAGAAACTGATTCTATTGGCCAGGAAGACTTTGATCGAATCTTTCTATTTATGCTAAATAAAGCCTTCAATCCAATCTACAGCAAATATTACGGTTTCATTAGAATCTAGAAATCATAACCCATGTATCCCACAAAGTATCAGATTAGCCCATTCACAGATAAAATCCCCGCTTAGAGAGAACAACTCTCCATTTAAGTACTTTCAAAGTGTAGTGCTTCAATTTATTGTAATTTGCGAAAACAAGCGTTCATCTTTATTTATTTGATTAAAACGAAGAATGTAACATTTTTGATATATGCTATTTTACTTTTGTTTTTCTTAAGAATCGAAGAAACTTTATCTCTTCTTTTACGACTAAGGCAACGGATCTGTTATGATGCCATCTATGAATGTGCTGGCATATATGTAAGTGGTTTTGTTTGTGACGCTCCTAAGCAATGCTTAGCCACGTTAGCATGTCCGCAATGTGACGCAGAATGCGCATAAACAATTCTCATGCCTTATCGATTGCATTTGCCTGTTCCAAGTCGAAGGATTCCACATTCAAGGCCGCAACAGCTTCGGGATCAGTCGCGCCGACTGCTGCTTCTTCAGCATTGTTGCTGCTGATGGTGTCGGCGGCGTTCAGCGCTGGACAGTTGTCCTGTATTGTCTCCATGAGGAAAGCCTGCGACAATTTGTTGTCGTCTATAATCTTTTTGGCTGCGCTAATAGCTTCCGCATTGGGCTTGCGTTCACGCGTTAGAATCCAAACGATTTCTGAAATGTTTGTATGAATCGTAAAAAAACGTAGCATACAATTTTGTAATATAATATTTTAATTTTGTTGCGATTTATCATGGGGCTAGAGGCTAGAATCTGCTTTGGAAGCAGCGAAAAATTTCATATTCGTATTGACTCTTTAAACATGAATATCAGCTAAATCGAATGGAATAATTATAATAATAAAATATCATTCAAAAATGCTTTTCTATCGTACTAATTAAAAGAAGAAATGAGTCTCAATTCTTCCAACTACTATGTACAGAGATGCTTGGTAATGAAGTCATACGATATAGGCAGCATTGCTTTCAGTTATGTATATCCACTTATGGCGCACACTAATTATGGCATGCAACTAATTATGGCGTAATAAATAATTTAATAATTTTTTATGTTGCGCTGCGCATGTGCGCATATTCAATTATTGAAAGCCGCCACACGTCAAATCGCACCAAATTGAAAGTGTCTACTCAAAATCGCGCTCAATTGAAAATTCATAAAATTTGTTTTCTTTTGCAACTGACAACTTTGAAAAGGAAAAGCTTCCGGTATAAGCAATCATGTGAGACGGCAGCGGTGGCACAGCATATCAATTACTTCTAAGAACTTACTGGTGTGCGCGAATGTGGTGAAATTGGTGCAGCTGTAGACGACCACGTATGAGGTGTAATCCGTGCCTAGTACCAGATAATTCGCTCTATCCACGGCTTCTAAAATAATAAAAATACAAAAAAAGGCGCACTTTAATGTTAGCTGGAATTGCGACAAGCCGATGGCATATCATTTACGTTTGCTGGAAAACATCACGGCCAGCTGGCCGGGCGCTATCACCTTGGCTTTGCCTGTCACATTTGAGGGACGTCCGGTGCTATTACACAATATAGACATACATAAATTATTTAGTAGTATCACAAAATAAAGAATTTTACTACAGCAGAGTAGAAAGTTTCTGGTATTTCAAATAATAAAAATCCATAAATTTATAGCTTAATAGTATGTATAACAACACCTTTATGTATACTTAATGATACGTGCTTCAAGAACACGAGCTACTTACAACCTATTGATGGCCGAGTTCACCACGGATACGGTGTTGTTGCCGATGTTCTCATAATTGGCGTACATGCATCTCTTGCCGATCTCGAAAACAAAAGGGTATTTGGAATATTCATACCACACGCCCATGTACTGCGAATAAGGAATCGCGTAAGAATATAACAAACAAATAATGAGTGTATGTACATGCAAGAGAGTGAAATCGAAAAACACGAAATACTCGCACTTACAAAGTGTATAAGAAAGAATAATTTATGCACATTGCTTATTCGGATACATGCTTCGGAAATTCAGCACCACTCTATGTGACCGTGCATTGGGTTCGTGCGGCTGGTTGTAAGGCCCAGAAGAAGGTATGCAAATCATTAAATATAAATTTTGAAATATGTCTTTCTCTTTGTCTGTCTTTCGCCATATTTCACGAATATATATTTAAAATTTCACCTGCCGGTTAACACAACTCCTTACAAACTGCAAAAGGATTTGAGCTGAAACTGATGGTAATGCCTGTATGTAGCATTTTATTCCAAATTCACATCGATAAGCACGCACACTGCAATCTATACCCTTTAGGACGTTAATATTGAAATTTTAATAAAATATTTTCCGACTCATTTTACACGATTTCACTTAATAAAACATAGCTCTATATTTTCTGAATATCAAAATTTGATTGTGCGTAACCGACCTACTCCTACGTTCCGCGAGGGACTTACATATATGTACTAAAGCCGTCTCCAAACTGGATTTAGAAGCTTCATGCCAAAGACTGCTCTCGGGGAGTCGTAAGTTTTTCGCGAGAGATGGCGCCGCGCAAAAAAACATTTTGGAACAAATTCCCTGTCTTCTTTTTTTTTTTTAGATGTAATGAGTCTGCTGAGTTCGTTCGCATCAGAGTCCGAGCCCTTATCTCCTTAATCACAGTGGCTTCCTTTATGCCGCTATGTAACTCAACAATTCTATACATTTTCCAGCTCAATTTTTATTATTCTAACTAATATGCATACTTTTCAATTGCTCAACTTACATCGTCAACTACATTCAGATTGTATAACTGCTTGTTTGTTTGAGCTTTTGTTCATATTCTGCATTAGTTCGATTGCAATCTATCGCCATTCTCCGCTTCCCACATACTCACCGCATCCAAATCGAAGCTATCCATCACTTTCACTTGCGGACATTGATTCGGAAAGGGCACCTGCCCAACTGTCACATGGCTAAATGCCAGCATAAACAACACAATGCAACTGCAAACAAACTCGAGTTTTGTATTTTATATAAAAATAAAATAAAGTATAGCTCCAACTGCAACTGCAACTGCAACTTGACAGCAATTCTAACGAAATATTGTTGAAATTGCAATCTCACCTCAATGGAAACAACATGTTTGCCCGTGAACTGTTGTTGCACTCGATTATTCTCGTGTTTGTTGTTGTTGCGCTTGTTCTGGCTGCCGCTGTATCGCTGTATCTGCTCACACACAAATTCGAATGCAATCACTTGATTAGCTTAAATATTTATGCAGCGTTTTCGCCGTACACGAAAATGCTTACTTATGCGCTCGCTCGCCTACGGTCGTCGCTATATATATTGGTCGCTGGTGCGCGTGCTGCTGCCGCCGATCAACTGAAGCGATTTCGCGCGTTGTTCTCATAATTTATAGAATAAACGCGATGCGTATCTGCGAGATGCCGTGCTGGCGTATGAGAATTGCGAGTGGCGAACGCTCACAGGTATCTGCGAGTGCAGCGAAAAAAGAGAATCTAGTTGCGCTGCCTGCGCCGGCTGAGCTGCCGGCGCACATTTCGCAACTGCACTGGGAATTAAGCTGATTCAATGAAAAAAAAAACAAATATTTGAACGCGCGTTTTGATGACTTAATATGAAATATTAAGCAACTCATTTAAATAAATCAGTGCATGCTTTGCTGTTATCTTGTTTACCCTTTTGTGGCATGTTGACAGACCCTTTTGTGTTAGCCCATACCGACTACCTTAGTTTTTCTCTTGCTCTTCCTCTCCTCTACGGCGACCTTGCCTTGGGATGTGCCCTTATCTTTTCGGCCTCGTCAGCGGCTTTCGCTGGTGTGACACAATACACCACTGACACATTTTTTGGACTTTTCCTTGAGTGTAACTGCATTTATGTAGCAATAGCATCATAACGCCCTGTAACAGCGCTTTTGCTAGTTGCATGGAAAATTGTTGCAAACAATAAAATTAGCTACATACAAAAATATGATAAACGCTATTAAAAATAGTGAGTGCTCTTTAATAATTGACTTGTGTGAAAGCGCAAAATTCCATCCTGCTCATTGTGCGTGCAGCGATTGCGATTGCATCAGTTTCATCAGAACAAAAAAAGCAAAGTGTCATGCACTTCAGCTCAAACAAAACCGTGACTATTGTGCGTTTTCCGTTTTTGTGCTAAAAAGGAAAGTCAAGTCTTTTTCAAAACATTGAAAGTGCAATTCTTTTCCATATAATTAAACATGGATGCAATGAGTTTTTACAAAATATTATTCAACAGAAACTTTGAATGTGTATATATATATATGTATATATACCGATAGTTGCTATATATACATATATGCAAACGCGCTGTGGTGAAGCTTTCTCGCATTAATTTTCATGTGCACGTTTTTCCCATTTTTAGTAGCAGAAGTTAGTGGCACCTAAAAATGTATTCTATATATTATCTCGAACGGAATCAGCTTCTCAACTAATTGTCATTGACGATTCCAGAAAGCAAATTCTTTCTCTCTTTTTAGATAGTAAGATCTGCAGGGGATCAAACCGGTGACCGAACGCATCTGTGACCACGCACACATCCACTGAATCAAAATGGCGGTTCGTTTTCATCTCATCGAATCTCACAAAACCGTCAACTCAAAAAAGTTTATTTATACATAAATATCGAAATTAATTTCAATAATTCTTTTTCATTTATTTTATATGTTATAATTTCATAGGTCTTCTTTTTTTTGTGCGCGAGTGACAACAATTTCTCAATTTCTCTTAAAAATTTTCTACACCACTGGGAGAACTCCAAAGTCAAGTTAAAGTCCTATGACGAAAAGAACACAAGGTTTATACTGACTCTCTTGCCAATAAAATGAGGAGCTATAATAGGTGCACTAACGGGACACTGCCTTGGAGCAGCGCCTTCACATATCGCTGAAAAAATGTACAAAGGCCCTGACTAACATTTCTGGAATTTTGAAGGAAAAGCGAAAAACAACATAACAAAATATATGATTGTATAGAACAACAAAACCACTCAAGTGCTACACTTTATCAAGAGCCTAACATAACTGGATTAAATACAGGCTAGCACAATAGATCAAATTAGCAATCGGGGTGCGCAACAAAGGGCTTCTAACAATAACAAGTTTGAGGATCGAGTGTATGCTTAACGCAGCAACTATCCTGAACGTCCCATAGTGATTTGACTGATTCAGATCGGTTTAGTTTTCATTCAGCATATCTTACAATTGCGATTAGTAATGGCGACTAGAAGTGCAGCTCTACACCGCTCATAATCATACCTCAACTCGGGGTAATTAGGCCAAGGCCCACTACGTGCTGAAATACTTGCAATGGGTCCCATGGGTTTAGTACAGGATAATATGTGTTGAATCTGAAACGAAGATAGATCCCGAAAGACAATTGCACTTTCTGTAAATATGTCTAAGGGCGGGTTTCACAGTGGCTATTTAAATCTAATTAGCAAATTGAGTTTAAATCTATTTTAACTTTCCTTGAGTTTCACAGTGCATTTATTTAAATACGGAATATTTGACATTTGAAGGTTGGCACAACTTGCCAAAAACATATGTTCAATTGTTCAATTATCGAGGCAGCGCGAACTAAACATTTTTCGTCGGCCGAAATAAGTGAATTATTGGATATTGTGCAAAGAATCCACAGTTTATATTATTTATGATACTACGGGATCATTTATATGTGCTATACCATGCAGTTTTATGTTTAATTTGATCTCTTACAAATTGCAATATTGTCCACGCAGCTTTTTTTTTTTTAAATAAACCGACACTCAGGGGATGCCCCCTATACATGCAGAGCACTTGCTTGCACATCCGAAATCAGCTTTTTATTTGTTTTCGATTGCAACTCTGTGCCGTACTTAAATATCCACAATCGGTTATTTAAATCGTATTTAACTTCCAACTGTGAAACTGATATTCCCTATTTAAACTGCAATCAGAGTTTTAATATCCACTGTGAAACTGGCCCTAAATATCATCTAAGGCGGTTATCGATCCTCATATGGAATGCATTTCAAAGTACTTATAATGGAATAAAACAAAGGAAATAATGTATAATTGCTTTTAATTAATTATCCTAACATAGTTTTTTAAATAAAACATGTAACAAGTAATTATAATAACTAAGTTTTTAGACATAATATGTAATAAGTGGCAATGTTATCAATAGACTAACATTAACATAAGTACGCCTCTAGCCTCACCATCTTTCTTTTTCGGCAAATTTCCCACATCAATTGACAAGAGAGGGGCTCCACCTTTATTAATATCGATACGGCTTGTACCGTTTTTACGATCATGGCAATGACAATCTTCATCATCGTTAACATTACGATCTTTGCTGACATTACCATCTCCTCTATCCTCAAGATATAAATCATTATAGCTATCACCACTTCCATCTTCATCTGGCTTCTCAATATTACTCCTATTGAAATGAGTTCCACTGTCTTCGAAAATATGATCTTTATTGGCCTTAACAACACCTCTATCCTCAAGGTATAAATGATTATAGCTATCACCACTTTCATCTTCATCTGGCTTCTCAATATAACTGCTATTGAAATGAGGTCCACTGTCTTCACCAAGACGGTCTTTACTGCCCTTACTACCTCCGTTATCCTCAGTATATAAATCATAATTGTTACTACTTCCATCTTCATGTGGTTCCTCCACAGTACAGTTATTAAAACGATATCCTCTTCCGTCACCATTAAGATCATTACTGCCCCTACTATCTCCGTTATCCTCAGTATATAATTCATAATTCCTACTACTTCCATCTTCATGAGGCTCCTCAACAGTACAGTTATTGAAACGATATCCTCTTCCATCACCATTAAGATCATTACTGCCCCTACTATCTCCGTTATCCTCTGTATATAATTCATAATTTCTACTACTTCCATCTTCATGAGGCTCCTCAATAGTACTCCTATTGAAATGAGGTCCACTGTCTTCACCAAGATGGTCTTTACTGCCCTTACTATCTCCGTTGTCCTCAGTATATAAATCTTTGTAGATATCACTACTTCCATCTTCATCTGGCTCCTCAATAGTACTCCTATTGAAATGAGGTCCACTGTCTTCACCAAGATGGTCTTTACTGCCCTTACTACCTCCGTTATCCTCAGTATATAAATCATAATTGCTAATACTTCCATCTTCATGAGGCTCCTCAACAGTACAGTTATTGAAACGATATCCTCTTCCATCACCATTAAGATCATTACTGCCCCTACTATCTCCGTTATCCTCTGTATATAATTTATAATTTCTACTACTTCCATCTTCATGAGGCTCCTCAATAGTACTCCTATTGAAATGAGGTCCACTGTCTTCACCAAGATGGTCTTTACTGCCCTTACTATCTCCGTTGTCCTCAGTATATAAATCTTTGTAGCTATCACTACTTCCATCTTCATCTGGCTTCTCAATATAACTGCTATTGAAATGAGGTCCACTGTCTTCACCAAGACGGTCTTTACTGCCCTTACTACCTCCGTTATCCTCAGTATATAAATCATAATTGCTACTACTTCCATCTTCATGTGGTTCCTCCACAGTACAGTTATTAAAACGATATCCTCTTCCGTCACCATTAAGATCATTACTGCCCCTACTATCTCCGTTATCCTCAGTATATAATTCATAATTCCTACTACTTCCATCTTCATGAGGCTCCTCAACAGTACAGTTATTGAAACGATATCCTCTTCCATCACCATTAAGATCATTACTGCCCCTACTATCTCCGTTATCCTCTGTATATAATTCATAATTTCTACTACTTCCATCTTCATGAGGCTCCTCAATAGTACTCCTATTGAAATGAGGTCCACTGTCTTCACCAAGATGGTCTTTACTGCCCTTACTATCTCCGTTGTCCTCAGTATATAAATCTTTGTAGCTATCACCACTTTCATCTTCATCTGGCTTCTCAATAGTACTCCTATTGAAATGAGGTCCACTGTCTTCACCAAGATGGTCTTTACTGCCCTTACTATCTCCGTTGTCCTCAGTATATAAATCTTTGTAGCTATCACTACTTCCATCTTCATCTGGCTCCTCAATAGTACTCCTATTGAAATGAGGTCCACTGTCTTCACCAAGATGGTCTTTACTGCCCTTACTATCTCCGTTGTCCTCAGTATATAAATCTTTGTAGCTATCACCACTTTCATCTTCATCTGGCTCCTCAATAGTACTCCTATTGAAATGAGGTCCACTGTCTTCACCAAGACGGTCTTTACTGCCCTTACTACCTCCGTTATCCTCAGTATATAAATCATAATTGCTACTACTTCCATCTTCATGTGGTTCCTCCACAGTACAGTTATTAAAACGATATCCTCTTCCGTCACCATTAAGATCATTACTGCCCCTACTATCTCCGTTATCCTCAGTATATAATTCATAATTTCTACTACTTCCATCTTCATGAGGCTCCTCAACAGTACAGTTATTGAAACGATATCCTCTTCCATCACCATTAAGATCATTACTGCCCCTACTATCTCCGTTATCCTCTGTATATAATTTATAATTTCTACTACTTCCATCTTCATGAGGCTCCTCAATAGTACTCCTATTGAAATGAGGTCCACTGTCTTCACCAAGATGGTCTTTACTGCCCTTACTATCTCCGTTGTCCTCAGTATATAAATCTTTGTAGCTATCACTACTTCCATCTTCATCTGGCTTCTCAATATAACTGCTATTGAAATGAGGTCCACTGTCTTCACCAAGACGGTCTTTACTGCCCTTACTACCTCCGTTATCCTCATTATAAAAATCATAATAGCTACTACTTAAATCTTCATATGGCTCCTCAATAGTACTCCTATTGAAATGAGGTCCACTGTCTTCGTCAATACGATCTTTACTGCCCTTACTATTTCCGTTATCCTCAATATAAAGACCATTATAACTTTCACTATCATTTCCGTCTTCACCTGCGTTCTTATCTCTTGTAATATTGCGATGATCAATAACGTCACTACGGCCTTCACTATAGAAATCACTGTCATCATCATCTCTATTGGCGCTATCAATAATATAATCATCATCGTCGCCAGTCCCAGTACCTCCGGAAACACTAATAGCACCTCTGCCATATACATCGCTATCACTAAAAATGCCATCAATAATAACATTATCCTCGCCAATTCCTTTACCTCCTGAACTACTACCGCCCTCCTCTCTAATGTCATCGTTTCCATTATCTGCGCTTTCTCTAGTTTCATTTGAATCATAAGCAGCGCCTGTACCAGTGCTTTCACTTCCATCACCACTGTCAGGAGTAATGGATTTGCCATTACGATCTTTACCGCCCTTACTATCTCCGTTATCCTCAGTATATAAATCTTTATAGCTATCACTACTTCCATCTTCATCTGGCTTCTCAATATAACTGCGATTGAAATAGGGGCCACTGTCTTCGCCAATATGAAATTTACTTTCCTTACCAACATCTCTATCCTCAAGGTATAAATGATTATAGCTATCACCACTTTCATCTTCATCTGGCTTCTCAATATAACTGCTATTGAAATGAGGTCCACTGTCTTCACCAAGACGGTCTTTACTGCCCTTACTACCTCCGTTATCCTCAGTATATAAATCATAATTGCTACTACCACCATCTTCATGTGGTTCCTCCACAGTACAGTTATTAAAACGATATCCTCTTCCGTCACCATTAAGATCATTACTGCCCCTACTATCTCCGGTATCCTCAGTATATAATTCATAATTTCTACTACTTCCATCTTCATGAGGCTCCTCAACAGTACAGTTATTGAAACGATATCCTCTTCCGTCACCATTAAGATCATTACTGCCCCTACTATCTCCGGTATCCTCAGTATATAATTCATAATTTCTACTACTTCCATCTTCATGAGGCTCCTCAACAGTACAGTTATTGAATCTATGTCCTCTCCCGTCGCAATTAAGATCTTTACTGCCACTACTATCTCCGTTCTCCTCATTATAAAAATCATAATAGCTACTACTTCCATCTTCATATGGCTCCTCAATAGTACTCCTATTGAAATAAGGTCCACTGTCTTCACCAAGACGGTCTTTACTGCCCTTACTACCTCCGTTATCCTCAGTATATAAATCATAATTGCTACTACTTCCATCTTCATGTGGCTCCTCCACAGTACAGTTATTAAAACGATATCCTCTTCCGTCACCATTAAGATCATTACTGCCCCTACTATCTCCGTTATCCTCAGTATATAATTCATAATTTCTACTACTTCCATCTTCATGAGGCTCCTCAACAGTACAGTTATTGAAACGATATCCTCTTCCGTCACCATTAAGATCATTACTGCCCCTACTATCTCCGGTATCCTCAGTATATAATTCATAATTCCTACTACTTCCATCTTCATGAGGCTCCTCAACAGTACAGTTATTGAATCTATGTCCTCTCCCTTCGCAATTAAGATCTTTACTGCCACTGCTATCTCCGTTCTTCTCATTATAAAAATCATAATAGCTACTACTTCCATCTTCATATGGCTCCTCAATAGTACTCCTATTGAAATGAGGTCCACTGTCTTCACCAAGACGGTCTTTACTGCCCTTACTATCTCCGTTATCCTCAGTATATAAATCTTTGTAGCTATCACTACTTCCATCTTCATCTGGCTTCTCAATATAACTGCCATTGAAATGAGGTCCACTGTCTTCAACAAGATGGTCTTTACTGCCCTTACTATCTCCGTTGTCCTCAGTATACAAATCTTTGTAGCTATCACTACTTCCATCTTCATCTGGCTTCTCAATATAACTGCTATTGAAATGAGGTCCACTGTCATCAACAAGACGGTCTTTACTGCCCTTACTATCTCCGTTGTCCTCAGTATATAATTCATTATAGCTATCACCACTTTCATCTCCATCTGGGTTCTCAATATTACTGCGATTGAAATTAGGGCTACTGTTTTCGCCAATACGAACTTTACTGGCCTTACCCACACCTCTATCCTCAAGATATAAATCATTATAACTATCACCACTTCCATCTTCATCTGGCTTCTCAATATTACTGGTATTGAAATGAGGTCCGCTATCTTCGCCAATATGGTCTTTACTGACCTTACTATTTCCGTTATCCTCAATATAAAGATCATTATAACTTTCATTATCATTTCCGTCTTCATCTGTGTTCTCATCTCTTGTAATATTGCGATGATCAATAACATCACTACGGCCTTCACTATAGAAATCACTGTCATCATCATCTCTATTGGCGCTATCAATAATATAATCATCATCGTCGCCAGTCCCAGTACCTCCGGAAACACTAATACCACCTCTGCCATACACATCACTAAAAATGCTGTCAGTAATAACATTATCATCGCCAATGTCTTTACCTCCTGAACTACTGCTAAATTCTTTATTGTCATCGTTGCCATTATCAGCGCTTCCCTTAAATTCATTTGAATCATACGCATTGCCTGTGCCAGAGCTTTCACTTCCTCCACTACTGTCAGGAGTATGGGATTTTTCATTACGATCTTTACTGGCCTTACCAATACCTTTATCCTTAAGATATAAATAATTATAGCTATCACCTCTACTATCTCCGTTATCCTCAGTATATAAATCTTTGTAGCTATCACTACTTCCATCTTCACCTGGCTTCTCAATATTACTGCTATTGAAATGAGGTCCACTATCTTCACCAAGACGGTATTTACTGCCCTTACTACCTCCGTTATCCTCAGTATAGAAATCATAATTGCTACTACTTCCATCTTCATGTGGCTCCTCAACAGTACAGTTATTGAAACGATTTCCTCTTCCGTCGCCATTAAGTTCTTTACTGCCACTACTATCTCCGTTCTCCTCATTATAAAAATCATAATAGCTACTACTTCCATCTTCATATGGCTCCTCAATAGTACTCCTATTGAAATGAGGTCCACTGTCTTCGCCAAGACGGTCTTTACTGGCCTTACCACCACCTCTATCCTCAAGATATATATCATTATAGCTATCACCACTTCCATCTTCATCTGGCTTCTCAATATTACTGTTATTGGAATGAAGTCCACTGTCTTCGCCAATACGATCTTTACTGGCCTTGCCAACACCTCTATCCTCAAGATATAAATCACTATTGCTATCACCACTTCCATCTTTATCTGGCTTCTCAATATTACTGTTATTGATACGATCTTTACTGGCCTTACCAACACCTCCATCCTCAAGATATATATCATTATAGCTATCACCACTTCCATCTTCATCTGGCTTCTCAATATTACTGTTATTGAATTGAGGTCCACTGTCTTCGTCAGTACGATCTTTACTGGCCTTACCAACACCTCTATCCTCTAGATATAAATCATTATAGCTATCACCACTTCCATCTTCATCTGGCTTCTCAATATTACTGTTATTGAAATGAAGTCCACTGTCTTCGCCAATACGATCTTTACTGGCTTTACCAACACCTCTATCCTCAAGATATATATCATTATAGCTATCACCACTTCCATCTTCATCTGGCTTCTCAATATTACTGTTATTGGAATGAAGTCCACTGTCTTCGCCAATACGATCTTTACTGGCCTTGCCAACACCTCTATCCTCAAGATATAAATCATTATTGCTATCTCCACTTCCATCTTCATCTGGCTTCTCAATATTACTGTTATTGATACGATCTTTACTGGCCTTACCAACACCTCCATCCTCAAGATATATATCATTATAGCTATCACCACTTCCATCTTCATCTGGCTTCTCAATATTACTGTTATTGAAATGAAGTCCACTGTCTTCGCCAATACGATCTTTACTGGCTTTACCAACACCTCTATCCTCAAGATATATATCATTATAGCTATCACCACTTCCATCTTCATCTGGCTTCTCAATATTACTGTTATTGGAATGAAGTCCACTGTCTTCGCCAATACGATCTTTACTGGCCTTGCCAACACCTCTATCCTCAAGATATAAATCATTATTGCTATCACCACTTCCATCTTCATCTGGCTTCTCAATATTACTGTTATTGATACGATCTTTACTGGCCTTACCAACACCTCCATCCTCAAGATATATATCATTATAGCTATCACCACTTCCATCTTCATCTGGCTTCTCAATATTACTGTTATTGAAATGAAGTCCACTGTCTTCGCCAATACGATCTTTACTGGCCTTACCAACACCTCCATCCTCAAGATATATATCATTATAGCTATCACCACTTCCATCTTCATCTGGCTTCTCAATATTACTGTTATTGAAATGAAGTCCACTGTCTTCGCCAATACGATCTTTACTGGCCTTACCAACACCTCTATCCTCAAGGTATATATCATTATAGCTATCACCACTTCCATCTTCATCTGGCTTCTCAATATTACTGTTATTGAAATGAAGTCCACTGTCTTCGCCAATACGATCTTTACTGGCCTTACCAACACCTCTATCCTCAAGATATAAATCATTATAGCTATCACCACTTCCATCTTCATCTGGCTTCTCAATATAACTGCTATTGAAATGAGGTCTACTTTCTTCGCCAATACGATCTTTACTGGCTTTACCAACACCTCCATCCTCAAGATATAAATCATTATAGCTATCACCACTTCCATCTTCATCTGGCTTCTCAATATTACTGTTATTGAAATGAAGTCCACTGTCTTCGCCTATACGATCTTTACTGGCCTTACCAACACCTCTATCCTCAAGATATAAATCATTATTGCTATCACCACTTCCATCTTCATCTGGCTTCTCAATATTACTGTTATTGATACGATCTTTACTGGCCTTACCAACACCTCCATCCTCAAGATATATATCATTATAGCTATCACCACTTCCATCTTCATCTGGCTTCTCAATATTACTGTTATTGAAATGAAGTCCACTGTCTTCGCCAATACGATCTTTACTGGCCTTACCAACACCTCCATCCTCAAGATATATATCATTATAGCTATCACCACTTCCATCTTCATCTGGCTTCTCAATATTACTGTTATTGAAATGAAGTCCACTGTCTTCGCCAATACGATCTTTACTGGCCTTACCAACACCTCTATCCTCAAGATATAAATCATTATAGCTATCACCACTTCCATCTTCATCTGGCTTCTCAATATAACTGCTATTGAAATGAGGTCTACTTTCTTCGCCAATACGATCTTTACTGGCTTTACCAACACCTCCATCCTCAAGATATAAATCATTATAGCTATCACCACTTCCATCTTCATCTGGCTTCTCAATATTACTGTTATTGAAATGAAGTCCACTGTCTTCGCCTATACGATCTTTACTGGCCTTACCAACACCTCCATCCTCAAGATATAAACCATTATAGCTATCACCACTGCCATCTTCATCTGGCTTCTCAATATTACTGTTATTGAAATGAAGTCCACTGTCTTCACCAATACGATCTTTACTGGCCTTACCAACACCTCTATCCTCAAGATATAATTCATTATAGCTATCACCACTTCCATCTTCACCTGGCTTCTCAATATTACTGTTATTGAAAAGAAGTCCACTGTCTTCGCCAATACGATCTTTACTGGCCTTACCAACACCTCTATCCTCAAGATATAATTCATTATAGCTATCACCACTTCCATCTTCACCTGGTTTCTCAATATTACTGCTATTGAAATGAGGTCCACTGTCTTCTCCAAGACGATCTTTACTGGCCTTACCAACACCTCCATCCTCAAGATATAAACCATTATAGCTATCACCACTGCCATCTTCACCTGGCTTCTCAATATTACTGTTATTGAAATGAAGTCCACTGTCTTCGCCAATACGATCTTTACTGGCCTTACCAACACCTCCATCCTCAAGATATAAACCATTATAGCTATCACCACTGCCATCTTCACCTGGCTTCTCAATATTACTGTTATTGAAAAGAAGTCCACTGTCTTCGCCAATACGATCTTTACTGGCCTTACCAACACCTCTATCCTCAAGATATAATTCATTATAGCTATCACCACTTCCATCTTCACCTGGCTTCTCAATATTACTGTTATTGAAAAGAAGTCCACTGTCTTCGCCAATACGATCTTTACTGGCCTTACCAACACCTCTATCCTCAAGATATAATTCATTATAGCTATCACCACTTCCATCTTCACCTGGCTTCTCAATATTACTGTTATTGAAATGAGGTCCACTGTCTTCACCAAGACGGTCTTTACTGCCCTTACTACCTCCGTTATCCTCAGTATATAAATCATAATTGCTACTACTTCCATCTTCATGTGGCTCCTCAACAGTACAGTTAATGAAACGATTTCCTCTTCCGTCGCCATTAAGTTCTTTACTGCCACTACTATCTCCGTTCTCCTCATTATAAAAATCATAATTTCTACTACTTCCATCTTCATGAGGCTCCTCCACCGTACAGTTATTAAAACGATTTCCTCTTCCGTCGCCATTAAGATCATTACTGCCCCTACTATCTCCGTTATCCTCAGTATATAAATCATAATTTCTACTACTTCCATCTTCATGTGGCTCCTCAACAGTACAGTTAATGAAACGATTTCCTCTTCCGTCGCCATTAAGTTCTTTACTGCCACTACTATCTCCGTTCTCCTCATTATAAAAATCATAATTTCTACTACTTCCATCTTCATGAGGCTCCTCCACCGTACAGTTATTAAAACGATTTCCTCTTCCGTCGCCATTAAGTTCTTTACTGCCACTACTATCTCCGTTCTCCTCATTATAAAAATCATAATTTCTACTACTTCCATCTTCATGAGGCTCCTCCACCGTACAGTTATTAAAACGATTTCCTCTTCCGTCACCATTAAGATCATTACTGCCCCTACTATCTCCGTTATCCTCAGTATATAAATCATAATTGCTACTACTTCCGTCTTCATGTGGCTCCTCAACAGTACAGTTATTGAAACGATTTCCTCTTCCGTCGCCATTAAGTTCTTTACTGCCACTACTATCTCCGTTCTCCTCATTATAAAAATCATAATAGCTACTATTTCCATCTTCATGTTGCTCCTCCACAGTACAGTTATTAAAACGATATCCTCTTCCGTCGCCATTAAGTTCTTTACTGCCACTACTATCTCCGTTCTCCTCATTATAAAAATCATAATTTCTACTACTTCCATCTTCATGAGGCTCCTCCACCGTACAGTTATTAAAACGATTTCCTCTTCCGTCACCATTAAGATCATTACTGCCCCTACTATCTCCGTTATCCTCAGTATATAAATCATAATTGCTACTACTTCCGTCTTCATGTGGCTCCTCAACAGTACAGTTATTGAAACGATTTCCTCTTCCGTTGCCATTAAGTTCTTTACTGCCACTACTATCTCCGTTCTCCTCATTATAAAAATCATAATTTCTACTACTTCCATCTTCATGAGGCTCCTCCACCGTACAGTTATTAAAACGATTTCCTCTTCCGTCACCATTAAGATCATTACTGCCCCTACTATCTCCGCTATCCTCAGTATATAAATCATAATTGCTACTACTTCCATCTTCATGTGGCTCCTCAACAGTACAGTTATTGAAACGATTTCCTCTTCCGTCACCATTAAGATCATTACTGCCCCTACTATCTCCGTTATCCTCAGTATATAATTCATAATTTCGACTACTTCCATCTTCATGTGGCTCCTCAACAGTACAGTTATTGAAATGATTTCCTCTTCCGTCGCCATTAAGTTCTTTACTGCCACTACTATCTCCGTTCTCCTCATTATAAAAATCATAATAGCTACTACTTCCATCTTCATGTTGCTCCTCCACAGTACAGTTATTAAAACGATATCCTCTTCCGTCGCCATTAAGTTCTTTACTGCCACTACTATCTCCGTTCTCCTCAGTATATAAATCATAATTGCTACTACTTCCATCTTCATGTGGCTCCTCAACAGTACAGTTATTGAAACGATTTCCTCTTCCGTCACCATTAAGATCATTACTGCCCCTACTATCTCCGTTATCCTCAGTATATAATTCATAATTTCGACTACTTCCATCTTCATGTGGCTCCTCAACAGTACAGTTATTTAAATGATTTCCTCTTCCGTCGCCATTAAGTTCTTTACTGCCACTACTATCTCCGTTCTCCTCATGATAAAAATCATAATTTCTACTACTTCCATCTTCATGAGGCTCCTCCACCGTACAGTTATTAAAACGATTTCCTCTTCCGTCACCATTAAGATCATTACTGCCCCTACTATCTCCGCTATCCTCAGTATATAAATCATAATTGCTACTACTTCCATCTTCATGTGGCTCCTCAACAGTACAGTTATTGAAACGATTTCCTCTTCCGTCACCATTAAGATCATTACTGCCCCTACTATCTCCGTTATCCTCAGTATATAATTCATAATTTCGACTACTTCCATCTTCATGTGGCTCCTCAACAGTACAGTTATTGAAATGATTTCCTCTTCCGTCGCCATTAAGTTCTTTACTGCCACTACTATCTCCGTTCTCCTCATTATAAAAATCATAATTTCTACTACTTCCATCTTCATGAGGCTCCTCCACCGTACAGTTATTAAAACGATTTCCTCTTCCGTCACCATTAAGATCATTACTGCCCCTACTATCTCCGTTATCCTCAGTATATAAATCATAATTGCTACTACTTCCATCTTCATGTGGCTCCTCAACAGTACAGTTATTGAAACGATTTCCTCTTCCGTCACCATTAAGATCATTACTGCCCCTACTATCTCCGTTATCCTCAGTATATAAATCATAATTGCTACTACTTCCATCTTCATGTGGCTCCTCAACAGTACAGTTATTGAAACGATTTCCTCTTCCGTCGCCATTAAGTTCTTTACTGCCACTACTATCTCCGTTCTCCTCATTATAAAAATCATAATAGCTACTACTTCCATCTTCATGTTGCTCCTCCACAGTACAGTTATTAAAACGATATTCTCTTCCGTCGCCATTAAGTTCTTTACTGCCACTACTATCGCCGTTCTCCTCATTATAAAAATCATAATTTCTACTACTTCCATCTTCATGAGGCTCCTCCACCGTACAGTTATTAAAACGATTTCCTCTTCCGTCACCATTAAGATCATTACTGCCTCTACTATCTCCGTTATCCTCAGTATATAATTCATAATTTCTACTACTTCCATCTTCATGAGGCTCCTCAACAGTACAGTTATTGAAACTATGTCCTCTCCCGTCGCAATTAAGATCTTTACTGCCACTACTATCTCCGTTCTCCTCATTGTAAAAATCATAATAGCTACGACTTCCATCTTCATATGGCTCCTCAATAGTACTCCTATTGAAATGAGGTCGACTGTCTTCTCGAATACGATCTTTACTGGCCTTACCAACACCTCTATCCTCAAGATATAAACCATTATAGCTATCACCACTGCCATCTTCATCTGGCTTCTCAATATAACTGCTATTGAAATGAGGTCCACTGTCTTCGTCAATACGATCTTTACTGCCCTTACTATTTCCGTTATCCTCAATATAAAGACCATTATAACTTTCACTATCATTTCCGTCTTCACCTGCGTTCTCATCTCTTGTAATATTGCGATGATCAATAACGTCACTACGGCCTTCACTATAGAAATCACTGTCATCATCATCTCTATTGGCGCTATCAATAATATAATCATCATCGTCGCCAGTCCCAGTACCTCCGGAAACACTAATACCACCTCGGCCATATACATCGCTATCACTAAAAATGCTGTCAGTAATAACATTATCATCGCCAATGCCTTTACCTCCTGAACTACTGCTAAATTCTTTATTGTCATCGTTGCCATTATCAGCGCTTCCCTTAAATTCATTTGAATCATACGCATTGCCTGTGCCAGTGCCAGTGCTTTCACTTCCTTCACCACTGTCAGGAGTATTGGATTTGCCATTACGATCTTTACCGCCCTTACTATCTCCGTTATCCTCAGTATATAAATCGCTATAGCTATCACTACTTCCATCTTCATCTGGCTTCTCAATATAACTGCTATTGAAATGAGGTCCACTGTCTTCACCAAGACGGTCTTTACTGCCCTTACTACCTCCGTTATCCTCAGTATATAAATCTTTGTAGCTATCACCACTTCCATCTTCATCTGGCTTCTCAATATAACTGCTATTGAAATGAGGTCCACTGTCTTCACCAAGACGGTCTTTACTGCCCTTACTACCTCCGTTATCCTCAGTATATAAATCATAATTGCTACTACTTCCATCTTCATGTGGCCCCTCAACTATTTTGTTGCCATCTTTTGTGTCGTTTTCCGACTTACTTTCGTCAGTATCTGATTGTACTGATGCATTACCTTCTCTTTTAGTATTAACAGTACCACCGTCATCAACATCGTCATCTTCACAATCGTCATCATCATAATCATAAAAGTCGATGTTGCCTATACCTGTGGTATTAGTAGTGTTCATATCGATATCTATGCCATCTTTACCAGCAGGATTACCATCTTTTCCAGCATCACCAGTTTTACCAGCTTTACCAGCATCACCTGCTTTACTGGCATCCGCAGCTTTGCCAGCATCACCAGCTTTACCACCTTTACCAGCTTTACCACTTTTACCAGTTTTGCTAGCACCACTAGCTTTAGCAGAATCACCAACTTTACCAGCTTTACCAGCATCACCTGCTTTACCACCTTTACCAGTTTTGCTAGCACCACCTGCTTTATCCTTTTTAGGAGCGTTACCAGTTTTAACAATAGCAGTAGGTGAACCATCGCAACCTTGGTGGTTGACTTGCCTGAGAGGCTCTGATGAGAAGCCGTACTTTTTGATTATTTCAACCGCTTTGGTCACGACTTCCGGGCTCGGCACACGCTGGCGCATCATAATCCAAATGTCAGCTGTAAAAAGTATTTATCTAAGTCAAGTTGGCATATATTAATTAAGTGCTTAATTTCGAATTTATTTTAATTCATTGACATGGACACTCAACAATAATTCGAAACAGCTCTTCGGTTTTTTTGCCGACTCCAAGTGTGTTTTTACGAACCTTGGCTGGCGGATTATTGTGCCTTGTTCGAGAACTACGTATGTATATGCGTACATAAATTGACAATTAAAATGTTCATTGCCAAAATTGTGCCGTATCAATTAGTATATTTGTGTGTAGCTAAGGAAAAATTGTCTGAATGCAATACTACTCACCGAAGCGATGACCGTCAATTTTTGTACACGCGTAGATCACGGAATATGTAAAATAATCGGTTCCCAAGATCCCATATTTCACAGCTTTGGCTCCATCTGCAACGAACGATAGTAGAGATGCAACCGCGTTTTTGGACGCCGACATAAGAGCAACAATCCGCAAGTTTCAGTGACCAATTTCGGATGGCCGACTATCATCTATCACACTTACAACAAAAAGTTTATAATATTGTTTTAGATTAAACATTTATATATTTTCGGCAAAAGCTGGAAGCGTAAGCTGCTTTTTGAGAAATGAACTTTTCAAAGTACTACCAATCAGTTTCTGTCCCTTGTAATTCAAGTCAGCGTGTACTTATGTAGTAAAGAAACTATAAAATTGTTCCCTCTTTATATTGCGGTGTAAACTCTTCTGTCGGTTGTGTTCCAAAGAGCACCTAAGAACTTCTGCCGAATTTAACCTTATTACCTTTCGGGTTGATCAAGGTTGTTAGTATTTTGTCACCAGTTTTCAAGATTTTAGCTGTGCCGTAGTAGTCGTACGGAAACGACAAATCGCCCCTGAAACAGCAAAAAAGTACGTTTTGAATCACTGCAAAGCCAGATACAAGATAAGCGTACTCAGTTCTTTGGTCAAAGGTGTGGATGCTAAAACTACGGTTACTCTCCTTTGTATATGTTGTTGTAGAACATCTTGCTCCAAGTAGTTCCTTACCCGCTGCATAGCTGGAGTATTCATACCAAACTCCCATATACTATTGAAACAAATTGCAAGTAGCTTTGTAAATTATGAATTCAAATGGCAAAATACGCAAATCGAGAAACTCACCAGATCAATATGAAAATTCTTTAATGTAGGCAAATCGGAATGCGAACAACCAACCTTAGATCTACGTGCATGCGTTAGATGGCAGAGACTGGTGATGAGTAGCAGTGAACTGTCGAAAGGATATGCAAGCAAGAAAATTCAGAAATTTTCAGCAAGTTTTAGAAGAAATCGATATGCTATAAAATTTTCATGTTTGTATCTTTTTTAGGACGGAAATTATTCATCGAAAACCTAATAGCTTTTACATATACATACTGCAGTGAGAATTTTAAACTTTAAACTGCTCTCCTGAAAAATTGAAAAACAGACTTAGGCGGTTATGAGTTGTCACCACAGATTTGTGAGAAATTATTTAATATCTGAAGGCATGCCCTTCGGCCGATTTGGCTGATATCGGAGCTTAAGCTAAGTTAAAAAGCTCAAAACAGTCACAGTTTTAGCCATTTGGTCGAAATTGGACAGCTGCTTCTTTCTCTTCTGTGACAGAAGACGGATGGACAAACAGACAGACGGATAACGGGAAATCTAGACATCAACCGATTTTGATCATTTCTGTATTCTTATGTCTATACCTAGGAGGGTTCTTTTAATGCGTTACAATCATGGCATTGTGATTGATAGAATGATCCTGTGGTACAGGAGAAGCCGCATTTTGATATGTGCCATTTGCGAAACGATCTGAAGATTGAGATTCCAAGTTTCGTAGGCGACTAAAACCCAGTCATATATAACGAATCACCTATGCGAATAAAAATTGTACTTACATACGACTTTCCCAGATACCAGACACCACGACGTATGCCATATGACCACCAGGTTATGATTAATCAACAAGTTGATGAGGTTGAAGCTGAAGTTAGCTAGGGTATAATACCCAAGTCATTCTGAATTCTCACCGCCTGTGGTCCTTGTGCCTAAAAGGACGGTACAAAAAGACTGTGTTGACTGAAGATGACTTAATGCACATATTGTAAGAGACAATTTTTATAAGGCGTCGATTGACGATTTAATTGAGAGGTTGCAAAGCCCTTAAGCAATTACCACAATCATACTAATGAATGGATTCTTTTATGTAACTATTGGGGAAGTGCTCAGGAAGTATTCTTCATTCGTCACCCGGCCCGTATGTTTGTTCCCTTTACCATTTAAAACTCGCTGGCAGTGCTGACTAGATTGATCCTTGCTGTACTACATAATCACAATCGATATCGTATTGTTATTACCTCAATGTACGATATAGTTACACCGTCGAAAAACGAAGCCATGGGCATTGAATAATAAAGGGATGTCTGTACGGTGGGACAGATATAAATTTCTGAAAAGGAAGATAGATTTTTCGAGTATGCGATGAAAATTTGATACATAAATCCACCATTGGAAACACTACGGTGCGGTGCTATTTACATGGAATAATAGAGGCACTTATAAAATGGGGAAACCATATACTTGGTACTAGAGTAGGCGGGACTAAAATTATTATGGATGTGTTTTTATAACCTACACCTATGGTAATAGGGTATAATAACTTTGTGCGAAAATTGTGACGCATTAATGGAATCGTGCTAGGTATAGACATAGAACATGTGGTTATTTCTACTTGGCTAGGTGATAATTCTGTACAAAACTCTTGTCGTAGGGCAATACGGTACTGGACAGCTCCTCGGAACCATGAGACCAGCTAAAAACTATCGTCGAGTTGCTGGTCCGGAACAATAATAAACTATAATAATATATATATATAATATATAATTAAATAATAAACCAGTGAGACATCGCGGCGTCCGGAATACTCGACGTTTGTATACATTACTCTCGACTTAATTCTTAACTCAAAACAATAGAAGCGTGTTTCATCAAATATATATTCTAGGAATAGCTCACAATAACGTATGTATATGCAACAGCTTACATAGTCTAATCCGTCCTAAATATCAATAATTTTCTTCTTATTTAAGTTCCTGCATTAATGGACATTACGACATTAATGGGTCAACGGGATGACAATAGAATTTTATTCGATTTGCCTTTGGTATTAAAAGGGCGAAATAAGAGCATTGATTACTAAAAAAGCTTTTAAAATTTCGTAGAGAAAAATATTGTGAGGCGTGGCATGGCGTCAAACTAAATTGCTTCAAAGCAATTATAATAAACTAGAATAAATTTAGAAAAAAAAATTTTTTTAAATGGAATAGAAATGTTTTTGATGGCAATTTTTCAAAAGCGAAAAGTAGAAAAATTATTTCAAATTAAGTATAAGGATAATTTTATGTTAATTTTCAAACACAATTATATAGTTACGATCTATTTTCAGTTGGGAATTGAGGCCCATTGCCGTTGTTCCTTTCTTTCTTTGCTCTTTTCCGCGAAGTTGCTTGAAAAAATATGTGATTATAGTTATTAGTTAGCATTAGCCTATTTCTTTGACAGTTCCTGCATAAAAGTTCATATTCCAAGAATATAGTAGAGTTTAAAATTTGGGCTAATTGCTATGGCGTTAAATAGTTATCTGTTGTAGGATTACGTGAAAATTTAAATAACAAGCGACAGGATCCAACAGTGTACACCCAGATTTTGTGGCTTACCAGCGCATATTTTACTTTGCAATGGAAAGTTTTTAAAAGAATGTGTTCCCCGTCATTCGACGACAACATATTCCTTTAACCCTTGGTTTTAATCTTTGAAAAAATTATCAGGTAACACACATACTCGGACCAAAAAGGACGATGTCCTTCACTTTCACTAGAATTCTCAATATACTGAACGCTTTCACAACTTTGATCAACTTATGCGCACATAGATTATGACTTCAAAATGAGATTTTATCTTGACTGAAAACACATTTTCACTGCTTATAATTTGATTCACATCGTTTTCCTCATAAGTTGCACTTTATTTAACAATTTTCTCCACAAAAATAACATTCAATTGGTATCAGTATTTTTTCTGTTTTACTTATTTCTTTTCTTGTTACATATTGCTAATTATTGTGCTTTCGGAAAAAATTCAGCTGTTAGCATGAAAGACTTTAAACACATACTTTTTCACTCTTTTACACATTTCACAGCCACGTCTCAAAATATTTTGCTTTACGAAACCTTCAGAGCTCTTTCTTTTAATTAATTCTGTTATTTCACTTTTTGAATAATCCAATACCAACGGCCCTATTCAATTCGTAGTTTAAAATGGCTGAACATTTTCACACTTTTACACATTTCGCTGCCACGTCTCAAAATATTTTCCTCTACGAAACCTTCAGAGCTCTTTCTTTTCATTAATTCTGTTATTTCACATTTTGAATAATCCAATACCAACGGCCCTATTCAATTCGTAGTTTAAAAGGCTGAACATTTTCACACTTTTACACATTTCGCTGCCACGTCTCAAAATATTTTGCTCTATGAGATCTTCAGAGCTCTTTTATAACTCGATTCTATATTTTCACCTTTAAAATTATCCAATGCCAACGGCCCTGTTCAATACGTACATTAAAATGGCTACGCCTGAGATAGACATTTTCCATTTGAGCTGTTTCCTATATCAAGCGCTGTTTCAAAAGCAACAATCACGCGCGTTTGATCACAATCAAGGACCTTCGCGGGATTTAAAATTATAGAAGGAACTGTGTCTTTTGTGTTTTATAATTTTCTGCCGTTGCTTTATACTTCCGTAAGTTAACTGCGGGAATGTCACTGCTCCTCTATGATTTAAACTAAGGCGCCAGGCAGTGCGCTGCGCTATTTATAGGCCAAATGCATTGCAATAAATAAGGCATTTGCACCCGACAAAAAAAATAGTTGACAGAAACTGTTTGATTTTCTTATATATCCATACTTTTCAGTCGTTCACTTTCACAAGACGGCATCCCCCTTAGGTAAAAGCTGTTGTTGATTGTATATTGTGGGGAGCCGTTAGAAAGTAATTTGTCCACGGATTCCAAAAAAATTATTTTCATAATTTGAAGTGAATTAGTTTCGAAGTTATAGCTCAAAATGTCGAAAAATATATGGACAGATGGAACCGTGTTTGCTTGAGTCCGACTCGCACCTGACTGCCTTTTCTTAATATTTTTAAGAATATGCCGAAATGTTACGAAGGTTGCTGCTTACATGGCGACTCTGTTTATTCTACAGCTACCACTGTGTTTCAATATACAATTTTTAATAATAAGTCAAAATTACATGAAAAATCAAAATTTATAAAAATCATTTAAGAATATTAATTTTTTTGCTCAGGTATAGAAATAGACGTTTTGAAAATTTTTCGAAACGATAAACGTCAAATGTCACACATCTACGTTTTTGTGAGAACAATGAAATTGCTCGGTTACGCTTTAATTTCTTAAGAATGCAGAACCAACGGAACGATTTCATGCTTTCTTTCAAGCTGCTGTCAGGTTTTTAGAAAAAGTTGAGTTTTATAAGAAGGAATCTTTTGTGGTTCATATTTAAAAATATAATTTTTGATTTAATTCTGTTGACGAGTTGCACGTTACAGTCTCAGTCAAGGGATTCAAAGCAACTGATTTCCAAGCGCTGATTTCAAAACAAGCTACATATTCGTAAAAATATGTTATTCGCTCAGTTTTGCTAGGCGAACTGACTGCATAGCAAAGATATAATTTAAAATATTGTAGAAAACGTAGAAATGTTTCGATATATTTAATAAAAAAGCAATTCGAAACGAATTGGGCAAAATCACTGTCAAAAGATTTAATTCTTTGCAGCTCTGGTAAATAAAACACTCCATATTAATATGAGCAGCTGTAACAAAGTGAACATTTTAAGATAGCAAGGGCAGGTTTTTCGTTTATTGCTTTTATATTCAAGCCAACGGGTTTTGTTACACAGCTCTCAGTTACGTTAATAGCGTTTTTCATTTCGTCATGTTGGGACTCAATTTCTGACTTCATTCAAGGAAAGCGTAACGAAACCATTTTATCAACGCCCTTACATAAACAAAGCTCTCTTACATTTTGAGTCTCTCACTTCGAAAAAATGAAATAAAGCTTAAACATTCGTTCCCCTACTTTCCAGGCTAAAACCTTTTGAACACACTTTGTCATACAAATAATGTACTCTCTGAGAGAGAGGGAAAACCGTAAAATGTGCTTGAACGCAAAAATTAACGTCCAAATTGTTTACCCAATTGGTGGACTTATAGGGTGTTCATCAACCATTAAATGCACATTTTCGAAAGTAGTATATGCTGTTCTTTTAGAATTTTTCAATCTGCTCCGAGAGCTTTATGAACGATTTCTCGTGTTGAAGTTTCTGAATTCAAAAGCAACTGACAAGGACTTGTTTTGATTAATAAGAAAGATGATTCACTGATTAAATATAATTCCGATTTATTGATAAATTCCCAGCCATTTTGATTTAACAGTCATTTTAAATGATTAATTAATCGACTAATAAGAAAACTTTTGGGGTTGTGGCAAATCACTTGACGGAAATGGCAGCGTCATTACTGCCGCCATCGCCACGCCGCCGCAGCTCGAAGTGGCAATATCAAACTCAATTCTTTCATCATTGAAAATTACATAAATTATGCAAAACACACACTCAGCAGAGCGCCTGTTTTGCTGGCTGCGTTCTGGCGTCTACCTGTCTGCCAACGAAAAAATCGCTCATACGCCCAGGCGGCCCTCAGCATTTCACGCTCAATTTAGTGCATATCTGTTGCCGCGTGCCACGCGTACGTTGACACAGCGTCGCTGTGTGCAATCGCATGTGGCGAAAGACGAGGGGTTGGGGTGCAGGCAGGCAGCAGGCATACCCAGCCAAATAGGCGGCAACTCAATTTGCGGCGCTTCCGGGCTACGCCTTTTAAGAGGCGCTCTTAACAAAAACGAGATCAACAGCATGACATTAGTAGTGGTATGCATGTGTGTATGTTTGCATCGGTGTGTATAAGTGTGTGTGCAGGTTATGCGTTTGTATAACTGTTTAAAATGGCATGAATCAATTTGTAAGTTATCTGCGGAACGTCTAGTGTGTTTGTGCATGTGCATGTGTGAGTGTAGCTCGTCATATGAGCGCCAGTTATGACATCATTTGCAAACCAACAAACCAGATTTATTTTGTATGCCGATTTTCCCCCTTATGCGCCGCCTTCACACCGCCTTCAACCAAGTAAAGCTTGTCCCAATAACGAGAGAGAAAGCATTCATTTCCATTTTACATTGGCATACAAATACAACAAGCTACGATCTCCAACTTGAACTGAACACAGGGTTGCAGCTCATTTCAATATTCGCATTGCAAATGGCACAAGGATTTGTTTTTTTTTTAATTTATTATTTATTATTTTTGTCTTTTTTTATGATTTAATAATATATCCGACTTGCTAACGAGGCATATTAAAAATGCGCTGCTTCTCTTTTTTTGCCCCCCCCCCCCCCCCCCCCCACTCCCTTTTATATTATTCGCCATTGTTCTGATTTAAGCGCCTGCCTGCCCCACACACGCTCACAAGTAAACGCCTACACAAACACATGTTGCCCCTTCTCCCACATGCCTCTAATGTTTCCGTTTTGCATTTTCCCATTGCTTGCACCTGTTCGTTTTCTTTGTTTTCATAAAAGCCATAAATAGCAAAAAATGCTGCTGTCACGCTTCTTCCGTTCTTCGGCTTTTCATTCACTTTGACATAAAAAAGCATAAATCTTAATGGTTGCATAAAATCGCTATAAAAACAAGCTAGCAAAAACAACAACAACAACACCAATGAGAAGCACTTGCCAACAAGTGCGCTTAAGCGCAAGAACAATGGCAGTGGGACGTGCTACACATTTTGACAGCGGCAGGTGCAAGTGTCCTTGGTGCTTGGCAATAATATACACCTTCACCTTCAGATAATTGGCAGAACTAATAAAATTAATAAAAGAAGTTGATTCTGAAAGATAAATGTTACAGATTTTTTTATCAAGCAACGAATTTTGATTTTAATATATCGAAATTGAGAGAAAATGTTAAATTTATATTTTGTTGGTATATAGATAAAATTCATACTTTTCTATTTAGTTTAATATTTAAATATTTAAATTCGCTACTATTTAAATTTACTTTTCCTGTTGCGATTTCACTGTGTTTTCAAAATAAGCTTAAATTAAATTGATTTTGATTCGTGTTTTAACCAATCTGCACAGAGGTGTTACTTGATGGACGCGATGCCGAACTCTTCGAAAAAGTTATTACAAAACTGTTTAAAAATCCATTTCATTTCCACATTTCCTTGCCCGTCTGGTCTGTTACTACGTAATGCAGATGAATGACGTAACGAAAAATGCGAAAATCCCAAAATTATAACGGCAAAATTTTTGCATACGAAAATGGGCAAAAAACGCGTGCAAAAAACGACGTAAGGCGGGGGAACGTAAAGCAAGAAAATTCAATTAAAATCGCGCGGTTTTCTAACGTAACGAAAAAGGAAAAATCGCAATTTTCGCCGCAATCCGGAAAATTTCAGGATTTTTCTGCTCTACGTGACGGCAGAAGGGGTAAGGAATGCAGCGAAACGCATCCCGGCAATTTGCGACGCATTTCGGCGAAGACGTAATCCCCCGCCTTACGTCGTTTTTTGCACGCGTTTTTTGCCCATTTTCGTATGCAAAAATTTTACCGTTATAATTTTGGGATTTTCGCATTTTTCGTTACGTCATTTCATCTGCAACGACCGACCAGACGGGCAAGGAAATGTGGAAATGAAATGGATTTTTAAACAGTTTTGTAAAATTTCCAATAGAGGCGGTTGCGAAAAAAACAAAACGTGCTTTTTATCTACTAAAATACCAACGCGTTCCAGCTCGGCTCGGTATTTTCTCTGCACAGCCGAGAACCTGCTCACTTCGGAGAACAATATCTGCTGTAAAGTAGCACACTAGCGCACACTAAGATAAAATTCACACTTTTCTACCTAGTTATGACTAATATTTTTCTAAGAGCGTTTGCCAACCACAATTGGCCTAGGTATGCTAGATACCGCCGCACTCGCCTTACGGCGCCATCTAGCTGTGAGTTGGAAGTTAGCTGTGTTTTCCAACAGCCGCTGTGCGTGCTTCTGAAGTGAGACTCGCAATAAGCCACTGTGCAGAACATTTTGACACAGGCAGGCAAATTGAGAAATTGAGTGTGCTCGGAAAAATGGCCAGGCGGGAAGAAATATTTAAAAAAGAGAAAGAGAAAAATCAAGCTGCAGATTGAGTGTTTTTGTTAGTGATTGCGGGAATTCAACTTCTGATTTTGGCGGTAAAGTTGGAAAAACGAAAAGATAATAAAATCAGAAGTGCATGAAAGAGACGAGGGCGCTTTGTGTAACATTGTGCAAAATCGGAAAGTTGTCTGCTCTGACGTCATCGCGCGGCACATTTTAATGTAAACTATTTCACTTAATTACATTAATAAACCGCAAATTAAATTATGTGCAGTTGCACGTGGGCACACACACACGCACACACACACGTACCAGTGCTTGCAAATCCACTTGCAGCGTGAACCGTTGAATGAGTGAAAGGATAAAGTAGAGCTATGTGAAAAATAATGAAAAGCGCTTACCTGAGGGACAGACGACTTCAGCAGCGGCTGCAATGTGAATGCACGAATATGCTTTGAGCACTCAAACACGCAGCTATGCATGAAAGCAAGCGTGCAATTTATGGATTTGTATGTGTGCGTGTGCCATAATTCAATTTATTTGCGCAACTTCATGTAAACCACATGTAAAATGACGTATTTACTTTCATTAAAAGTATGCGAAGCCAAAACAATTCACTGCCCATACGCAAACACACACGCACTCACATTCAAGCGTAGGGATACAAACATGAGCGTAAGCAAGCTTTCCGAAAGGGGTCCACTTTATTATTTATTTGTTTCGAAAATATAATCTAAGAACTCGAGGCAATACTTACATATGTGAAATTGTATTCATGAACTTGAGCGTATGCAGATAGGGCCAGGGGAACAATTGCCCAGCTCTACCTCAAAGTTACGAAATAATGCACTAGAATATATATGTCAACAAATTTTGGTATCTTTATACCCTACACCTATGGTAATAGGGTATAATAACTTTGTGCGAAAATTATAACGCATTAAAGGAGACGTTCTAGGTATAGACATAAGTATATGGAAATGCTTAGAATCACTTTCTGTCTTGATTTCCGGTTGTCCGTCTGTACGTCTGTCTGTCTGTCTGTCTGTCTGTCTGTCTGTCTGTCTGGCTGGCTGTCCGTTGGCGCAGGAGAGAAAGAAGGAGTGGTCCGATTTGGACCAAATTTGCCACAGTCGCAGTGAACCTTCCACTACTTCAAGTTCTGAGATTAGCAAAATCACCCGAACGACAAGCCCACAACGGGCCTGTTAATCCCACTACCTCGGATTTTTTTTGGTAAAATGGCTATAATTTGTCTAATTACTCATGAAAAAGAATTATACTTGGTATTCAAGTTAAGAGGTAGGTCTTCTATGTCTCACGAAAAAATGGGGGTGCCCGCCCACTATATAGTCGAACAAATTTTTCCGGTAAAATGGCTCTCAATTAACTATTTATGAATTTAAACGAATAAAATTTGGTTCTTAATATCAAATATCGGCCCTACATGTCATATTATAAAATGGTCGTGGTCCGCCCACTATATAGGCGGTAAGCTGAAAATCCTCATAACTTCCATAATATATAAGAACGTTCATATTTGGTAACTTTATTGCTGGTAAGAGTACCTTTAAATTTTAAAAAATCCGCCCACCATGAAGGCGGTAAATAATATATATCGCTAATTTATGTTGTAGTCCCTCCAGAGTATCAATAGTTGCATTATATACAGTTCTATAAGGAATACCTTTTAGTTTGACAAAAATGGGCGTGGACCGCCCACTCAGTTATTTGGTGTAGGGTATTACTCTGTCGGGGAAACCCGACTGATGCTTCCTTACTTTTTTTTATTGCTTGTGTTTAGGCCAAACGCCCTAGTATCAGTTGTACCGGTTCGGCTGGAGCGAGGTGGCAACTTGCTGCAAAAGAGTCGCCTGGGCCCGAGTGCTGCAAGCCGGTGGCGGTAAGCTGCGCTCGGGCACTTGCGATTCAAACCTCCAGCGAACCAGGTAAGACCACTTTTCGCTGCTCCTCCATATGAGGACCTAATTTAATTATATATATTGTTGTGCCATCTTCTCCATATGAGGAGACCACCAGTTTCTTAAAGTCAATAAATTAGTTGCATACGTTTTATAACGAGTAGTGGAAATTTGACTTTTAATTTATTTTTCACTAATTCGCTTTGGTTTTTCTCTATCTTTTCGTTCCCTTTAAACCCTGCCCTTTCAACGCCGATTGAACCCGCACTTAATTTATATATTTTCGTTTGACGTCATATGCGGCAAACCCCTGGCGAACTCGCCATTTTGGTCCTTCGAGCCGGATTTCGGCTTTTTGGAAAGCGGCATTACAACTTTAACCAGCGCACACGAACGAAGTGTCATAGTGAATTCATCAACTTATTAAATAGTGCAAAAATTCGAAGAAGCAACAGATTTGAACCTTCAACGAATCTTAAGCAGCGGCTTAAAATACCACACAACTTTAAACGAACCACTACCAAAAGTGCATATCACAACTCTAAAACGCATCGGACTTTCCAGCAATCAGCAATTTTAAATCGCAACATTTTTGCGCAACGAATTTACAACATTTTCAACAAGTTGCTGCTGTCACAGGTGCGTACAATTATTGGTGATAGGAGTGCGTTTTCTTTTTATAAATTTGTAACACGAAAATAAATTCAAAAAAAGGTGCATTTTATATATTACAATAATTTTGAATTCCTCCCTGCATTTTTTATATGGGAACGACTTGCACAAATATAAGTGCAATTCGTTTTCATATTGTCCCGGGCGTTGACCTCGCAGTCTCTTGGAAGAAAAGTACATAGGAATCATATGTTCCTATGTACTCTGCCTAAACAGCACATCTCTTTAGGTAGACTTCACTGTCCAACAAGAAGTTTGAGAACGAAACAAAACTTCGTTCTCAAATTTAGCGCCACACTTACATATATATCCATCAAATATATTTCGCTCACTCACTCATTGCCAATTCATACGTATCATTCCCATTCACTGCTCACTTGCACACCAGTCACACTTGCCTATGCAAGAGCAAGAAGCTCACATACACACTCTCACACACACTGCTCGCACACTGTTCCCACTTGCCTCGCTCTCACACCCCTACCGTCGGTCAGTAGGTCAGGGATCGTTTGGCACGATTTCGCTCATTAGCGAAAATCGAAAAAGTACACCAACCCTGAGTTTCGTGAGCACAGCTGCCATATTTTGCTTTGAAAAAGAGACGGACACAAGTCCGGTCTATTTTGATTTTGATTTTTTTTAATATAATAAAGTGCAATTCAAAGGAAATAAAGATAATAAACGTGAATTTAACGTAAAAGTAAAGTGAAAGTAAATTCATTTCAATTCACGCAACGTAAATAACCGACAAGTGCACAAGAAGGAAGGAAGTCCGACAAGCCGGCAGCCAAACAACGTGGGACAAACAAGTGTAAAGGGCTCCAAGCACGGAATTCGGTATTCCGTGCTACAGGTTTGTCGTTCCGGACAACTTTTTACGGAACATATAATCCGCGCCGTCTTTCCTTAATCCCTTTTTAGTCAATCGGAATACATCTATAAAGTGTGACAAGTGAGCCAGCGGCAACAACAAAACAGTGTGCCAAAAGCGTGTGAAATACCCATACAGTGGTTCCCAAACGCGAGTGCACCACAAGTGAGTGAGCAACAAATTATAGTATAAATTTATATACTTTATTAATATTAGAAATATTGATTATAATATTACCAGCCAAACCAGGGTTGTTTGGCTAAATTTTTATAAGAATACCCAAATCTGATCGGGAATTTGTGGGAATTTTTTGTGCAGTTAAGTTGTTTGCACGTACGCGTTGGGCTGTTGGCCATATTTAGTGGACATTTTCAACCACATTGAAAAGTTTTCGATCGGTGTTCGGCGATCTTTAAGATTTACCTTGGTATCGTTCGGTGGACTTCAAATAAAGGTTAAATCCCAGTTTGGCGGATTTGCTTTTTGGTCGTAATTTCCGAAATTACCAATTGCAATAAATTAAAATTTTTTCCTGCGGTTTGGTCAAATCTTGGTTCAAATTGAGTTGGACACGAACGGCAATTATAATATATTTCGTCATTTGTCGGTGCGATAGTATCAAATAAAGTTTCGTTTAATTTTATCTATAATTTCACGGTCACGGTGCAATTGTTGTTCGATTTTTAAAAATACTTCGAAGTGTTTCAAGCGGTTCTTTGCAATTTATTTAAACACAATTCTTTCGTTGCACAATTGTTTGCTGCAACAGTTCGAGCGGTTGCAATTTAATTTCGTTTCATAATTTTTTGCAAATAATTTGTGCGCACCGTGGGCCTTTGCCAAGCTGCATTGGCAGTTTTATATTTGATTTGTTCGTGTTTTTCGCGGTTTGGTTTTCGAATTTAACTTTGTTAAAGGTGGAAATTATTGAATTTCCTTTTCAAGTTGCTCTATTTTCCGCAAGATTTTATCATTTCACACCGATTTTCGGGAACGGTGTAAGAGTCCGAAACTTAAAGAGTTCACCCCTTTTTTCGGTACGGGGTTAGTATAAGTTCTGTTGAAGCTGAAGTGTCGCTTCATAAATTGGGCGGTGTTCAATTAGTTGGTTTGTCCGAATATTTACTTTCGCTAGTCCAAAAAAAAATGGCAGCAATTAAAGAGTTCAACCGCGTAGCCGAAGAGCTAATCGAATTCGAAAGCGAGTTCAATGACTCGATAGACCAGCATTCTGTGTTCTCTATCGAGGTGCAAAAGGCGGAATTGAACGCCCTTTGGCAATCCGTAAAAACGGCTTATGCAGCCGCCATTCCGGCGATGTCTGCGTCTGTGACTAGCACAGAACTGGGATTGGACACAATTAAGTCCACATACAAAAACTGCTACGCTGCATACGTAACTTGCGCAGCTTTGATGGGCGAATTCGCTCATAATCTGTCGTCCGTCCGACCTGCCAGCTCTACTATGCTGGCAGCGGAAAGGCCTGCTGAAGCAGCTGCCACCACCTTTCATGTGAATCTTCCGCCATGTGATACTCAATTATTTTACGGCGATTACACAACATGGCCATCCTTTAGGGACTTGTTTACGGCCATTTACGTTAATAACTCTCGGTTGAGCCCTGTGGAGAAGTTATTCCACCTCAACCAGAAGACTCGTGGGGAAGCAAACGAGATTGTGAGGAAATCCCCTCTTACCCATGAAGGTTTTACGACCGCATGGAAGAATCTGGTTGATCGGTATGAGAATCGTCGGATTCTCGTCAATACCCAACTAAAGATTTTGTTCAGTCTTGCGCCAGTTCCCTCTGAGTCCGGGGCCGGGCTCAAAAAATTGCAGAGGGAGATCAATAACTGCATTGCAGCCTTGGAACTGCACGGTGTGGATGTGAAAAACTGGGATGCGATATTCACATACCTATGCTCGACCCGGTTACCGGAGACCACCTTGGCTTTGTGGGAACAAACCTTGGTGAAGAAGACCGAGATTCCCAAGTGGGAAGATCTTGACAAATTTTTGACCAGCAGATTCCAAACGCTGGAAACCGTGGCGGATATCCGCAGCGGCCCGCTATCGAGCGGCCCACCGGCGAGCACTAATCGGTCCCAGCCGCGCCCAATCGAGGGAGCTGCAAGAAATTTTCGGGCGCACCATGCAAACACATCGCAGGCCCAGAACAATCTCGGGTGTAGGCTTTGCTCTTCTAAGCAACATATATTGCGTAATTGTCCGCGGTTCTTAGATATGAATCCGAAGCAAAGATTAGATGCCATACGGAAGCAGCACCTCTGTATCAATTGCTTCTCTAATTCCCATGAAGTACGGGATTGTAGGAGCTACGTGTCATGCAGCACATGCAGAGGAAAACACCACTCGCTGCTGCATCGAACAGATTCTAGCGAAGAGGGTCCTAGTCCTTCTGGAACATGTCCGGCGGATCCCCCCGCATCTCACCCGCCATCCAATTCAGGAAATTCTCGTCCTAATCCTTTCGGGCCCTCGACAAGTCGGGTACACTCGGGGTTTGCTGCAACCACCCAACGGGTGTTGCTCGGTACAGCCATGGTGACCATATGTCACATGGGAAGTAAATTTACGGCTAGAGCATTGCTAGATTCGGGGTCGGAAGGCACATTTATTTCGGAGCGCTTGCAGAAACGTCTCCAGCTTCCAACTGATAAGGCTCGAGCACAGGTCTCGGGCTTAAATCAGGTAATTTCCGCCACTAGCAGCAAGATGTGTACGCTAAGGCTCGGCTCTCTAGCGAGGTCCGACTGGAACATCGAAGCAAGGGCTTTGGTGCTTCCACAATTGACCGGAAATCTACCTTCCGAATATATAGATGCTGCGTCCCTTCAGGATTTGCCAGATTTGCCGCTTGCGGATGCCCGCTTCTATCAGAGTGACCAGGTCGATGTCCTCATCGGAGGAGATTTGTATCCCAACGTCATTTTGGACGGAGTGAGGCATAGGGTCCTCGGGTCACTACTGGCCCAGGAGACAGTGTTTGGATGGGTACTAACGGGCCCACTCCCTGGCAAAGAAGCACCAGAAGCACAGACATATTCTGTGCATTACAGCGAGGTCGCCTTAGATCAGCAAATAGCTCGCTTCTGGGAACTGGAGGATATTCCAAAACAGAGGTTTTTGTCGGGGGAGGAGCAGTTCTGCGAGAGATTATACACGGAAACGACTCGCCGTCAGGAGGACGGCAGGTACGTCGTCCAGCTACCCTTTAAATCAGGAGATTTACCGGAGCTGAGACTAGGCGCATCCCGACATCGTGCTTTGGCTCAATTCTTGCGGAATGAGAGAAGTCTTGCTAGGAAACCGGAGCTTAATGTTCAATACAGCAAGGTGATCCAGGAGTATGTAACGTTGAAACACTCCCACAAAGTTCTCGGAGAGGAAATCTCGCGTTTTCCTCATTTCTATCTCCCGCACCATGCGGTGATAAAGCCAGAAAGCACGTCGACGAAAGTTCGGGTCGTATTTAATGCATCAAGCCCTACGTCAACCGGCGTGAGCCTGAACGATGTGCTGCATACAGGTCCGGTATTACAAGCCGACCTGACTCTGCTCATATTGCGATGGAGAATATTCCGCTACGTTTTCAGCGGCGACATCGAGAAGATGTATCGCCAGATTTTGGTTGATAAGAAGCACACCCCTTATCAACGGATCCTGTACCGAGAGTCGCCAGATGCGCAGATCGAGGATCTAGAACTGGACACAGTAACCTTTGGAGTTAATTGCGCTCCGTACCTTGCCATACGAACGTTGCACAAGTTGGCTGAAGACGTCGAACGGAGCTACCCCCTTGCGGCGAAGGTTCTAAAGGAAAATATGTACGTGGATGATGCGTTAGTCGGGGCCCATAATATCGAAACAGCGTTAGAGACTCGCGATCAGCTGACGGCGGCATTGAGTTCCGCTCGGCTACCTCTTCGAAAATGGACCGCTAACTGCAAAGCCATTCTCGACGGCCTTCCCAAGGAATACCTGCTAAACGAGGATTTCCTGGAGCTGGAAGACTCCAGTATTACAAAGGCACTAGGCATTCGTTGGAATGCGAGTACAGACCTTTTTTATTTTTCTCCAACAGATATCGAGGTTAAAGGATCTTTTACAAAACGCGAAGTTTTGTCGCTAATCGCCAAGCTATTCGACCCGGCAGGATGGCTGAGCCCAATCATTGTCGTGGCGAAGATTCTGATGCAGGACATCTGGTTGGAACGCATCGACTGGGACCAGGAAATCAGTGGTCCAATCTTGCAGCGATGGAAAACGTTTTTAAGTTCCTACGGCTGCATAAAGAAAATTCGAGTGCCGAGATGGATTCAATTCGCTCCAGAGAGGAGGACCGAATTACATGCGTTCTGTGACGCATCGGAGAAGGCGTACGCTGCAGCCATATACATTCGTGTGGAAAACGAATGCTCCGAAATCAGCACTAACCTCCTTGTTTCGAAAACCAAGGTAGCGCCTGTGAAGACCGTTTCGCTACCGCGCTTGGAATTATGCGGAGCGGTGCTGATGGCTGACATGATGGAGGCGTTGCTGCAGGAGCTTCCCATCAGCCCCCATCGAATATGTTATTGGACAGATTCGACGATCGTGCTCTGTTGGCTTAAAAAACCACCGTGTACTTGGACCACATTTGTTGCCAACCGAGTGGCAAAAATCGTGGAAAAGGTCGAAACCACAAATTGGTTCCACGTCGACTCAGAGGACAACCCGGCAGATCTGGGAAGTCGCGGAGTTTTACCACAAGATCTGGTGGATAACACCCTATGGTGGAACGGGCCCTCGTGGCTAGGGAAGGATCCCTCGCACTGGCCTTTACCTGCAGATACAGAGGATCATGACTGGTCGACTTCGTTGGAAGCCAGGCCACTCCGAGCACATTTTGCTTATTTTCCAAAGTACGAAGATCAATTGGAAAGATTTTCGGATTTGGCTCGGGGTTTGCGGGTACTCTCTTATGTGTACCGGTTTTATCATCGGCTGCACCCCGAGTTTAAGGACAAATTCGAGTTCGAGTCCTCGGAGGTGTCAAGCAAAGAGATCGAGCACGTTAAAACTCGGCTGATAGTCGCCTGCCAGAAAGCGAACTTTGCTTCCGACTATCGAGACGTGCATGAGAAGCAGCCGTTAGCAAAGAAAAGTGCGCTGCTTACTCTCAATCCGTTTTTAGACTCCTCCGGAGTCCTGCGAGTGGGTGGACGATTAGCGTTGTCTCCATCCCTCTCTTATGATGAACGTCACCCGATTTTACTTCCCAATCAGTGTCGCTTGGCCAAGTTGTTGGTGCAATTCACTCACCAGGTCAGCTTGCACGGGGGAAATCAATTAGTATTGCGACTAATTCGAACCCAATTCTGGATTATACGGGCCAAAACTTTGATTAAGTCCGTAATCCACAATTGTAAAATCTGCGTTATCTACCGCAAAAAAGAGCGGACGCAGCTCATGGCAGCACTTCCCGCTGAACGCACAACACTCAGTCGACCGTTCGCCTGTACGGGTGTTGACTTTGCAGGCCCATTCGACATTAAGAGCTTTCGAGGTCGAGGCTGCGTTATTTCCAAGGGATATGCCTGTATTTTTGTGTGCTTTGCGACCAAAGCAATCCACTTGGAGGCCAGCAGCGATCTTTCAACTGCCGCCTTCATGGCAGCCTTCGCCAGATTCGTCGGCAGAAGAGGACGTCCGACTGACATCTATTCCGATAATGGGACCAATTTTGTGGGAGCGTCCAAAGTACTCAAACGGGAGTCTCGGGAATTTATGCGCGCAGCAAGAGACTGCGTTCTAAGTAGCCCAGCACACCAAGAACTTAAATGGCACTTCATCCCCGCTGGTGCTCCCCATATGGGAGGATTGTGGGAGGCGGGAGTGAAGAGCTTCAAGTCCCATTTCAAAAAGATAGCCATCTCTTGCAAATACACATTTGAAGAGTTTTCAACATTGTTGGCCCGCATCGAAGCGTGCCTCAATTCTAGACCGTTGGGACCTATGTCCGAAAATCCAGAGGAGGTAGCCCCTTTAACCCCAGGACATTTTTTAGTAGGCAGTCCTTTATTGGCTCAGACGGAGCCCGAAACGTTAGATGACCCAATCTCTATAGTCAACCGTTGGCAAAGATTGAAAGCCATCCACCAGCTATTTTGCAAGCGGTGGAAAAATGAATATTTGCACGAACTCCACAAACGATTTAAGTGGAAATACCCACAAAGAGACTGCGAGGTAAACGATTTAGTCGTCATTCGCGACGAAAATCTGCCGCCGAATGAATGGCGACTGGGAAGGATTACGAAAATCCATACAGGCCCAGATAAACGAGTACGAGTCGCGGAGATAACCACCAATCGTGGCGTTATCACCCGTCCAATTGTCAAGCTCGTTGTTCTACCACCGTCCTAATCCTAGACGCCCTATAACCTCTTTATGTTTTTTTGTTGTATAGTCTAGATCGATCCATCATGAGCTTTAAGATTAACTCTGTCAAGCGCAACAAGGCGGCAGCTACCATTACATGCCGCCTCTGCCAAGGCCGCCACCCACTGCGATTTTGCAGCAATTTCCGCGCCATGGACGTGGAACACCGACTGCGCGCGATACTGCTGCACCGCTTTTGCGCCAACTGCTTGGCGCCAGACCACCTTCAGGACCGCTGCCAAAGCGAGCTGCTCTGCCGAGTGTGCCAGGAGCGGCACCATACTCTGCTGCACGAGCGGAGCGCGCCGGCCAACCGTCTTGGAGCTCGTCCTCGACCGTCGCGCCCAAGGCGATTGTGCCCGGATGCGCTGATCATCGACACGTCTTCTGATGACAGCGATAGACCTCGTCCAAGACCGTCGCGGCTATCGCTCCAGGAGGTCGTACGGCAGCACGAGCAAGCAGTGCAGCCATTGCCAACCAGGGACCTCGCCCGTCAATTCCGGCCCCCGCTCCAGAGCCGAACGTCGCGCAGATCGCGACCAAGTAGAGGCGGCGCGCGCAGCCAACCTGACCTGCCACACGCTGGAGCTCGTCCACGACCGTCGCGCCCACGTGCTGAGCAGCGTCGCCGAACGGGGCCCGCTCACGCTGGAGCTCGTCCTCGACCGTCGCGCCCACGCGTCGAGCGAGGCCACCGACCGGAACTCCCTCGCGCTGGAGCTCGTCCTCGACCGTCGCGCCCACGCGTAGTGGAGAACCGCCAGCAGCTCGCTCCATATGACGCGCGCTTGCAACTCGCCGAACGCGCGCCGCCCATCTTGACACAGCATCTAGTGTCACTGCCTCCAACAGCAATAGTTCGAATCCAGGGCCGAGGAGGAACACAGATTGTTCGAGCCTTAATCGACTCCTGTCGGGAAATGTCGATAGTATCCGACGCCGTTGTGTCACGCTTGGGCATGATGATCTCCCGTGGGGAAGCTCATGACACTTGCCTGCTGTCGATTCGTGGGGTCTCCGGAAACGGCGACCAATTCAACGTACACGCTCAGATCCAGCGCGGGCTAAACTGCGTCAGCCCATCGCGGTCATTGGATGTGCGCCAATTGAGCGATTTCGAAAATCTGATGCTGGCAGATCGCCGTTATTATGAGTCGAGGCCTGTAGAGCTCATTTTGGGCGCCGATGTTTATGCCCGCATCTTGCGTGCCGGCATTTTCCCCGGACGTACAGGGCAGCTAGCCCAAAACACAACCTTCGGCTGGGTTATATCTGGCACCTGCCCCCTTTGAAAACGCCATTTTTTTTAATTTTGCACTCCTTATTGAATACTATCACCAATAATTGCGCACAGAATTTTGAATTTTTTGAATATTTCTTATACGTATTATGCTTAGTTGTAAGCCGAATTTTGCATTTTTTTTGAATATTTGTATATATGCTTAGTTATAAGTTTGAAGTTTTGAATTGCCCTTTTTCTTTATATATCTTTAACAATATTGCAGTGGTGCTGCAAGGCGGGCGGCAATGTTTAGGCCAAACGCCCTAGTATCAGTTGTACCGGTTCGGCTGGAGCGAGGTGGCAACTTGCTGCAAAAGAGTCGCCTGGGCCCGAGTGCTGCAAGCCGGTGGCGGTAAGCTGCGCTCGGGCACTTGCGATTCAAACCTCCAGCGAACCAGGTAAGACCACTTTTCGCTGCTCCTCCATATGAGGACCTAATTTAATTATATATATTGTTGTGCCATCTTCTCCATATGAGGAGACCACCAGTTTCTTAAAGTCAATAAATTAGTTGCATACGTTTTATAACGAGTAGTGGAAATTTGACTTTTAATTTATTTTTCACTAATTCGCTTTGGTTTTTCTCTATCTTTTCGTTCCCTTTAAACCCTGCCCTTTCAACGCCGATTGAACCCGCACTTAATTTATATATTTTCGTTTGACGTCATATGCGGCAAACCCCTGGCGAACTCGCCAGCTTGAGTGTATAGTTTCATAAATACTTCGGTGCATAAACTTTGTTTTTGAAAGTAATTGTGCGCTTCTTTCATGCTTTTGAACCAATTTTATAAATATTATAATGGGAAGACATTTTCAAAAAGTTACGTTGCTGTCATGTCTTTAGAAAAAGTCAAAATTTCTCTATCAATAACATTTTTTATTTATGTCAATCTGAGATTGTTCGAACAGAAAATAGCATGTGATGGAAACAGTTGAAAGTAGCTATTAAGATGCTTATATATACATACATACATACATATGCTAATAGTAAATATATATATTTTTTCAGTAAAACTATTTTTTGGATTATTTATGATTTCGGAGTTCTACCAGAACAGCCGCCCCTACCGGCATACGCCCATGCACACAGGTGAGTAAAATATTAACTGTCAAAGGATTTCAGTTGATTGCGCATGCTGCCACACAAATTGCTCTCAATTCAATCATTTCACTTTGAGTGTGTGTGAGTGTGTGTCATGTAAAGGCCTTGCAATATTGCATGTAATTGATTTATTAAGGAAAAATTATGCGGCGGCCGAAAATGCGTAGGCAGCTCATAAATTTAAAAGCAAAACGTTGGCAGCTGCACTCCTCCTCTCTTTCCCCTTCGGAAATGTCAGGAAGTGCATGTGCTTTGGATGTGCGGCACAGACACAGGCAGCGGCTTGTGAAAATGAAATGTAATGACCTTTTTGTATTGTCCTTTTTATGTAGGGCTGGAAGCAATGCTGCCGGTTTGTTGCATGTGCAGTGGCAACAATTAAACAATCGCAATCAACAGATAACAAGCAAAAGCAGCAACCGAAATAATTTCATCTTTTGTGCATATCCTGTGTGAAGAACAGCTCATGTCTGCGTGGGCGCAAAAACAACAAGCAACAGCGAGGCAAAGCCAGCGAAAGCCACACCATGCACGAGTGTGAAATGAATCCGGCGCGTGGGAACTGCGAAACATGTTGCAATTTGTGTGCATTATCCTTGATATCCTTGAAGCTCGCAACTCGACGGCTGTACTTGCGCCCGGTTGTTGTGACTCGAGCTCGACTGCGGTGCGTGTGGGTGCATGTACCGGCGCGCATTCGTCTCTAATGCCAGGCCGTGCGTATGAAGGATATTGCATGCCAGGCTCTCCTCTACCTTGTGTGTGTGTGTATGGGAGGGTGGCTGGGTTGCAGCTCCAGCTCTTGCTCGCAATTCGCAAAATCGCAAATGCCATATAATTTCGAGATGTCGTTTCAGTTAAGCTGAAAGGACTTCTTTATGCGCGCAACTCTCGAAAATGTTGCACGAATGCGCCGCAAGTTGGAGCAGCTGGAGTATTCGTGCTGCAGGCATGAAGAGAAGAGTGCATGAAGAAAGCTGTAGCGTGAAAAACCCGCGCTCGCAATTCCTTCATTTGCTTGGAATGTGCTTTTAAGAAATGAGCGCAATAGAATGAAAAAGGACGAGTAAAACTGAGGACTTACGAGCTGCAGAAATATTGCATCTGCTTATTGCGAAAAAAGGCAGAAAACGAAAAGGATAAAAAGCGTAGCGAGCGCAGAAATTAAATGAAATGCGCAAGCAGGACCAGCGGCGGCAGTGGAGCAGGCAAGAGGAACGGCAGCACTTACGGCAAGCAAATCGCAAAGCGAATGCACGAGGGCTTCCGTTGGGAATATGCCGACACACACACATACACACTGAGAAGAAAACGAAAGCAATGTGAAGTAGGAAGAGGATCAACAGCAGTCGTCACTAGAGTCCGACCGAACGCTCGGTCTCGGTCTCGGTTACCGAACAGTTCGGCCAAAAGGTTCGGGTTCGGTCTCGGTTCGGTCTCGGCTAAAAAAGGCCGAGTATTTAGCCGAACAGTTGAGGAACAAATTGTATAGTTTTAAACAAAATTTAAATTTTTTAATAATACTTTTTATTGATTTTTCATACATCAGATGCTTAATGTAGGTATTTATACCTCAAAAGAATTGGTTTTTATAATAAAATGTATTTTTTCCTAAAAATGTATAAATTTTTTAAAATTAAAATTCTTCTTCTTTTTTTTGCATATGTAATCGAAAGGTTCGGTCTCGGTCTCGGTCTCGGTCTCGGTCTCGGCCGAACATTAAAAAAAGGCCGAACGCTCGGTCTCGGTCTCGGCCAAAATTTCGGGTTCGGTCGGACACTAGTCGTCACTGCTGAATTGTGTGTGTGTGTGTGCCAGCCAGAAACTTCTTCGAGGAGCTGCTAGCTGCTGCTGCAATAAATCAACCTCAGAAGTGGAGCTATTTGGTTAACCCTCTCACGCATGGCAGTGCCTTTAGGCATTCTCACATTTGTTACATTATGTTACAAGTTTGAAGAATTTTCGCATTTTTGGAAATACGGAAGCAGTGCGGATATATTCTCTTTGCTTTGCTCTGAAATTTCAAAGGGGAAAGGAATATTAATTTAGTTTTCCTTTTAGTTAGCTTTGTTGTTTTGAAAGGCTAGTATATGAAATTATAATAAATTTGATTGTTGTTACAAAAACAGTTGGGCAAAAATTTAAGCAAAAAAAGGAGATGCCATCCTTGGGATAATTCTTCTATATAAATGTGATTAGCTTTCAAGCAATTTGTTGTTAAAGCATTGATATTCTATATTCTGTACAATATCTGAGTACCAGCTAAAAACATTTTGTATACCAATTCCGATTATTACTACTTACTTACTTGGTCTGAACAACCTGCTACCGGATTGCGATCTGACGTACGGCTTCTCTACTCCACACCAATTGACATTTTTTGAAAAAATAAATCGGAAAAATTAATATCGGCAACGAATTAGCTTAAAAAGATTTGTTAGAATCCGAAATCAAACAAGAAAAATAAATCATGCCTCAGAGGCGTAAGAACTTGTTTGTTGACGTCACTATAGTGCAAAGGATGCGTGGCGTCAACGGTGAGGCAAGCAAAAAAATTGAGCAGGTCGCACACCGGGAACTTTTTATATTAAAACAATCGAGAAGTTGCTTGTGGATGTTGAGATAGATCGTTTAAAAAAATTTAACTGTTTTAAATAGTGACTAAGGGCAATCGGAATTATATAACGGAATCCGCTTGAGGCGAAAGGTAATCGTATTCATCGCATTAATCGTATTAATCGCAATAACAGTAAATAGACATGCCTCATTTTCAAAATAAACGGCTCAATTGATAGTCAGACTGACTAGCCATTTAAACCAACCTACCAACCAAGTATCTGTTGAAATAATATTTTGAATTTTGACTACGTCAGAATAGTGCTATAAATCTATTTTTTTCGGGGAATAATTTTTTTCGGTATGAAATAATACCAAATCAATGGAAATCAAAGGGGCCTGTTGGCCGAGCCGCCGTGGTTTGCCACATTTTCCAAGAAATTTTGATATAGAAAGACCAGAATGCTCTGACTCTCGTGGAAGTTGTAAGAAACAAAAAAAAGAAAACCGATTTTATCAGCATTTTTTAAGTTTATTTGCAATAAAAATATACCGAAGAAGAGCATAGCAAAAATTCAAGTCAACTGGAATGGTCGTTAAATTAAAGAGCGAACCCGATTTCGAAAACAACACAAGCCATGTCAAGTTCCGCTTCTTCAGCTCTGCTTTCAGTGGAGTCGATTGCTTGGGCGCACTTTCACGGTTTTATGGGCTCACTTTCATACACATGCATCCATTGTTGCCCAACACTGCTACGCAATCTTCTCATTTGGCTAATGGGGTGCCGCTTATCCCCCACAAACATGGCATAGCATGTTGTCGGCTTACTTACGAGTAGCATCGTTGGCAGCCTTGACTGGCATTTGGCGTGGCTCGCTGAGGCTCGCTTCCCTTGATAAATGTGTTGCATTTAAACTCTTGCATGTTGCCACATCTCATTTGAGTTTAGCAAACAGGAGCAGAAGCAGCAGCCATGAGGAGAGCGCGACATTGGCACCGCAACTGCAGGCTTAGCTACTATTTCCACTAGCGCCGATGTCGCTGCCACTTCAATTGTGACTTCCATCTGCACGCGCTGCGTCCCGGTCATTGGGGGTGTATGCTTGCGGTGGCAGGATGCGCGTGAGTATTCAACCACAAAGAGACAAAGTTTCCAGCATGTACGAAATGTCAGAATTTGACATTTTAAGGGTGCTAATAGACACAGAGACTTCGACATAATTTATGGCCAACAAAAACTTCAAGCCTGCTGAATTTAGTGTTGTTGTTGGAGCGGCAGTATTGTGTGAGTGTGCGTGCATGTGCTGTTAGCAGGACATGTTGCTTGGACAGTTCACATATCATGCCGGTGGGTCTAAGCTATGGTGGCAGTGGCAGCAGCAAACAGGATACACTAGCACAAATGTTGCCAGCCACTGAAGCGACTACACACACACACAGTTAGTTGTCACAGCGGCGGCAACAATGCTGCTGCACACGCTCTCGCATTGTTCCCGAGCACATGCCTTCCGACAGCAACGAAAATAATATGATCTTCTCAAGCTTTTATCTGGCTCAGCTCTGAAGGCAACTCACACTGGCGCAGAGACGGCGACATATACTACGAAGGATATGCTGGAGAGCCTGTTGCCTGCTGGCTGCTACGAATGTATGTGTGTGTTTGTGTGGCAGTGTGGAAATGAATAAATTCAATTTCCATTTAAATGCCATGCCATTAATCAATGCTGACCCAGAGAGTAGCCTTTTTAAAATTATTATCAGCATTTTAGCTCTGGGTCCTTTTGGTTTGTGTAATCCTGCGCGCAATCATTTCACATGCACAAACTGTATGAACAACAGCAGCAACAACCACAACAACAATGTCATGCATTATTATGCATTTTAAATGGCTGTCGACTTTGTTGTTGTTGAGTCATAATGGCCAGATTTAACATGCATTCCCGCTTGTCTCGTTATCGTTACATTGAATGTGCCGTTGGATTTTCTGTGTGTGCATAATTTCATGAATGTGTGTGTCTGTTTGCTATAAAATAAAATTGTGGCATGGCAGCAAAGAACATTTAAAAATTTTCTGAAACTTTAATAGAACAACTTTCTGCCATTGGCAGCGCAAAAGGACATAAGCTACAGAATCTATATTTAAAAGTGGGTATTGCAGAAATCGGAAACTATTCACATGCAAATTGAAATTTTTGTTATAAAATTTTTAGTTCGTGAACAATTTCTTATTTTATTTGCGAATTCGCAAAATAAGATATTTAGTCACTTTATGGTACTTTATAGTGTGAAAGAGGAAAATGCCTGGCCAAATGCTGAAGCTACCACGGATTGTTTTTAGAGCAGGGATCCAATCTGCTATAGTAACAGTTCTTCACGTCTTTACAGTTGCTTATGCCAAAAATATGTCTGGCAGGAGCAACTATATCGGCATCTAAAAGTAAGCAATGATTCCCAAAGGAATGACTTGTTTTTGCCAGCTGACAGCGATACCACAAAAGCAAAAACAATTGTGACTGCGCTTCGAGGGGTTAAGAGGAGAGCGGCTAAGAAACTGCCAATACCAATTTCAGGCCGCACATGGCGAGCGACGTGTCAGTTACAGCGGCACGTTTTCAGTTGCCAATCTTTTAAAACCGTTGCTGCTACCGCTGTCTGCCACCACTCCGCCCATCTAACACTGTCTACTTGTTGTTTTTGTAAACTTTGACAGAAATTGCGATTGAAAAATAATTTTGCAAATATTGTTAAAGTGATTTTTCACTTGTGCCAAGAGCCAACAACAACAACAACAACAACAACAACAACAACAACAAAACAACAATCGTGAGTGAGAAGTGAGCGCAGCGCAAGCCGTCACACAACCTGCAGGCGCAGAACTTACACAGCCGCGTCACGATTTTTATTTGGCAACGGCACAAGTTACATGCACACACACAACACACACACACATATATAAAGAGGCAAGCGTTAAAAATGTCAACGCACATTTATACAGCAGCAGCAGCCACGACGGCAAAGAATTATGGCAACTTCGATGGCCGGAAATCAAGTTTGCGGCATACACACACACACACACAAAGGAACACGCATATTAACACACACAACGCAAACATGTTTGTTACAAAGTGACGTGCTTACATGCGCGGCAAGTGCTTAGCAGCGCTTGTAAAGCGGGGCCGAGGGTCAAAGGTCGCAGCTGTTGCAAATTGCCAAGACAAATAAAAATGAGAAATCGCTCATCATTATCGGCGGTGCTGCTGCGGCATGGTGTCGCTGCCAACTGCTCGCTGCTTGCAGCAAGTTAGCGTGGCAAGGCAAGTGGCATATGTTTCCAGCTTCCGCTTCCGCTGCTCTTTTGCTTGCTTGTTTGTTTGGCCTCTTTTTCTGCCCTCAATTCGACACTTTCGCAAACTCCAAAATTTCATCAATATTTCCCTGTTACGACGCGTGCCGCAGCTGCGCCATAAATTACGCTTTCCTCCTCTCAGTCAGGGCAATTTGCTTCTCACACTCATACAGCGATAAGTCGTCCTTCTTACATGCAACTCTGCAACTGTTGGCTAACACATGGAGCAGCTCGAAGCTGAAGATATGTGTTTCCCAGAAGCTACAAAAATTAAAGAATTTAGCTAAAAGCAGCAATTGATCGAAATTAATTGGCCCGGCTATGTCAGAATTCGCGGTCATGAATTTGCCGACAGTGCCGAAAATACATTCATGCTTTTTCTTCATCAACTCCTGTAACAACTTCCATAAAACTTTAACCACTACCAGTAAATAAAATACTGTGATTTCTTTACCAAACAAAACATTTAGCATTTAATTTAAATTGCAATTGAAATATATAATATGGAAATTAAAAATTAGAGAAATTTAACTATGGTCCACTTCACGCTTGTATGAAGGACAGACCAAGGGAAGGTGTGGTGGAATTAAAATAGGTATTTAATGAGTTCAGAAATAGAATTATAAATAGTACATTGGAATGAAGGTAATTAGGTAATAAAACGATACTTATTGGTATTGGTGCCAACGTAGAACTGACTTCGTTCCAACTCTTTCGTTCGCTTCGTCATTTTCGTAAGGTTCAGGTTACACTTGCAAATTTATAGTACGTAACTGAACTTCTGCCATATCCTAAAATTTCAATGGTTGAAGTGTTGATTTTCATTTTTGCTACACTTTGAAAGCAATGAAATGTATTCAAAGAAATCTCACCTACCCGCTGCTACATACCGCATTCCACTTCTCTCAGCATGTAATTGCCTCACGCCAAGACAAAATAATCCCAAAGACTTCTTCGTCATTGGCTGTTAGCAGCTACAGCCATGTGCCGGGCTGCCTGTCAGTGTGACATTTGTTATCGTTATCGCACTAGCAGTGGCAGCCAACCACAACAACACCAGTAGCAGCAGCGCAGCTTCGATTCCGAGTTATCGCACTTCGACTAAAGTGATTAATACGCGCATTTCCGCCTTCCAGGCCACAACGACCGGAAGCGTATACTCGACGCAGGCGGAGCAACATATGTGTGGCGATAAGCAGGTTGCGACGTGTTTGAGTGTGTGTGTTCGAGGTAATGTATTTGAGCTTTGGACACATTTTTCAATTGAGTTCAGCCACCGGCGCGCCAAAGCAACAAAACATGGCAACAAAAATTTCGCAGCATTTGAAAGAAACTTTTCTCATTTGAAAGATTTGCAGCTGGTGTGTTGTTGTTTTTGTTGTTGCAGCAACCCGAATAGCAAGTGGCACATGAAAAATTGCCAGGCGTTGCATGTGGAAAGTTAGTTGCGCTGAAAGTGGACGGGAGAAGAAGAGGTGTGTCTGAAAGATTGAAGCTTTGTGTTTTGTGTCTAGAAATTGTTTTAAAGAAATTCACTATCGCTGCCAAAAATCGACTACTCTGGCAGAAGGCATCGGAACATCCTTGACACGTCATAAAATCTCAGCTGATATTAGAATAAATATTCTTTTTTCAATTATAGCGCAAAAGTAAGAGATTGAATATAGCAAAAGTAATCACTAAATATTTTTCAATTATAGTACATTAATAGTTTACATTTTCAATAGAGAAAAATAGAAAAAACTTTCAAAATATACTTTTTCCTAAAAAGTAAGCAACTGTCATATCCAGTTTTTGCTTCCTTTTTTTTGAACGCTTCGCAATAGACTTTAAGAACTTCCAATTCCTTCCAAGTTCATCCTGCCATGGCAGCTTATTGTGTTCTTTTTTTTTGTGCGGGAGGTGGGGAAGCATTTTCGAAGCTGTAAATCATTTATGGGACAGATTTGCGCCAATGTTAACAATATTGTTTTCTCATGCCCCGCAAGCAAGCATATCCTTGTCAGCCACACAACTACACATACACTTACATTGGCGTGCAGCGAAGTTCACAGCAGGTTTTGGCATCAGCTGCCGCCAGTCGTGTGCTCGCCCTTGTTGCTGTTGTTGTTGTTGTTGTTTGCACGCCAAGGCATCGCTGCCGTCGTCATTGCAACATTTTGTCTTATTTGATTTGTGCTTGAAAAATCGTCCCCGCGTAGTGCAACAACAAAAAGAAGAACAACAACAACAGGAACTCGCTTCCTTGGCAGTCACTTCAAGTAGCGCGTTCTGCCTGCCTTAAGCTCTCGACTCTTCAGCTAAGCGAGCTGTATTTTTATTGTGGTTGTTGTAGTTGTTTCTTGCCAGCAGCCTTGTTGTTGCTTTGTTGGCGTTCATCTTTCCATTCGCGCTTATTATTACAATTTTTCCTTGGATTTTTCTTCACCGCCTGCGCAACTATTTGCGTGCTCAGCAGCGGGCTGATCAGTAAAAGGATGCAGCGACATGGCCGCCGTTGACTTTGCCGCACATTACGTGTGAATGCAGCTGATGCCCCTTCGTGAAACATAGAAAAAGCGTAAAAAAGGACGACGTGCTGCATTGACATTTCAGCGACTGCGGCGGAGGCAGCGATTGTGGTTGTGTCTCTTGGCGCAGGCGGTTGGTCTCACTGCATTCTCCTGGCTGCTTCCCTGCTTGCGATGTGTATGCGTGTGCGTGTGTGCGTTTGTGTGTATGCGACTTACGAGTATGATTCCCATTTAACCGTTTGGAAATTGTAATGGCGCACATTTGCCACTATGAAAATCGCGTAAATATTTTTTCTGCTTTTCTGTTTGAGTGTGTAAGTGAGGCCGCTTATCTTGGCGTTGTCGTGGTTTATTCTGAATCTTCTGCTTGTTCTGCTACATTTATAGTTGTTGCTGTTTTGTTGTTGAGTTATCGTCTGCAGATTGTCACAATTGTCAAATTGCTTGGCGGCTGCATTTGAGATTGTATTTTTCTTCAAAGTAGATGATTGCTTATAATGTGTGTGTGTGTGTGTGTGTGTGTGTGTGTGTGTGTGTGTGTGTGTGTGTGTGTGTGTGTGTGTGTGTGTGTGTGTGTGTGTGTGTGTGTGTGTGTGTGTGTGTGTGTGTGTGTGTGTATGGTTCGGATAGAAGCAATTCATAGAATCCAGAAAAGAAGGTTTCTTGAAATTTAACAATAATTATAAATATTATTATAACTACTTATGCTTGAAAAGACTACATAATAAAATCTCTGAGGAGAGGTATATATAATTATTCATTAAAGCATTTAAGGCGGGTTTAGCCGTAGAAAACCCCTGATAAATATCAAATATACGTTTAAAAATTAGAAATGTTTTATACAAAAGATTCTTTAATTCTTAATAATTTATTTAAAGTTGCTATCAACTATTTGTCAACAATTCGAACTAATATTTAAGAAAAACTTCAAACCGAGGCCGGCAATAAATTTCCAATTTTCCAAAAGGCTTCATTGAAAATGCTAAAAATCGAATTTTTATTACAAAAGGATAACAAAATTTATGCGGCGCTGAGCCAAAAGCGCACTTCTCCTGTATTTAAAATTGTTTTGTTGCTTTAAAATTTTAAATATCCTGCGTTCCTTTAGGTCCCAATAAGCTTAGTTGCATTGTTTACCGTAGCAGCTAATTAAAAATTTTCTTTATGATATTTGTTCTGCTTAGGAACTGCAGTAGCTACACACATACGCACATGCACACATACACGTCGATTTAGCATATTTTACGAATTCCAAGCACATGCCATAAACTAATAAAATTAAAGCAAAAGTACACAGAAAGTTATTTTCCTTTTGCTAAAATAATCATGCAAATTGGCAAGGATGCAGGGATGCAATACCACACGAATACACACACACACACAAACCGAAAGTCAGCAGGCAGCTCCAAACCAAATTTGATATGTGACATGTTGTTATGAATACTAATACCTCTACACATATATGCACACACACACACATAAATATTTCGAGCACAATGACCGTCGTGTGTGCAGTCAGGAAAAAGGACTAAACCGCATTAATTTTACAAAACGAGGGTCAATTTCAATTTTGAATTTACGGCCAAGTGTGCACGAATATAAGCTTAGTTGTGTGTGTGTGCGTCTCTTTTGGCCAGCAGCATTTAAAGGAGAAAACACATTTGGCAAAAATTGAATTCAACGCAAAACCAGTCAAATAAAAAATCAAAGCTTACACCCCTAAAAATATGCTATGACCGAAAACAAACAGAAAAAGCTAACGCTGACAGTGGCAGCTCCAGTGCGAATTTTGTCAACAGATAAATATGCTTGAGCAGAGGGGGACGTTCTGTGCAAGCTCAATAAAGATGGAAATTCCAAAATTTGTTAAACCAATCGGGGGCGTAGCGAACGCACACACAAACACACACAAACACAAGCACAATGGCAGAGGCAGGCTTGAGGTTCACAGGTCAGCCAACTGCGAATAATGTGTCTCTATCAGATAAGGCGGCGTTGAGTGAAGCTGCCAGCCTGTCTGCCAGCCCGGTCGTTCGTTCATCCGTGTCATCCTGGTTTGCCTATTCATAGAGAGGCTGTACACTCACGTGCCAGCGAGAATGAAGAAATATTCCTGCCGAAGACAGGCTGTTGACACAATTGAATGCTGAGCTACAAGCCAAATGAGACGCAAGCGTGAGAGGGAACGCAATAGCACGAATCATTGAAATGTGTTGCCCGGCCGATGGCTTGTATATGACAGCGCAGGATTAATGTCGCACGAAATATGCGCACTTCTCGATTGAGTTGTGCATATTCTAAGTTTGAGCATTTCAAGAATTGTCAAGAGAAAAGGAAGAGCGATGGAAGAAACCGCAATTAGATTTAAGCCAATCAAGCCAATGCGCCTAAAAGTAGGAAAAACAGTCTGAATTGGTGGTATTATTTATAGAAAAGCCATAGCATACTTTTAGGCGTGCTGTCATAAATCATCAGCGGCAGCTGCCATTGTGTAATAATGCCATTGAATATGCCGCACAAGATGCGTCCGCTCCAGCGTCGGCTGGTTGCTGCCAGCGTGAATAACTTGCTTGTCGTGCCTTATTTTCCGGGGGAGCGGAGTGTCGGGGCTGCTAAAATGCCAAACATTTTTTAAAGCAAAAATCGTGTTAACTATCCATTAGGCAATACTTCCAGATGATTAGCCGCAGGTTCGCTTCCGCTTCGTTGGCTCTTTGTGGTGTGTGGCGCTGGCGTTTTGTCTATGCCTGCAACTGCATGCGTATGTGTGTGTGTTGGTCGATAGACAAATTTTTGCAAAAATGCTCGGCGGCGTGTTGCATGTTGATAGTGTGTTGCAACATCGCATATTTTTGCGAGAACATTTTCATTTGTACGCGCTGACAGCTTTGGCAAAATGGTAAATGGCCATTGCATGTTGGCAGTCCGCCCGCGCCACCCCTCTTGCATGTCGTCGTGCTAAAAGCGTATTGTTGTCATTGTTGTTGTAATAGATAAGCGTGCGTGTGCGCGTGTATGTGTTAACAAATGTTAGAGGCAAGCTTATGACAGGCAGCAATAGTTAAAATGCATAAGTCTGCATAGATTTGAATGTTGTTCCAGACCGGAAATTGGGCTGTTGATATTTGGATGAAGCCTTGAGTCTAAAATACCATTTGTAACACTGAAATATAGAAAAATATTATCAAATTGTTTTTAGTATTATGTTATATTGACTTTTTAAATTCGGAATTTCGGTGATAATAATTATTAATATATGAAAAGAACTTGTTCTCAATATACTGATGAGGTTAATAACGAATAATTAAAATAAATTTAAAATAATTAGTCACTGCAATTAAAGGGTTTGTACTTAATACCTCTTTTCTAATGCAGCCACATTTTTCTCATCTGTCTCTGGAGCGAGAGTTCGCTAGTTTGACAGCAGCAGACTCATATCTATTTTGGGATTCTTCGGATTCTTCTCTTTAATGGAAATCCCTTAATTATTTTTCAATGCTCACATTAAAATTATTAAATAAGTCGACTTATGTAACTCTTGATAGCGCATTTTCCCCTAAAAAAAATTGTTCAGAAATTCGCTCGACGCCAAACCAAATCAAAATCGCGTTTGCCATGAAACCAACTTTTGCTGATTTCCACAAAAAACTTTTGCATAAAAAAGGAAGTAAAAGGAAGTAAGCAAAAAATCAACGCAGCTACTCGTAACATGGGCCAACTGGAATTTGCGCTTGTCAGCTTGCAAACGGCGACACTTTGGCAAAGTTGCAGTTGAGTGTGACAGCAACAACAGCAACAACAACGGCTCGAGCCATAACAACCATAAAAGTGTTGTTGGCAGCTAGTACCACATCAGTTTCACCTGTTACACCTTAAATAATTGATGTAAATGCAACGTAGCGCAAATGTCACAGCTGCTGTTGTTGCTCGCTGCTATTTGGCTGCTGCTCTCGATGAGCTTCTCAGCGAGAATGGGAAAAAAGGGCAACATTTATATCCCTTTTGCTGCCGCTATGCCACTCAGGCATTCGCCTCATTAATAATGAAACAAATGTCAAACAAGTTTAATGTCAAATGCGACACACTCGCACACTTACAATCGAGGCAACTGTCGAAGTGTTGGCGTGTGTGTGAGTGCGGCTTGTTGCAACTGTGGCAAAGTGTCGAAACGTTCTTGATGAATGTGAAAGACAAACGGACTTTGGTGAAAAATTAATGCTGCCTGGTGGTGGTCTATTGCCTTTTGGGACCTTGAACGTCGAACTTGGCGTTGTCAATTCGGGCTGCTTTCTCTACATATATGTACATAGGCATGTGTATGTGTGCGCGTGGGAGAGTAAAAGTTCGGAATTTCATTGCGAAGTCACGTCAACTTGCAATTGAAACAGATTTGCTGATCACTTAAGTGTGCGCCCTGGATTAGTAGGATACCCTCGCAGGGTAGCTGCTTGTGCCAGATAAGCTTTAGGGCAGCGCAAGGGGTTGGCTGGTTGGCTGGATGAAAAGTTTCGAACACAATGCATTATTAAATTTTGGCTACTGAAGCAAATCTCCTCTCAAGGATTAAGGCCATTTTGCATAAGCTTGGAAGTGTGCCTTAAAGTACAGTATAGGCTTACAAATTAGAACTTCCACAAATTCGAATTCTCCAGAAATTAGAAACTAAAAATTGAAATGAAAGCTCTAAAATTGCAACTTTCGGTTACAATTCTTCGCACTTATTACGTTGCTTTGATGAAATGAAATTTGGAATGCGGATTTTAACATTAAAAGATATCAGCTACCATAAAAACAGGATACTTCTTGTTGAATTTGGATAGAAGAAACCGTTGCAGATGACTCAGCATTGGTCACATATGGGTTAAATATAAGCTCAGACTTTTGATTGAAAAGACTGCTGAAAAGAGAATACAAATTGAAGCTGCCGCGATTAGTGTTCAATATAGCAACGGCAATCTATTTCATTGCCACACTCCCCCTTCTTCGAGCTTCAACCATTATGCTGACATCTCGCGCCGTCATAAATATTCCTTTTTAATGCGCTTGCACACTTAAATTTTAAACGCGCCATTAGCATGATTTATGCCCATTTAATTTTATTACGAATTCAACAAAATTCAAGAAACATGAGCACACGCGAAAATGACGTCAGCGGAGACAAGTCCTACTGCTGTTTCTGGTCCTTTCGCCCTTTTGTGCAAACGGCACAATGGCGGCGCGGAAGCATAAGTGAAAAAGCGGCATTGAAATGGCATTAAATCAACCACCAGCCAGCGACCAGACCAACGACCACCAAACGATTCCTTACGAAGCAGAAAGAAGTGCGGTGGATTTGTGGTAGCGGCATAAATAGTGCGCGAGCGCGCTTACGACCGATTAAATTACAATGAAATGAAATTACAATAACAACAAAAAATTTAAGCGAATATAAAGTTAAACAACAATGCTAAATATCTACCCCTCTGCCCGCTCAAATGCTGCCCTCTTTGCATGACAAAGGCAGTGGGCGAAAAAGGAAAGGCACGAAACTACGAAATCCCAACCAGGCGTGCGAGCAAATGGGAATGAGATTCCAATAAAAAGCGACTAAAAAGACGGCACAGGACAATAGTGCGCAAATTAAATGCGCACACGCGCGCTCACGCACACACACAACCTGTGATACACAGATGCAAAAAGGCAATGATAGGAGGAGCGAAAAGTGGCAAGCCTGTTTCGTTGTGTATTGTTGCCATCTGGCGTGGAAGCTGCTGCTGAACACTTTCAGTGTGCCCATGCAGGATGCTTTTAACATTGTTGTTGTTATTATTATTGTTGTTTTTGTTGTCGTTGTCACCCTTTTGTCAGCTTCTTGTAGTGGCAAAGGATAAAGTTGCAAGCTTATAAAGTAATTTGCAGATTGCCGGCTGTATTAAAAGTTTCTGCTTGGCATGTTGTTGTTGTTGTTGTTGTGTTTGCTGTTGCTGTTGCTGTCACTATGGCAGACCAATTAGCTGACAAAATTTACAAGCAAATCAGCAATTGTTTGTCAAGTATGAAATTATGACAAGACGTTTGCAATGAACGTGCTGCAAGTTAATACACAATTCGGAACTAACACCTGTCGAAAATTTACAAGTTTTAAGCTTAAAGTATTGCCGATAGAAAAAAAGAACTTCACAGTGGAGCTATCGTCAATATGTGAGCAACTCGAAGGCAAGCGCTAATTTCAAATATTCTTTGTTAACATTGAGCGAGTGACGAAATAGCAAATTAACAAAAAAACTAAAGCAAAATGAACAGCGTGATTATTTTGTACACGAAACTACGCGGCAACACTGACAAAAAGATAAATCTGTAACCTCCAAAGTCTGCTTTTTCTGGAGTGTAGTTTAAACTTTAAAGCAGGAGTGGCCAACCCGCGGCCCGCGAGCCGCATGCGGCCCGCCTTGAACATTTTTTCAGTCCAATCTTCCCGTCATTTCCTCTAATTTTCCATATGTGCGGCCCGCGAGATCATTTGGGTTGGCCGACCCTGCTTTAAAGTTTCAAATTCTCATTGCTGTATAGGTAAAAGCTATTTGGTTTTTGGTTGATTATTGCCGTCCTAAAAAGATGCAAACATGAATGTTTGACAGCATATAGAATAAGACTCGATGAACACGACGGCATTACTAACTCCATTTTGGGTTATGGGTTGAGACCACAGAAATATACGCTATACGTTTACGTTTTCAAGTAAACAGCCAAATTTTTAGATTTATGTAAATTCACAAAAAGATACGTTACGTCTGGACTAACTAAGCCTTTATAGTTGCACGACTTTCACTTGTTTCTAGAATGTTCTTTATACTAAACAAAAAATTATTTATTTAAAACTAGCTCGACCCGGCATAACTCCGTTTTGCCCGCAACATTGAGCTCATCTGCAGCAGTCCCACGAGGAATCACTGACAATGTTTGTCTGAAGTAACGATACTCAACCTGCGGCCCGCCAATCTTTTATGTGCGGCCCTAAACACATTTAATATTGTCATTTTGAAAATCTCAAAAAACTCCAAACACAGCCATCTCACTTTGCACAAATATTTAACAACGAACTCGTTTCCGATCTCAATCTCTCGACTCGTGACGATGAAATGTCACTTTCACTAAGATTGTCCTGCCATTATTGTCCTTTGAACGTCGTCGATAAACTGAATATCCATCTGACCCCGTTACTGTTTCAGCTACTAATGACCATAGGACCATGGGTATTTTTGTGCATTTTCCATCAACCATGCATGGTGATTTTGGATTCAATGCACCACACGGTCCATGCACCATCTGCGTTGTGACAATCTCTCATATGATCTATGTGTTTCGGATATTCTTTGCGACGGTCCAACGGTTCTTCGCTGAAGGATAATGTCTGAACGGTGTGCTAGATCTCCAACAACCAATGCACAAATGTCTGCAGAAGTTGAAGCATTGTATCGTCGTGAGTGTTCTCCGGCTGAAGCGCCATCAGGTTTGAAGACAAATCTGTGATCGCCTCACTTCATTTTCTCCATCCCCGCTTTAAACATAGTAATCGGAGCGTTGTTTGCACTCAAGAATTTTTGCAATTTTCGAATAACGTTTTTTGTCACTCCTGTTTGACCTTTGATCATCTCCCGACGAAATATAGTACACCTGCAGATATTGGTGTGCGTCTTTGTTAACTGGTAATAATGCACCCATCCGATGGTAAATTTTACCTTGAATATGTAATCCCGAATCGTTCAGTGTAGAATCCCGTGCCATTTTTAGAACAGTTGTGTTTGCATGATGTGTTAATGCTTTTTTTTTACCTTGCAAGTCGGCATGAAACCAGTTTCTTGAATGAAACATTTGTACTGTCGAATGTTCTTGAGAAAATCATCAGATTCAAACAACGGTTTCAATGGCTCTGGAGGTGCATCTAAGGGAAGCATTTTAATTTTGCCACTCGCACAGTAAAGGACGTGAGTTTCGCCTTTGAATTTGAGCGCATTGCAACGTTGGCATACAATTGTCATCGCTCCAATATCGCCACCTATCGTAAAATGCGAATAAATCGATTTATCAGATTTCCTGACTTTTTTTCTGCATAAACCTAAAATTCAGCAATTCGAACAAAACAAAAACAGAATCTTGAAAATCGGCCTAGCGGTTATCGAGTGAAAAGGGTAAAGAGCTTCACCACTTTTTTTTATATATTAGATATTTCAATGCCGCGGCGCTATGAGAATTTCCAGAAATATTTCGTCTTTACTTGCTTAAATGTTTTTAAAAATCATTTATTTGTTCGCTCAACCTGCCTGTAATTATCTGCATCCCTTTCCTCCTCCAGCGACACACAACACTGCAATAACTACACACATCTTTTTGCATGCCAACGCAATATATTCCAAAAATTCTTCAGCAACTCGCAAGCAGCGGAATTGTGCACTTGCATCCCGCACCTCTGAGCGCGCAGCGCCACAGCAAAAAACCGGCCCGGAATCAGTTTGCGTGTGTGTGTGTGCGCCTGATTGCGCACGTGAGTGCGAACAATATCTCTCGTTTTGCTATTGGAAGGTGAGTGGGAGTAGCTGCAGTGACCAGAACAAGACGAAACAATTTGAGCCATAATTACACTTGCTCGAGCAGACAACGAATCACCAGCGAAACAAAAAAACAAAACAAAAAAACACTACAGTGTGGAGCAGCTTCCACAAGCATACTTTTAAAATTAAATTCAGCAAATGTGGCAGTGGCACTGCTTGCGGCAGAACGCTGCATGCGGCAAGCTGCGGTAAAGGCATGTGGCATGTAACAAGGAACAGCCAATGTTATTTTATAAATTAAGCGTAGACACAACAACAGACAATGGCATCAATGTGTGGGAGTGTGTGTGTACAGCGTCGTCTTCACTGCTTGCGTATGCCCGAATAAGGGGCCTCTTATAATTTTCAATTAATAAAGTTTTACAAATATCATATTATGATATATTCTCAGTTGAAGTGCCGTTGAAACGAATAAAAATTAGTTTGAAGGTAAATTAATCATTAAAAGTTCAACTGCTGCGATTACAGCTGCTGAAGTTATTCTCAACTCTGTATCCTGCCATCCTATAAGATTCTTCGCTTTGCAAAAATGAAATCAGAAAGAAGTCAGTAGTTATATGACGACCGCGCCCATCTCAGAAGCAAAAATTATAATTATTTTGGTTGTTGTACGTTTAAGGCTCTACTTAAGGCTGTTTAATCTTATACAGGAGTCGACTGTTGTTGTCTTCCCATTGCAAAAATCATTTCAAGAGATTATTCTATAGAATAAGGCATCCTAACTTGTATTTCATTGAAAATAATTTGATAAAACACATTTTTATGGCGCCCTTAATTGAGAGCCTTTGTTGGCCCATAGATAAACATAGCACTGTATGTGTTTGTGTGTATGTGTATGTTTGCGTGGTTAAATATTTCACATGCTCAGCAATGTCTGCACAGCAGAAAAGTATGCAATAAAAAATGCAGCGTGAGCAAAAAGAGAAGAATTCCATGCATGAGCTGCAAATTAAGACGTAATTAATTAAGAGTTAAGCAGATGAACGTAACAAAGGATAACAGAGCCCACACAAGCACATACTCACGCATATTCCTACAGACACACGCACACACATGCATGATTTTCGTGATGAGTTTCAAAGCACTTGGACGCAATTAAAGTCGCTGCGATTGCGCTGCAAATCACTGACGGCCAATCGCCTGGAAAGGACGAAGGCCACAATTGACAAAACAAATGTTATGAGGACGCTAATGAGCGTTGGGACAATATGAAAAATTAATACACATTAGTCATCCTGCTTGCTTTTTGGCTGACGGAAAGACAGGATGCTTAGCAGCGAAGCAGAGCAGGAGAGAGAGCACAAAAGGACATGCGGACTTGAAGTGCGCCAGGCAAATTGCTTATAATTTGCACGAATGGCACATCCATCAGCATTAGAGAGATCCAGTGTGCACCAGCAGCGGCAGCAGCACCCGCAATCGCACCCAACGTCATGGCGCATTTATTCAAATTTCCAGAGGATTAAACGATTTAGCCGCTGCTACAATTGCAGCCACAGTTGCTGCCATAGTTGCTGCTGCCCACGGGGCTACCATTGCAGTCGCCATGTTGGCCTTTAGAAATTTCGCTACATTCATTTCAGTGGCTGGCATATCCTTTTAGCGTTTTCGCTTTTTCTTCGCCTTTTTGTGGCCTTTTGTTTGAGAGTGCATGTGTGAGTGTGTGTGTCTGGATGCGAGCAAACTCAATACTCAACAAAAATGACGCAAATATTTCAAGGCACAACTACAGGCACAGATGAAGGCTGACTAACATTGGCGCATATGCATATGTATGTGAGTATGTGGAGTAGTGCTGTAAAATTTCAATACTTCTGAGTATTTGGTACTACTCGATATGATTCAGTTAGTTGTATACTCGAAATTGCTGTAAACTGTTTTCGTACACTTTCTCATAGAAATTACTTGCTAACAGTTTAAGCTAACTTTTGAGGCAACTGTACTTATTTAAACTTATTTGTTAATTGAAAGCAGGAGCAGTCAATAAGAATTATTGCAATTTTTTGGAAAAAATGTTTGAAATGGTTAGACATTTGAAGTGATCTTTTGATTTATGCAACAACCAACCAAATAAATTTCGGGTACCTCAAAATCAACATGGATATGCGATATGTTACTTTCGCAACACCAGCGTGGCTGCCACAATATTTCATTGCCGGTTAAGTTGAGTTATTGCCGGGTTTATTTGCTGCGCGGCGTCTATTTGCATATGAGCTGTGCTATTTTCAATGTTGGCGTTTTTGTTGCTGTTGTTGCGCTAGCTTAGAAGTTACACTTACATATTTCGCTCATTGCTTATCTGCATGTGTGTGCGTGTGTGTGGCAAGGATGCAAAATGAAGAGTTTGCTGTGGAAAAGCTTTAAGCAAGCGCTTTGTCAGCTGAAAGAAGTGCCAACTATTTGACATACTTTTTATAAAATTCATGCTGGTTTTTAAGCCACATCCTGTGTCTTGCTCTTCAAGCTGTCCTTTAAGCGCTCAGCTTAAAAGTATGCTGCCAAAGGTAAGCCATAACTCAAATTCCACACGCTTTGTATGACAGCTTATTTGAATAACTTCACGAAATGGTCTCATTTTTCAAAACAGCGCGCGTAATTTTTCAAATACACATGCAGTAGGCAAACAATAACAACAACAACAAACGAACGAAAAGAAAGCACAAATTCCAATAAATGTCAAAGCGACGTTGACATTTCGCAGCGTATTTTTTGATTTATGTAATTTTTTGCCATCTCTAAATCTTGTTCTTGCTTATTTATTTATTTTTTTTTTAAAAGATATGAGGGTGTGTGTGTGTGTGTAGGCGTGGCATTATTGCTTTTGGCTTGCCTTGCGTTAGCTGCGTGAGCACTTCATAAATCTTATTGTCAATTACCATGTGTGCTTAACGCTGCTTGAAATAAGATTTTCGGCTGCTCTCTCTCCGCCCCGTGTTGCCAGCTTCAGTGCCTTTGAGGCACTTCATCCGCCGCACTTCGCAAGTTTACGCCAGCAGCAGCACGCAAAACTAATGCCGCCTCAAAGCCCCGACGCACTGCCGTGCTTATTACCTGTTATCCTTAATATTGTTTGTCTGCTAGCACCGGAAAAAAAAGAAAGCATAAACACAAACTTATTACCGTAGTGCCGCACAAAGGCACCAACAACAACAACAACTGCACGAAAAATGCTACATGCTCATAACTGCGCTCATGTGGCACGCCTAAATGTATGCTATAGAAAGCAGCTCGAATTCAGCCTCCTTGCTCTTGGAAGCATACAAATAAGCCTGCCGCTCCCACACACACACACACAAACGCTCACGCAGAGCAGCAGCAACAAAGCATCATTCATCAGACGCCACATGGCAGGCAGTCACCACATGCGTCGCCCCGCTTGGCTGCCAAGCGGAAAATGTCTATTTTTGTTATGTGATGAGCGGCTGCTCCTTCCTCTTCTTCTTCGCGTGCTTGTGCGCCGATTCATAGTTCCATTATTGCGATTATTATTAACTTAAATAGCAAATGTTGCCGAGTTACATAAATCTTGTCTAAGGATGTGCCTGCTGTGGCTACAGCCACTCCAGCTAGCCTGCCTACGATCTGCCCACTTTTTGCTTTGTGGCGGGCTGAGAGCTCTTTCGAGCTAAGACAGGCGGTATTTTATGCTTTCTGCCTACTTCAACTATGACCGTAGCTGGTTTTACCCATTGCAGAAGATGAACTTGGGCCTAGAGTCTTGAAAAAGGCAAAGGAAGAGAGAGCTTTGGCTGTTTTTATGCTATATATATTTTATGCTTTATATACAGGCGACATCTTTGTGAGTCAAGAGACGCAACGATCGGCCGATGCGATTGCAAAGAGACGTTTTCGCACTCAGCTTTGCATGCTAATATTTTGCATATGCTATAAGAACTATTGCTTTTAATGTAGCACGCCTTTAGGCAGTCTTAAAAGGACACATGTAAATTCATAATAAGAGTGCGCCTTTCAAAGCAACAAATGCACGCCACAACAGGTCCCTAACACAACACGCCCGACGCCGTGTTACTCCTTCATGAGCACTTCAACAAATATTGGCCACTTGAAAGCTCAAGCACCGGCAGCAGTAGCGCCGACAAAGAAGTGCGACCAGGTTTGTTGGCCAAAGTGCACTTCCCTACGTACTTTTCCCCCTTTTGCCATGCCATACCAACGAAAAGCGCAAGCAGACGAAATTTTATTGCTTTAATAAAGCATACGCAAGCAATCCGAAAGGTGAGCGCGTCGTAGAACTCATGATGTGCAGAGGATAACAGGATATGGCGCCAGCAAATGATGGTAAAACTGGCGGCAAATCCTGAATGCAAAACAATGAAAATGCGCGCCGGAAAATTACGAGCATTGCAACGCCTTAAGTCAGCCAAGGACAACCTGCGGCGCCGTTGCGGTGGCCAACCACTGAACTTCTTAATTTGGCCTTCATTGCTTTGCGAGTGTACGTCCTTACTTTTGCTTTTGTTTTGTTTTGTTTTCTTCGGTTTGCTTTTGTTTCGATTTGTTCGTCGGCAGGATTCGCCTTGAAAATGAATTATACGCAGATATCCTGCTGAGTTAATGCGATTCTGGCTGGCGGAAATTAAATGTGAATTTAATGAAAATTGATTGCAAGAAAAAGGCTGAATCAACTCCCAGAGACGAAGCTTACACTAACAAGAAAAAATGAGCTGACAAGAAGTCAAGCATAACATGAATTTTTAGTGAAAGAAAAGCAAAAGATTTTACTTATAACTTAAGAAAAAGCGCACCAATTATTTGCTAAAAGACATGTAAGAAAGTAAGCTTATATTTTTATGTCCAAATTACGAAAGTCAACAAACCATTTTTGAAGTCAAGAAGTCTGCTCCTAAGCCAAAATAAATTGCCAACATCAGCAAATCCAATTAAAATTTAATGCGAAATCGAGCTTCTGCTCAAGTTAAGTTCTCCATGGCAAAGCTGAAGCAAAAATATATGATCCTTGCCTTAACTTAATGCACACACACACTGAGGCAGCACACATCAACTGTCAGCCTTGGCCGTTGACCATGAAAGAGGATACGTTATTAAGTCGATGCTTATTTGTGGCATATGCCACACATGCCACAGCCGCACAGTTTCGGAAGCACTACAACTTGGAGAGAGTTTTTGTTGTTGTTGTTGCTTGAATCATGCTTAATCTATCTATTCTGCTTAAGGATATGAACATACCGGCATTCAGAGAGCAACTGTCTGTCTGTCTGTCAAATCGCCTGTGCACACGAGTAATTTATCTAATGTGATTTGGCGTTCCAGAAAACACAGGCACACATACCAACATGCAGTCATGCCTATATAAGCCAAAATACACACACACACACAGAAATGCACGCAACATCGTCTTAAGCCCACCTTTCATATCCGGCTGGACTTTTGCTTCTTGCTTTAACCTCGCTTTGGAGCATCTTCAATTTGATCTGCTGGTGTCGTCGAGCTCGGCTGCAGCTAATTAAAGGACATGTGCGGCACACACATACACACATGCTTACGTGAGCCTGTCTTGTCTACGTGCATGCTTGTCGCTCTTCGTCATTTGTCATTTCAGCTGAGCATAATTTCGGCAAAATCGAGAAAAAGAACTTAACTCAACTTGCCACACACTTACAGACTCACTGTCACACATACATATGTATGTACAAGCACATAATGGCAATTATCATTGTCTACTCTGTGCGTCTGTGTGTGTGAGTGTCGCTTGTTATGCCGTTTAACTAAATTGCCAGACATTCGTCTTTGTTCGCATCCTCATCATCATCAGTTTCAACGTTGCTTCCTCTCATGCTCCTCAATCCGCATATCCTGCACATTTGCAGCGTCGTGTTGTCAACGTCGTCTTACCTTGGATTTGTCTTAGCTCTCTTACCCCGTCCTGTTGTTTTTGTTGTCGCTGTTGTCGCTCTTAAGTTTTCGCTCAAAAGCTTTCATTTAACTTAAATAAGTTATAACAATTTATACTCTTAATTTATATGCTTAAGGATACTCACTTTTGCACAGCGTATGTGCGTGTGTGAATAAATGTGTATGTGTGTGTGCATGTGTATTTGTTTTGAGTTTGAGCAATAACGCCTGCATATAAAAAATAATTTGATTGCTTTAGCGAGCACTAATTCCATGCTCCAGGCGCTTTCCTTTGAGACAATATTAATAGAGTCCTGTTGACTCATATCCTTTTCATGTAGTAATTTATAGTAAACGCAAAAAATAGCTATTATTTTAAAGCTTTCACTATGAATCAGGATACGGATCTGTGTTGCGATAAAATACAAATTTAGAATCGCAGCTCTCGCCTTCTCCAGGCAATGGTTGCAAGAAAGTAGAATAATTTAACAACAAGAAACCACTTCTTATCCACACGACAAATTGTGCAATATATCAACCAGGACCATAATCAAAATTTATTGAATCAACTGATTGCCATCTATATAAGTATATAAAAGGGCGAAAGAGTCCGTGTAAACGAGGCTCAGGCCGAACTTTCTCTCTCGTGTATTTGTGTATTTTATGAAAATTAACGGGATCTACACATGTATTCTATAGCCGTGTCTGAACGGGAAGCTTTCTTTAGTATTGTTTGAAAATCTTTTTTATCATTATACTCTCGGAGAGCTTTTTTTTAAATACTAGCATTCCTTTAGCAAACATTTCAAAGTACCCAAATAAGCAAAATCCTATTTTAAATCTTTCAATTTCTAAAATTAGCTAACACAATTACGGGCACGTCATATTGAGTCTCAAGGCAAATGAGCCCAGCAAAATATTCGAGCTGAGGCCATAACGGAACTGTTATAATTGAATTGATGAATGTGCACGTTTAAGGATAATTGACTTGACTCGCTGCACTGAATGAGAGCGGCAACGAAATACCCACAGACACATACACACACAATCAAAATTATCGACATGCCAACAGGGCATGCGATATTGCGCCAAATTGCAAGCTATTAAAAGGGAACTGCTACCTTGCAACAAGCGGCAGGATGCGAGGGCTAAGCAGTGGAGTCTAGAGCAAAGGCTAGCTAGAACAAGTAAGGAAGCAATCAGTCGGGTTTCACCGACAGAGTAATACCCTACACCATGTTCCCAAGTGGGGTGATAATTCACTGAAATTGTGAGCGTATTTGATTTACAACCTACATAGTGGGCGGACCACGCCCATTTTTGGCAGACTACAAGATATACCTAATAGGACTATACATACCAAATATTGATGCTCTGACAGGTGTACACCAGATGTTATCGGCATATTTATTTTACTGCCCCCATGGTGGGCGGACCACGCCCATTTCTGGAGAATTAAAAGATATTCCTACCAGGAACGAAGTAACCAAATTTGGACTCTCTGGTGTATATATTATGGAAGTTAAGAGGATTTTTTGTTTATCGCCTATATAGTGGGCGGACCACGCCCATTTTCTTGTATGGCATCTAAAACCTATATATCAACTTGGGAACCGACTTTCATTCATTTATATTCGTAACTAGTCAATTGGGAGCCATTTTACCGAAAAAATTTTGCCGGCTATATAGTGGGCGGACCACGCCCATTTTTTCCTGAGATATAGAAGACCTACCTCTTAACTTGAATACCAAGTATTATTCTTTTCCATGAGTAATTACACAAATTATAGCCATTTTACCGAAAAAAATCCGAGGTAGTGGGACTTAAAGACCCGTTGTGGGCGTGTCCTTCGGGTAATTTGAATAATTTTAACACTTTACCTAACCCGAGGTTCACTGTAACTGTGTACCAAATTTGGTCCAAATCGGACAACTCCTTCTTTCTTTTTTTTGCATACACGCAGACAGACGGACAGACGGACAGACGGACAGACGGACAACCGGAAATGAAAAGAGAAAGTGTTTCTGATCATTTCTATATACTTATGTCTATACCTAGGAAGGCTCCTTTAATGCGTTACAATTTTGGCACAAAGTTATTATACCCTATTACCATAGGTGTAGGGTATAAAAATGAGTGGCGAGGGGAAAACAATTAAGTATGTTTGTACTAGCGTAATATACACATCAGACTCTACAGAATTTCGAAATTAATTTGCAACATAATAGCGCTCAAAATGTGGGAACACACGCACTTACATACAGACACACACATACTAACATGCAGTGTCATTAGAGCAGCACTAATTGCTATTGACAATTATGAGGAAAGTGTATAATAAGGATGCAAGCGGATGAATGTAATTAAAAATTGAATAAGCGTAAGAAGAATATAAACAGGACATTAGACACACACACATGCATACCTATAGAGCATATAAAGGAATGCGAAATTGTTGCTTGTTTGCTGGACACTGACAATTGAGGTTAGTTGTGGGTGGAAAACTCTCAAGGACCTTTTTGTTGCTTTGCTTTCACTACATGCCGCAGTTTGAAAGTGTGCGTGTCTTCATTGTGTGTTTACTCTTTGTTGATTGAAATCAAATGGAAGGAAGACTTTCTGACTGTGAGTGAGTAAATTGTTGTGATTGAAAATTGTCAAAGGACTTTTGGGATTTTGATTTTTCAACGCTTCGGGGTTTTTTTACTAACTGACAGACTGCCTGGCATATGCTTTTGTGCTGGACATGTGCTCTGAAGTGCGTGAGTCCTTTACTGGCATTGACTTTGGCCTTTATGCTTGTCTTCCCTTACGCTTTTATAAAAGCACATTTCAGACAATGTTCTTAGATACACAAAAGAAGAGATTTTAATTTTCTTAAAAAGTCTACTTTGATTGTGAGTGCTACGACGCAATTTGTAGGCACATAGCTAAAAGTAAAAGTGTGAGTGTGTGCTTGTAATTTCTATGCTTCGGGGTGGTTTGTTCTGCAATTGAATTGCGTCACATTTACACCAATTTTGAAGCCAATTCGCTCGCGGCGCTACTTTCTAGTGGCCACTTGACAGCTGCCTCAATTTTTCTGAAGATGTCGTTTCGTTACAAATACGTGCTGATTTTTGCATATTTTTTTGTCATATTTAATATTAAATATTTGATGTATCTTGAGCGTTGCCGCAGGATATTGTCGAGTGTTTCATATATGAAATATTACCAGCTGCTTTGGCACATTGTATAATATTAGCAGGAAGTAAGGAAGAAACACCCTTTCGAATTTTGCATAAATCTTGTGTTGTAAGAAGGGCTGAGAATACTGAAATATTTTTGTAATCGAGGGATTTTCAAGAAAGAAATTGTTATATACTGATACATCAACGTTATTTCAATTTCAATTTATTTTCAATCTTCCTCAGCTTTTCGTAAAGTGGAGAATTTTGATAGCTGTAAGGAACGAAAATGGTCTGTTCGCACCAAGTCGAACTCCAGCAACTGCAATCGGGACCTGGATGAGGCGGGACACGTCATTTCCTTGCTAATGCCAATCAAGTTTATTTTATATCTCATATACATATATACATTACATATTTAAACCAACTTTACACAATCAAAATAGAAATAGAAAACATTAATTGTTTATATATTTTTATATATATTTTTCCAAACCTTCCGAATTGGTTCAATGGTCTTTGTTTGCTTTTCTAATTCAATCAAAAGCTACAAACCTGCCTAAATTTTCTTTCCTGCCATTTAAAATTGACAATTTTATTTGAAGGAAATAATTATTTTGAAAAACAAGTTCCGAAACACCGGCATTAAATATAGCTTAGGATTCCAGAATTTCGTGTCAAAGATCACGATTGGCTAGCTTAATTCTAAATTATTTATTGAAGCATATCTTCCAAGAAGGCTCAGCATTCAATCAAATTAATCCTCAAGCTAAATCTCTGCATTTCTGTGCTTATCAGTGGCCACTTGTGTGCTTGGAATTGCGCCAATCCAAACCGAACTCGAATGTAATTTATTAAAGGTAATTTTAACGTTCAATAATGCGTCAAAGGACGAAATTTATTGTATTAAGGCGACTATTTACCATTTCTTACTTATCGCACACGCTGTCCTTTTTCTCCTTTTCTTATCAGCTCGTCAGCATGATGCAACATGTGTTCGAGCTTCCAGCACATCAAGGCGCAAATATTCGTAATTAATAAAGAAATGTCAATGAAGCCAGAGCGACGTGCCACACAAGCCCCTTTGTGTGGTGCTGGCCATCAATGAAAATGCCATCAGAGCAAATGTGTGCTTCTCTAGTTGAGCAAAAAAAAACCATTAGCAGCATCTCAGCTCCGACTTCGGTGTTAGGGCAAATGTAATTAATTCTTGTTGTGCCAACAACTTTTCACTATTCCGAACGCCGTTATTTGCTTGTTGCAGAGCCGTGCTATTTATCAGCAACTTGAAAATTGGTACTAGGCAAAGTTTTGCTGTTTCACAACGCGTGCTAAGAAGGCGGAAGGGGAAGTAGCCAAAGACATTACCAGCATGCCGGAAGTCATAGCACCCCCTCTCGCGCGAAAAACTCACGTATCTGCTAATGTGATTTTCATTATGGCAGCATTAGGTACGCTCTCCACCTCAGCCAGCTCTCACGTTTCACACACACACACACTCGCACACATTGGTATATCTCAGCTCAGCTGAACAGGCCACAGTTTCCGTTTGCTCCAGCCTCATCAACCGACACCAGCAAAAACGGTCGCGTCTCTGCTCGCTGACCCCGGCAGCTGCCAACACTGAAGCGAATGGACAAGTCTTCAAATCTAATTAATTATTTTATTTTCAGCTCGTTTACGCACAATTTTTTGCTGTCTTTTGAAAACGCGTCGCTTTCTTGAGCTGCTTTTTGCGTCAAGTCACTGCCGTATAATTTTTGTTTTGATAGCGCTTGTGTGCGTGTGTGTGTGTGTGTGTGTGTATGTGTGCGTGTATTGTAAAACTTTTGCGTTTCCACTTTTGAAAGACACTCGAGGGGCGCCACTGCAGCACATTTTGAAACAAACTTTTCAAATAATTCCTTTTAAAATAAATTCCTGTGTTTTTTCTGGCTCTTGCTTATCTCATTTGGAAAAGCACAGCTTCAGTTTTTGGTACGCTGCGCTGTGAGTGCGGCTAACGAGTCGCGCTTTGCTCGCGCAACCACTGACAAATGATAATTGAAATTAATTTTTGAAAATATCATGGTGACGCTGCCAGTTTGCAGCGCCTTATCGGCAGCAAACATCAGTGCCGCCTCCACTTCCGGCGCACTCTCGCTCATTATGGCGTTTCATTTCCGGCATGAGCGGAAATGATTCATTTCCAAAATCGCACTTGCACAGCTCATCAACGCACTCACTCATCCGCTCTGCACGCACACACACACAGGCACACTACTCATAAACAGATAAACACTCACACACACACTCACTCACTCACTCACTCGAGTGCTTCGGCAAGCAGCAAACAAAGCGCCACACAGCCGCTCGCTGTCTGCGCCCCTGCCACCAGTGACTCTTCATGATTTTAGTATTTAGCAATGTGTTCCTTGTTGAGCAGCACAACAACAAGTCAGCATGGCACAGAGGGTGCTACTGGTGTCGCAACAGATTTGCTTCCTCTCGCCTTACTACCCCCCGCAAGAGCCAACGAAAAATTTCAATTCAAAAATATTTCAATTGAATTGATTCGGCAGTGGCGATACGCTTATTACCCAAAGTCAGCCGCCGTGGTGTATCGGTGATGGCACAAAATCCCAGGCAAATAGCACCAAATATATTTTCGGCATTTTTATCCAACATATTTTTGTTCTTAACCAGAAGAAACTCTTTCGAGCTGATGATGCTTTTGAAAAAAGATCAAAAATACTCGCGTGGTGTTTGGATTCATAAATTTTATATCTAGTTTCAAGTTAATTTTCATAAAAATTATATACACAAAACTATACATATTTCTGCAGATTTTGCGTTATTATAAGATAGAAAACTATATGAACATATAATATTTGAATTCGGGATCATGACTACTGGGATTAAATTACGTCACGGGCGCATGTAAGTTACATGGCAGCTGCTGCCCCTGGGCACATGTTGCCACTGCTTGACAAGTCAGCGGTAGGGGGGTAGGGGTGGGGTGGTGTGCACTTGCTACGACTTTGGACTTCTTTGCGCTACAATAGCGCCGCCCATGGCAGTCGCTCTATTATCTCGCCATACATTTCTCGGTGTTTGTTGTTGTTATTATTTGTTGTTCTTTTAGCTGATTTACAATAAATGGCATTGTGCTGCCATTAGTTGAGTTTCCTGTGTTGTGTTGCTTCCGTTTCCTTTTACTCTCATGCCCATATCCCTCTCTCTCTTTCTCCCAAATGACAAAATTACGACATTTGACAAAAGGAAGTGAAGCGACGGCATTGAAAAGCGCATTTATAATGTGCTTTTTCAAAAGCTTTGCTATTCTCTGCGGAATTTAAAAATTCATTAGCCTTTTTAACGGCGGCGCTGCTTTATGTATTCAAAACCTTTTGAAAACGCTTTAAATGTTTTCCTTTATTTGTTTTTGCTAAACTTGTGAACTTTTCTGTTGCGGTCTTTGCAAAGTTTCATCTGCTCTGCTAACAGTCGTCTGCTGCCAGCCATTGCCGTCGCTTGTAGCCAACTTTTTCGTTACCTTTTCTTGGCTATTGCAATTTTCCAATGAATTTGTAGTATTTCATTTGCTTTTTTGTTAGAAATCTCGCTGTCACGACGTCTTTTACAGCCCTTCACTCCAATTCCAATACAACACCACCATCGGCACTTACCTACTTGTAGCGCTATTTGGTGGGCGGGCGCGCCTTCAACCGCTAACTGTGCATAACGACTTCTTAATAGCTTTTCCCATCAGCTGACATTTCGCTTTTCATTTGCGCTGATTGCATTGTTGCACTTTTTGACGTTTTTTGTTCGCCGAAAAAAAATTAAAAATTCGCGCTCATTGCCCGTTCGAATTTTGCCTCACTTGTCGCGTTTCCGCGCACTCCCCCTGCCACCCGCAAAAATCTCAATGAATGTAAAAGTTTAATTTACATTTTCAAATGTGCTCGCCTCGATTGCTGCCATTTTTGGGCACTTTGTATGCCTTGTTTTGCTTTCCATTCAGTTCTTTTTTTGCAATTCATGCTCGTTAAAATGGCGCCCTATTTTTGTTCATGCCATTTATATAGAGTCTCGTTCCCGTCTTTATTTTTTTTCGCTATTGCCTTTTGTATTGTTTGGCGAATTTCGCGCTGTGTGTAGTGCATGTAAGTCTGTCTGTGTGTATTCATTTTCTACTTTACATACGCCAGAATTGCTCCCATTTCGGACGCACAATCACAAGAAGTTTTCATTTTGGGGCGAGTTGGTTCAACAGTTTGAAAGTTCTGTCACTTCTGCTAGCGGAATCATTACTTTGCTGCAAGAAGTGGACACAAAATACATATATAAGAATCATTTAAATGTATTTATATTTCCAGCTTGTAGATGTTTACAAAAATCTTTAACAATAACAATAACAAATAAATTTTGATTTTGCATTTTTATTCGAACAAAACATCAGCTTATTTACATATGTACTTGTACTATGTATACAAATTTGTCTGTTTGAATTTGCTAGCAAGATGCACCTCAATCCTGTAAATTTCCAGCGATTCAGTTATTCTGGATATGCTGGATCTTGTATCCCTCGCCATAGCCTGGCTGATTGGACTTTTCCTATATGCGTCATATATCGCCATAGCCCGAACGTGCCGCTTAGTGATCCTCAAGACAGCTCGAAAGACTTTGAATATTTCTAGACAGCCTAAAATAGGTTTGGTGGAACATTTTGTTTGAGTAAATTTATTTTGTACTTTCTATAGGTTTGCAGAAATTTCAGAAGCAACTCTATAGCCCATTGAGGCTGCTCACATGCACATTATATATGCATATGTAGCTCTAAAGGTTAGTGGCTTTTCTACACTTTTTAAAATCGTGATGTTGATCTTACTTTTTTACACATTTAACTATATTCCCAACCATTCAAGCAATTTTTATCTTATTTTATAAGTTTACTAGTTTCCCAAATTGTTCTTCCCATAGAACGGGACGATCTCGCCTATAATCTCTTGCAGCTAATCAATTATAAGCCACTTTTTTCTTTTGCCTTTTGGTTACATACAAATTGATTGTGCTATAATTTTATACCTCACCGCACCACACGTCTCATACGTTACTTAATTGCAACGAACTTTACACTGAAAGCTGTTTATTTTCAACTTTTATAATTTAGCCATTAAAAGTCAATGATTGCCTGTAAATTTCATTGTGCCGCCTTGCACTACGTAAGTACAAGAAAATTGCCAGTGCTACAAGCAACTTTGAACAGCAACGCCAGCACTCAGACGGGCGGCCAATGGCCGACAGCAGGGACATGCAATGGCAGCCAGCCAATCATTGACAATTACGGCGTTATAGCGTCATTAACGCGCTTGACACCCGCAACAAAGTTGCACAGGCTGCTGGCCAGGCTGCGCTCCTTTGGCTGCTGCTGCAGTGGCTCTTGTCCTTTTGGTCAACAACGCAGTGTCCTCATGATATACCACATATGTTGATGTCCAGGCAGCGAAAGCAATACAAAGTAACACACTCCCACACGCACACGCACACACACACACATTATCAGAGAGCGGCGCTGCTAAAGAGGACAACGTAATTAGCTGCGCTAACGAGAAAACTTTTATATGTATGCGTGTAATCGTGTGGGATTTGCGCAACGTGTTAACAATAACAACAACAACAACAGCAACGACGTCAATACTAAAACTCACTAAAAACACAACAAAAAGGAGTGTGGTAGTAATTTTCGTTGTTGTGCCTTTTTGTTACTTCAGCGCAATTTTGTTGTTTTTATGGTAGTCTCTCACTTGATTACCCCAAACAATGTGCACATGTGTTGGTAGGCGCACCTGGGGGCAGTATGAGCAATTATCCTTAGATAGTTGGTGTGAGTTGGTAAGTTTCAATACCATCAAACATTGCGAAGCTTTTGAAACTATTTGAGACATCATTTTTGAAGCTAAACTCTTTGAGAAACTCTTTGGAAGTAGCTTAAGATGGATTTACAAATTTTTATTGTTGAATGCTTGACTTCGAAAAGCACGATATATAAAGTACAAAACTGCTTAAACTCAAGCGTCAAGCCGAAAGAAATGCTGCGATTGGCATCAGTAATAATTATTTAGTTTGCACTTTCTAAGAAATTCTTATTAATAAATATTTTATTGAAGTTCTAAATAAAGCAATAGAAAAAGTTTTAAGTATTGCTATTCAATTAAAAGAAATTGTGATCTATCTGGCAACAATATATGGGCAAAACTCAACTCATTCAGCAGATTTAAATTATTAATGGTTACTGAAAGCCACAGACAGATTTTGACTATATGCCAATTTTAACTTTAAATAAATAACTCCTTTTTAAATAGTAAATATTGAGCGAGCGGCCGGTATTTATTTTCAAATTATAATTCATATTCAGTTTAGTTCTGCCTGTGCCACATTTTAATAATCAATATTGACAAGCGATTCGCTGTTCAAATTGCCAACATTATTATTCAATAAGAATTTGTAATGACCACATTTAAACCGCAGCCGATTATAACTTCATTTCAGGCTGCAATATAATCTGCAAAATTACATTTCAATATGGCAATGCTGTAGCACCAATAAAATTTATAAAGTGCACTCACACGCACATTTCCCGCGCGGGGTTGTTAATTAAAGTTTAATAATTTTTAATTGTGTTCGGTCGGGGCAATTGCGGAATTGTGGCAATATTTACAGCAACAGCAACAACAACAAAAGTAAACAATAAAAATGTTCGAATTCACTAAATTGTTGAAATCGTGCATGACCGCACGCACATACTCACAGCTGTGCTTTACATGTGCCACACAAACAAGCCCCCTTCACCTTTCCACAACTTGCTTCAACATGCGGCAGTGTTGCATTTTATTTCAATTAATTCCATTTGTTAAAAGTTTTCGGGCATTTTTTTTGCTGGGCGGCTTGACAACTCTTGAACATTGTTTTACTGTTGTTGCTCCTCCTTCTGCTCCTGCTACCAAAGAGGAAGGCCAAAATGGCAGAGTCGGAAATGAATGTCGAATTTATGCACTTGGCCTGTGCCGGAAGTTGTTGGCGAGTGCGCGCAACATATGCGAAAGAGGCGTGCCGCACTGCCGCTCAAACTCGCCTACGCCCCACACAAACAATGTACACAGGCACACACATGCACACGCAGCCATGCACACACACACAGCTGCGCAGGCTGCTTTTTTGCAACTACAATTAATTGGCGTGGAAGTCATTATTTTGCATTTAAAACAGCACGAATTACTGGCTGTGGGGTCTGGGAGGAAGGCGAGGGGGTGTGTGGGCGTAGATTTTACTAATTAAAAACTTGTTTAAAATTTGTCAATGGGGCGGCTTGCGGCGTATAGTACGCCTTTTGGGCTTGCATGTGCTGTTATGTTAAGCACGACAAAAAATTTTAAGTCGAAGTCCAAAGCAAAATGTTTGCAATATCAGGGGAAAGTATAAAAAGTTTTGAGAATGACAACAAACCAGCTGAAATATTATAACTTGTTAGTGTGCTGACACTAACTTAATTTTGAGGTTAAACTTTTTTAATTTTTTGACAAATACGGGCTACATGATAGCTTGGAAAAGTCGACCGTGACCTTGAATGAAGTGTTCAACACAGCATAATTTGATTGAGCAAAAGACAAAAAATTTTATATTTTGATTTAGTCAGCAGCAGATAAATTTGGTAAATGGCAAAATTTTTGCTCGAATTACAATAACTGAAATTATTTCTTATGTCTAAAAGTAGTTCAAAGTGCAGCCTGACCTTGTTTTTTTTAATACCCAAGTCTTAATGGAATAGCTCTAAAGGCAAACATTAGAAGGCAAAATCGTCAACAAGTCAAAACTATCCTACAAAGACTATTTCCAAACTTACTAACATTTTCATTTGGGAGAATACTTTTTACATATGTATGCTTAATTTGTATTTGAGCGTGCATGCGTCAATAACTAATTTGATTTTTTTGCCGGATTTGTTGTGTTGCTTTTGTTGTAAAAGGAAGTAATTGAGAGTTAAAATGTCATAAACGGGAATTGTAAAATTTATTTGTTGCTTTCCAGTGTAGTGAGAATGTTAAAAATGTGTGGCATATTTTAGAGAATTAAATATAACTTTAGAATAACTTTAGTCAAATAATTTGCTGATAGTATTAATGAAAAATCCTATTCGGCATGGCTATTCTACATAACTCCCTTAATGACAGCACTTTAGTAGCACACCAAAATTCTGACAGATCATTACTTTCACCAACGGAGCTCAAACTGGCATTACTAAGGATCTATGTTTCTCCTTTTAAGGTAGCCACCCCCCTAACCTAGGTCTAAGTCAAACCTTTAAAGAGCAGCGATCTGAAATATATTGCTAATAGCGATTTTACATGTCTCCGATTAAGAGACCTAGTAGAGAATGCACTGAAAACGCCTTGGCATTTCAAACGGGGCAGGGTAATAGAGATGCCTGCAGAGAAGCGCTAAGTCAGGCGGGTGCTTTGGACATGTGAGACGATTGTATTCTATAGCCAATTTAAATTCGAGCATTCTCCGCACTTAAAGCCGCCTCAGCCCTACCAAAATTACTTACATTATAACTGATATTTCCAATAACTTTCCAACGCCACTGCACCTCCCCTCTTGCATGCCACAAGTCATAATAAAAAAACACATTTCATTCGTTTGAATTCATAATTATGGCATTTATTGCTATTCACTAAATTTTATGCAATTTTTTGTTATTCGTTCGTAAACTTGTTTTCAAATATATTTATCAATATCAATAATTACTTATAATTAGCACATATACATATATAAATTAGTTTAAGTTTCTTTGTTGTAGAGCTGGCAAAAAGTAACATTTGCTTACAATTATTGCGATTGATGCCAACATTTTTTTGTCCATATGCATCGCTTACAAAGTAATTCATTTTATACAGTTCGAAGGCTAGATTTACGTGTTTGTGTTGTTGCATAGTTTTACATGTTTAAAAAAGGAGTACAAAAATTTACACGAAAATAACATTAAAATTATAAAAAATGGCTTAAAATTATAAAATCTTTTGAAATGTTTAAGAAATAGAATATTTTTTTGAAATAGTTTGGAAAATGTACATTTATGAGTAAAGGGTATATGCAGTTATAATCATAATAAGTCTATGGCTAGTCAAGGCTACAAATCTATATAGTTTGATATATTCATACACATTGATGTTTTTCTTTATAATTTTAAATGCTTTTACTTAGCAACTGATTATGTTCTGTTTATGTTTAAAATCACTTTGCCATTATTATGCTAGAATATATCATGCTCTTTCTGCTCTGCTCTTTCTCGGCTACGTTAAGTTAGTATGCACTTCTTTAATGTTCAGTTATAATCTGAAATTATTTTATTTACACATAAGAGACTATTTTTGCTTTAATCGACATCGAACACTTACTTAGGTTATGTTCATTAAATCAAAGCTGCTTTAGTAAGTAACTTGCTGCTTCTCACGTCTGCAAGCAGACATACATATGCAGGCATTGTGTGTGTGTGTGAGAGTGTGTGTATGTCACTTGAATAGTATAACAGTCGAACTTACAGAATTTCAGGGTCTCAAGGGGGTGCTTACACGTTCATTTGTATATTAGTTAGGCTTTGACGAAGTAGTGAAGACTTTAAATAGCATGAGTCTAATATAATTCTTTGAGAAATTGTCTGCAGTTTTGGAAAATAATAAGAAATACAATTTTTTTGTGCTGTTCATAAGCGAATTATTGAAATATTGTAGGCTGATATTAACACCACTTACTTATACTATCAAGTACTTAGGAAATTTAAATTGAAAATGGGTAAAAGATGAGCAGCTGCTTCGAAGATCTCAAATTGATTGCATACTTTTGTGCGTTTTTCACACAAGCGCCAAGGACCTCAAATGACGAGCATGCCAATGATACGCACTGTCAGTCTTAATACTAGCTCAAACTCTCATTTCTCTTCCACTTCGGTTTGCCCTTAATTCCACAAATTCAGATGGCACTGTCAAAGACGACGACGGCGCCTCACTCGAACTTCTCGACGTTGCCGCTGTTGAAGCGTTCACACCATTCCAGCAACTCCTTCACTTCGCGCGCGTAATAGTCCTCCTGCCTGCCGCCGCCACTTCCAGCTCCCACTCCACCGACGCAGGCTGCGGCCAGCAGCGGTCACACATTGTGCGCGGGCTGCTGTGCGCTGCCGCCACTCATGCTGCCGCTGCCGGTGTTGCTCAGCAGGCTGCGCTCGCTGGCCACGCTGCCGGGCGCATAGATCAGCTCGCTCTCGTTGCAGGCGGCGTTGGCGGCCAGCATCTTCTGCTGCTGCTGTTGGCGTTCCTCCGCCTGCTCGGAGCACGAGCTCATGGAGCTGCTGCCGCCGAGGCTGCTGTTGCTCTTCGGGGCGGCGCCGCTAATGCTGCGGTTGTAGGAGCCGCGCGTGGGCTGCGCGCGCCAATTGTTGTAGGCGACGTCGCTGCTGGCGTTGTCGTCGATGAGCACGCTGGGATGCACCTGATTCGGCGGTGGCAGCGGCAGCAGCTGTTGCTGTTGTGGCAAGGGCTGGTAGGGTGGCTGTTGCGGTTGCTGCTGCTGCTCGTCCACCTTCACGTAGAGCCGCTCCATGTCGTCCAGTTCGCCGTCGGCGGTATGGTACAGCGCCTGCTCCTCCTCGTGCGACATGAGCATGGCCATTGGCGATGGCGAGCCGCCGCAGCCGGAGTCGGCCAGCCCGTTGTAGCAGAACGAGGAGGCGTCCAGATCGAGCAGATTCTTTGTGGCCGCTGTCAGGTCTTGTGAATTGCCGCTGCCAGTGTTGCTGTTGCTTGTGTTGTTGTTGTTGAGTGCATTCAGCTGCTTCTGCTGCTGCTGCTTGTTGTCCGGCAGCAGCGTAACGGCCATTGTGGGCGTGGCATGCAGCTGAAAGTGCTGTGTAGGCGCGTGTATGACCTTGAAGCGCGCGCTGCCGCCCACGCCGGCAACCTGGCGTCGCAGCGTGTTGATGCCGGCGAATTGTGGCAGCTGCTGTTGTTGTTGCTGTTGTTGCTGCTGCTGATTGTTGGTGGGGTCGTAGGTGTGGCAGTTGCTCAGCTTGTTCTCGGTGATGTGTATCTTCTCCTTGGGGTAGTAGTATTGCTCCGAGTAGACGGAGCGGTTGCCCGTGTTGCTGGGATAAATTTCGCTGGTCGTTGACATTTGCTGGTAAATGTTGCCCATTGAGTTTTGATGTTGTTGCTGTTGCTGCTGTTGCTGCTGATGGTAGTGGGGATGCATGGGACGCTGTTGCTGTGGCTGCTGATGTTGTTGTTGCTGCTGTTGCATGTGGTAGCCTGGGCGCTGCTGATAACGCGGCTGCTGGGCTGCGCCGCTGCTGTTCAGTATGGCCGAGGTGGCGTACGGCGCTGGCGAGGAGTTGCTGTGGCGTTGCAGGCCGCTGCCGTACTCGCTGGGCGCCTTGCCGAAGCTGGACACCTCCGCGTAGTCCGTTGGTATATTCGAATACTCGCCCACGTACCTGCAAGTGCAAAGATAAAAATTTGGCGCTCAGTTATTGCACTATGTGTGTGTGTGTGTGTAATTGCAAGTGTAAATGTTATTGTGTGTGGGCGGAATTTAAAAGGAAATAATTGTGGCGCTCGTTGCCGAAACAATTTATTGCGTTCGTGGTCAGGCCGAGCGGAAAATTTAAATATATCTTGCCTACTGCACAATTTGCAAAATCATAAGCTGACCAGATGTGTGCATATGCAGCAGTGAAGCAAAGTCATGGCGACTCTAATGTCTGCCATTTAAGCCGAGATTTAAGCCGAGTTATAAAAGAAAAATTTCAAAAACTCTCCCTGCTTTTGGCTATTTCAAATATTTCTTTTTTCTATCAAAATCTGTAAATTTTTATTCCAGCAGCGACTGGTCACCCTAAAGGTGTTGTCGCACGAACAGCAGCACATGGCTTTGCCCCTTTTGCATAAATAAATTACGAGCTTAAACGGGTTAAAGGTGCAAATGGCGCCATATATTTTCGGCCTTGCCCATTTTTATTTTGTAGTTACTTGCTGCTCTTTTTTGCTGCTCTGGAATTTTCGTACTTTTCGGTTTTTTCGTTTACTTTTTTGCATACACGTATTTATAAACTGAAAGCGGATTAAAAATGTGCGCACAGCGGCTAAAAGCGTAGCAATAAAGCTTTCAAATTGCAAACTGATTAAGTGTGGGCGCATTCGGAGTGGCCGGTGTGCGCTGTAGCTCCATCTAGCGTGGCATGCACTAAATGAAAATGCAAATTACGAGATTTTTATATTTTTACGAAAATTTTACAATGCGACGGAACAGTCAAAGGCATGCGAGCACTCATTACGGCCTGTCCTTTCGTCGCTGTTGTTCGCTATAAAATTACATTATACGCTAGTGTACGAAGTACCTAATCCTTATTAAATCCTTAACACTTATTGCAGAGTCATAAGAGTTCTTCAATATAACAGATAAATTCTACAGTCATTAGATATATGTATATGTATATGTAGGCAGTAGAGCAAGGACAGAAGAGCATACTTGCTATGATCAATAATAAAATATATAAAGAATTGACAAGTTCAAAATGTAGTTTGCCACCACAACAGTTGATCTCCAGAATATCACCAACAAATCGAAATTTCGTCCAATATAATAAAATTCGGAATGTGTTAAAACTTAATTTTTGGCATTTTTGTGAATAGTCAGATGAGTCGAATTAAACAACAAGATATTACAAAAACTTTTAATATAATCTCATACAATTTCAAAGTAAAAATATGAACTAAAGCATAAAAAAATTCTTGAGCTTAAAAGCCTTTATAATTTTTACTCTTTTCAAGCCATCAATAAAAGTTGCCCTTGTGCCACTTTTTTCATTCGCTATTTTTAATACATTTTTCATTAACATAACACTTAAGTATTTCAATGCTGGCAACTTGAACGCATATACTTATGTATGTGCGTGTAATTAGCGCACTAATGAGCAGCTGCAATGGCAGTGCATGTTGCCAAGTTGTTAAGTGTGGGTAAATATTGTGACGGTATGTGCACGTGTAAGTGCTGCTCAATGATTATTTAATTTAAATAATTTTTAATTATTTTTACACAGCTACTGTTCTTGGTATGCATAATTGTTGTTGTTGTTGTGGAATTACATAAATACGCAATCACAGAGCATTGCTGTGCATATGTAAATTTCAATTACAGATCCTTTGCATTTTTCCAGCGCCGTTACTTGACACTCTCTTCCCCATTTAACGAATAATTAAGTGTGCAAAATTGCACTGTCGCAAAGTTATTCAAGTTAATTGCAGCTCGATTTTATGCTTTTGTTGCTATAATTATTTAAGTAATTTAACGTTTTTATGCGCGCAAAACGAAGTACATACATTAACTCTCTGTCCCTGTCTTTTTCCGTGAATGTGTCTGCTTGTTAATGCTGAGCCATGATGGCGTATGATTGGCATTTAATTGCTTGTGTCACTCATACGTCAATGGGACTGTGCATTGTATTTACAAAGAGCACATAGAGAGGGGGACGGACGGGAGCCTTTAGTAGTAAGTATTTCAAGCATTCAATATTTGAAAACGTTGGCGTATGAGCAACTAAGCTAAAATCAACATTTAAACAAATAAAAACAGGCCACAATTCTCCATAGCAAAAATTAGCAGAGATGTAGTATAAGAATATTCTCTTATATTTATATGAATTTAAATAATATAGTTGAAATTTGCAGTAGAAAGTTTCAGAATTTCTAGAAGTAACGCCTATGAATGCTATAAATACATTCAAAAAAGAATAGCTACTTTCGACCTGAATATAGTATTTATAGCAATATTGCAGCTTAAATTCATATGTTTCGGCATTCGGTTGACTTCAATCTGATATTTTTGCATGGAGATTCTAAGCGATGCACTCTGGTGCATCATTTAATATTGTAGGATTTACAGATCATCTGCAAATGTGCTTTTTCCTAAAATAATGATTTAAAAAAAATTGTTTTAAAGGCGATATTTTACTTTCAGAATCGAAGCCGCTATTTATATAGTTTCTACTTTTCAGGATAGTACATCTATATTCAATGCTTTCAAAAACATTTCAATTTCAAATTTGCTTCTATTTATTTGTTTGTGGTGCATTTGGATTTCAATTTGGAGCAAAAATGACGTCACAGCTCTGCAATTGGTGGAAAATAGCAGCAGTCGCTTGCAAGCAATGACGCACAATTAACCAATATTAGTAGCACATGACAACTCTCGTATTACCATGCAGTTGTAGTTACACATATACACACATGCACACACACACACATCACAATGCCAGTGAACAAGCAACGAGCTAAACCTCAAAGCGCTCAAACGACAAAAGTGCCCAAAATTTAATTAAGCTTATTATTTGTGCAACGTGGGGGCTGTTGCAGCAGCTTTTGTGTGGCACAAGTGTGCGGTTGAGTGGCAGCGAATTGTTGCATGTATGCTTGTGTGTGTGTTTGTATTGCGCGCTAATTATAGCTAAATAAATGTTAAATTATTTACACAATTTCATGTTAACAGCAACTTTTTGTTGTATGAAATGCAACAAAATGTTGCATGCACATTTGTGGCAGGGAAAAACAATAGGTGCTCATGTGTGCATGACAATGAGATAAAAAGATATTGACTAAGGCTTTAATTAGCACGAAAATAATACGATATAAGAGATAAGCTCAACAGTGCGAAGTGAAATTGTAAAGCAAAAATGCTGGAAATTCGATGGAAGCATCAATTTATGAATGTATGTGTTTGTTGTTATCAGTACTTGTTGCCAGAAATGCAAGCCAGTCGAAACGAGCCAATGAAGCGCAGAATAGATACAGCTCGAAAGAAGAATTGAAACAATAAAACGATAATATTAAAATTTTTTAATAAGTTATGAAAATTGAATGCGAATAGTTAAAGGGAAGTATATATGTAGCTCGGAAATTGAAATGAATTTATTAAACTGTTTTAATATAACACAAAAATATTACGAAATTTGATACCAAATATATTAAAGAGAAAGCTTTTCTAGAGAATACCAGTGGCATTCAAAATATGGAAATCATTAATGTGCTAAAATTTCTTAAGATTCCGAAATGACTATAAGTTGATCAAGGCATGGTTGTAAAAGGGCACCTCAAACTAATTGATAGTTAAAATAGCCACTTAAACCAACAAAGTCAAACAATTTCTTGGCTGGTGTTAGTTTTTTACATTTTATGGAGTCGTAAAAGGAATTAAACTTAATGCTTATTTCGGTGACAGTCCCTGCTTTAGATGTAATTTGTAATTTTTTGCTTTACCATTTTTGTATATAAAACTTCTGTACTTTTTTAGCACTCTTTCGAAGGAAAAATATGCCTTTTCTTTAGCTGCTAACTTTTTCTTTATGTTGGAGAGACAAAACTTGTTAGTGTTTCAAAAAGAAAAATTTTATATTTTAAACCAATTTTCAATATTTTAGCCAGCAGTTACTTTTAGCAACAAACCGATAGTACTATATCTTGTCTATATTAATCGGCGCTCTGATGAGCAGAAATACATTTTTAATGCATTGTTAAGAACTTGCACTTTTCTTACGCCCTGCCTACTCCATCTAGGCAAATCACTGCAGCATTGCAACCACCAATTAAACTCAAAAATCTGCCCAAAAATAGGCAAATATAATTTTGCTACCAAACGGCGCAGCAGAGCGCACTACGCCAAGCACAATGAGACACACATACATAGCATAAAACCGCACACAGAGCAACGAATGCCTCTGTCTCTTTCCGATGTGTGCGGGTGCGAGTGTATCTATCTATATATATGTATGTAGATACTTCATCGACTACAAAGTGCCTTAATTTGCAAGTCTCAACGTATCCGACAAAGCTGCAAAGACCACAAAATGTACAGCCCGAGGCGGAGATGCGACTTTGTTGTTGCAAGTGCAAATTCAAATTTCAAAAATCAACTCGAAAATTTGTGTGCATATTTTTGCAAGTGCTGCATTTGCCTACGCAGATACAACAGACTGAGATGAAGTTCTTACGAATTGCAGCAGAATGCAACCTTGTGGCTGCTCTGCTTCTTCTTCTTCTTGCACTACAGCAGCTGAAAGTAGACGTAAGAAGCAGAGCAACGAGGAAGGGACATTAAATAAACGTCCTTAGGTGCGCTTATAATTGCATTTATGTGGGGCATATTGTTGCTAGAAGGGGAAGAGGCGAGAGGGGAGAGAGAGTAGAGGGCGGAAGGAGGGCAACATGAGCAAGGTGTCGAAATGTGTAAGTAGTGGTAGTTGCCATTTTGGCAGTTTACAGAGTTTTTACAGCTGCACGTCGGCGGCAAACTGTGAAATTGTCTGCTAAAAATTCCAATTTCCCACTTGCTCAACTGCTCAACGATGCAACAACAAAGCGCTAGAGCAGCAAGTTGAACAATTTTTTTAAAACTTTTTGTTCAGCTCGTTACAAAGTTTAAGTCGCGTACTCACCTCTGCTGATTGCGTTCGCCGCCGTTGACGCCCGCACCGCTCATGCTCTCGTGTCCGGCAACGCTGCCGCAGACGGGCGCGTAATCGGCAATTTGATCCTTCTGCAGGTCGAGCGTATCACCGCTGGGCGAGGTGCGCCACACCATGCCGCCGGAGGAGGCATCCAACCAGAAGCTGTTGGCATTGCGCGACAAGCTGGGCATTTTCAGCACATCCGTGGGATGAGCGCCTAAAAGTAGTTCAAGAAAATGCAAAATGTAAGAAATTAAAAGTTGAGTTTAGGAAAAGCGAATTGGAACATGTGGCATCATTGGCATTTTTTGGCTAGAGGTGCACGTTTTACAGCCAGAGTTGTGGTAACTTTTCGACTGATAAAGAAAATAAAATTCCCAATATGAAGAATTCCTTCCTTTTTTAGTCGCTTCTCAATCCCTAAAAATATAGTCCACTTATTTGATTTTCCTTTTCTGTGCTCTAATTTCAGTGCGAAATTTCAAAATTAATTTCCGGCCCGCAGGTCAAGGCCATAAATCGCTGCTTGCCTCCAAATAAATAAACGGTCAACTTATGCGTTGCATTTATTTTGTGCAAGCTTTAAAATATGGCGGCGATATTTTTTCCTAACCGCCCAACCGACCACACAGCCGCGTAGTGTGCGAACAACAACAACAAAGCGCTGCACAATTACAACAAAAGCCAAATTTTGCACACAAAAATGCTATATCCTCCCTTTCCCGCCTCTGCGTCTTTTTAATTATTGTCAATTTTACGCTTTTCGCATGAAATTTTTGTGTTAATAAATGTGCCAAACACACATACTCACACGCAAACATACACACGAAAAAAATATGTGGCATATACACAGGCGTACACAAATAATGCTATTAAAGCATGCCACTGGACGACGAACGACCCACAGGCGACAGCGCAGTTGCAGTGTTGCAATGGCATTGAAAATGCACTTACATGTGTGTGTGAGAGTGTGTGTGTGTGACAGCAACAAAAAATGAACCAATTAAACTGTCAGTAATAAAATTGCGAGTCAACCAAGTGTTTTATTGCTGCAATTTTTACAATGTCGCTACCTCTTGTTGCTGCCCCCTACAATATGTGAATGTATGTATGATGCTTGTTGCTGTTGCCGCTGCTTTGTTGTTGTTGTTGTTGGTATTGTTATCGCGGCAACAGTTTTTTACGAACAGGTGCTTTGGCTAGCATACTTTTGGGAGCACTGGCGAAATTCACAATTTTCTCAGTATGTGTGCATGTGCGTGCAGTGTGTGTGTGTGTATGCTCACGCCTGATGTAGCAATGTTTGTTCGTGGTTGTTGTTGTTTGCAATAGTTGTACTTGTTGTTTCGTTGTTGTTCTGCTGATGCCATTGCTACGAGTGCACTCTTCACAGCCGAATGCGCATTTATTTTGGCATTTTGGAGTTCCTTCTGAAGGATGCTTGTACAGCATGGTTGAGCGGCTGCAAATAGGCAACATTTTGTGGCACCACTGCTCATGAGTGCGACCACTTTGGCATGCATAGCACAGAGTTTAATGTTGATTTTTGTATATGATGGGCACGCTAATAGTTGGAATGCACATGCCGAGACATGAACCTGCGCTGATTTCTCTTCTGATTCTTTTTTAGTAGCTTCAATGAAGTTTGGAATTTTCTGCGGGCAAGCATATTTATGCACTTTACCATATGAGTACATATTGGGTTTGTGTGTATGTGTGTATTGCACAGATGGAGGTGTGGTAGAGAAAACGACAAATATATAGAAATGATCAGAAACGAAAAGTGAAGCTATTTAGTCATGTTCGTCGGTCTGTTTGTTTGTCTTTCACTATTTATGAAATGCTCATATCTTAGAAACCAATAAAGGTTTTGCAATTATATTTGATTATTATATTTATTCGAACATTATTATTTCGAACACGGCTTTAATTACTAAATATGAAATATATCTACGATAATTTGATTATGCGAAACATAATTAAAGGAGCTAAAAAGTAAAACGCTTGAAAATATGCCACATTCATATTTAATTTGAAATCGCCTTTAAGTCTGAGCTGCTCGTCGCTGCCTTAAGCTGCGCATTCCAGCTGTAATTAAAAGGCAGCGTAGTTCTTTTCCACAAGTTGCAAGTGGCAGCTTGTGAAATGCAGCTATTAGCACAGTTTTTTTTCATTGTTTTAAATTGCAACGCTCGCACCTACTTTGCCAACTACAATTACAAGTGCTGTCTGCTGATGCAGGTGCGAGTGCGTGAGTGTTTGCGCACATTCTTTCTTTGCTGTAGTGCCTACCTTGTAGTATTGTTGGCTTATTTTTGCAAAAACCCTTTTTTATGGATTTATTTACTTTTTTTCTGTGCCTGTTGCCGGCAACTTACCTCGTATTGTATTCAGCGCAGACTGCTTCATCACCATGTGCTTCCTTTTGACGAAGACCATTGCGCCGAAGGATAGCATCATCACGGCCAAAATGGCACCCAGCAATATGATGAACCAAGGCTGTGTCAGCACATCGTCCACATGATCCTGATTGATGGGATAGCTGTATATGAAAGAAAGAACCACCATAAGTTAGCAATAAATTACAAAATCTACAAAAAAATCAACTCAAAAGTAAAATTACAACAAAAGAAATCAAACATAATAAAGTAGGAATTTACAAAACTTTCCTTAATAAGCCACTCACCGTTGATTTATAATCGGATCCAAGCGTTTTGTAAGCGGATCCAAACGCAGTGTAGCTGGCGCGCAATAAGGACCAATGCCGGCGTTGTTGCCAGCCGCTACACCGACTGTGTACATCACCCCTTCCGTTAGATTGGCCAATACGAGCGTGGGTGAGGCGGCATCGATGGTCACATTCGTGAGAATGCGTGAGAAATTATGTGCCGTATCAATGCCACGCACCACGACGTGGTAGAAAAGTAGCACACCTGCAGGAGGAAGGCACATAAAAAAAGATTATTTTAATTTATAAAAAACTAAATGAGGAATTTCTTGCAACAACTGCAATTTTCGTTGTTAATTACTTAGATTAATTTGTGAAAAAATCAAAGACTACTTCGCAGCGCTAGTGAAAAGGACAACATGCGAAGGAATCCTACAAGAATTGCAGCCAAAAAAGAGCAATATACTGCTAGTTTTATTTAAAGAAAAACATATGTAGCTATGGGTGTATTTAGTTTGCGTTAATATCAAAGTATACTTTGCAGCGCTGGTAAAAAAAGGATATTATGTGAATAAAAGCAACAGCTGTTGCTATATCCTAGCAGTGGGATTTATTGTTACAATATAAATGCATAACTTACCATGCTCAGCGTTGAGGTTTGGTGCGCGCCACTTCAGGAACACTGCCGAGGAGTTGAGCAATATGGCTTCCATGCCAAATGGCGCATCATTAGGCACTGCAAAAGCAAGGATATCCAAAAAAGGGAAGCGATATTATTTTGTAATTATGTAACACAGAGAACAGAGAAAAATGGTGTAGCGACTAAAGCTGTTTGGCTATAAAGTTACAAAGGTAGCGTGCTAATGAGTTGTGCCTAAAAGTATGCTGCGAAAAATCTTAAAAAATATTGGAGGAAAACTAATGTGCATTTAATTAAGCAACTGCTGTGCAGTTATTTTGCTAAAGATATATTTTCTTTATAACAAATTAAGACTTCAAATTAAGCCGGCAATTTCTTCGCTCTTAAGTCATCTACGTGCAAGCTCAGCAGCAAACAAGCGTTGCTCTGCCAACCGCATACTTCAAATGCTTCCGCCTTGTCGAGTGACGTGCTCGCGCATATATTGTCTATATAGTTATATGTGTATATATATATACAGCACGTGCATATATTGCAGCAACCGACAAGCCAGACAAGCAAGCCGCAGACCCCCACGTGCAAATGTAACGCCTGGCTTCATTGCGCTCAATCTATTATTTCAAACACACACACCCTAACGTCACATGTCAACACACACACACTCACCCATACAGACACTCACACAAATAGAAGTAGCACTTCAAAAGCTCATCTTCATTTGTTTATTTATTTGTGAGAATGTGTTGGAATTTTAGCTCTTTCTTTCCTTTCCTTTGCTTTTCTTTGTATTTGTTGTTTCGTTTTGTTTTTGTGCAGGCATTCTCGCCGCTTGCACAAAGTAAAGCAATTTCTTTAAATAAACATAAACACACATGCACACACTCATGCATGCACACACACACATGCATGCATGCTTGCTTGCTTGGCAAGTAAAGGGTGCATTTTTTGATTTCATGCGACAAGCTTAAGTGCTTGTCAAGCTTTTGTTTTTTGCACACAACGCCTTTTCGTATGGAGAAGGAAGGACGACGGGTGTAAAGGACGAAACACGAAGCACGAGCAGAACTTCGTTTTGCCTCTAAATTGCATTCAAATTGCAGCACGAAAAGAAACCAGATAAAATGTACAACTCTAGGTAGCAGCAGCAGCTGACATTTGTGAGCATGTGTATGTGTTTGTGTGAACGCATACACCTCAACAAATAAGCAAACAAACAAACAGTGAGGCTCCTTGGAAAGCGTTGAGCGCCAACTTTTGCGGTTGTTTGTTCACATTTTACTGCACACACACACACACTCAAACATTAATACACATGAACCAAAATTGTCCCTCAAGGAAACCGAAGCAAGTAAATTGTAGAGAAATTTTATTCAAAACAGTGATTTGTGTTGTCTCAAGTAGCAGATTACTTTGCAATTGAATTTGATTCAAATTAGTTTTCTATTCATTTCATCGATTTAAAATTGTTTTCAACTCCCACTAAATTAGTTTAACTTATTTGATTCAAAAATTGAATTGTATTACATGGGCAGCAATATTGTATTCTTTTCTAATAAACTAAATATTTTCCGCATTTTATTGACATCGCTTTTGTTGCCATTTATTTCCAAACTTCTCCCTTTCCCTTTTGTGATACTGTTCAATACTATATTATAACTAATTCAAAGAAACCCCTTTCGAAGGCATATATTCCTCAATTCCGACAGGGACACTTTTCTGTTCTGTTTGTCACCAGCGTGCGAAGCTGCTGTTTGAGGGCTTCTGCATTTACATGGCTGTGCTTGCTGTTGCCACTCTGCATTGCTGCTGTTGCCTCTGCTGCTGTTTCGTATAAAGTAATTGTTGTTTATCTTTTCGCAATTGCAATTGCAATTCCCAGCGCCCCCGCTTCCCTTCCCTGCTGCACCAAAAGTCAGTCATAGCAAAGTGGAAATGTGATGCATACGAAATGAGTTTGATTTAAAATTGCAGCTTGTGGCAGCAGCAAGCCAGCTCAACAGCAACGCGCCCTTTGGGCTGCAATTCTGCTGCTGTTGCTGTCTCTTAGCTGCAGCAATAAGCCTGATGAGGTGCTAAAGAAGCGGTAGCAAGCAATTGCTGTGGTGGCATCTACGAGCGCTCGTGACTTTGAGCAAGGCAACTTTTTTTTAATTATCTCGAAAATGTTGCGCTGCTCTGCTGCTGTCAGAGCGAGCGGAGTGTGGGCAGAGAAGTAGAAGAAGAAGAACATGTCTGGAAAGTTGGCAAGATATTCATGTGCATTTGGAATATGAGCAAACATGCGGCAGTTATTGCTGAAGTGCCGCCAGGTCTTCGAGCTAAACTTGCCACATGAAGCTCTAATGGCACGCGTGCCCCGCTCCGCCTCTTTGTGCTCCTAACATCTGCCTGCTCTCTCCAAATGATGCCTATCGCAATTTCAATCAACATTCCCCTATTTCCTTGCAACATTGCTGCACATTAAAGCACACTTGATTTGCTTTAATTCCCCCTGCGTTTAATTCCCCCCTTGCCATAAGCAACAAAGCAAGTAAAAATCAATGATTGACATGCTTTTCATTTGGCATTATCCTTTCAACGCGACCCTTTTTGATCAGGCCGTTGTTGCCGCATGTTGCAGGTACGCCCATTTCGGCTGAGGCTAAGGTCGCATTAGGTGGCACAGCTGATGCTGTCGCACTGCTAATGAGTTGGCAAATACGCCGCAGTTTCTTTCTCTTGACTACCGCCCTCGAATTGGGTTATTGTTACAATGTCGGAAAAAAGGGGGCTGGCTGCAATGACAATTTGCACAGGGGGTGGGTACACATTCACATGTGCTGAAGGCCAGTGTAGGTATTTTTTCTTAAATTCGTGCATGCTGCTGCTACCCTCACGCATGCGGGCATGTAATAGGATTACAATAGCTAAATCTTTCAGCGAATTTTAAATTTTGATATGAAATCAAGCGAAAATCATTCGATATTTTATGCCTTATATTTTTAAATATTCAATTAGTGAATACTAATGCGAAAAAGCTAAGCCGATTTCAATATACATATGTAGTTTTTCGAAAATATTCTATTTGAATTAGTTGCAATTTCAGGAGAGCATGAGCACAAAACTGAAGGTGAAAACGCTAGGTGTAATAAAACTAACGCTGTGGTTCAACGATATGGTTGAAAAATAAATATCTTTTAGTAAAATTCCGTGAAGATTTGAAAAAAATCAGAAATTTATTTACGATTAGGAAAAATCTTATCAAGAGGCATGAATGCTCAGATGCTCAAATCGGAACAGAGAAGATATAAATCATTAGACTAAAATATTATAAAATTATTGCATGCCTATGCTTTCTAATTGCAGCATCACTGTACATGTATATAAATATTATGTTATTACATATCCTTATCACAGTAAGAGCTCTGTTGCACTAAGCTTTATGTGAATGCTTAACTGGCCAAATCGATTAGATCCAATTTCTGTATTGAAGACTTATTATCTTATACTAATAACCACAGAAATTTGTTTTAAATATTATACAGTTAGTAGTCAAAAAAGTGTTTTGAAATCAAACTCCAAGAAATTGGAGTTAATCGAATTGGCAATTGAAGCATTCATTTCTAATTTAAGATTCCTTCATAAATTTTTTAACTGTTTTTTCGTGGAAACCAAACTCTTTTTATGCTCAATGTAAAAATTATATATCTTCCCTTCATAAAAGGAAATTCTTTGCACGATTTCTACGAATATTTGCTAGCAGGAATCTAAAACTACGCAGCAAAAACTTGACATTGATGCAAAATTTAAGCCAGATGCTTCTCGAGTTTCTGCTCCGCTGTATTTTCAGCTAAAACCTATCATGTCCTGCCCTCAGAGCACAAACCCTTTAACATCGAAACCCCCAAACAATAATGATTTTCTACACGTACTACAAAAACAACAACAACAACAACATAAACTAGTAAACCATGTAGCCCCAGCAACAATAACAATAACAGCCGCAACAGCAGCTTCATCAAATACGCAACCGCGCACACGCCCACTTACCATCTTCCAAAGTGCACGCCACACGCGAATTCGACGGTTTACCCTCGACCGATTTGTAGAAGGGCACAATGAAAAATTCATACAGCGTGTACTGCAGCAGGCCCGTCAGCGTGCAGGAGGAGGCGCCGCCGCCATTCAGTATCGTTAGCATGCGATATGTGGTGCTGCCGCTTGCCGCAGCGGCAGCCGCCGCCGCCGTCGCTGCGGCCGAGCTCGCCGCCGCGTTCGACGAGGCACGTCTGCCGGCGGCAGAAACATTCGGCTTCGCCGAAATCAATGCCGCCATCGAGGAGGATGCCGCTGGTGAAGCCGCATAGCTGGTACGTGATGCCACCAGCGGATTTGTGTGGGGACTGGTGGATGAGCTCGTGCTTGCCGGCGGATCGGGTAGCTGGCGCGCGTAGATGTAGAAGCCTTCGACGTATTTGCCGTTGATTATCTGCGAAACATACAAAAGGCACGAGAGCCATTTTTAGTGGCATGCTCCGAAAATTTGAATGGGTTTCCGTCGAATTCCGGGCATTTTTTGCTGTTGTTGGCAGGCAAAGACAATGCACGAAACGGAAACCCAGCCTCGATGGCGTTGCGTGCGCACACACCCACTACTCACCTGCCAAGTTAATTTCATGCTTGTCGAATCCACAACACTGGCATTGATCAGCTCGACTACGTCGCCGGAGAGCAGGCTGGCGCGTGCCTCACTCAAGTCCAGGCCGCTATTGAAGTACTTCTGCAAAAAAAGCCAAAAACAAAAACAGCTAAATTCAAAAAGTTTTCAAATTCACGGCAAATCTAGCGATGGAAGCCCCAACTTACCGTGCCCACTGTGACCGGCTCCGAGATGGCGCTCGGCAGCGACAGTCCGTGCGAGTTCTCGGCGCGTATGATGAAGAAGTAGTTGACGCCCGGCAGCAGTCCCGCCTGCGTGAAGGTGGTGTTCTGTATGCGCGCGCCCACCGCCACCCAACCGTCCGTCTCGTTCTTGGCGAACATCTCGACGACGTAGCCCACCAGACTGGAGGCGCCCACCTTGACGCTGCGCGTCCACGACAAGGAGACCGCGTCTTCGTTCTTCTCCACCACTTGCGGCTTGCCGGGCGGCCCTGGATAGGTGGACAGCTCCGGCGCACGATAGAACTTGATGTTCGGATTGGTGGGCATGTCCAGGCGCAGGTAGCCGCTCGAGGAGGACTTGCCATTGCGATTGCTGGCGACGCACGTGTACAGGCCCTCGTCCTCGTTGCGCTGCAGCTCGACGATGGTGAGTGCGCCTGATTCGGACAGATTGCGGCGTTCATGCTCATTGACATCGATGGGTATGCCGTTCAGATACCAGGAGACCTGCGGCACGGGCGAGCCAATCGTGCGGCACGGCAGCGTGACAAAGGACTTCACGGGCAGCGTCTGGTTGACGGGACCCTGCTCAATGATGGGTGGCGGCAGCTCGAACTGTGTGTCCACTGTGACCACAGTGCGACTGCTGACGCTGCCCACAGCGTTCAGTGCATTGCAGACGACCACCTTGCCGGAGTCCTCGCGTGCGAAGCGCACGATGGACAGCACCGAGCGGCCCTCGGGCGTCAGTGTCACCTCCATGCGGCCGTCCTTGTAGCCGGGGAACAGCAGCGAGCTGTTGCCCTCCAAGGACCAGTAGAGCGTCGGCTTGGGATAGCCGCTGGCCTGACACTCGAAGAGCACTTCATCGCCCACCTCGACCAGCTGATTCTTGGGGCGTGTGATGAACTTTGGCGGTGCTGTGACATAAATCGAAGACAGAAGCAGAAATCGAAGTGCTCAAAATGATGACTTGTTAAGGGCTTATGTGCTGTATGTGTGTGTGTGCAGCAGCTGTAGTGCGTCTGCACAATTAAATTTTGTAGTGCCCGAAGCCTTAAGTTGTATATTTTATTGAAGCAACAAAAGCGCCACTTCAACTTCAAGTAATTTCAATAACAGCCGAAATGTTGTCTCCCCTTCGCACACATACACATACAAGTGCATACACATACAAGTAAATGCCGTAGCAATTAACTTACCATGAACTGTTAAAGTGCCAGTGGCCGTAATTGAGCCGACGGCATTATCCGCCTCGCAGCTGTACTCGCCCATATCCTCCAGAATGACATCGTCCAATTTCAGACTGCGATCTTCAAGTATGTGCACACGACCTGTCAAGAGTAAGCAGCCAAGTAAAAGGTAAACGAATGAGTGTCTGTGTGTGTGCTTATGGGGGGAAGGACTACATGTGTAAGTTTGTGTATGTATAAATAACAATACTAAAACGGAACGAAATTGGCGTAGAAAAATGAAATAAATGTGCTAAAATGTAGAAGCACCACTTGCCGCATAGAATGAACGAGAATGGGGAAGGGAGGAATAGGGCGGGGAGATTTCTTAAACTACATTTAGGACATATGCGTGTGGAAAATGTAGAACACGCATACGACATGCAGAAAGCCAGTGTTGAGATAGATTTTTGTTACAGAAATGTTGAAGGGGTAGTAATATTTTCATCTTATATATTTTCCAACTTCCTTCGAACGAAAATTCTTTGCGAAAATTGTTGTTAGGAGTGGAATATTGGAAGGAGCCACGAAGATGGAAAAGTAAATCATTTTCTCAAGTTTTAGTAGAAATACAAGTAGTATTTCAATAATCTGGACAAATCACTTGAACGCATCGTGAGTGCACTTCATCACTTATTAAATATTCATTTGAACGATATTTAATACATTTAACATTACCGACATATTTATTATCTACATATAGTTGGAATTGTTTACATGCAGAAAATTGCATGTCATACCTATGTAGAAAATATGGCACAACACTGCTGAGGAGACAAGAGAAATAGTTGTGCTAAAAATACTAAAAATGGCGATAATTGCTGAAGAAGAAGACGTTCGTGGAAAATTGCGGCCGACTTGAGCACAGGCTGCATATGAATGTGTGTGTGTTAGGGCGTGTGTGTTTGCAAACAGTTGGCATCTAAGGTGTATTGGTAGAGTTCTATTTTCAAGTAGCACTCGACACACGGCAGGGAAGGGGCAGGGCAGCACATAAATACAAGCACAATGGCTAAAAAGTTTTGTTGCTGGCGCTTTCTTTGGCCAACTACTTACGAGGGTTGATGCGTAGTTGGGGAGTTGTTAATGGCAAAGCATACTTTGTGGCGAGCATGCGTATGTGTGTGGATGTGTGTGTGTGTGCCGAATCACAACACAGAAAACAGCTTCTTCCGCTTGCTAACACACACACACACACATGCTGCTAAGTCGCCTAAGTACACTTGCAACTTGGCGCTATTTAGAATGAGGCAGCAACAGCAGGGGGAAGGAGGACAACCGTAGAGATTGTAACGCTCATTTTTAGTCACGTTACTTGCGTACTTTACCGCCTCAGTTCAAGTGTTGCCAGCTTGCGGGCGACTTCACACGCGGCGACCCGCTGCGACGAGGCACGGAATTGAGTTGCTTGCAACGGCTCGGACTGCGCTCGCTGAAGGAAGCCGGAACGAATGGAAGCCAGGCAGGCTGTAGTGGCAGTTGAGTGCTGCTGCACTGAGTGAGGAAGGTGTGGTTGAAAAATGAGCTTTGTATGCCTTTATTTGTGCTGTTGTTGTTGTTATTGTCTGTGGCAATTGTTTGCTTAACAAAAGTTTGCGGAAGCTTCTGCCACTGCTAGCAGCAACTCGCCTGCCTTGGGAGGAGCAACTGGAATGTAGCGATAGGTATTCTATGTGCGCCACCTGGCAGCCTTCTGCACTACAGCTTCCCTCGACTACCACCCCCTCCCCCCACTGCTCCTCATCGCTTGCCACGTTGAAGTGTTGTGCAATCAAAATGTTGATTGCTGGCAACAGAGATTGGCAATTAACGGAATTAAAAGTTGCAGTTTGTTTGGTTTTGGCGGTTTGCATTGCTTAAAAACTTTGCACTTAAAGTCAGAAAGGCACTGAAACGCTGTAAGAGCTTGACGATGATGGAAAGTAAAAACCTGCTAGCTTTGAAAAACAAAGCATGTTAAAGAATGAGAATACCCTAAATTATTTAATAGTATAGCAGCAGAGTGTAATTTGTATCAGTGCGGGATGCCCACCTGTAAGCAATCAAGAAGTTAGGTCTTCTTGGTCTTCTAAGCATGGAAATAAGGAAAAAAATTTTATATAGGTATTTGTGTGGAAACTGAGATCCGAAACTATCCTTTCCTTTTTTATTAAAATATGTGACGAATAAAGAACGAAGAATATATCATTATATTTTTGAAAAATTCAGGTATGCCTACTCAGCTTAATCCAATAGTCGTTTGGAAAAATTCAACAATAAATTTACTTTAACCTTAACATTTTTGGAAAATTCAAATAGAAAGCTATGCTTGCTTCAACTGTCCTTTTGCTCTGACTATTGGCTTCCTACCACTCATGCCCAATCTTTCAGCTGCTCATGCTTCGAAAAAATATGCAAAAATTTAAGAATCACATATTAAATTCTTTTGGACAGATCTGAATCAACTTGATTCATTTCTTCGCTATCCGTGTGTGTTCCTATAAGTTCTCAATTTACATTTCAGGACTTGATTTGTTAGTCCTGATTCAGCTGCCTGCTTGATTTTTATTTAAATTCATTTCGCTTATATTGAAAATGAGCCTGTGACCCGAAATTTAAAATTTTTCCACCAACTTAAATTTTATAAGGTTCATTAGCGTTGAAATCAAAATTTTTGCAGTGTATAGTATTTTTTGCACAATCACACATGCAAAGTGCCAGTTCAAATTTGCTGAACGTTTTGCTCTTCACTCGCCACTTCCCTCTGATAGCTACCCGCATTCACAGGTGAACATATGCAAAAAAGCTTTAATTTACCAAAAACACGAGCATTTTCCAAAGGCAATTTTCATTTGTCGCTGCTGCAAAATCAAACCAAAATGCAATTGCCTTGCCATACGAGAGCAAACAAACAGAAACAACAACAACAACAATAACATGACAGGCAGTCTGGCATGGCCGTCATGGTCGCCATGTCCGCCACGCGGCGGTTGCCAACTAATTGACAATGTGAGAAGAGGTTTTAAAACTAACACACATACTCACACTAACATGTAGAAATGAAGCGTTCAGTTGGGGAGGGAGGCAGGGTGAGTGGCACAACATGGCATGTGGTCAGCGGGCAGCGTGGGGTAAGAGTTAATGTGTTCGTGTGCTTGTGTTTTTGTATCTGTGTCTGTGTACTTACGTAAAGGCATATTTCCGCCTGAAGCGGTGCGACGCCACAGGACATCCGGCAATGGATCACCGCCGATGCGACACTGAAAGATAACCGAGCTGCCCACAACGGCAGTTTGATTCTGCGGGCCACGTATCAGAAAGGGACGCACTGAAAATGCAAAAGTGACAGAACGTTGGTATAACAGATCAAGAAGAGCGTCAATTTGATGGACTAAAAGACTTTTATAAAACGAAATTGAGACTTACCATGCACTTTCAGAAAGGCGGTAGTCGACTCACGCGTGCCCACCACATTCTTCACCACGCACTGATAACGCCCGTCGTCCGATTGGCGCGCATCCTGTATGGCCAAATTTCCGCCGTCCACAATGCGTATACGCTTGTTGCCATTCAAACTCATCGTCTGACCATTCTTGCGCCAGGATATTTGCGGCTCCGGGGAGCCACGCGGTGCGCCGCACTCCATCAGCGCCACTTCGCCCTGAGCGACGCGCGTATTTTGCGGCTCCAGGCGAAATTCATCGCGCAGAACTGTAAAGCAGATGATATTAATTTGAAATGTTATAAGATGTCTGCCAGTTATTAGCTATAATATTGTACAAGCCAGCAAAGACTTTCAACTTCAACTTTGAATTAAATTGAGCAGCACTCGCTGAGCTATTTCCATAGCTACTAGCTACCATTATTACAGGATACTATCAATTCTTTGCAAGCTACTGCCAATTCTTTTAGCTCTTAGCTTGCTTCAATGACTTGGCTGGCACTTCTTATTGGCTACGCAACATATTTTCTTTGAATGACAGCTTCAATTGCACTCCCGCCCGCCTTTCATTGCTTGCATTTATGCAGCCTGCAGCTGCACACGTCCTGTCTGCATTTCCAGCAGCGGAAATATTAATAAATCTGCTTTGATTTGCAAAAGCTTTACGCTTGAATTCCATTTTCTCAAAGGTTTATTGCAGTCCTTTACAGGACTTTACAGAAGAGCCATCAGGAGGGCAGAATAATATGCTTTGGATTGCCAGTCCATTTATGCAAAGCTTTTTAGCTGATTTAAATGATTTACAATTGGAACTGATTGCTTGATTTTGCTGGAGCAGCAGCTTAGGTCTCACTTGAATCACAAATCCTTGCTTGAAACGGCTTCATCTACATTTTTTTATTACAATTTGCTTATTTAAAAATACATAATTACTTATGCTTATGCAATGAACTGCGCTTAATTACTTGACCGAAAATGTAATGCGAACCTAAAATTATGTTAAGCCTATTAAGGTCGAAGGGTATCCTGCACTAAGCATAATTAAAAGAGCATAATTCGGAAGCCCAAATGGAAAACAATAACCAAGGCGGCTGTAATTGAAGATGGCAAAGCGCGCAGCATCCCCTTTGGCATATGCCGACAGCATACTGCCACTTTATTCCGATTTGAAACGCTAAGGCCACTCTTACATTCAGCCACTAATGCCGCATTAATTACGTCATTTTTTTAAGTTTGTTTCATTTTTCACTTGCACATTAATTTGACATTTTATTAAAGTGCATGTTGCCGCAGGACACGCAACTGCTGCGGTTTTGCTTGCTTTCATTTTATGATTAATATTTTTTTGTCGATTTTGCGTAGCCCCTTTCCAACAATTGCTGCTGCACTTTTAAGCAACACACTCGCCGGGCTCATTAATCTAATTAAAAGCAATCGATCATCGTCATTAGATAGCATAAGCAGCCTTGTCTACATTCTACACGCTGTATGCTTATCATATAACAATGTTAATGATATCCTGCTGCTTATATGCTCATATCCTTAATACATTACAAGCATGCTTGTGTGTATGTGTGTGCGCTACTTACATGCCACTTGCAACGTTGCATTGCGCGAACGTGCCACGCCAAACTCGTTCTTCGCCTGACACCAATAAGTACCAGCATCACTTTCACGCCGAGAGTGTATAACCTGTGGAAGTACATCAAAAATCCGGTCAATCAGTTGTGTAATACTATATTATCAAGATTTTGTTAATTAGCTATTTAAGACGATCTGGTCTGCATTAGAAAGAGCTTCAAACCATCAGAACAATAGATGCAATCATCCCCAATGCCCAAATTCATAGTGACTACTATAATTTTCAAATTGAATTTAAATATAGTTTAAATGTACTTTATTTTCACAGAAGATTTATTTTAATAACATGTGGCAACTTTGAATATTTTGCATTTGGACGTTGGTAGAACGTGTCAAAATCATTCAATTGTGGAGTAAGCAAGTGATATTAGTAAATTATTCGATATTGTCAAGCAATACCAGGCACAAATAGAGTGAAAATAGAGCGATGAAATAAGTGTTGACCAAAAGCAATAAGTTTGGAATCAAGTCGCAGTGGATTTCAATTGCTCTTCCGACGGGGAGAATCAGAATCTTCAGAATCAGCTGATAATTTGGTTTCGTAGATGCAACCGTGTGCCGTATTTAAAGCCCAACATTTGCCCATTTAAATTACAATTAATTTCCAACCGTGAAAATGAAATCCTTAGTATAAGTGTTTAAAAATGCACTGTGAAATTGTACCTAAGTACTAGATAAAGTAGTCTTAAATTTCAGGCTTGCTTGAAAATTTTTAAATTTTCTCTTGCCAGCAGCTGTCAGCTTGGCTTATAACTTACTAAGTCAAAGCTTAGGCATATTGACTTATAATTCAAAATTGTTGACTTCTTCGCAAGGACTTTTATGACTTTCATACCTCGAAAAAGGAAACTTTAAGCCTATTCGACCCGCCAACTTTTATCACAATTAGACAAACACGTGCGCCAACGCACAAAACAACAAAACATCAAAGGCAGCCCATTTTCCGGCCATTTTCTATGGCTTGCCAGAAACCCCAAAACAGCAAAGGATCCCTCAGCAAACCGACGTTCCTGCAGTTTATTTAATTCAATTAAAAATGTTGTGGCAGTGCGTTATCTACCCCTGGAAATCATCAAATGCTACAAAAAAGATGCCAGCAGATATTTCCTTATACCCTCTCAATTAATTGGCAACACTCGCAGCAACGCTGCAGATACACACCAATGTTGCTACTGTAAATATTTTGTAATTTGAGCAACTTTTTTGCGTCAAAAGACTTTTGACATTTTGAAGATTTCAAGTACGCACTTCAGCAGCGGCAGAGGAAGAGCAGAGGGCAAGAGCGCCGATATCGAAGGGTAAGCTTGCTTATATTCCTGCCCAGTGGTGTCATATGGCATGCATTCGATAAGCCAGCCAGCAGACGAAAGCGCGCTTTGAGGGTAGCAATTTCATCAGAAAGGAACGCTTTAAGGGATTTAAAGGAATCACTTTGAAGTGCGCTGCTGCATGTGCAATTTGTAAACGATTCATTTGTTGTTGTTATTTTTCAGCTTAATAATAAAATAAATGTTGTGCAGTTGTCTTGAAAAATAATCTGTAAAAATAATAAAAGCGAAACATTGTTGCATTTCGAGTGTGGCACACAGGCAGACGCTGCAGAATATGTGCACGAGAAGAATGCAAATTAACATTAATGAAAATTGCAGAAACACTTGGTTGCTCTGTGTGAGGGGGAGGGGAGTATTTGCATTGGCAACATGTTTAATTCCCTTAAAAAAGAATGCAATAAGCTTTAAAATTTAAGGCTTCTTATGCAAAAGATATAAGCGCTATTCACAATCTTGTGCAAATGATCTAGCATCGTTGCATTTTCAAAATGGTAGAGGATATTTTTACGCTACACTAACAAAATATACAGAAATGCACTTGCAACAGTTTTTTGTAACAATGTACCACTTGAAACCCATTGCATATATTTACTATGCGAATGCAATACTGAATTGCAAACTGACAGCTGATGAAAGATGAAAAAGAAGATCAAAACGAAATGTTTGAACTTAGATTAAAATGGTAAAAAGAAAAGCGCGAGAAAAAACTTGCATTGCAGCTGCGTCTATTCAAGAGTCCTTTAATTCCTCCAAGAAAGCTTGAATTCTTTTGACAAAATCTTTACGAAAACCAAAATTCCAGTAGAATAAAATAAAATAAAATTTTTCTTTTTTTACCAATCAGCTATGAATTTCGTGTTAGGGCTATAAAGTTTTGATATTTAAATAAACTCTTTGCATGCGCCTGAAATGCTGCTTTGATATTCAAAAGTGACATTTGGCACGCTTCTGCATCCTTTACAAATATCCTGCGACAACTGTACACATTCCCATTGCATTGCCATGACAAAGTAGATTTTCGTTATGCTTTCGATAAAATTTGCATAATTGACAAGCGAATATCTTATGGCAATAGCTAAATGTAATGTGAAATGAAACGGAATGCTTTGAAAATGCGCTTAGCCTTATTGTATCAATCTACTAAATATTATATACCTATATGCAAAAATCATTTTAAAGAACTTTGCGGCATGCGCCCTACTTCACACACACACACACACTCACCTTCAGAAAGAACAAGCCACCCGCCGGCAGCATGATGCGATGCGAACCGGTATCGGTTTTCAGTTCATGACCATCCTTGAACCATTGAATTGATGGCGTCGGATTGCCCTCGGCCTTGCAATTGAATGTGAAGGGATCATTTTTTGGCACCGTCATATCCATGGGGTGTTCGATGATGCGCGGATTTTCACCTGAAAAGTGAATAAGAATATGCATAAAATAAATACAATTTGAATTTAGTCTACAAGTTTAAAAGGTTTCAATATTAACAAGATTGACTTTGATGCTGGCATTTTGCTCTAAAACAACACGCAACTATTTAAAAGGGACAAAAAAGGATTAAGGAGTAACAAAAGCATTAGGTTCTACATATATGACAACCACATAGAATTCAAATATTGTTTCCAGGCATTCGAATGTGTGCCTAAAATGCGGTCGACTCACTTTAAAACACTAACCAAATGTCAAGCACTATCTATTAATTATGTGGATACCTTTCGCTCTTCTTCTTATGAGTGGCGTGTTTCCAACTCACTAAATACCAAATTTTAAATAAATAAATTTAAAATGCAATTAAGCACATTTTGGCTGTTCCCTATCCACACTGTCCTTCGCACTATTCCGCTCACATATACAAGCGTACATTTAAAGGTGCCTACCTACACTCTACAAATGCCATAATTCAGCTACGCTTAAGAGGGTCCTTTTACATTTACCCTGCACACAAAAAATGGTCAAAAGAACAAAAATAATTTGTGTAGCAGCCGACAAAGCGCATTAATGTCGCTACGGATTAAAGTGTAACGATTTTGGAAAGGAACCGTCTGCTCTCTGGCGACGCAGAAAGGATACTTTGCCCGTTTGCCACATAATTTTAACATTGATTTTAGTTAAGGTTGCGTAAAAAATTTATGTCACTTTCTGTTTTAGTGCTGCAATATGGCCGAACGGGCTTAGGCTTAGCTTGGACGCTGTTCTTTTATGCGCTCGTTTGTGGATTTCTTTCCTTGTGATAAGAAAATATTGAAATTTACATCTTTTAGAGTCTTCATATAAATTTAGTGCCTCTTTGCATTGTAATACGTATTGCAGATGTGCATTTAAATTTTTCAAATATCTTTTTCGTATTGTAGATAGCCGCCAAACTGCGCAATTACGTAGAATTAACGCATTCTTAAATGAGTGCAAATTGCGTTTGATGTGGAAATCGCATTAAATGCTTCTTAATTGTTATGGCCCGCAGGATGCGGCAGGCAGGCAGCCTGGCAGACAGACAAGCGAGCACGCCACATGCTTATGGCCCAGTTTAAAGGCCGCTTTGAAGTAAGTGCCACACCTAAAATGCCCACAAAAAGCTGCAGAACGAGCGCATAATTCACTTAGTGAACAATTCAATTAACTGCAATATTCGGAGCAGAGCGCCACAAAAATTATTATACGACAATGCATAAATTTTAATGAGAAACAGATAAACAAGGCAGCAGCATAACGGCAGAACAACAAGAACAAGCAAGTGGGCCGAAGCAACATCTAAAGCGCAAATGCCTGAAAAGTAATTACAGGGTGGCAGGGCGGTAAAGGCATGTGTAATGAACGCAGCGTGCGAAGCTTCGCCGGAAATTAAATCTGCAGATTTATTGAAAGCGGATAAGTGGAGACATCAATGTCTTGGCCGTAGCACACTCACACACACACACACACAGACACACAAAACAAAGCAAGGTGCATGGCAAGAAGGTGTGATAGTGTATAGATGTACATAGATATGAAAGCAGGCACTCTTCGAATGGAAGCTGAGCAAAAGGATTCTGAGCACGAAATGGAAATGAAATGGGCATGCAAATGTATACGTTGCAGCTTAAAGGATGTGGATGCTGTGCACCAGAGTTTTTTGAAGTAAATGCAATTCAATTTAAAGGCAACTGCAATGAAATTAATTAACCACAAACAAACAAAGAAGAAGTATCCAACAATTTATGACTCGTCTTAAGGCGGCTTAAAAGCTCACATCCTTGGTACGCCCAATCATGCCACGCCCGCGCCACCACTCACAACCGCCACTGTCAGACAATTAGCGCCAATTTTGAGCCCTCACTTATCGGGCGCTACTAATTTCTTAAATGCTGCGTAATTAAAATTAAGTTGCTGCGGATCAAGCGCAAACATCTAGAAAAATGTCTTTGAGCTGTTTTTTCGTGGCCACTCTTCGAGCCTTTTGCTTTTCTGTCCTGCAATCATTTTTTCTTAAGACTAATTGTGATGGCTGCCCGTTTGTCTTACCCTTTACAGTGTTGTTGTTGCTTGTTGTTATTTTTAGTTATTTTTGTTGTTGTTGTTTATTATGTGCTTAATAGACAAGGCGCAACTAGCTGAAAGGTAACGTGGCAGCGGCGAGTGACTAAAAGGACCAGCAAAGTACTGTAAGTCGCTTGAAAGGTCATTCCTTTTTTGTTTTTTTGAAGTAGCAGCGTATTTTTTGCGACAACTTATCAAAGTGTAAAAAGCATTCAAGTACTTAATGTCAATTAAGAAAAATATGACAAAATATAAGCGGCAGCAAGAAAAGCTTTCAGCGAATGACAAGTCGCCTTCTCAGTACTTGTGCTGGTGGAAGGCGGTTGAGAAAAGGCGCATTGCCGCCTTCTTTGTGCTTTTAAAAATTTGCGCAGAGCAGTCAGTGAGTTGGTCAATAAGTGGCCAGCGTGGGCGGAAAGTAGCTTGACCCTTAGTGATTGCACTTAGAGGACAAGAAGGAATGCCTTAGCGAGGCACTTAAGGGCAAAGAGTGACAAGAAAGTGTAGCGAAAAGAGCTTTAAATAATGAAAGACTGAACAAATAATATAAAGACTGAACAAATAATATAAAGACTGAACAAATAATATAAAGACTGAACAAATAATTTCATTATGAAAATAATAGAATTTTTTTTATATATTTTAGAAATTTTAAAACTGGAATTTTCCGGCATTTGTCATGGAAATTTTGACACTGAAGATCTTTGGAATCTGAAAAACGAATAGACCATGATCGACGCTTTCGCTAGCAACTACAACCTTTATCGCCATTAATGTAGCCCACAAGAAACTTTTGTGTTGCCTTGAAAGGAATGTGGCATATTTGAGAGAAGTAGAGGGTGACGACAAAATCTAATCATGAAAATCACAAATCCTGTTTAAAATTCATGAACGCATTCACAAAATTACCACACTAACACAACAGAATACACATGCAAATACACTCACACACGCATACCGAGTAAAACACACCCACTTGCCCCCTGCACCCTTGCTTCAACTACGTCACACAAATAAATGATGACATTAAGGCAAAAATGAAGAAAAATTACAGCTCAGCACAGAAATCTCACAAAAAGCTCATACAATATTTAAAAGTTTCTACTGGCTGAATAGCAAGGGGGGAAGGCTAAAGAAAAGATGCAGACAAAGTCGAAGAGCAAAAATAAAGATGAAGGCATAAGAATGAACCGACACACAAAAACAGCTTAAACAGCGTAAAAACGCACATTTGCACATGTTTCCAAAAAGTGGGAGGGGGCCGGGGTGCTGGTTAAATCGTGTAACAAATATAAGTTGCTAGGGTATGAGGCAGCTTACGAATGGTGGCGCAGGGGCAGGAGGCTGTCTACCAGCATCGCCGTAATTGGCAGCGCTCCTTTCAGCAAACAGAACAACAAAACAAAACGTAAAATGCACACTTTTCACAGCTAATGCCACGCATTTGAATACCTTTCAAGTGGCTCACTGGGAGGGGTAAGAAGCAGGGGTAGGAGTTGGGCGCAGATTGTAGCATTCTAAGCGCTTCTGCATACACGTTTCAATATTTTATGTTTTATTCTTCGAACGTATTTTGCTAATATGCCTCACACACACACACACATGCACGAACACTCGTATATACAGGGTGTAACAGCGCCGATGACTTGATGCTGATAGAGTAGTAAAGTAGCTCTAGGTCTATATTTAGAATCTTTAATATGTGGATCTCGATTTTGTTGAGAAAGGCCTTGAAGTGTTGCAATTGAAATTAAAATTTTATATATTTTAAGATTTCTATCAAAAAGATCGCTAATTATGAGCAACTTATCCTATTGCTTCATACAGCAAATCGATATATATATATATTCAAAGCAATGTGATATAGATGTATATATGGATATTCAAATAAGCCATTTGTTTTTCGGAGAAAGTAGTTAGAAAAGCTCATAACCAGCCTTCAGTAACTTAAAAGGGTTGTTATTGATGTCATATACCAGAACTGAATTTGGATATGAATTGGAATATGGAACTGAATATGAAAAACTACAAGGTGAGGTACATAAGGATTTTTCAGTATAACATGTGGTTTCGAAGTTCAGGATGCGGCTGTGGATGAAATGCGAAAGGAAATGGAAAGTGCTTAAAGATGTTGGTAGCAATAAAAATGAAGTTTCTAATTTATGGTTGCCAAATACAATGGATTTTCGTAACAACCAAATACAAAGCACTTTCCTAACAACCTTTATAAGTAAAATGAGAGATATTGGGATATTCATTCCTTACGTTCCAATGATCCCATATCGCTAATACACCCTGTGTAAGCAGCCATTCGCCTGCCCTTTGAGCGAAAGCAGAGAAAGTGGCAGCGCTGTCTGAGATTGTTGTTTAAATAAAAGCTCAAGTGGCAAGAGTTTTTGTTTCTAATGGCGCTTAAGTTTGTTGCAACGTGCTGAGGCGAACGGGAGCGGCAAAAAGCATTGCTGCTGCTGTCCACGCGTAGCAATAAATTAAAATGGGGTGCTGTTTTCCTGGTCTGCAGACACACAGACACACACACACGGAAAAACAAACTAATAAATTATTTTGAAACATTTTTAATGCTACCTTACGGTAAAGCGTTGCAACACAGTGGCAGCGCTAGAAGAAGCAGCAGCAGGGGCAAGAGAGAGATTTGCTTTATAGTGACGGACGCTCTTCCTCCTTGGAATTTCTTTCTCATTGGAAAATCCTTCCGGAAATGATTATGGCTGCTGACCCTGCCACACAAAAATACGAGCTGCGCCCATGTGCAACATGTAGCAACGCTTTGTTAAAGTAGTCAACAAATTGTTGTTGCTTATTGCTTGTAAGTGCAATTTAACGCTTTTGCCAGGAAACTTTTTGCTGCTGAACGTTGTTATTGTTGTTATTGCTGCTGTTTCATTTATTTACCACCGTTTTTGTGTGTGGCTGTTGCATTTTTTCAAAACTTTTGCCGCACGTTTATGCAGTTTTATGCATTTGTATGTGTGTGTGGGTGTGTGTGTGTGAGTTCGGTTAAGCCAGCAACGAGTGAATTTATGTTGCAAGTTATGTGTTAAGCTTTACTCAAAAGTAGTTGAAAACTTTTCATTCGTATTAGCAGGTGCGCCAACACAACCACAGAATCACACACACACACACACACATGCACAAGCCCTTTGGCAGCAGCATTTAGCGTGCCTGTGGAGTGCTTTTTAAATAGTTTCAGGCGCTGATTCCTTCATATTCATATTAATTTATGAAGTTCTATCACTTTTAAATAGCGAATATAATATCAGGAATGCTTTCACGTAAGTATTTATTTTTAGTTTTTTAATTTGTATTTATAAAGCTTTAACAATTTAATGTAACATATGAATTTAATAGAAATGCATTAAAATATTTTTAACTGACAACCATTACTAACAATTTGTAACTGAATCGAACAACATTTCAAAGAGTGCATTTACAGAAACATTCATCCTCTTTTATTAACTGAACCGAACCGCGATTTGAATCAAATACGGATATATAGATTTTAAATCGAACCAGCAGTCTCGAGACGAGAAAATTGGTTTTCGAATAGGGCCCCTTTAGGCTTATGCTGAATTCAGGCAGGAGTATTTAAGAAACCAACAGGTTCGTACAATTTATAAAAAAACCGGTGAGGAATCTCTTTGCTTGCTTCTGACCTTTAGTGTTGTTCTAGCAGGCAGTGAATTCTGAATCCTACCATTTTCTTACCACTTCAGCTGTGTGCTCTTTAAAAACCGCAGAAGAATTACAGACGCACAATCAAACTCATATGAACTTGACTTCAAGCAGTCCAGCCAAAATCCATCTTAATCTAAGCTATAAATAAAATTATATAAAAAAAAACTTTTTAAAAATAAGCTTTAATTTATTTAATTTACTAAAAAGTAGAAAATAAATTGTTTCCAAGTCACCTGTATCTTTTTTTTTTTTGTCGGAATATGAAAAACCTACCAGCACGCAGACAAGTATTTGTCCATTGTACTGGTAAGCTAATTCCTTTTACTGAAATCTTCCTGAGCTTTTAATAAAGCGGAGGATTTTCGATGGTGGCAAGGAACTTAGTTGATCGGTTCTCACGACGTCTGACTCCAGCAGCTGCAATCGCGACCTGGAAAAGGCGGGACACTCGCATAAGAAGTGGGTAGCGGTATCCTCGTCCTCCAGACAGCTCTCACAGACGCTGTCGTCGGCCAGACCCATCGCACTCAGGTGTTTTGCACAGGAGGTATGACCGGTCAGGACGCCCACAAGAAGTCTACAATCCTTACGGTTTAGAGACCCAAGAAAAGAGTACTTACCTTTGTCGACGGTTGGAAGCAGGAGCTTCGTCTGTCTGCATCCAGCTAGCCCGGCCCATCTTTGACCGTGTTGAGAAACAACCCAGTCGTTTATGGACGCTTTGACCATGGAAGAAGGCAGGCCAAGGGCAGGTTCAGGGCCCAGAAAGTGGTCTTCAGAACCTGATCTTGCAAGTTCATCGGACACTTCATTTCCGGCACGCCGAAGTGCCCCGGTACCCAAAAGAGGGCGAGTGAGTTGTGAAAGCCTACGCTGTTAAGCTTGGCCTTACACTCTTTGACTGTCTTGGAGGTGGTGATTGGGTTGAGCAAGGCCATAAGTGCAGCCTGACTGTCACTACAGACGCAAATACTCTTGCCAGACCATCCACTTTCCCTGACGAAGTCCATAGCCTTTAGGATTGCAAAGACCTCCGCCTGAAAGACGGATGCATGCTTTCCCAATGGATAGTGAAGTTTTGTGTCGTTTTCCTCAAAATACACACCAGCTCCTGAACCTTCATCTACTAAAAAGTAGAAAATAAATTGTTTCCAAGTCACCTGTATCTTACTATTAATAAAAGCTTGGGGCGATCATTTGTTCAAAATTTGTCAACCAATTGATACAATATTTTATTTAATTAATTTTTTGTAAATAGACCCTAGTAATGAAAGATAAGTGTGAATATAGGTTTTGAGCGCACAAGTTTTTATTAATAGTAAGATACAGGTGACTTGGAAACAATTTATTTTCTACTTTTTAGTACATTAAATAAATTAGGGCTTATTTTTAAAAAGTTATTTTTTTATATAATTTTATTTTCTACTTTTTAGTCTTCCATAAATTCAATTTTCGAGCTCTGAAATTTTTCGCAAAAAGAATTTAAAACTTGCAGAGCAGTACACAATGTTTAGGGTATTCACAGTGTCTCCTATCGTCATATCCCCAATTTAACAAATAATACGGCTGTGATCGACCCTAATATTCGTGGCATATTTGTGACGCGGTGAGTTGTTGCTATTTTGCCAGCAGGGCGCGGCAAGTAAGTTCCTATCGTGTTTCATTGATGTGTGGTGTACCTATAATTATAAACTGAAGCCCAAGTGTGTAGTTGCTTGAAAAGTGCCACGCCCCTTGTCCTACGCCCATAAATTTTTCCAGTGGAACGACACATCCAAGAGGCGACTGCATACGAAATTTCAATGCTGCACGACCTTTAGGGCCAGTTTCACAGTGGATGTTTAAATCTAATTTGCGAATTGAGTTTAAATCTAGTTTAAATTTTCTTGAGTTTCACAGTGCATTTATTTAAATACGGAATAATGAATGGCAACTTCGAATATTTGGCAATTGAAGGTTGACACAACTTGCCAAAAACATATGTTCAATTGTTCAATTATGGTGGTAGCGCGAGCTAAAAAATTTTCGTCGGCCGAAAGAAGTGAATTATTGGATATTGTGCAAAGAATCCACAGTTTATATTATTTATAATACTACGGGATCATTTATATGTGCTATACCATGCAGTTTTATGTTTAATTTGATCTCTTATAAATTGCAATATTGTCGACGCAGCTTGCTTGCACATCCGAAATCAGCTGTTTATTTGTTTTCGATTGCAACTCTGTGCCGTACTTAAATATCCACAATCGGCTATTTAAATCGTATTTAACTTCCAACTGTGAAACTGAAATTCCCTATTTAAACTGCAATCAGGGTTTAAACATCCACTGTGAAACTGGCCCTTAGTTCCAAAGCTAATCGAGATCAAAAATTTTGTTTGTATGGGGGTGTCACGCCCCCTTATCCAGTGCCCCCTTATTTTCTCAGTAGAAGGATATGGATATGTAGTAAATTCCTACCGAGTTTCATTGATGTGTGATGTGTAGTTCTAAAGTTATATACAAATCTGGAGTTGATAAAAAAGTGCCACGTCCCTTATCCTAAGCCCATAAAATTTATTGATTCATGTATCGTGCTCGTGTTTAGGCATGTATGCAAAGTTTCAGATCTCTAAGTAGTCGAGAAGTGGGTGAAAAATTGATTACTAGATTTGACGACAAACATACATACCGCGGAAAGTGAAGTTAATATAAAGCTTATAAAAAAGAAGCAATTCGCTGTCTGAGCAAATATTTTTGCAGACGGATTTTTCTGGCTAATAGAAGCAGCAGTGTTGCCACTCTGCAAGCGCAAAGAAACGCTGTTGATTTAACAGCTTTTGACAGCCATTTTTTATGTGTCGATCGGTTTTACCTGCCGCCCGCACAATTTTGATGCAAAGTGAAAGCGCCTCGTTGCAACATCATCTTCACACACATATAAAAGAGCACACATAACGCGCAGAATGCAGCACGCAAAATGGCGCAGACCAATGCCAATGCCACTTCCGTCTTATGTGCTTTCCGTTTTCCGCTTCCTCCTTGCCGCTTTGGTTGCATGTGGTTGCCACGCACTGATAGCTCATGTGTACATGTGTGTGTGTGTGCATTTTTCTAAAGTGCCGGTATTAGTTTTTTCCCTTGGCTGCGGTTGCTCGTTCCCCCCCTCCCCGTTACATTGTTTCATCTCGGCTTGGTATCAGTTTGGCTTTCACTTGGCAGAGCAGAACTGCAGCAGCGGAATGGAAGCAAGCGCTTGCGGTTTCATGTGCATCCACATTTTCCCTACACGGGGGATTTCTCTAACTTTTGTTTCGACGCTCATAAAGATAAGTAATGAAATGCTTTCGGGTTCACGTTGCAGCGGCCATAAATGAAGTTCAATGCGCTAAGTTGCAGATTCGCTATAAAAAGCAAATTTAACGCATTTGAAAAATGTCCAGAAAAATTCAAGAAAACATAAAATTCTAAACCTTTCCTTAATAGACAAAGTTTTTGTGGCGTCATATAAAAAAGTTTTATTTTATTATAGCTTATTTTCCAAAAATACTTGTTGTTGTTCTATACTGCAAACATTTCGGAATCACCATAAAAAGTGCTATAGATATGCCGGTAGCTTCGAGAGAAGCTTGCTCTCTTCTCCCTCCTTACCCTACTACAAGTGGCGTTCTTAGTTGCCGGGGAGTTCCTTGGCTCGACTGGTTTTTAGGCGATTTGTACGCATTTTTATAGAAAAATTAATTTTTAAATTAAAAAAGTTTTGAAAACCCATCGCGATCGAAAGCGGTCAATTTTACCAAGTAAGGTTTAGGTCTACATTTCTAGCGAAAATAAATTGGATATTTTAATGTGCCGAATTTTGTAAAAATAATATTATATTATCTACATATATATACACGATTTTTTACTAGCATTGCTACATTGGCGTTGAACCTTTATAATTAGAATTGCCAACAGCCCTCAGATAAAAGCTCTCACATTCAAAGCGAGGCAGTAATGCACGCACTTGCCACAGCAGCTTGCCACTTTTAGCATTGCTGCAACATTTCTGCGGCAACAGCTTTCGCTCTAATGGCAATGTCAAGCGTATAGCTTTAAGTCACAAAGAAGGCAGCGAGCGGCTGGCAACAAAGTGCGAAAGTGTAAGCTGCACTTTTCTAATATATTTTGCTGCTGCTGCAGAACGGCAGCAATACATGCCAACGAGCGCATTTAAGGTAATGGTAGAGCAGCAAGAACAACAATGCAAAGCAGCACAACAACAGCTGTATATGCAACAGCAACAGTAACAACAACAACACAGCACAAAACGTTTCCAACTTGCTTATTTACTTGTCAACAGAGAGTGTCATCAACAATACCACAGGCGTACTGACGTTGTTGTCGAATGTTGTTCATTGTTTACTTGTTGTTATTGTTGTTGCTGTTGAAAGCTGTTGCAATCAAAGAGATATGCACATGAATTTGCAATATGCAGACAGAAGTGCAGATGAACTGACGAACTAAGCAACGGACGGATGGATGGACAAAAGGGCACTCATTTATGTAGCAGGCAGCAAATTTGTTGTTAGGCACACACACACACGCAGACAGACTGAGTTGAGTTAGCAGCATGTAAAAACGTTGCAATTGCTGCAACATGCACGCTCTTAAGTTGCAAGCTCAGCTTAAGCTTTTGAGTAGCCAGCCGCTGCCGTTCGCTTTTGAAGGGGTTCAGGCGCAGGTGTGCAGCTTTGTAGGAGCATTTCAAGGATATGCTGTAGGCATGCAAAAATTTAGAAGCCTTTCAAAAATATTTTGAGCAGTGCATGACTTTTATTTTTTTATAGTTAAAATATTTTCAAATAAAATACGAGAAAATTTAGAGTAGCTAATTTTTATTTCTTACTAGCTGATTCACCCGGCTTTACCCGAGTGCCACATCATACGGGGAATCTGTGTATGTAGATTACCTATTCACGAAAACCTATTCTTCCTGTACATAATTTTCATATTATCAAAAAAATTCCTACCATTATTGAAATACATTTAAAAACAAATCTTGGAATAAAATAATTATTTTAGGCAGAACAACGTTTGCCGGGACAGCTAGTACATATATAAAACCCAAATAATGTAAAAATGTTTACGTGAATGCATGACTAAATACTAACAGAATACAAAATTTTAACGTTGTATGACATGTAGTTTTAAAGGTATACCAAATGAAATATTTACGTTGTATGAGAGGTGCCACGCCCCTTGCCCAATGCCCGCCCCATTTTCCGAGTTGAAGGATACGGACATGTAGTAAGTTCGTATCGTGTTTCATTTATGTGTGCTGTATAGTTCTAAAGTTATACCCAAATGTATAGTTGATTGAAAAGTGCCACGCCCCTTGTCCTACGCCCATAAAATTTTACCCGTGGGACGAAGCATCTAAGAGGGGCCTGCATACGGAATTTGAATGCTGCGTGACTTGTAGTTTTAAAGATATGCCAAATCAAATATTTAAGTTGTATAGGGAGTGCCACTCCCCCTTGTCCCACGCCCCTAAATTTTTTTAAGCAAGAGGGCACGACTAAATACTAACAGAATACAAAATTTTAACGTTGTATGACATGTAGTTTTAAAGGTATACCAAATGAAATATTTACGTTGTATGAGAGGTGCCACGCCCCTTGCCCAATGCCCGCCCCATTTTCCGAGTTGAAGGATACGGACATGTAGTAAGTTCGTATCGTGTTTCATTTATGTGTGCTGTATAGTTCTAAAGTTATACCCAAATGTATAGTTGATTGAAAAGTGCCACGCCCCTTGTCCTACGCCCATAAAATTTTACCCGTGGGACGAAGCATCTAAGAGGGGCCTGCATACGGAATTTCAATGCTGCGTGACTTGTAATTTTAAAGATATGCCAAATCAAATATTTAAGTTGTATAGGGAGTGCCACTCCCCCTTGTCCCACGCCCCTAAATTTTTTTAAGCAAGAGGGCACGACTAAATACTAACAGAATACAAAATTTTAACGTTGTATGACATGTGGTTTTAAAGATATACCAAATCAAATATTTAAGTTGTATGGGAGGTGCCACGCCCTCTTGATGAATCGAAAAATTTTATATACAGTCGCCTTCCTTTGGTCTTCAACAATATTGGTATAAAGTTTGGCTGAAATCGGTCAACGCGTGTAGCTTTGTATAGCCGGACAGACAGACAGACAGACAAACAAACATTCATTTTTATATATTAGATATTTCGATAAATTGGCCACTTACTTTACTCTACTTTAAGGATATAAAGACTGAATTTCTAGAATTGTTACTATTGTAACCCTTTATCATTATACATTCCACGATTATTTTGGTTTAATTTTCATTAATTAACTTGTGTTTTCCATACTGGAACTCGTCCCTAATATCTTGTATCTTCTATTGGAACTTATACTCAAATATTCCATAAGAAAAATAACTTGTTTGTACAACTGTGGAATACCTATAGAATCGAACCTTGTAAGAAAGGATAAATGACACTTGAAAGAAATCACTGAGTAACGAGGCACCTTTTACAGCTTATTATGACTACATTCAATCAAGTAGCTCCACACAGTTACTCAGATTTATTAAAGCTTTTGCTGAGATTTTGTATTCCTCTAAGCGCCGCCTCAAACTGCCCCACAGCGACGTCCCTGCATATCTATCTGACTGCTTTTTAGCATATTACACGGCCAAGCAGCACTGGAGAAGGCAATGACAGGGGCCTGCATGCATATGCAAATGCAACACACTGAACAACAACATCAGCAGCAGAAGCAGGAGCAGCTCCTCCTGGCGCATTTTTAAGCCATAATCAAGGTAACACAATGAGTGCAACCTGACACAGCTGCATGTGCCACACACAAACACACACACAGTCACAGAAATTGGCAAAACAATGTAGCATTGTTTGTTGCATAGCTGGCAATCTGTGCGTGTGTGTGTGTGCGTGCGTGCCACACATTGTCTGCTGACTAAAATGGCCGCTCACATTCCTGCCAAGTTTCAATGCCGTGCCTTATGCTACGAGCAGCGTCGCCTTGGGGCTCAGAGATTGCTCCAACAGCTTCTGCTGCTGCTCTGTTGCTGCTGCTGCACACTAAAGTCGCCAACTTTTGACTTTTGTACAAAAAGAAAACGCAGTAAAAACTTAAACTGCGAAGCTTCTATATTTGCCAGATACTTTTGGGGTTTTTGTCACACAATTACTTTGGTAAAGTTGCTGCGCATGCGTTTGCGGGCACATTTTGGGCGCACAATTGTTGCAGCAAAGCGGCATGTTGCTGTTGCTGCTGCTTTTAGATTGCTCAAATTTATGAGGTTTCTTGGAGTGTCTGCTCTGCATCGCCTTATTTGTTTGAAAAGTGCAGCACTTCTTGCAAAGGCAAAAGGGAGCCGTGCATTGATGGTGAGCAGGGGAAGCAGAGGGTAGCAGCAATGAATACATTGAAAACATTTGCGAAATAATTTTTGCGACTGCAATTGCAAAAATTCAGAAACAATGGAAAGCCAGCAATAGCTCTGCGAGTGGCGAAGGACAGGCGAAAGTAGCAGCGAAGCATTGTTACACTTTTCTTCAAGTGAATTATGGCAGGAATTTTAGTTGGCTGCCTTTTTGGGCGCACATGCCTTGAAGCAAATTCAGAGAAAGTAACAGCAAAAAAATCTATGGTAAATTATTAAAAAAAGTAAAGCTAAATCATCGATGCAGATATATTTAAGTGTATATATTAAGTGTGAAGAATAAGCGAAATAATATTTTAAACAAAATGGCGACTTTAAAAAAATATCGATTCTTTTTCCTTTATACTTTGCCATTTTTCTGTGGTATCATCCAATTTGAGAGTCCTAGTCTAGCTGCGTCCTTGCAGGCTCATGGAAAAAGATGGCGAATCACCAGCAATTGGCAGCGCAACCTCACACTTTTATTTAGCGTGCTTGCGATTGTCGCTTGCACCTGCCGCAAACAAGAACTAAACAACAACAACAAACAATCGCATGCATGCAATTTTTGCATTATGCATAACTAAATACACTCTTAGCTGCCTTGCTTTTGGCACTTGCCAATTGCATTCATGCGTGAGCTGTGTTTTCTGAGTGTGTGTGTGTGCACCCACGCACACGCACTAGTGCCGCACCCAAGCTAATGCACTTCCTGCTCGTCGGCTCAAATGCACTCACACAGATACTACACACTTATGCAAACATAACTACAAAGTAAAAGGCATACACACATACACGCACACAAATAAAAGCTTGCAGCAGCCGCATTTGTTTATTTACTGTGCACAGCGTTGCATTTACCTGTACGCACTTGCAGCAATTTGTGTGTTTATTTGCTTTCTGGCCGAAGCACAGAAATATGAGCAAGAAATAAAAGCGTAAAGTCGGACTAGTGTTAGTGTGAGTGTGTGTGTGTATTATCAGCAAAGCGTCTAGTTGCTTGCCTCAGCTTTGAGTGCACTTCCTGCTGTATGCGCAACACACACACACACACAAAAGCTTTGCGCATATTTTACACTTTTTATTGAGCAACACATCTTTTTTCCACAAATTGAGCAAATATTTGAAGTGCAGGAAAAAGTCGGTGCGCAGGAAATACTCAGCAATTCTAGCAGGATGTTTGCTTAATGAAATCTGCGCATTGTTGTTGTTTGAAGAATTCAACACAGGAAAAATGTAAAATACTTGAAAACTTTTTGTAATGTGTTTCCTTTATGTTAGAAAATATTTGGAAATAGATATGCCTTAAACGAAAAACTTTAACAAATATTCAAAGAAGTTTCCAAGCTATAAGCTTTCACTTTGATTCATTGCTAAATCAAAAATTACGGATATTACAAATCTTGTATTTCTGTTCGCAGCCAACATCTTACCATATGACAAAGCTGAGGCAGAATTCAAAAGAATTTTTCAACATATGAATTCGTTCTTAAACTTTTTACTATTAATTAAAAATCGCTTTTACATTTTCCTAGATTTCTGACCCAATGGGATATTTCAATTTCTCTCAGAAAACATTTCGCCATATAAACACATCAAACTCTTATAATACACATTTATATCAATAAAATTTTCAGCCGAAAAACCGAAAAACAGCAGGATATGAACTCGTCTCTTGGCTACTTGATATTAACTCAAATCGCTTAAAAGTATGACAGTGCAAATAATAGAAAAATCCATTTTGTCAATTACATACATATGTATATACTAGTATATCAACAACAACAAAATGTCTAATAACTAAAAATTGTGCTCTTACTTTCTCTGACCTCTGAGCTCATAACAAAACTTCAAAATCTCTCATATTGCATTTTCTCATATAAACAACTCAGAGCACTTTTGATATACTTTCTTATCAATGCATTTTTCAGCACTCACATTTTATAATCAATTTATAGAAACATTACATGCCTGCCTCCGCGATAACCCATCAAAGCTTCAAATAAATTAAAATTCAACAAAAATAAATTACATTGCCAGCGCCATAAAAACTGCTGTCAGCTATAAATCTCTTAAAATTTTATAACAAACTCAAAAATATTAAACAAATGATCAAATTATGAAGCGCACAAAAGGCAATTGAAAAAAACAACTTCCAAAGTTCAAAAATGCATTCATCATCATATGAAAAAAGAAACGCTTTTTAATGGGCAACATTTAAATTAACATTAGAATGAAAATGTGAACCTTTGATGGCCTCACTTGGCTGTCAAGTGAATGCAGAGTGAAATATTTCAAAGATTATTAAAATCGCATAAAAGTGATAATAATGATATGATAAATTGCGCTCATATTTTGTCACATAAATTATGGCGACTTATTGTCTGTGAAATGTGTCGAGAAGCTTATTAAAGAAAGCTTTTGAAAAAATTGTTATTAATCAAATTGTTGTAGCCATAAAAGCAGGTTAGAAAGTATTTGTTTTAACTGTGCATGACGTTAGAAGGCAAAACAAGAAAAGACAACAACAATTTTTAATTCCTAAAGAAGACAAAATAAGCGCATTGCTATGAGAATCATGCAAAACTGCAAGCAACTAATTTTAGTAAAAAACTTTACTGACTTTCGTTCCAAACTTTTAGCAAATCAAGGCAAACGACCACCGACATTTCTACGCTTTCCCGTCACCCATTTTCCTATGATCTTTACTAAACCAACAAGTTCTTTTCATGTATTGAGGGCATCCCCTGAGCGTCGGTTTATGTGGTAAAAAAATCTTTGTTGTATATTTTTTTCTAAGTTTTTTCAGTTGATTGCGATCAAGCTATTTCTTTATATTGCTATTTAATGAATCCAATTCTTATGAAGTTCAAAGTACTCGACAAGTGACAAAAAACCCCTCTTGTTATTCCAAGTTCTTCCTCATAATAAAGAATGCTAAATTTTTAAGAAAGAATCTACGAGGCACCTATAAAAATTAGGTCCTTATTGCCAACGCTTTAATATGACTTGCCTCAGTTCCATTTTGCTTGAAAATGCCTGCAAAAAATATTGCTAAATAAATGTCTACCATCGTAAGTGGGATTATCATTTTATTGCATTTCAAAACAATATCCCTCAATATCCTGGCATATCCTCGCATATTCCCAGCATCAATATGCCAACAAATGCCGCTGGCTGTATACCAATACGTTTTTATTGCTATTATTATTGTGTTGTGTCTGCCACACACACAAACCCACACACATACACACAACGTACGGGCCTTTGAATGTCTTTCGAAGATTTCCAACTTCCTACGTAAAACAAAAAAAAAAAAAAAAAAAACACATACACATACACATAAAGACAAACAACATTATTGAAATCAAGAAATCAAATAAATTATGCAAATAACCATTGCCATTGGCCGCCCCGGACAATTAGCAGTGCACAAACAAAACCGCAAGCTGTAATTCTGATCCTAATCCAGCGACCAGCTCCCTTTATCTCCCTGTTCCGCCGTGCCTCAAGAAGCATAGCGAAGGACCATAGCATAGCGAAGGACCAGCATAAAAGTACTGTTTCAGCTTGTTCGAACACAAAACAATGGCAACTCACATGCCCCGCAGGCTTGTGGCACCACACCCCATCCCACCACACCCCGCCCAACAGCCGGCATATTCTTTTGCTTTTCGGAATTTCCATTTTGCTGCTGATTGTCTGCTGAATTGCTATTGTCTGCACTCAAGAAAAACACATTGTCAATGTCGGCCGCCGGCGTATTTATGCTTTGGCACGTTCGCCGTCCATCTTGGCGCTTGGCGGTGACTTGGCCGGGTGGCGCTTCGCGTTGCTAATGAGACAAACCGCCCGAAGGTGTTGAATTGAATTCGGTTGCCAAAGCAGACAAAATACAGAACGTGCAGCAAGTGCAGAATGTAGGAAGTGCCTTTCCTCTCTGTCCCCACCCCCTTCTCATATTGGCTTAAATGGGATATATGATATGTTGCCGCTGACTTTGTGACTTCTGCCACGTCGACGCTGAAGCCGACACCGACACCAGACGCCAGACAGTCTGCTTAATTCTGTTGATTGCTTGTAATTAAGTCAAAGTCAAATATTTTATATGTCGGCGCATGACAAGCGAAAAGCGAGGAACGACTGAAGGAAAGCTGCAGCATCTTACTGCAACACTTAAGGAAGTCCCTGCGTCGTATTTGCTGTCTGCGTCTCATGAAATCGATCCGAGTATGACGCTCGCTCCGACGCATGACGTGAACAAATGTTCAACGAAATTGATATGTGTCTTGGCTGCTGGAACGAATCAGCTTCCTCCTGTCGAGTCAGTCTTGATGCTGTCTGCCCTTAAAAGGATTTCTGTTAGCTTTTCAGCGTCGTGCCTGATTTGACCCCTGCTCAAAGCATACTTTTATAACTTCCGCATATATTTTCATGCTCTTGCAAGAACCGTTTGGGGTAGTTTGAATTTGCGAACAGTTAAAATTTGTTAATATTATTATTCCATTCCTATAAAAAGTGATCAAAAAATTAAAATTTTAAATTTTATTAAAATTTTCACTTTTTATCAAAAATGTCTGCCTCAGTACACGCCAAGCAATTATGAACTAAAGCTTATGAGCATGGCAAAAGCCTGCGTTTATACGAAATACGCATTTCGATAACTTTTTTTTGCGGCAAAGTACGAACAACAATAGGAAATTATTGATTTGAACAAAGTTGAAAAAAAAACGGTAAAAAGAATTCGCTGGCATATCAAAACCGAAAGTTCTAATTTAATACCTTTCAGTTTGTATAATGTAAAAAAATTTTCAGATTCGAATTTCGGGAAAATTCTAATTTGTGAGTGATCTAATTTTTGGGCCTCTACTGTATTTTCTTTTACTATACAAAGCTAGTTAAATAAAGTTGCTATTTCAACTCGAAATGTGTGCAAAATAATTTGTTATGTTCGATGGCAATTCCGAGCTTTCTATTAAGTCGTTCCTTTAAATATTTTCTATCACGACTTTTAAGCATTTATGCATATCAAGCTGCCGTTATTTTTCGTAAAAATTTACAATATCGGCTTCTAAGCTAGACATAAAAAATGTTTATTCCATAGAATTTCACTTTGTGCCTTTCATTTCCAGCGAAAAGTAACAAAATCTGACAGTTTTTATTCGGAATTATCAGCAAATCAAATTTGCCTGCTCTACACTCAAGCAAAAAAAGTGCATCAAAGTGGCGCAAAAAATTACAAACCACATTCAGTGAGTGTCAAAAAATTACCTTTCTGTAAAGAGTTACCAAATTGTTAAATTTTTTAGGGACTTTCAATGTTGCTTACCTGTAAAGAGAGAGAGAAAAAAGTAAAAATTAGTATTTTTGCGAAACGATTTGGAACAATAAAACTTTGGTACTTTAAAATATTTTATTTGAAAAAAAGAATAAGTGTTTAAATACAAGCGCTATTCACCATCTTGTGTATTTGAGATTGCAAAATTATGCAATAGTAAAAATTTGCCATCAATTGTGAGCGAAAATAATACTTCACTATTTGCTAAAAATATGCTCTACTATTTTGCAAATACATACTACGTTGCAAGACCATTTGCGCAAGATTGTGAATAGGGCTATTGTATTTTAAGCAGAGCGTAAAAAAGTGCGCTTGCAAAGTTGACAGGGGCTAAAGCCATTGAAAACGATTTCCGTTTACTCATCATGCTGCCAAGCCGCTCCGCGCCGCGCCGATGGCTCAGCTAAACGTGAATAACATTTTTGACATTTTTTCGTGAGATATGCATCGGTAATATTTTAAGCTGGCAATGTCAAACGGAATAGAAGCTAAAGCGCAGTCAAAATAGCAGTAGCAGCCGTGGCCGTGGCACAGGCTTCTGGCAGCGCAGATCATTATCGCTTATGCACAAAAAAGAATGAAAGAGCGAGTGAATGACAGAATGACGTAGTGAATGCAGTGTGCCAGCCAAAGCGAAATCCACACAGATGTCGTTTATTGAATATCGATTTATTTGCGCGATATGCACACACACACACACTTACAAATGCATAACAGCATACAAAGGGATTGCTTCCCTTTTGCTTTTAGATGGTTGTCAAATAATGAGCAGCGGCGTAGGCGCGCACACACACACAAACATGCAACATGCGGCAGCACTAAGCATAAATTCCGCATTCATTTTTCTGTTCGCTTTTAGTTCTTTATTTGTAAATTTTCATAAACATTTTTTCAATTACCAAAAATTAATTTCAAATAAGTTCGAGCTGACCGTGGCACATGCCTTTGAGTGCATGGAGCAGGGTTGCATTTATTTGTGCTATGCCATGTTTTGCTGCCACATCCTTTGCAGCGCATATTATAAGGCAAGAGAAACAAGAAGAAGCATATGAGCGTCAGAGCAAGAAGTTCAAAGTGGGCCCTTAGGGCTGGTTGTAGCGTACCAGGCGCATTGCAATATACCACTGCACGCGCATAAAACAAAAATAACACAGTCGCTGCCAGACAGACAGACAGGCCGAAATAATGAAACCCCTCAAAAAGCGAACCAGAAAAGAGAGAAAGAGCGGGGAAAAAGAGCGATCTTTAATGCAGATAATGTCTGGCGAGAAGCGCGCGAGACGCAGCGATGATTGATTTCATGCCAAAGTGATTTCAATCAAGCTCGTCTGCGCGTTGCTCGGTGGGAGAGGGGGGCCTTAAATGGCCATGTCTGTTGGGTAGCGGCGGTGCTTGAAGAGGGTAGCAAAACGAATTTTAGTTGTTGGCAAAGCACGAATTATGACACTTTGATAAAGAAAAGCCGGCGCGCCGAGAAAGAAACCAGAGATTGTGCAACATTGCCACGGACTCCGGGGGTTGCAATGTGTGGGGTCACTCACACTGCTGGCATTGCAGTTGCCAGTATTGTTGTTGCCTGGCAAAATGTTTTTATTTGCTTTTGCCATTTAAAGCTTGCAAAATATAGTAAAATTAAAGCAAGCGAGTGAGAGGGTCATTGCTGGCGATTGCTGAACAGTGGCATAAAATGTGAAAAAATGCAACAAAAAATGCGCTCAGCGAAATTCAAAATGTTTACCATAAAAACCAAGCAATTTTCCTAAATTTTCCAATCTTTGCTAAAGTCAAATTAAAAAAATGTATTTCAGTTACGCATGCGAATTTACATAAATCTTGCCATTAAAATCGTTGGCGGCGGTTATTGTGAAAAACAAAAGGCAGCAAGCGGCTAGTGTGGAAAAAATTAATTGCCACTGATGGCAAGTTTGCGAAATCATAAAAATGCGCACAAGATTTTTAATAGCAGAAAGAAACCACAAACACAAAGAAAAAGCAAAGCATCAAGCTAAAATATCTTGACTTTGACTCTGTTTCTCAAAAGTTTCTAAAAATTTCACGCAGCCAATTTTCTCAGCTGTATAATTATTTTGAAATTTGTATTTCTATGTTAGAAACTCAAAATTGGAATTAGTAACAAATTTTTCAAGCTAGTTCAAGCTTTTATATTCTTTTATAGAAACAAAAGAATGAGTGAAAAGATTTGCTTAGCAGTTTTTGTGAAATTGTTTACTTTGGTTTTTAACAATGGCCTTGTTTACTTTTTCGTTGATTCAAAGAATTTAAATGAACAAACTGAAAATAAAAATATTTTCTGCTTTCGTGCATTTTTTATGTAAAAGAAAGAAATCTCTATACAGTTTGCATATAATTTCTTTGAAAGTTTTATATAAGTTCAGATTCTTTAGTAAATTTAAGCAAAGACTTCCTCATTAATAATAAAAATCAATTAAATTCATTACATTCATTCAAAGTGATTTTCGATTGGATTATTTTTTATTCAATGTATTAAAAATTTCAATATTTTGAAGTAAAAGTTTCATTATAGTTATTCTATATCTACAATTTGCTACCTAACGTTCAAATAGCAATTCCTCTTGTGGAAAATAGCGTCTGCTACACGCCTGCGCGCCATGTCGCACTGTGAATGCCCCATCATGCTAGCATTTATTGCACAATTAAAGACATCAATTGTCTCTCAGTTCGTAGCAGCGATTCTCCACTGAACATGCCGCCAGCTCTTAAAACGGTCATCGAACTCCAAGCTTTGTGATGCCGGCATCACAAGACATCACCATCAAAACAATAACATATCAATTCTCATATCAATATCAGTGCGCGCGCCACAAGATGACTTGACAACAACAGAAACAACAAATGCGAGTATTTGCTGTCAATTTTTTTTATACGAAATCTGCTCGAAAATTCTGTAATCTTGTTTCTCCTTTGATTGTGTTATGGCGCGTGTTCTGCTTGTGTGTGTGTGTGCTCGTATAACAAAAACGCTGACAATTCGTAGAAATTGCTCAGAAAAAATGAAGAGCCAGAGAAGCAAAAGAAGAGCAGACAACGAAGCATAAGATTCAAGTGTTATTAAATTCATAAAACACACACACACACTTACACACACAAACTAACACACATACAAAAGCATGAAAAAGCGAAAAATTAAGGCTATTAGTGCCCGCTTTTGGCTGCGACTTCGTCTTTTCGTAAATGACTTTTATGCGCTGGAAGCCACAAAAGCAGCTGTATGTGTGAGTGTGTGTGTGCGGCGAGGAGTGTAAGGCCAAATAATAGCGCAGCGCTACATGCCACACGCTCAATTTAATCAATGCTGCGTCCTCCTAATGCTAATGGCAATGGCTGCAGTGGACGACGTGGCTGGCGTGGCGGATACGCCATACACTTGCGCACAAATTGGCAGCGCACTCGGAATGAGTTTGCATTTTTATGGCGGCGGTATAATTTTTTGGCAATAGTCACAAGTGGCGTGGCTATTTTTATGGCAAGTACTTGCAACTAAAGACGCACATCAGCCGCACCTAAATGACCAGTTTACAGGCGAGACATATTAATAAATGTGGGCCAATGTGGGCGGCAGTCAATTTGTAAATGTGGCGGAAAATCAAAGGAAAGTTCGTCATCAGTACTTCTTTTTTTAGAAATATTGATATTTCGGTGATCACAAGCCGCAACCGTCTAAGTCTGTTTTTAAATTTTTTAGAAGAATAATTTAAAGTTTAAAATGAAAATCACTCTAAGCTGTTATGTTTATGATGGATAATTGTCGTCCTAAAAAGGATACCAACAAATCTGAAAGCAAATAGATTTATACACGCTAAACACGAGGGCACTAAAAATTCAATTTTATCCTAACTCGAGTTAGACCATTATGCTTTGTGGCCACTGATTCATACATTTTCACATGTCAGTGAGGTCTTAAAAGTAATAAGGTAATGCTGATTGTGCAGATTTATTCAAACTTTCTTCAGAGACAATTACAAAAATCGCTTGTATTGTATAAAATAAGACGCTCCTATTTGAAATTAAAGCCTAAACCTATGTGAAACGCTTTCTTTTCGAGCTTGCTACGTATAAATGTTTAAACTGTTATGCATCTAATGTAGACCACTTCAGTTGTGAAGCATCGCCGTAGCACACATCTTTGTTCTGTATTAAAATCTGGCATGAATACGAGAAAATGTACTCTGAGCAATTCATGCAAAAATGTCAGCAAAAAACCCAATAACAATTTAAAATACAAATTTTTAGTAAGTGATTTTAGCACTTCATTCTTACTTGTAAAGTAACACAAAGCATTGTCTAGCGCAATTGAGAGCTACCAAGTATTTATTAGCAGCTTTTCTATGGCATGCCATTAGTGAGGGGCACTTGCTTGATTACTCACATCAAACAGCAGCCTTTACAACAATTTTACTCGAATGCCAACTCGATAATGCCACATATAAAGCTGCAGAAGCTGTGGCAAGAACAACCATATTGCCTGCTGTGATGAACTGCCTGACAAGCGCGCTGACTGAGTCACTAGTTGGATGGCCGGCTGAGGGGCTGACTGGCTAGTCGGCTGATGTGGCAAGCAGTGTTGCATTTAGTGGCATATTACGCATCATTAACTATAATTATGTACCAGCAGGCGTGAAGCGCGCACTCCACTGAAGAGTGACAGAGCAGGCAATAGTTTTCGTACAGACTGCGGCGGCAGCTTCACAGCAACATCACAACAATGCCAGATAATTTAGGCACATTTATTAAACGTTAAAAGTAAATGTCATTAGCCGGACACATGGCAATCCTGCAGCAGCGCAAGCAGCAAGACATGTCTATGTGACCAGAGAACGACCGACCAACAGACAAACACACGAGAGTGCGCACTGACAGTTGATGAGCTGTCATAACATGGGATTAAGAACTTAAGTGATGCCACTGCTGCCACTACCACTCACTCACTCGAGCGAGCGAGCGACTACGGGTGCAACTAGCCGGAAAGCGGCTGTCATTGTGTGCGCTTCGATATTTTGGCGCAACGGCGGAAACAGCGCAAACAGTGCTGCCAACTCATTACAGTTGAGAAATTGTTTGTTGTTATTATTAATTAAATAAATACATACATACTTGCACATGTGCAGAAGATAGTGAGCAAAATGTGTGACGTAAGTGTTGAAAAAACTATTAGCAAAAGAAAAACTTTCGGCAATAATTAAGTTCCGTTTGCTTAAGTTAGAAGAAAAACTGGCAGCGCTGCACAGAAAGGGCTGAAAAGGCAAGTCGTTTAAGCAAAATGATTGATGGTCAATTTGTGCGCCCCCTTTTCAGGCTACTCCAAGACAACAACAAGAAAACTTAAAAGCAAATTTTCAACCGCATTTAAAGTTGTAGAAAAATGGTGGCATGCAACATTTTAATTGCATGTAAAACAAGCAAACGTATTTGATGTGTCAAAAATGTCAATAAAATTGACACTGCCTCATTCACTCACACACACAAACACACACACACAAATGAAAGTGCTGCTTGTCATAAAAAACAAAACTAACAAAAGAGCCAAATGTTGCACGCTTTAGAAAACGAAAAAAGTCATAAAGAAAATACATTCAACTTAAAAGCAACAAATTCGACACACTTAATCAAACATTTAAAAGAGCAGAAATAAAGACAAACGAAAAAATTTACATATGCACGCATAAAATAAAAAATGAAAGCACACAAAGTAGCATTTTCTATTAAGCAGGCCATAAAAAAGCAGAAAATGTGCCAACTGAAATCTCGCCCCCAATTTGTGGCAGCAACTTATGCTGAGCTGCTGCTGCTGGTTGTTGCTTTAAAAAAATTTTGTTGTTATTTTTTTATAAATTAATGTTGTTGCTTTTGTCATTGCATATGCTAGAGTCATCAATCTTGTGCGCGCTTTCAATAGCCATGGTCACATGAGCTTGTGGCATGTGAAAGCGGAAATGTCTGTGCCACACTCGGTGGTTGTTGTTGCAGTTGTAGTGAGCGTGGGGGCATTTGCAGCTGATTGCACATGCTAATTGTTGCACTAATTAATAGCATTTGAGTGCGCGGCATGCCAACGCCCTGCAATATGTGGCATGCAGCAGAAAAATGTCTCGAGGCGCCGTCAGCGCAGCAAGCGAAGTGCAGCATTGATTTTACGCCAGCGCAAAGGCGTTGCAACAATAGTCGAGCGATTGCCCGCAGCCAATAACAAAAACAAACAATGAGAGCGCTCACATATCCCGCCCGGCATTAGGCGCGCCGCTAAACAACAACCTGCAAGCGGGCTTTTTGCGCTTTAATGCTGTAATCGGCGTGGCCAGTAGGTGGGATCAGAATGTGCGAATGCGCGCGTGTGTGTGTGTGTGTATGTCTGCCTGCTGCGGCATAATAACTCTAATTGAATGTGCGCGCAACAGGCCACAGCGAAAGGTAGCCGCCAGTTGCTATATGCATATGTGTGTGTGTTTGTGTGTTGGCATGCACAGGCTGACTCAAAAACAGACTGAAGAGTTGGCAAACTTCAAAATTCGCTTTTCACTTTTAAATCTCTTTTAAAAGATTTTATAGAAGAACATTTTTCAATAGATCAATAGATCGGGCTTCCATAAAAAATCTACTAAAAAAAAGTAGCTTTAATTTTTATACATCCTTCATTGATTTTTTATAAAATTTCCTAGTTATTTCATCTGTACTTCTGTTTGTCTCATTGAAAATTTAAATTTTGCGGTACTATATATCGCTCTTTGGGGCCACCCTGTATATCTCAGCGTATGTGTTTGTGTGAGCGTTGCACACACATGCCACTCATATGCATTAAGCTAGCTCCAGTCTGCATTTGAGCTGCAGCAGGAGTAAACTTGCGGCAAGATTGACGCAGCATGTCTGAGCTGATGAAGTCAGGCTGGACCGACAGACGCAGAGCCGTACCGACAGCTAGACAGACAGCCTCAAAAGAGCGACTAATGGCGCATAGTGCAGCTGAGTACAGCGGGTAGAGCGGTAGGCGAATGGACAGACAGATGCGGAATTTAGCATAAAAGACAGTCCGCAACTGCTGCCAAAAACGAGCTGTCTGTCTGCCGAGCTCGGTTGCTGCTGCAATTCGCCATCGCACTACCTGGCCACATGGCCGCTTGGCCTAACAAAGGCGGGAAAAAGGCGCTGCTGCGCCCAAATTGCATGCGAAATGTAATGCGGCATGCAACATTTAAATACGCTGCCAGCTGCAGCAGCGATAAGATAGTTGGGATCTGCTCCCATCCCGCTGCTACCCACGCCAACAGTCAACAGCCACGATAAAGAAGAGCATAGCAGCAAAGCAGAGGCAGCGACGCGGGCAGCGAAAAGGTGATTTATTTGAACATGGTTATCAACTTAACAATAACAGGAGCAGAGCAGAGATGAGAAGAGCAACAATTGCAGTCCCAGTTGTGGAAGATTCTACAACAGCAACAACAACAACAAAGCACAAGTGCCTGCATCGAAACAATAAAGACTTAGTTCAGTCTACCATTTCGCTATAAAGAAGTAGAAGAAGAAGAAGTGGAAGACGATGCAGCAGGGCAGCCAGCCAACTGCACTTGCCTCAGCTACAATTGGCCGCCGGCAGCAACTGCAGCCAGAGCAGCAGCAATTGTTGCTAGCAAAACGAGTGCGCTGCACTAGCTCCCAGCAATATTGCTACACAATCATGGCTTGCCTGCTCTTTATTTTGTTGTTGTTGCGGTTGCGGTTGCGGTTGTCGTTGCTTTTGTTGTTGCTTTGTTGTTGTTGTTGCTCTATTGATTTGCAATGCTTGCAGGCTGTATGCACTGCCATAATTGAATTGCATTCAGAATGCATCTCTAGCAGCGCATATGTATTTACGCTGTATCTCAATATCTGTCAGTTATGCTAAAAACTAAAATATATGCAATATTGCTATAAAAAATATGTAAGCGCTTTCTTTCAGCCGTGCAATCGTAGATTTCTCCTTGCTGACTTTTAGTCTATAGCATTTTTTGCTGGCTTATAATAAATGCATAGAAATAAAATACAATAACAACAACAGCAACAATATAAGAAAATGAATGAGGGTGTAACCGCACAAAAGAGCCACTGTAACTGACAAAACAATGCAGCTGCAGATACATCTACTGCATGGTGCAGATACGTAGATACGACTTGCCGGAGGAGAGGCTAGCCAGCAAAGCAAATCATACAAATCAATGCAAAATGACCAAAGCACAAAAATTCACAAAATAACACACACACTCACATGTGCACATACACACACAGTCGCTGCCGTCTATGAGGCTACCATGAGGGGCGTGCAAATAGCGTGCAATTATTGTGACCCCACCGCAACCGTCCACAGTAAATGGAAAAACTTGTTAATCTAAATTTATAAAATTATTTTGGCCAAGATTTAAAAAAAATTATTTATTTTAGTTACAAACTTTTTATATAATTTTATTCTATACTTTGCTTAAATTCTTAAAATTTTGAAACTTTTCGCATGTAAACGCATAAGAAGAAGCAAAAGGGAAAATAGAAAAAGTTCCACTGAAAAATTGCAAATAAATTTTTTTCAAAAAAACATATGTGGCCCTGCGTCCCCTAGCCAGCTGATGACGGCACTGCATACACTCACATATGCCGCCTTTCGCCTTCAGTTCTGTCTGCACTTGCAATATGCTGCTGCAACTAGAAGATGCATTACATTTGCTGCTGTGTTCAGACTGTGCGCGGCAGTCTTTAGAGCTGCAACAACAACAACAACAACGACAACACAAACTACAAGCTGGCGAAATGTTGCTGCTGATGTTATTGTTTTTATTGTTGTTGTTGTTGTTACATTACAGTTGAAACTTGAAATTATGAGACCACCTTTGAGTATTCGTAGTGCTGCTGCTTGTTGTTGCTGGTGCTGCTGCTTGTTGTTATTGTTTCGGCTATAAAGCATGCATAGTTCCACAACTTCATACAGCATAAAAGCGGCAGTACATTTTTTACTTGTCTTCCTTTTCTTGTTATTTTTGAATTTTTTTGTATTTCTCTCTTTTGATTTTTGTAAAAAAAGAACATTATATTTGTATTTCCAAACACAAAGTTTGCTCTTCAATATTGTTTAAATCAATAACAAAGGCGCTTTGTGTGTGTGCCGCAGCTTCAGCTCATGGTGCTCCAACGTGGAAGACGGCTCACCAGCACTGCTCCAGTCCAGTCCGCCTTCCTCTGCCTGCCTGGCGGCTGTAAAAGTGTGAAACTTTGTTTGAGTCTATGAGTTGGGGTTCTGGCCGCGCGGCGGCCTGCAGGGCAAATTGATTTCTTGGCGGCTGGAATTGTAAATCTTGGCTTAAGCCAGTTACACACACACACTTGCTTTGTTTCGCTGCCTTTTGTGTATACTTGCGGTGTGTGAGCTCTTGGTGTGTGCGTGAGTTGATAATGAAATGAGCTAACAGACGCATATTGGCTATTTGTTATTATTGTAGTTGTTTGGCATTCCAGCTGTTAGCTTTTTCATGCGCTGACATCTTTTGTTGGCAACTCGCAGAGTTTTTTCGCTGTCAATGTTTGATTAAGTTTTCAAGTCATGTGCTTATTTCCAGTTGACTGCCATTAATTTGGCATTAAAATCCTATCGAATTTTTTTGACATGCATAACAGTCATTTGGTAGTCAATGAAAATGCTAATTCCAGGCCATTTTCCATATTTCTTTAAATGTCAAATTTGTTACTTCTGCGGCAGTTGACATATCAGCGAATGTCAACTGTCACAAATGCGCACTCAGCTTATGCAAAACGTTTATTGCATTATAATGAAGCAAAATAGCAAAACTGGAACTGAGCTATGGAGCTGTCGAGCGGCGATTAACAGTTTTATAAACTTGTATTTTTGCGCTAAATATTCAACCAAAAAAATTTCTATAAAATGTGCGCTTTATATCTGTGGTCATATGCAATAACGACTTAAGTCGAAAACAACTGTTTCGAGAAAATGCAATTCGAAATTTGAAATGCACATAAGTGCATGTACATAAGTGCATGTGTTTTTTTTAAATAACTTTTTTTCTGAGATGGGTACAGATACCGGGGTTTGAACAAAATATGCGCATCGACGTCAGGAATACAGTGGTAACGTCAACTCAATTTCGTCTTAAGTCGACTTAAGTCGTTATTGCTTTTGACCACAGATATGCAGATTATGCTTTTAATTAAATTCAGACTAAGTTTGCAATTTAGAGTCAGTTGTTTAAAGCAACAACAAAAATTGCTAGCTTAAAGTCATGATACAGCAAGATTGTTCAAAAAAATGGTATATAAAGATTAATTTAAAAAAAATCGTTTTTACTACAAGTAATTCATAATCTTTGAAAATGTTGAAAACATAATTTAAAAAAAATGCAGATTTCTCAAATTTTCTTTAAGGGATCTCGTCGCTGCTGAAGAATATGCTTACAGAAACTTGTAATTGAATATCAAAACTGTTCCCATGACTGTTCTTTACTGGCTATGCTCGCTTGTTCTTCCGTCTTCTTCTTCTTACCGGTCCCAATCTAAAGCTAACAAAGTGTTAAGGCCCCTTTCGTTTATTTTACGCGATCTTTACTTATTGAAAATAGAACAAATTTTCACCAAACCTTTTAACCATTTCTCGTCGACAATTTTTTAATTTTTTTAATCAGCTCGTATTTCTTATTGATAGTCAAATTTTAGCTTAATCGATTTCAAGATTACACAAAATATATTCGTAAAAGAGTTCGTTAAGAATTCGCAGAGAAGCCTTGAACCTTCTGCTATCTGCGTTCAGCGCGCTTTAACTAAAATCCATTTAAGCTTAAAGAATTCAAATTAAGGTAAGCGAACGTTGCAAATTCCTTTCTCACATTATTCATGCGGCAGATCGATGCGCTCGGTTGCAGGCGCAGCTCTTAAAATTCAATCGCATGCAAATTTGTGCGCTGCTTTTTCGACAAAATCAGCCGTGCGTATCTTGGGTCGGAGCGACCACAATCACCGACAGAGCCAACGCCGCAGCCAGCACAGACAATGTCAGCGGCCAGTGTCCGATGTCCAGCGCGGCCAGATCAGGCCAGGCCGCAGGCAGACTAAACAATTGGCATTCTGCAGAGCCTCTTCTGCAGAAGAGGAAAAATCTAAATGTGTATCTGATTTGAAGTATCTGTAACTCTTCGCGGTGCACATGCGCAGGAGTCCGTCCGTCCATTGCTTTGCTGGTTGCGGCAAGCAGCGCAGTTAGGCAGGCACACATGCGGCAGCAACATTTTGGTTAGCTTCTGAAGAACAACGAATTAGCCGCGGAATGCGATCGATACGTGCACGCGGCCGTCCACCAGCAGTTGCCGCCGTACGTGCGTCCAGCCGTACGCAATTGTGCGCCTGATCGGCTGCAATGGAAGATTCGTTCCCATATTGCCGATTCGCTGCAGCATTTTGCTGTGCGACAGTGCGATTCTCTTTGCTGTTGTGCTGCTTTATACATTGCTTGTTTTTGTTGTTTTTGTTGTTGTTCTTCTTCTTGTTTTTGGCTTTGGTGCAGTTAAAAGGCTTTTGATGCGTTGCTGCTGTCGCTGCTTGGCGTTCTGAACATTGCAGGCAATTAAGGCTCCAGCGCTTCGGTTGCATGCCACCGATTGTTGCAGTGCGCAGGCGCAGCGGCGGCGGCAGCTTACGCACACAAACACTCAAATGCACTCAAATGCAAGCAAACAGAGAGGCCGTTTGCGACCGGCATAAGTGCAGTTTTTAACGGTAATTATGTTGTTCGCTGTGGATGTTGTGTTAAATTGGATTAATTTGACAGTAAATGCAAAGTAGAAATGCTGTGAAATTAACAGCGGGAATTGTGAGAACCGCAGATAAACTGCAGCAACCACGTTCGAGCGGCATGTCGCAGCTAACAAGCAACTGCTGCTGCTGTCTCAACGGCCGATGGTAAGCAGAGTAGCATGCTGACCACTTTTGTGACCAAGTGAAATGAGCTTTTCCAATGAAAAAGTCAACTTTTTAATTCGATAAGCCAATAAAATCGCTGGCAGATTCAATTTAGAGCCGAGGTCATGGCAACTATGGATTGACTACTGTAGTATAATAACTTATTTCATTTCTTGAAATTAAGTGTTTCTTAGCATAGTTAGAATGATCAGATTTGGGTTGGATGACATGACGATCGGACTCGACGATTTCCATAATTTTTTTTGACATTTTCGGCAATTGGCCTTCCAGAGCATGGTGCATCTTTGCCATCAAAATTACCGGAATGGCATCGACCAAACAAAAATAGCTCGTGATTGCTTGCTACAGTATGAGAATTATAAACACTATTCATATTTTTAGCCACTTGGCTTGTGTTTTTCCCATTTATCGAAAAAATCAGTAAAATATGGCGTATTTATTCTTTGCTGGTGTTCATTTTCGATGCGAGCTCAAGCAAAACTTCATGAGAAGTTTGTTTAGTAGCAAATCTTATCTTTTTAATGTCATTTATCGTAACTCGATCGTTCTGATGTAACGCGAGATACAGTTTACTAAAGCCATCTATTGGAGAAATAATGGATTTCCTCTTACTACACCTGATATACATGTGAGCCAGAATGCCTCAAGGAACTGCTATGCATTTGAAACTAAATTTGGAAGTTGGCACTCACGAATTAACAAAAGTTATTATAGCTAAATATTAAAAAAGTATGAAGAAGTGTGCAGAACCATAAAATATTGCTTATGCGCTTAACCCTTGTAAACTAAAACAAGCAATTTGTCATGTCTTTCTTCCTCACCAAGAAAATATACATTTTTGTCGAAAAGAAGGCGCTTAAGTGCAAATATCTTTTGCCTCTGCGAAAGTGCATTAGTGTCTGTGTATGTGTGTGTGTGGCATAATATACAACAAACTAACTTCACCTTCAACAACATATTAGCTACTCTATCAGCGACGAATGAAGTTATAACTCATTTTCAAGGTAATATGTTGCTGCAACTGCCGCCGCTGCTGCTGCTGCTGCCAACCTCACAAGGCGCCTGCAAGATGACGGCAGGCTGAACGATTTTCAAGTTGCAGCCGAAGGAGCTGCCAGCAGTTCGCAGATGTGAGCAACATATGCAACTTACGTGTGTCTTGGCTGGCTGCTTTCTCGGAGCCTGGCAGGCAGGCAAGGAGGCAGTCAGGCAGCAGTCAGGCAGAGTGCAGCAATATTTTAAATTGAATTTTTGCAGCAACATTTGCGGCGGCTGCAAATGCAAAACAAATAAATTGCCGCTCCGCTCCGCGCACACGAAGCCAAAACGCCTGCAAACGCCTTTTTTGCATTCATTCATTCACTCATTCCATATGTACGAATGCGCTCAGCCTCGGCGGAAACTTTATTTCATTTCGTTTTGTTGCAACTGCTGGTAGTTGTTGTTGTTATTTTTGTTGTTTTTGTGACTGTGGCAGTTGTGGCTTTTCAGCTAAACCGCTGCGACTCAAGGGGGGAAACAGCTTAATCGATTTGAGCTCATGTACAATTTGTATTTCATGTGTGCATGCGAGCTACTCTTGCCGACTACTTGCAGCAATTTGTTGCTGTTGTTGCAACAACAACAACACGCACTCATAACACATTACAAAAAACCAAAATAAAGCAAAGCAAGCAAGCAAGACAAACAACAAGGAGACAGTGGGTCGGCGCAACTGAGCAGCCAGCAACAAAATATCAGCAACAAATTATTGCAGATAAATTGTGGCAAACAAAAATATTAATTACTGCAGATACGCTGAGGATGTGCAACATTTCGTTGTGTGCGTCGGCATTGCTTATGAAGCTGTTGACGATGAAAGTATGCGCAAATTGGAGGGGTGCAGTGGAGGGGGTAAACTGTAGTTACAAGTTGCTAGCTGCCGAGATGTATGTAGGTCTCTATTTTTGGTTGCCGAACGGAAATGAGTGTAGTTCTGCTGGCAAAAGACTGTGAGTTATGTTGCTTAAATTGACTCATCAGGGAGGAGAATTAATTTTTTTGTTTGTGCGAAGTGAACGAAAAATTAAGTGAATTGTGAGTTGGTAATTTAATCGTTGCTACTAAGATTAATGCAGAAGTGAGCAACTAAATAAATTCATTTAAGAGGATATAAGGCTACACTGTTTCTATAATTGTTACCCAAGCAAACTTGAAGCCATTTTATATGCAGAATTGCGCTATGCTTGCATCATCGAGCTGCTTCAGCCAAATGTAAACAATTCCTGTATCGAAATCGAGATACTCTTCATGGCTGCTCTTTGTGGGCAAGAGCAACAACAAAGTCATCGACAAAGTCTTTTGATATATGTACTCATAAATTTTGAACTTTTAAGAAACAACTTCACAAAACAAAAGATACAAACCTATTCAGAATGCTATTAAACTTTCTCGCGCTCGGACCATTGTGGTCTATCTCTCTCTACCACAAAAGCCGCACTCATACAAACGCACTGCATTTTAAAGCATAATCAAAAAAATGCATTCCCAAAAATGTGCTGCTCCATTATTTTCCACTGGCCTTCATTTCATGTGCCTGCTTTTTTTTCCAACGAGTACGGTTTTCTTTAGAAAATTTATGGCCATATTTTTGTTGTTCTGTTGCATATAGCTTCTGCTGCTGTCTGTGTGTGTGTATTTGTGTATGAGGTATTATCTAGTTTTCCTTTATGGCTGCTCTACAAAAGAGGAACACAACAACTTCGCCTGTGACTTTGAGTCTGACTCAGCCTCTGACACGCCGTTGTTTGCATTTGAATCCAGCAACAGAGAGGGAGATATACATACATACATACATACATACATACATACATATATACATATATACAATGTATAAGTGTTTTTGTGTGTTTCGAGGCAACACAAACTGCGTTGACCTTGCAACAGAAAAGATACTGAAAACAAACTAGAAATGTGGCATTAAATTATTGGAACAGTATTTGTTTGTTGTCAATGCAGAGGCGCGTAGCGAGGGGCAATAAAGGCAAAGAGGCGGACTTTGCTCTGAAATTAATATTAGGCTTTATTTTAAAAAGTCTTGAAACTAATAGCAACAAATTCCAAAAGATTCACCAACAGTTGTTTATGACCTTTCTGCACACTTTAAGGGGCCCCTCAACCCCCTTCAGTGCCTAAGCAACACACCTCTCTGCATTTTTTATGACTTTAATGAAAGAGCACACACCCAGCTCAACCTTGTGCACGTAGTAGCTATGCGCACGTAGAAAGAAAAATAAATAAAACGAAGAAATGCCAGAAAGATGGTCCTTGAAATGAAAGAGCCTCTAAGATCGGGACGCACAGTGAAACTGCAATAAAAATTTACTTTAACACTTGAACAGTTAAACAAGGAAGCAGCAGACAAAATAAAATTTGGTAGCTTTTCCGTCCATGGCCAAGGCAAGTGAACGCTTCCGCACCTTGCTTGGGTGGTCCTGCCTCGCTGCGCCACACACACACGCACACATACACACGTAAGTGGCAGCTTTGTAGCCATCGCAATAATGCGCGAGGGCGAGGCTGTGACAGCACAGAAGAAGAAGAAGCAGCAGCAGCGGTAGGTAACAATAAAAATTTGCTGCTTTTTTGAAGCGCAAAAATTAAGCAAAGAAAAGAGAAACTTAGTAGAAATAATAATAAAATAGCAGCAAAGCAGAAAATTTAAATTGTGCGCAGCAGCAGCTTCCTTTTATGAGCTTTTTTCTGCTTCTTCTTCTTTTTCTTCTTCAGCCACACATAACAAGACTTACCAAAACGGGCACACACACAGCCAAACAAACATTAAAAGCAAAACTTAAAAAAATTATTGCTAAGAAAATATGGGCAAAATTTTATTTCTAAACTTTTCTTCAAAACGAGCAAAAATTTAATTTGCCAATTCTTTATCACTTTTTTGCTGTCTTTCGCTGCTATTATTCTTCTCCGCTTTTGTGGCATGACGAAAGCGCTTGCCCTGCGCTAAGCCAACATTTTTTCGAAAAACCGCTGCTTTTGCACAAAATGATAAATGAAACAAAAACATGCCAGCATGCTTCCTGGAAATATCCTGTTAAGGGAGAGGGACCCTGTGCAGTTGACTCTCTGCAACGCTAAGCATTATTATAAAAATGCCGTTCTTCCAGGCAGAAGAGACACCCTGCGTACTTGCGCTTGGCCGCGGTAACATGGATTATCTCTGCTCAACAAATAATGTTGCCAATACTGTGCTTGTTGTTGTTGCTACTGATGCTACTACTGCTGCTGCTGCAGTGAATGTGGCCACGCATTTTGTTGAGTTTGTTGTTATTACCTTTGGCCTTGCCGCAAGTAGGCCTCATATGTTTGAACATCCATCCCTCTGTCCACTCGAACCTCTGTTCGTTCAGCCAGTGGCGTAGTCATTGTTTTTAGATTCAGTCAGTAAAATGGACATAAACTGAAGGGAACGCAGTGTTAAATTGAAAGAGGGCTTTTGTAAAGGAATTAGAAAAGTAATGGCAAATATTAGAAATTTGACTTTTTGCATTTTCGACAGTTAGTATAAAAAAAATTATGACATTCTTTGAGTTTTAGAACTTTTTTTAAATTTATATTATCTTTCTTCAGCCAAAAGAAATAACATAGATAATATGTATTCATATTATGAAACATTTTCGAATATAAGGTACTGTCATTATGAACATTTTCTTAGTGACAACTTTTATCAATATTAGCTGAAGATCAATAAATGCATACTCCCTAAGAATAGCTAAAATAACTATTCAAAATTCAAATGCCATTTATCGAGTCATTTTCTAAATAATATTTCAGCATTACCAGAGTGTGCAGTTTTCCATTTTGGCCACAGGCTTTTTATTAACTGCAATAAAATTTTTCTACGTTTTTTCCAGATATTTGGTGATACCAAAAATTCAACTTCTGAGTATTTATTAAACTTTGTCTGCCCCTTTTTAAAAAGTCCTCGAATTAAGTTTCCCTTGTGCTGTCTGAACCGAAATTCACCCTGTCCAACAATTGTTTGTCTGGGCTATGACACTGCCTCCAATGGACGCTACATTGGTATGTCTTTCCTTTTATTTTGTACATTATTTTGCAGTGCGCTCTGCATGTGTGTGTGTAGGCGCAGGTAAGAAGGTTAAAAAGGTAAGAGCAGCCCTCGACTGCTACGCATCTTCCGCTGCCTGCCTCAATCTCAGTGCTTGGCGCATTTTTCACTTGATTGTTTTTCGGTACAATTTTCAATATTGCTGTTTGCTTTGTTGTTGTTGTCTTCCCTCTATGTCTGCCTTTATGCTCTTTCTTACTTTTGTGTCTTGTTGTGTTCTGTTACACTTGAGCGGCGTGTAGTATTGAATTATTGTGCCAGGTCGTGGGCAACAACAATGCAGCGCATAAATCCTTGGGCTTGTCAAAAATTTCTCATTTGCGAAACATAAAGAAGCTGCGAATCTTTACTTTACTTGCTGCTGCTGCTCCTCCGGCTTCTGCCGCCAATTGTTTCGTTGTAAGTCACGCTGTGGTCTCCTGTTAATCCTGCCGCAATACACACGCACGTTTTCAGTCAGCTTGTGCGCGCGTGTGTGTGTGTGTGTCCTCATTGTGATTTGTGTGTATCTTAAAGATAACTATTGTCTTGCTTGTTGTTGTTGTCGCTGCTTACGTGGAACACAGGAAGTGCGGCAATTTAAAGAATTCAATTTAAAGACTAAAAGAAGACCTTTAGCATCTTCGACAACTTTCGCATAAATTTCAAAAACTCTGTTGTCAATGCGGAATAACGTTGGGACACTTTTATGTGGAAATACGTAAAAGAGAGAGATATATTCTGAATATATTATATAAGATAAGGATCTAGCATATACAAATTTTAAAAAAATTCTTCCATTATCTTTGCTTACATTAAATTATGATGCACTCACTATCTCACTTTTTAGCTCTTGTTTTTAATGGCAAACAATCTTACGATACATCCAGAACTAACAAAAAAAATTGCTCTTTAGAAACTGCCTCGCATTATCTTCACTCGCATTATCTTCTCTAGCAAAGAATCCTTTGAAATTGATTTATCAATAACATAAGAACATTTCGATAGTCCCAAGTAGAGGTCCGAAGATTGCTTGTGCTCCCTTCCCGCCATATCAAGCAAGAATGTTGTACGAATTTATGTTTAAAAATATTTCATGCATTCCAACGATTAAAGAAGCTTTTCAGTAGTCACTTCATAAAGAAATTGATGGTCACATAAAGTTATTAAAAGCTGTTGCCTTCTGCTCAACCGTTAACCCGTTGAGCCAAAGCTAAGGCCAAAGATTCCCACAATTAAGACAGACGACAGCGTGAAGCAATTAAAAACGCCGTTCCAAGTTTGAGCGACGAACGGACCACGGTGTGAGAGTGCAGCTGTCCGGGGCAGCAGCTCCTTCTGTGCATGCCTGCCACGTTGTTCACACTTGCTCGCCCAATGGAAAAAGCCGTCACGTGTGCTGCTGCTCATTGCCGCTGCTGCTGCGTCACCGGCGACAAATGCAAATGATGACGGAGCGCTAAAAGCCAACAGACACACGCCCAGCAAATGCACACACACACGCGCACAAAAATAACAAAGCGCACTTAATTAAAATAAAATTTTTACACTTAACCGAAAGAAATGATGAAGCGCTACAATGCCACCGCACGCGCCCTCTACCACGCTGACTGGCAGCCCTTTTGTCGGTTTGTCAGCTTTGTGCCCTTTTGCCTGGTTGCTCTGCCTGCCTGCCTGCGTCTGAGCCTTGCTGCAGGCTGTTTCCCTTGGCCCCCTCCCAGTCGCCCCGCCGCTCGCTCACGGCCGCGCTAATGAATTGTCATTTCCATTGGTGGCTGTCAAATATTTGCTTAACTTTTTATTATTTAAACTTTAAAGTGTGCGAAAAGCAAGGAACGTAGAAACAGCGGCTAGCAGAGGGGCACTACAAAGGAAAGCGCCACAAAGGGTTGACATGTCTGTGAGCAGTGCGCAATAAAAGCTAGTGCGAACGAAAGAGCAAGTGTAACAGTTTATGTGTGCATATGAACGCCATTTTTAAAAGCAAACACACGCACACATGCGCCAGCACAAAGTTGTTGCAAAGGCAGCCGCTCAAGCGATTGCTGGCAAAAAAAGGTAGTTGCGAAAGGGGAGCGAAATACGCTTGCCACCTTTTTGTTGTTGTTGCTGCCGTTGACTGCCGCCAAGGCTTATTGTTTTAACCGCTTTTTTGCGTGGCGTCCTTTTAATAAAATTTTATGATATTTTGAATTTTTTGCTTACGAATTAAGCAATCATCGTCCTCATCATCATCATCATCCTTGGCAGCAACAAAATGTTGCCGCTGCAGTTTGCCGCCAGTCTTTTGCTTTGCTTGTTTTGATTCGACTGCTATGCGTTCGTCGTCGTCGTGTCGTTTATTTCAACGTTTGTATATATCTACATCTGTCTGTCTGCTAGTATGACTGTTTGTCTGTCATCGTGTGTCATCATTATGTTGGCGGCTTGAGCAGCACAGGGGAAAAAGGGTTTGTCGCTTTCATGCACCTTAAATGCCAACTCTTTGCTGCGCATCCTTCCCCCTTCCCCCTTCAGATTGAGTTGTTTATAGACGCGATTTTGTTGTCTGCACAATTATGATTGGATTCGTTGTATACATTATTAAATGCTCTTTTGTTTTGTCTACTCTGTTCATTTGTTGTATTTTTTGTGGCCAACATGTGATACCATGGGAAAGTTGCTTCATTTCGTAATATCAATAAAACGATTTGGGGTTAAACTTAAGTGAATACATACATACATTTGAAATTCAATATGCCATAATATTTGATTACAAATTAAAAATTGTAATTAAAAGTTTTGCAAAAATTATACACCGAAAAAATTGATTGCGATCTTAGGTATTCATTATGCAAAATATGATTATTTGTATAAAAATTTCAATGATTTGATTGATAACCTTTTTTCTTGATTTCATATGAAAATAAGTTGATTGTGTAAAGTAATTTTCTTGAACAACTCCTCATATAATTAGTTCTTTGTAACATATCTCGAGTCATTCTCCAAATTTATACAGTTCTTTTCGAGATTTTTGTTAGCATTATTCATGCATATACAACTCTATATAAGACCTCTCGAACAACTTCTCACATATATTTTCTCATATATTTACAGTTATTTTTAGGATATATCGCACAATTGCTTGTTTATCCTCAGTTCTTTGAAAGATCACTCGATTAATTCCTCAAGTACTACATCTAGTTGTTTTCTAAGATCACTTGAACCTTTCCTCATACACACATAGAAACTTTCAAAAAACTGCTCGAACTCTGCCACCAAACAAATTTAAAGCACTGAAATTCAAGAACTCTCATCACATATGCAACAATAAAAAACAATCTCTTTGATTTAATTTAAAATTTCCACTTCCATTCCTTCAAATTTAATTCTTCCGCAAGTGCTTGAGCAAATTACTTGCTTAGCCTCTTACAAAACTTTTTATGGAAATTGAATTTTTAAAATGCTGCCGCCGTTGTGTGAGTTTCTTGTAAATTTCAGAAATTGCATAATTGAAGCACAGACAAGAGGTACTTGGCCCGCATGCAACGAAGCGTTTTGTTGCGACAGCAAGCGGCAGAAAAACATAAATTGACCACTAGCGGTTGCTTAAGTTAATCAGAGGCGTGCACACATCGCAACTAATTTCGTGTTAATAAAGCGAGCGGCGAGCCGAAAGATTGCTGCCGATGTGGCAAGCACTTTTATGTCTACTTTTAGAACGCTTTCATATGCCGCGCGCAAGGCTTCTTTCAAGTGGCTGTTCGTTAGTGGGTGCACATGAGAGTGGTTAAGTGTGTGTCTGTGTGTGTGTGTGGGTATGTAGATAAAGCCATTAAGTGTCACTTTCGTTTGCAGCGCTTGTTGTCTACTCGTCTGCCACACAGACGCCACAGTGTGCACATGCCTCACTGGCTGCCACAAATGATCGTCACCATTGGGGGTCGCGCTTATCGGCGAGTGGAGCTGCTCTGTTGAGATATCAGCACTTGCAGTACATATTGCGGCGGCAGCAACTTGAAGGAGATCGACACACACACACACATAAACGCAGAGCGGCAAGTTGCAGCTGATCGTGATCGTTTGCGTGATCGCTACAGCTTTAAGATCAGCTTGAGCCTTGGCTTTGGCTCCGGCTTCAGCGCCGCTTGCACTGATTTTTATTGACAGCTCACAGCGGTTTATTAATGATCGCGCTGTTGTGCACGCCTGCGCCTTGTCTGCCCTCCCGCCTGACAGCCCGCCCGCCCGCCCGCCATCTTCTGCTCCCGTCTGGCTATGTGCGTGTTATCGCCTTGTCGTTACAGTTCGTCCGTCTGCGTGTCTGTCCTGACAATTTCGACCCGCTCTCCCCCCCCCCCCTCCCCCCCCGCTCGCAGTGAGTGAGATACATCAATCTTGCTGCCTCTGCAAGATCATTCAGCTGTCGCTTAATTTTCCTTGCGCATCATCAACTGCCTCGGTGCATTCTTCGCATGTCAGTCTGCTTGCAACTTGCGTACTTTTTTTCCGAAATATGCAAATATGCAACGCGGCGCTGCAGTCGCTTGGAGTTATTTGAGCCTGTCGTTGTGCGCACGTCCGCGCGAAATTGCATGATGCCGTAACAGCCGCCTCGAAGGAGACGGGCCAAAGCAGAAGTTATAAGTGATTAATTATCTTAAGTATCTGCAGTTGACTTATGATCGTAATTGGCTGCATTTATTTAAATTAATGATGTGGAATGAGCTCAAGGAAATATGACTAGGCTAGCTTTTCTTTTGGCTTGTCCTAATGATTCTAAGCGATGTTGTTGTTGCTGTTCTGAGGCTATTAAGGCAAATTCTGTTGGCAAACGATTTACTTTAATATTATTAATATTAGAAGCAAGCATTCATAGCTAAAATTTCATTTTCATAAAAGGCGGCAAATAACTTCATAACTCCGTGCGGCAACAACAAAGCCTTAAACTGTCTTTTCTTTCAATTAAAATCAACAAATTTTAATTACGAATTCATGTAAACGTAGCAAACGCAAAACAAACAACTCAATTAATTCTCGACACCAAGAAAGAAGAAACGCTTTAAATTTAACAACTACGCGCTAAGAAAACCCATATCAAAATGGTTCCACTCATTGCACTACAGCTGTGCCGCTGCCGCAGCCTGAATTCCTAATTAAGTGATATTACCTTTGCCTAATAATAATTCTTCACCGCAACCACATAGCACACACACACACACACACACACATATTAACTCCTACACTCATTCTACTACAACCGCGAAGCTAGACCAAGACAAGCTGCGGCACTCCACTCCAATCCACTTCACTTAATTTATACCAAATCATGCTGAATCAATTAGTAATCAAGTCAAACATGAAGAAGCATCAAGCGAAGGTATCAAGAAAAATCAACTCATCACTTTTTCACACAAACACACAAACACACATAGCAACAACAACAACAACAATCTATCTATAAATTGAGCAACAAAAAAATTAAAATAAGAACCCACATGCGTGCACGCCAAACATCACGACCGACGCGTCGATGGCGGCGGCGGCGGTGGCGGCATTTGTCTGGTTGATGAGGATCCCAGCCACATGCGTACATGTAGCTACATACGAGCACGGACACATCCCCACCTATTCCAAAATTCAAATTCAAAACGAAATCCATATGAATATGAAAAGCAGCTGAGGATGAGTGGCGTGCGTTGGAGCAGCGCACGACGAGCAACCCCAACAGAACAGCATGATTTGACAAAAATTATGTAAAACTTTCAGATTTCCCAGAAATCTAGAAAAACTAAAAAAATTCAAAAATTCAAAGGCGCAACAAAACGCACGAAAAACATTTTCGAAAATATTTGCTTCCTTTCGTTGGGCAGCACTTTGGGGCACACCACCACTACTCAGGAGCATACATACTCAATACAAATCATGCTTAACGGCTTGAATGCCGGCATAGATTTATGCGTAAGTGGCCGCCTACGGCTGAGCATGTGGAATACGCCAGAGTTGAGGCTGAGGCTGGCGACGGCATGACTTGAATTTGTCACTTTGTCAGCGTTGTCGATATCGGACTCATTGGCAGTGTCTTGCAGGATGGTAAGGAATGAAAGAGTGCTGTCATGGTTCCTAGTAGGGTTATCTAACGAAACCTCAAGGCAGAAACGTAATTGGGTAGGTGTATATCATCGAAACAGTATGAAGGAAGCATATAAGGGGCGAGCGTTACATACACACAACTTGGATAGGAGCAGTTAGCTGGAATAAGAAAGTATTTATGTAAATTGTTATGAAAGTAACAATGGAGAAAAATTCTAATTACTGGCAGCAAGTAAAACATGTATAGAAAATATATCAAGTGCAATGTTCAGCTGGATTGAGAACAGAAAAGGATCATCAAATTAAAATTTTAAATTAAAGAAGAATTTTTTTTCCCAATATATACTTCTATCTATACTATTTAAAATTTTCCCCTTTGGAACAATATAAACGGTTCTGGACTCTAATATATGTGAGCAAAAATTATTGGCTAGATCAGTGGAGCTGATATAAGTAAATATTGAGGAGGGATAGTTTAGTGTCGAGACAAAGGGGAATATAAAAGATATGTATTTCACAAATGCATAGCATTAAAAGACTATGTAGTTGAAGATAGCTAATGAAGGCTGCCGAAGCGTATTGTTGAGAGAAGGATTCCAAAGAAAAAATGCAGGTTAAATTTTATCAACTTGTATGCAAAACCCGAGTAAGTACTCAATGACCTGCTTTTATGCAACAAATTCCAGCATGAGTAACTTAAGATAAGGCACTAGCACACCAGCACGCTCAGAATTCCTAGCGTGTACGCGTATATTCATGCCTCTCACGATTAACATGCACGCCTTTCTATTTATGTACACATGTTGGCATGCCTCGCTGAGTAGGTACGTATGTATGTATGTGTGTTTGCCCAATGAAATGCACAAGCAGTGGAAGAGGAAGAGTTACGAGATAGAGCACTTTCCGAAACTGAAGTGATTAATTCCCACAAGGTGCGTTCAGCGTGCTCATTATGAATTTCTGATTTTTCCCATAAATTTTTCTATACTTGAATGTCTCTGTTTGTTTTATCATTTGTGTGTATGTGTGCGTGTGCGGCTTTTGTGAAAAATTGAGAAAATTGTGTTAAAAAGCAAATATTTTTCTCTTTTCTTGAGGGGGAAGAGCAAATAAAAATCTCACTACTTTTTTTATGGCGCGCTATTGACAACGTTAAAACAAAGCCGTGCCATTGCAAGGCATTGAGTGGGCAGACACTAATGGGTTAATGTACATGCACCCGCACCCTAAATTCTTGATGGCATTTGCAATGCGCCACACAAACGTTCTTGTTTTATTTACATACGCGTTGCAATGTAAATATTTAAATCTCATTTTTACAGCTCTTTCTACTGGCATATGTGTGTGTGTGTGTGTTTGTTTGTCTGCATGTGTGTGTGTAATTCAATACGGCAAATGCACTTTTTCGACGATGCTCGAATATTTTTATTCAAAATTTCCGTTCAGTTTCGAATTCACCATAAACAACTAATACCAATACGAATAAAAGCAGCAAATGTCAAGGCGAGCCTTGCGCATTTTTCACATGCAACTTGCAACTTGTGTAAACAATATGCAGCTCGATGGCATTGCAGCAAGTGCAGCAGCCTGGTGCGGCCGTTCTCCATTTTCATATTTCCTGCTTGGCTGCTGCGATTGCGTTTTGTGTATTTATCTTAAATGCCTGTCTCCCTTTTGCCTTTTTGGCAGATACAATGCCTGGCGCTGTCACTCCATGTGTGTGTGTGTCTACTCGTTTTCTTTAAGATCATGTGGCATGTCCCATATGAAACCGTCTTCCACACATAGTCCGCCAGCGGCAGCGGCTCCTCAGCATTCATGGCATTCTCAAGTAGGCATATCGCATTACAATTTAGTAAAAATGCAATAAATATAAATAAGCGGCCGTCCAGTCTAGCCTAGTTTGGCAAGAATCGGTTCAACTTGTCGCTCACTTCCATACAACATACAAGTGTGTGTGTGGCTTTGTGGCACTATCGCTGCTGCAGCATGCATTCAATTTGGTTTCGGTTTATGCTTGTAAGGCAGAAGCAGTCAAGTGCAAGCAGTGGCGTTGCTGCCAGGCCAATAAGAGGGTTACCTGCCAGGCTGAGTTACTCTATTGAGGCAAAAGTGTCTCGGCAGTGCGCTTTTGGAAAGTTTCGCGAGCATTCCTAGGCCCTTCCTTAATCTTGTTTATAGACTAAGCGAATAAGTGAAATAAAAGAAATGATCTGAAGACAAACCGAAGAAAAATATAAAGTTGACAAAATGCACTAAGGCCCTAACCTAATGACAATTTATTAATTAAATATGAATTAACAATTTCTCGTCTAATTCTGATTTTCATTTGTATGTACGGCAGCTGTAATCTAATTGATTCAAAAAAGTTTTCGATAAGGTAGGATGATAGGCATCAATTGTGGAGGAAAAATTCCAGCGTATATTTTTAAATTCAAAATTTGGCTCGTAATAGCAAAAGCAGTAAAAGAAATTTAAAAGCAGAGGTCGTTTTATAAAACTTCTTTCACATTTCTATATATGGCATATATGTAGATATGTATATTTTGCTTTCGATTTAGCTCTTTCGCTTTTTGCCATTTTTCCTGTGAAAAACGAAGCCAATTTCAGTTTATTTCGGCAGAATTCCTCCCTACATAGCATCTGCCTGAGCCGCCACTGGCCAGCTTCCTCACCTCCCCCCCCTCCTCTGCCACATATCGCGCAGCAGCCAGCAAAAAACTGTCGCGCTGCCAAAGTGAGCAGCATTTAAAGGCGAAAGAAAAGATGCCAGATAGCAAAAGCAGCAATTGCGACTGTCGCTGTCATTGCTGCCGTAGCTGCTGCTGCTGCTGCTGATGCCGTAACGATGACAATAATGAAGCTGGTGCCGTCGCAGCAACAGTTGCTGTTGCTGGTCTTTAGCGTTAAAATGCATGCATAAGCAACGAAGCGGCTCTTCAGCATATTTTAGTTAAAAACCGATAAACCAGATACAATTTCAAGTTATTTCCTCTGCTATGTGCAAATATTTCACACACACACACACGCACGCATTTAGACGTAAAAGTGCGCATGCGTGGCGTGGCGTCAAGGCAGCAGCAACATGTCGCGAACAACAGGTACAAGCAGCAATTGCTGTTGCCCAGAGGTGGTTGTTGTTGTTGTTGCCGCGGCTGCTGTCTCTGTCCACGCGTAGGTTGACATTCATTTAGATTTATGGAAGATTTCACATAAAATGTGCGCTTACGGTGCGGTTACGGTTTTCAGTTGCGAGCAATGAGCGAGCAACATTTTCGCGGCAACAGCAGCAGCAGCGGCAATTTAATGTGCCGGAGTCAACACCTCAGCGCGAAGGCTGTGCGACATTGGGGCGTTTTGTCTTTGGTCTGTGAGGCCAGTTCGCCAAGTGCGTCTGGGCAGCTGCGCCTCCAACGGTCGGTGCCTTCGCACTTTGTTGCTTTTATTAAATTCACTGCCAAGCGCGATATTAGATGTCAAGCGACGATAACAGCTCAACGCTGCAAGCAACACGCAACCAGCAACAAGCCTGCTTGCAACAGCAGCAAACGACTGCTGCCACTTTGCATTCGTTTTTATGTTGCGCATATGAAATTTGATATGTTGCATGAACTTGCGCTGTCTATGCACTTTGGCGTGGCTTACACTCAAAAGAAAATGTTATTAATATCAATTTGCCACAGCTCACACTCAAGCTTAACGTGTGGCAGGTTATCTACATTAAACAGTGCTTTTCTTCGAAAATGTGCAGAATTTTTAGAAAGTCATGTAGGCAATGTGAAAGTTAAAGACTATGTAGAATATATTTGAAATACTTAATGATGGATTTTAAAAAGTTATTTAAAAAAGTATTTATTTGCCACATACTACTTTTTAAATATAACATACAAAGCATGTAGACAATGTGAAAAAAGTTAGGTGCTGTTTGGAAAAAATTAAGAATATTTATTAAAAATTGTTTAAAAGTTTTCAATTAACTATCTGATAACCATAGACTATTTTCAATGTATAGCACACAATACTTCGTACTCTTTTTCACCATATCTAAGCTTGAGAGCTCCCGTAAAACAGAGACGCCTGAAGGAACTCAACACGTAAGGCTGAAACCCACAAAAGGTTGCATTCACCATATGAGTAGATATATTCATAAATTTTTTGCTATAAAATAAAATTCATTTTGTTATTTGAGCCTTTTGAAGCGGATGTGCTTTATGTAGAAAAAAATGCACTTTTACTTGACGCAGCTCGTGTGGCATGCAACGCGCGCGCTACTAGCCTCAAAGCGTAAGGCAGTGCCGCAGTCGAGTGTAGGCTTAACTTACACCCATTGCAATTCATTTTAACAGCATATTTTTCATGCCGCATTTTACTGGCTGCACGCTTGCCACACAACAACAACAACAACGACATGTAACAACAACGACAGCAACAGCAACAGCAGCAGCGAAATGTAAGCGAGTAGGCAAATTTAATATTCCTAGCATTTGCCACGCTTTATTTGCAGCGACTGTGGCGGCTGTTGGCAGCGCAGCTGCGGCACGCAACATTTGCTGCCGCCGCTGCTTAAAGTGAGTGCATAAAAATGTATTAAATGGCAAACGTGCAACGTGCAAATATAATTTGGTTTCAGCTCTTCGCGTAGGCACACTTCTGCTCCTGCGAGCCGCTTAAAAATGTATTTTGTTTACATTAGAAATTTCAATAAAGTCTTGTAAATGTGCTGCCAGGCAGCAGGGGCAGCAGCGCGGTAGTGGGTAATTAAAATGCAAAGTTATGTGGGGTGCATTCGCGGCCATGCGCCTTCTGCTTCAGCTGCAGCTCCTGCTCATGTGGGCATAGCCAGTTGCCCGTTTGGCTGCCGCGCAATTAAAGGCAAAATAATATTTCTTTTAAAACGAAAATGCAATTAATATTTGACTTGCGGCTGCTGCCGTGCCGTGAACTCGAATTACCGCACATTTTTGTTGGGCTTAGTTCAAATTTTATTCGAGGAAGACAATTTCATGGCAGCTCTCCGAAAGGAGTGCACAAGTGTTGCTTTTACACTAAAACCTTTGCATAAAATTCGAAATAATAATTAAAAGATTTTTGTGTGAAAACGTTTATGGCAGCTATAAAATAAGTAAGGTATTTTTTATGATTTCGAGAGAACAATTGTTAAGTGAACTGACTCCGCCTGCATGCGGATAGATGTTTGAGACTACTGTTGGAGCTCAATAACAGCTCACATATCACATGACATTCGCTGACATTTTCTTCGTATATGATATCTATTTTCGGTTCTTCTAAATAATTGCAATAGATATGAATTTTATTTAAATGTACATGCTACTTCTAAAAATTTCGCTATCTATTTTGTAACACAAAATCACTCACAAAATTAACCAATTTAGACAGAAAATTGCGTGATGCCCTTTCGAAAAAAAATTGTGCGATTCAAATCCGAATGCCTTAAACAAAAAATGCACCTTAAATGCTTATTAAACGCTTCTTAACTTGAACGCAGATAAGCACGCAATGCCATCGTTCGTTAGCGGCACGAAGAGATAAAGCAGCCTCATGCCACGTACGTACGTACGTAACGTAAAGGAGTAGGTGAGTGCGCACGTGAAAACATTTAGCGCACGCTCTGACAACGATGACGACGTCCAGGACGGACGATGACGTGCGGCAAGTGTGACACGCAAGGCAATAAATCGCTGGACGCAGGCTGCCAGGCAGAGGCAGACAGCCAGGCAGTGTGTAACACTTTGACGCTGCCACACGAAGCACCCCTTGCCCAACTAAGGCCAGTCATTTGCAACAAGGACATGCTGTAAGCGCAGAGGGTGGCGGGTGGGTTAGGGTGGTGGCAAATCCAAAGCGGCTCTAATAAAAATTATCTTGCGCTAAACACGACGCATGTAACTATTAAGTTGCAACAGCAGCAGCAGCAGTGACAGCTTCCAAGGGGCCCAGCGGCAACCAAAAGGGGTAGTGTTGCAATGTGACCCTTGGGAGCGCTTCGACGCCACTCGTCCTTACTGCTGTGCCAGTTTGCCTCTGTGGCTGCTTTTTATGGCCTTTTTTAGTGTTGCGCTGCGTTGCGCTGCTGCAACATAGATGGCAGCTAATGTCGACTCCTTTTTACAAGCAATAGCAGCAACAACAACAACAGCTCGGAGCAGCACTGCTGCTCTGTTGCACTCAATTGCAGCATGTGAGCGAGCGCCCTCTGGGGATTTTTATGAGAAATGTAGGTACTTTCATATTGTGAACGTGTGGCACGTTCAAGAAGGTTGCACTCACACACACACACACTTACATTTAATGCATAATCGACTAGCATGTTGCTATTGTCTTTTGGCTGCTCGTAGGTCAGCACTTTGCCTCCAGTTGCCCGTTTCGGTAATTTGAGCACACTCTGTTTTTTTTATTTTGGAGCAACAACAATAACAAGAGAGTACAGAAATGCTAGTGACTATTCCAAAGAGAAGTGCGCCGCAAGCGAGCCACAAGTGGGCCAAGTGCATTGCGGGATTTCAGCTTCAAGTGTTGCTGCGCTCTCGTTGTTCAGCCAAAATTGATTTGAACTGATTCCATTCCGTTTTAAAATTAGTTTTGCATTTTTGTGGTATGCGGAAGACTGCTCTTGGCATTTGCCTTATTGTACCTTCAGTTTGGTCCGAAGCCGCAATAATTTTCCGTGTTAACTGTAAAATTATGCACTTATAAATTGCTTTTTTTTAGAAGGTGAGCGCATATTTAGAATAAGCAATAGAAATTTAATAGCAGAAGTACCAACATTTGTCATATACCTATTTATACTAAGCCGATCAAAATGGCTATTTTGATGTTAAGTTGTCAAAATAATAAAATTTGAAAAATATAATTAATTTATAAGATAAATTAGTTCCAAAAGAAATTAAAATATATTTCATTTTATTCAAGTTTATGTTTTTCGGTAGATTAATTTTTAGATAGAATAATTTTGTTCAGACTGAGTTGCCAAAGAGAACAGAACTAGACAGCTCTTGTCATTTCTCGTTGGCAAGTCAGTGCGAATAAAATTATTCAATATATTTCATTTAAAAATTGAAAGAAGAAATGATATATTCGGCCATTTTGATCAATCGGTAGTTCCAGTGTTAATAATTTTGATAATTCTACGCATATCTCTTGTTCGTTGAAAAAGAACAGATCTTCTGTCACTGATTTTTGGTAATATCGGTTCAAACAACTAAAACCTGACTGCTGAAGCTGCAGCAATAAATAGCATTCGTATATAGCATACTCCAGAGTATATATTAGCCCAATTCACAATCTTGTGAAAATGGTCTGGGATTTTTGCAATTGACAGTTTTGTAGCAAAACTACAGTAGTTTTGACAGTAGTTTGCTACAAAACTGTCAATTGCAAAAATCCCAGACCATTTGCACAAGATTGTGAATTAGGCTATTCTGAAAAAAAAACTATGTATGACTGTTGCAGTTTTCCGAAAAATTTCAAGAAGCCTAACATTTTTCAAAACCAAACTCTTATAATGCAACCTCAACCTTCTTGTAAAAGAAAATATTCGTTTCCCTTCTCGGTTGATCTTAAAGATGGCAAAACTTAAAATGGTCTAACATTTTTGTATAAACGACTGTCGGCAGCGCAGCTCACTAAACAATCGGCTGACAAAGTTGAATTTTCATTTTCGATTTTAAAATTTTATGTAAACGTTAAAATGCTGCTCTCGGTGCTTCAAACTCAGCTGCAAATAACGTATCTGCCTTTACAAAGCTCCACATAAAATCCTTCGAATGCTATAACTTTTTTAATTGCTGGCATACTTTTTACGATTGAAATTATTAGCTCTTCGAAATAGTATATTTTCCGTAATGATTATTACTATGAACGCGTAAACTTATGCTACATTTTATATGCTTTAATTTATGTATATTAACGACTAGCAGCTACACAAACAAATGCGCAGTGCCAAAACTTTAATTTTCCGCTACATTTAAATCTGCTGCTTCAGCTCGCTCGTATCGCTTTCACTGTAGGATTGCAATACGAGGTTGTGCTCCAATTAGCTGCAATCCCAGTGAGCATTCGGCAAAGCCAAGCGTGGAGGAGGCAAGCAATTGCCATAATTTCTACACAAAATATTTAACATTTGACTTTTAACACCTCCCCAAGGCATGGCAACATATTCCCACAACTAGGCTCTAAACACACACACACACAGTCACATGCACAGGACAGGATCTCTCTCGTAAATTTAGGCGCACAGCAACTTTGCCTGGCAATGGGCCTAATGTCGCACGTGCAACATGCCACAAAGGTGCCTCAAATTAGAAACCAATGCGGCGCACATGCTGCCTAAATCGAAAAGTTATGCTATATAAAACCACAACAAAGGGAAATGTTAAATCACAACATAAATTACAAAAGCAAAAAGAAGAAACTGCACGCTTGTCTGTGTGTTTGAGAGTGTGAGAGTGTGTGTGTGAGTGCATAATTCGAGCTAACTGCAATGCGTTGCATGCCACTCAAAGATGCAGGCAACAAGCCAGACAAAAAGATATGAGAGATGTGTTATGAGTGTATGCGTATGTGTGCCTGTCTGTGTGTGTGTCTGAATTTAGGGAAAATTGTTTTCCTTTCTGCATTGTAGTTGTAGCTGTAATGGAAAACTTACCCTTGAGCGCTGCGACTTGCTTAAATCCATTCAGCTCGCTGCCTGCCAACAGCAACAACAACAGCAGCCATAAACGCGCCAGGCCATTTCCATGCATTAGCATTTTCCTTGCTGGAGCTGCATGGACATTTTCCACTTTTCCAACAAGTTTGTTGTTTTTGTATTTAGATAAATGCATATTTGCGGTTTTTTGTATAATTTGTCTCACTTTTTTCGTTGTTGTAGTTAAATTTTTTATATAGCACTGCCGCTGTTGATATGCAGCCCTAAACGCCAACAGCTGCAGTTGTCTGCGTGACGCACTTCGTTGGCAAACGCTTGTGACCTTTCTTTCAAATGGCACACATTTTTTATGCTTTTTTTAGAGAGTAGAAAAATGTAAGCGGTCTTATATAAAAAAATATTGTAAATGCAATTCTTGCATTTCGTTGGCACTCTGCTTCGCTGTATCGAATATATTCAATTTATTTGTTTTAAATATTTTTTCCAATTCGCACGCACTTTTGTGAAAAAAATCTTTAGCTTCTAATTTCTGTAAAATCTTTTAAATTCATTTTCTTAAAGATCGTGCCAGCGCGTATGCTTCGAACGTTTAGGCGCACAGATATGCCGTTGGCACGCACGCACGCACACACACACACGGAAAACAGCCAACCGTCAGGGAACGAACTTATCCACCGCTACGAAATTTCGACATCCAAACCGCCCGGCAATCGAATAGCAACTGAAGTTACGGCAGCGGCAGTCGCTTGCTGGCCTCGCACAACAGATGCATTTGTATCTTGTATCTCGTATCTGGCACTTGGCCTGGCTGCCTGACTTCGTGTTTCATTCACGGCGATGCCGGCCGACACTTCGTGTGCGAGTGTTGGTGTATGTGTTTGTGGATTTGTGGACGCAGTTCGGGCTGGCCAATTCCAGCGGTTCCTTCCTCCAAACTGTTGCTCGCCGCTGCAGCGTGTTGCTGGCATTGAAACGCGCGCATGTGGTGGATTCCATTTGACAGTGTTTATTTTTGGTAAAGTGCATTCTTCCTGTAAATATTGAGCCCGTAGCTGCTGTGAGTTGCTTGTGGAATATAAGAATGCTGAGATAATGTTGGGCAACATTTCAAAATGTTGCTGCAATCAAGCAAGCAACAATAGCTAGCAACATTCCTAGGGGTTCGTTGAGAAGTTGAGCTAATAAAAAATAAAAATTGATTAAAAATAAAATATTTTTGATAACATTGAGATAGATTAACTGTTGAGATAATCTTGAGGTACAACTTTTAAGGTCAGCTACAGTCAAGCTAGCAACAAAATTTGAGCACTTGGTGAATTAATGCTTTAACTAACTACTCTTACGGAAAAAGATGGCAGCATAAAAAAGAGATTTCCAAGAAATAGAATAGTATAAAAACAGCAAGTGGACTACTTACCTACTGCTAAAAAGGATCAAAGTGGCATCAACTTAATAAGCCTATCGTATACTTGTATAAAAAGCAGCAGAAAAGCAAAAAACTTACTAAAAGCAAACTATGAATAACTTTTTCGAAGATAATAACGCAATAATAAAGCATACGAATTAGGGGCAACTGCGGAGGCGCGGCACGCTTAAAGCCGCAACACAATTTCAATCAAATTTATGGCCATAAAATGGGTGAAAGTCAATAAAGTCAATTTTCCGAAAGACAAAGAGACAAAAAGCGCCAGAAAACATAAAATTATTCCGAACATAAAAGCTCATTTGAACAATATCATTTGTATCAGCTAAAGTAGGGCTGCTTAGCGTCTGGAAAATTATGCAAATGCGCCTAAAAGCGCTGACAGCTCGTGAGCAACGCATACTCTGGCGGCTGTGGCTTTTTAAGTGGCAGCCAATAAAGCAGCAAATCAAATCTATGGAAATTTTCAAAACTAATGCACTAAGAAAGATTATAAATAAAATATTCAGCGTTGATATCAGAAAAAAAATATGTGAAATTATGTACAAAGGCACATTAAAATTTTTCAAACGTCTACAAATTTTACAGTTTTATTACAGTTACAATTTTTAAAATGAAGCAAATGCGAAAATCCAAAATTTTGCTTTCATTCAAGCAGACACGCGGGCACTTCAAACATCGAATTATGTGAGAAATCAAAATTTGTTATTGTGTCCTTAGCTCACACTTTCCTCTCGCTCACATGATGGTGAACATGCACACACACACACACACACACACACACACACACACACACACACACACACACACACACACACACACACACACACACACACACAAATAGAGCCATCAAAGTAGCAGTGTCCCACAATCCAGACATCTTTACGGAAGTATACGCCAGGTGCTTGTCTGAAGGAACATTTCCTAAAGTGTGGAAACGCCAACGTCTTGTCCTGTTACCCAAGGGAAACAAGCAGCCAGGAGAAGCAGAATCCTACAGGCCCCTTTGCATGATAGACACGATGGAAAAAGTCTTGGAACGAATAATTTGCGACAGGCTGGAACAAAGCATTGAACAATCGAATGCGCTTGCTGAAGCGCAATACGGCTTCAGAAAGGGTCGATCTACGGTGGACGCAATATGTAAGGTTGTCAAAGCAGCAGAGAGTGCGATAGAAGGAAAAAGATGGTTTGAGGGGAAAAAGCAGTACTGCGCGGTTGTCACACTTGATGTGCAGAATGCATTTAACTCTGCGGGTTGGCATCAAATACTTAGTGCACTCAGCGTAATGAGCACCCCACCATACCTCATGCGCATAATTAGAAACTACTTATCGGATAGAACTCTAATCTATGAAACCGATGAAGGTGACAAGGAGTACAATATAACGCGCGGTGTGCCTCAAGGATCTGTCCTTGGCCCCCTTCTGTGGAACGTAATGTATGACGGGGTTCTTAGGCTCCCGGTTCCAAAGGGCGTAAATATTGTGGGTTATGCCGACGACATTGCAGTTGTTATAGTTGCGAAAAAACTCCAGGACATTCAAACCAACTGCCTGGCTGCAACAAGTAAAATTAAGGAGTGGTTAAGCGCGGCAGGACTTCGGCTTGCAGCCCAAAAAACGGAAGCTGTGCTTATTACAAGCAGAAAAGCGAAAGAAACAGTAAGCTTGATCGTGGATGGCCATACAATTGAAACCCAGCCGACTGTGAAGTACCTGGGAGTGCTAATAGATGCACGGCTCTCGTTCAAATGTCATATTGAGGCGGCCTGTGATAGAGCGGGTAGAGTGAACGCAGCACTATCGAGAATATTGTCCAATCTGGGCGGGCCTCGCCAAAACAGAAGAGCGCTGCTGGCAAAAGTCGTACAATCAATAATATTGTATGCAGCTCCTATATGGTGTGAAGCCCTGAAACACAAGTCGTATCAAAGGAAGTTGAACGCTGTAATCAGGCTTAGTGCGCTCCGAGTCTGCAGTGCATTTCGCACGGTATCGGTGGAGGCTGCTGGAGTAGTCGCAGGCATAATTCCACCGCAAATACTTGCATCCGAGATGCAGAGACTATACCAGAGAAGCAGGACTGAGGAAAGAAAGCTCACACTGGAGGAAAAAGTAGCTGAAAGAAGAACCAGCATCAAGGAGTGGCAGCGGGGCTGGAATGAAGCACTCAACGGGCGCTGGACGCACCGGCTGATACCGTCCATCGAAGAATGGTATAACAGGAAGCACGGCGAAACCGACTTCTATTTGACGCAGTTCCTCACAGGACATGGTTGTTTTAGATCGTACCTGCACAGGTTTGGACACGACGACAATACTATCTGCGGCAGCTGTGGACATGACTTGGAGAATGCAGAGCATATATTCTTTTATTGCCGAGGATTCGAATTCGAAAGAAGGAAAATTGCAGCAATAATGAAGGATGCACCAACGCCGGAAAATATTGTAGCGTACATGCTGAAGTCCTCTGAAGTCTGGGAGGCAGTGAAAGAAATGGCAGCATCGGTGATGAAAGACCAGAGAAGAATGGAGTGGGGCAGGCGGCAGCTAGCCAAACGAAGATAAATACGAGGTGAAACACATGGAGATAACGTAGCTCAACAGCTAAGCTCGCCTCGCGAAGGAATACCTGATGGTGGTACCGCGAGGACTAACGAGTCGAGAATCCGGAGTTGGGTTTAGTGAGTAAGAGTCTCACACTACTGAGGCGCTGGAGCTCCTCAGTGTCTTTTGAAGATTCCCAACTCCCAACGCACGCAAAAAAAAAAAAAAAAAAAAACACACACACACACATGTACATGTATAAATTACACTTATATGCAGGCAACGTTTCGGCTTTGTAACATTTGTCTTGGCACATTTGTCTAAAATTTTCGATAAGTTTTCGTATATATTTCTCAAATGAATGGGAATCCTTTATGCCAGCGCAAAACAAAGCCAAAGGCAAAGACTACGATTGCAACAACAACAAAAAAGGTTCAAAAGTAACGTAAAGTAAAGTATAGGTAAAGTTGTAAGGTCGCAAAAGTCGTTAAAAGTGTGAAGCGCAAATGTGAGAGAAGAAGATCAAATGAAGTGAAGTGAAAAATAGGAGGGAAAATATTTTAGAACTATTTTCCTTCCTACTTTTCATATAAATGCATGTAAAGAAACACAAACATACACACACACACACTCGCACACACATACGCACACATGCACAACTGTGAAAGGTCTAAACGGCATGCCGGCAGGGCAGGTGTTAAAACTGTAGGACGAGTTTTTGTTTGGCAGCAGCGAACGCATAAAGGTCGCTATTATGTTATGATCTCTAAGAGTGTGTGTGTTTGTGTGTAACTGTGCAGGTAGACTGATTATTTGTGTTTGCTTGCCAGGTAGGCAATATATGTATATGTGCTATGATAATTGGCTAATTTTCTTTTAAATATTAGAAATTTGGAAAAATCTCGCAAAGAAATGCACGCTACTTTTGTGTGTAGCGAAATGTGGCAATGTAGCAGTATTTGATTATGCCAAGTTGGTCAAAAAAGGGAAATATGGCAACAACTTAGCTGCACTTTTGCGATGCATTCAACGGACCGTATTTATGCTACTGTGGCTTTATGATTTGGAAGGAAAGAAAAATAATGCAAATTATTTTGCAGGTGCAAATAGCAAATAGCAAAAACAACAAACACACACACTTGCATTGCCTGCTGGTGTTAAGGGTAGCAAAACCTTCTGAAATTGGCTTGAAATTGTACTCAAGAAAATTTGCGAAACTTTTCGGCACAAGAAACTTTATGACTGGGTCATGTAAAAAGTAGTACCCACAAATCTGGCAACACTAGTCTGATTATATCAAACGAGCATATGTTTGGAAGACCGCATTTCAGGCTATATTTTTTGTGAAGACACTGAATAATTCGTTGCTAGCGTAAGAAGTTACATAGATTTGAAAATGAGTGAAATATCTGAAGAATTTCCACACACGATCGAATTTTGCAACTACTCAAAAAATGGCAAAAGGTCCAATATATACGCGATTAAAATTGATTTTCAATAAAGACAATTTTCGTTCAAAACTCTGCCTTAAAACTGCGGGTACTTTTTATATGATCCAATATTTATTCATATTTCTCAAATAAATATGTAGAACAATTTATAGGCACTACCTGATATAGTAGATTTCACTATAAGTTTTATCAAAATTATTTTTAACTTTTTTCAAAAAATGCTAAACGTTTTGAAAGAAAAAAATCATCATTATAAACATTTAATTAAAATAATGCTTGGCATTTGAAGAGCACTTCAGCTGCATTAGTCCTCCAATAAATAACAACAAAAAGTCAAGTGCATGCACTGAACGTGCCTTAGAGCAGATTTACCAATACTACAAAAATTCCAAATTACAACAACAAATAGCATATGAAGCTATTTACATGCACTGCATTTGCCGTCCAATTCGCAATCCGCAATTGAGACTGCTCCAGCAAGGCATTAGGGTGCTCTCAACGTTTAACCCTTTCGTGCTTAGGCCATGCAAACGGTTCAGGTACATACATACATATGTACATACACATATAAATGATAATTGTGCGCATGTAGCACGTCATTAGCCTTTGCTAAGCTGAGCTAATGAGCATTTGCGGCATATTAAATTTGCGTGCTACTACCGATTGGACGCACACACACACCATTGTCTTACTTTTTTTCAAATGTCGTATTTATTCTCCTTTTTTTGCATATTTTCTTCCTCACTCGCAAATATTTGCATTTGCCTTCCTCTTAGCTGGTTGCAATTAAGATTTGCCTCGGCTGCACAAACTTGGCAAATTGCAACTCCCACAAATTGCTTTCACACACACACACACACACACACACACACACACACACACACACACACACACACACACACACACACACACACACACACACACACACACACACACACACACACACACACACACACACACACACACACACACACACACACACACACACACACACACACACACACGCATGCTCGCATATACAAATTTAAAACAACACTCACACACACAAGCGCATTTATCATTTGCCACAATTTATCAATAGTTGCATTTTTTCACAATTACCATTTGTCCGCTTCATTGTATCTGTGCAGCTATGCTCGCATGCATCTGTATCTATGTATCTTCGGCTTTGTGCAGTTCAAGCAGTTCAGTGGCTTGCCACTTCTGCATTTATTTCAATCCTACTGCTGCCTGCCGCGCTCTATCATCGTGCTCCTCTTCGGCCTGCCCTTTCAATTCGAATTCAATTTGAAAGAGCATGCAATTGTTCTGCCCTGCCCACCTCCGCCCGCCACACTCACAAGCACACAAAAGGTGAATCATAGTTCATTAGAATAAATAACTTTAAGCTGCAACATTTTCATTTGTTAACATGTCAATAATTCAGTTGCATACAGCGAGGCAGCGCATACAAAACGTAGCACGATGATTTGCCAGATCATAAAGTCAGTTGCTTTGAAGCGAGTCATAACTCTTCGGCATACACGGTGAGAAAAATGGCTTCAGTAATTAAACTAAAGCTTAAATTCTCAAAAATTCTGCTGGGAAAGGAAAAATTGACTATAATTTTCTTTAAATAATTTTTCAAACTGAAAAGTTCATATTGACTAAAGTTAAAATAATTATACTTGTTAACATAATTATAATTTTGAGTCTTAAGGCCTTAATTACTTAACCCTCTAGTTCCCAAATTTTTGATCTTGATAAAAAAAATTACAGGAGGTAGTTTTTGTGTTTAGAAGCAATGTTTGTTCAGGGAAAAAAATTTGAGGTAAATAGGAGGCGTGGTAGGAGGTGTAGAAGGTAGAAGGCCTAGAGGCCTGCTTGGGAAAGAAAGCCAAAAAAAGTTGAATATGAAGTTTTGAAATTCTTTCCATTTAAGTTCGCTTTTTTCATAAAATCAAACATATAAATATTAAAAAAACATAAACTAATATAGTTTATGGTTAACAACTTAAATTCACTGGCGTAACCGACATAAAATATAAAGGGGTGATGTATAAACTAGGGCATTTTTAAAATTCGGTGTATGTATATGTATATATATTTGATTTAAATTTTTTTAAATGAAATTTAAAGAAGCAATGATCTTGTAAAGAATGGCAAATATATATGTATAATATATTTTCGGCAGAAAACTTGTGTTTGAGATGTGTAGCCAGCATTTTTTGCATTTCCGTGATCATAGCCCGGAGCTTTCTTGTCAACCATTTCGCTATGATTATTAAACTGCAGATTGCATAAAATTTTGTCGAAACGATTTCGAGGCATTGTACTTTGTATTCAGTGAAATGCGTTTTCACTCCGGTAGGAACCAATACAGGGGTATCGATAAGCCAACATAAAAAATAAAATTCGAATGTATTGCCTTATTTCTTGAGTGGACAAAGAAAAAGAAGTCAGGATGTTTTTCTGAGCTGCGTACAAGTTGGTTTGTGATGTGATGTGTTTGTTCAACCATGGTATCATCGAAGAAAAAGCAAAACATTTATAAAGTGTTTCAAACATCTTGAACTCATCTCCCAAGTCAGTGCCACGAAATGAGAGGGCAGATTGTTTGAGTACCAAATTCGTCTTCTTCCCCAAAATTTTTTTAAACTCATCACATTTTGGATCGACATATAGTATAGGCGATAACTGGGTCTTCTTTAGGCTTGTTCATTCCCTTGTTAGCATTGTAATCAGCAGTCACAAGCCGCATATACCTTGGTCGTTGAGATTTTGCATTTACTATTGAAGCTATGGTAGATTTTCCAGACGGCAAGTCAGGCGTACCGCTGCCGAACTCCTATTCACCTAAATTTACTGCAGCTGCTTTAACTGGTGAAATAGATTCATTAATCAAAATTCAATTTGGCTCATCGAAGTCGTTATCGTTGTCAAAATCGATTTCATCATCTGTTTGTAGAACTGAGTCGAACTTTTCCACAATTTGCCATATCTGATCGTCAGAAAGCGATGAAAGTTTAAAATTTCGCCGATATTCCATTTTTCTATACATATAAAAAGCTATAGCGAAATTGGAACAATAGAGAATATGTCACAAAGTTACAAAGAAGCTTTTAATTCAACCCCAATTCTAATTTCGGACCTTTTATGTGAAAGGGGACCAACTCTCCCACCTAACCCCCGCTGACTACGCCCTATTATAGGTTAAGATATAATACGATAACTCTGCTGATAAATGGCAGTGTATTCAATCTTGTTTGTTAAGTAATAGAGCAATAATATTCAAGTAAAGAACAAAATATCTTAAGTTACCGTCACAACATTTTTATGCTTCGCGTCCCAAGCAGGCCTACAGACACTGTACGTTTTGGGCTAGCTGGAAAGAACGTAATAACTTTTTTTCATCAAATTTTCTTAGTTTCTTAAAGTACACATTCACAGCTACTCGCCAATAATTTTTTTATTGTTATCAAATTTTCTTAGTTTCTTAAAGTACACATTCACAGCTACTCGCCAATAATTTTTTTATTGTTATCAAAGCATAACTACTATGTTTTTTTATGTTTGATTTTAAGGAAAATTGAAAAATAATAATTTTTTCCATTTTGCACGAAATTTCAATTTTGACTGGCGATGACTGCCATCGCATGCAGCCCAGCATCAAGTAACTATTTTTATTTTAACAATTGGGGATTTCCTTGTTTGTATGCAAAAAATCAGATTTCTATATCATAAGGTGTCGTGCACAGAATTTTTCAAATTTAGGCTGTCTACAGGCCTTCTTGGGAACTAGAGGGTTAAAGATTAATTGCATGAAAGAATTATATTTATAAATTAAACTTATGCCGAAATTTCTTTTCTTTATAGGAAATAAATGCAGAAAGAAAAATAGAAAGAATATTTGAGTTGATATTGACGGCTACTTTTTCAAGGAGTCGAATTAGTTGAAATTTTAGTTGAAACAATGAAATATTGCAAAAAATATTTGGTTTGATTTCTGTCCTTAATTTAAGTAGATACTAAATGTTAAAATTTTCGTCTTAGTATTTGTCGTCTTAAAAGAGTGCAATAAAGTAAAATTCCAAAGTGATTCTGCAATTTCATTCTACAAACATAATTTGCTATATAGCATAAGCGCCTTGAATTTTTGTACACACCTTGGGTTTTTCATGACTCCAAGCACCAACACTTTAAATAAAATAAACTTAAATACTTCTAAGTAAAAGTGGTCTTAAGTAGCCTTGAAATGTTTTTCCTGAGCTCTTACTGAAGACTTTTGCTATTATCTTTTTTTATTGAAAATGTTTTGAGTGTAGCCGTACATTTTCTGCGTAGGTTCATATCATGTTGATGCGTACAACAACAACAACAACAACGACAAGTTGAAAGGCGTTAAAAACGCCAAATCATCAACGGTTGAAAGCAGCGCGAAAGTGGCAAAGGGCGAGAAGTGTAGAAGGCTGCAGAACGCTGTGTAATATCACAGATGCGTACTTTATACTATCGCAGCGATAAAAATAAAAATGCAATTGCAACCGCGCCGAGGTTCTAAAAGGCAGCGTGGCAGGAACACACCTAATTTTTGTACCTGTCTATGGCGGCTGAGCATTGGGAAGCAATGTTGTTGTTGTTGTTGTTGGAGTGCGTTCATAAGTAAACAGCAACAATGACAGCGACATGCACCACATGTGACAACCCACTCAAACTGGGTTGGGCAGCAGCTCAGTATCCTGCAAGCAAGAGCTGGGCGAGAATTGCTGCTGTTACTCGCGTATGGCAGCCGTCGAAAGGCCGATCAGCGGCACAGATGGCACACTGCCGCGCCCCGCACCCGGGGCGTGTGACGCTTAGGTGCAACACACCGCAGAGCCATGTTTATGCAATGACCTGCATAAATCCTGTTTAACTGAGAGCGAGGCGGCTGGAAATGTTGTTGCGCCATGTTGCAAGCAGCCCCCGCCACCGCCACCGCTCAAGCGCGTTCAGTGTCAATGTCAGCACGCGCACTCAATTTGTTTGCTTAGCATCGATTTTAGTGCCACAATTGGAAGGGGTTGCTTCTGGAATTCTGCGAATTTGTGATGAGGCGCCTTGCCATTTCCGAAGGTCAAGGCAAGCCAAGCATAAAAATAAATGCTGCAAATTTTCTTTATAAAAATTATAAAACCAAAAATAGTAATTAATGGCAACGCCGCTGCAGAGCCGCTGGAAGAGGCAGCCTCTGTCTGAGTGTGAGTGTTGGGTGCGAAGTGTTTGCGCCTTCGCGGCACAATTACTGCCACCGCCGCGGCACTGATGGCGTTGCTGATCGAGATCGCGATCGCGCAGCAACTTTTCGGTTGCAACAACAACAACAACTGCTGCTGGCGGTGGCATCAACATTAGCGTCGCACAAATTTACAACGCCGCAAGAGACTCGCTCCCCGTCACTCCCTGACACTCACACGCTCACTGCTGCTGCTGCTCCTCCTCTTCCAGTTGTTGCTTTTATTTCAGTCTCATGCGCTTCACTTTACGCCGATTGCCGGTCCGTGATAAGCACGCTTGCGCGACCGCCTGCTGTTTTTATTAACGCCTCCGTGGAATTTCGTCGAAAATCATTTCCACGTTCCGCGCTTGCCTGCTACTCCACTACCACTTGCCGCACTCTGCTGCTCGCCAGCCCGCTGTTCCGCTCGCCATCGTTGATGTGATTAATTTAAAATTAATAATAAATTAACGCCAAAGCACTCAAGAACGTAGCTGGCCGTGGCTTAAGCCTGAATTGGTCGGCAGTTAAAGCGTTGCCTTTGTGTGCACGATCTTCGTATGCTTTTAAATGCCTCAAAGTATAGGTACATCTTATATATTCTTTATATTCTTTTGAAATGTCTAACACTCTTGAAAAATAGTTTTTTTCTTCATGCAGACTTCTGTGCTAAAGACAAGGTAATCATGAAAGTTGAATGAAAGATTGGGGTGCCCTTAAACTCAAGCTACGAGTGTGTGCCATTTTTTTCATTTGAAAAGTTTCCACTTATACAAGTCAGCTACGTGTAAGAGAAGATTTCTAAATAACAGCTGATGTGATGGTAACATAAGAGTATCTTTTGCAGAGACCGTACGGATATATTTAGATAGCCTTAAGTTAAGATGCTTTCTTACAATGCTAGATATATTAGGTGTAGTAAAAAGAAATGCGCCGTGGTCGCTCAGTGGGCTAAGTGCTTGGTCGCTAATTTGGAGGACCTGGGTTCAACTCCCGGTCCGGGCAACATCTAATAAAAGAGAAAATTTGTTTTCAAATTGTGTCTTTGCGCGGCGCCACTTCTCGCGGTGAATTGGCAATTCTCCGAGAATAATCTTTGCCATGAAAAGCTTCTCAAACCCATTCGGATTTGGTAAAGTAGGTCCCGTTAACTTGTGCAAAAATATAACAAGCACACACAAGTTAATGCGAGAAAGCTAGGCCTAAGCCACGTTCGCGGGCGGTTGTGCCAGTTACTTATTTTTTTTTTTAAGAAATGCATTATTTTTGCATGAAATTTAGGGCTTTATTTAGCATAGTTAGAATGATTCGAATTAGGTTCTTCTGAGCAATCGAAACAGTTCTCATATGGCAGTTGGACTCGACGATTAATAATTAATAATTCGCCTTAATCGACGAAAAGCTGAAAATATGCTGGTGTCCATATTTGAAGCGCCTTCAAACAAAACTCAGTCAAGCAATCACAAAACCGTCAGTCAAGTTTTTATTGATAAAACTTATCTTTCTAACGCCATCTACTGTAAGCCGATCGCACTTATAAAACGCGAGATATAGATTATTTAAGCCATCTATTGGAAAAATATTGAGTTATCTTTTACTACACCTCATATTCACATGTATAAATTGATTGTATTTCCTTTCACTCACACTTTCTCTGCTACCCACTGACAGAAATAAATCGAATATATACAACATTGCTATACTCAACATGTAGATACAAGCATATTGTACAACTATACATCATTATTTGCACTCTTCGCGGAAAAATTTAATTAACTCTGCCTAATAAAAAAACCGAAACTGTTTCATTAAAAACGAAATTTAAGCAGTTTTATGCGCCGCTTTTTATGGCGAAAATCTTTTATATTTGAATTTTTTGCACAGCAGCAAAAAGCAGTAAACAGCAGCAGCAGCACTGAACGCCCACAAACTTATTTACACAGCCACAAACACACACACGCATACGCAGCCACACATGCAAAGAAGCGCTTACATTATTTCACACTTCGGCTCGCATTTATGGCGCATGAATTAAAAAGAACTTTGAATGTTTTAATGAATTCTTTGTAGCGCTGATAAAAATCTAAATTACCGCGCACAATCACACACACATACACTGCAATACGCATGAAGAGCACATATGCGTGTGTGTGCGTGCGTTTTTGTTTTAATGAATTTATGCATGCCTTAAATTATTAAACCGCTTAACAAAAATTCGTTTATGGCGTTTATGGCAGGCTGTCATTTGTTGTTGTTGTTGTGCTGCTGCTGCTGCTGGCTGGCTGTCAATGCTGCATTTCATTGAAGTTTTTACAAATGAAAATATTATTTTAATACATAATAGGAATACACAGCTTCACACATTAACACTGCGCATGATATGAGTGTGTTTGTATGTATGTGTTTATTTGCTGTAGTGCTAATATTTTAATTACTAAAATTGATAGTTATGTATTTGGTATGATATGCTAACGTATGCACACACTCACACATACATTTGAGTAGCACCCACAAACGCATACAATCACGTTGGCAATCATCAAATATTAATTAATTATAATAGAGTGCCATTGCATAACATAATTTTTGGCGTAGTAGATTGATTTTTGGGGTCACTTTGTGGACAGTGTAAATCGATTGAATTAGTAGTGCTCTCATGTGGAAGATCATGATCGAGGGCATAACATAAAAAGGAGTGCATTGTCTATAACTATGTATGTATATTGATTTGGCAACAAATTTGAATGCAATATATCTGAATGGATCCGATCTACGCTGGAGAGTTCAGGCGCTAAAGACGCTACAAGCTGCTATGCACTTACAACTGGCATAACCGCACGCTCAACAGAGGCGACTTTTAATACGGCCAATAACAACCGTTAGTTTTATCGCATAAAAATCATATTTAAAAAAAATAGTTCAAGCCTTATTGATCAACCTATTAATGCTGTTACTCGACGCTTCGAATACATATCTAAATGAAAAAAATTGGTCCAAGTAAACTTGAAAGTAATTAATAGATAAAAGCTTAATTACAGTAGAATATATTGTAGCTGCTCGTTTACTGGTAGGCATACTTTTATATATAGGCATTATTTTAATATTTACATATATGTGCATATATTTATGGAACATATTTCTCTTTGGATCTAATCCTATATGCCATAATTCCACAGAATTTTCTTAGGAATTTCACTCTGACTCCGCTTCAAACTCTTCTCACTTTGTGTACTATGAAGGTAAGCATAAAATTGAGCCACATGACCACATTTTCTTATTGTTGTCTTATGTGCGTGTGAAAATAGTGCTGCCACTCTGCAGCTGCCGTCAACTCTCGCTCGCTCAGCAGCCGCTGGTGTAACGAATCACTGCATATGCGCTAATTGTGAGGTCCTTGAATCCTCGAAATGCTTGACAAATCGTTGGTTACGCTTCACGCAGACGAATTTCGTATGTCATACAAAAACTAACAATTTTCGAAAACTGCCAAACCATAAAATGCATTCACACATACGCACACACATGCAGTACACATGTGAGTGGCGTGCAAAGAGTGGCTGCACAAACGTGTCGATTGCTGAAATTGATTGAGCCACAAACGTTCTAATTTCTTGGAATTTTTGCGGCCGCGAACTGCGCGCCTGCGCCATCAGCATTAAACGCATCCTGGCGTCGGATGACTCCGAGCGTGGCCATGGCGACCGACGACGACAAAGGTTCTGCTTGTTCGTCGTGCTGGTTGACTGCCGACGCCTGTGCTCGCCGTTTCATAGCGTTCCACTTAATTTGAAGTGTTGGACGGCGTTCTCTTCGGCTGCCCTTTGGCTGGGAATAAAAAACCGTAAAATATAACTTCTAAAATTATCGGCTTATGGTCGTTTTAATTTTATTAACACAAGCCAAGCGCTCGTCCATAGTCTGAGGTCTGCGGTCTGCCTGTCCGCCTGCCTCAGTGACTGCCACTGGTGGCCATTCCACAACTTCCATTTCAGGGGCAATGTTGCGTTCGGCGCGTCGCGTTCGCAACTAATTTTAAAATCATTTCAAATCGCAATTTAAGGCAATTCGACTGACAGCCTCTGGGCCTCCATGGCGTTCATGGCCTCCACGTACCTACCCGCCGCTGCGGCAGTGGCGCTTTTGAGCGTTGGCTGGCAGCGCATTTGATGTGGCTGCATTTTACGATCGCCGCTGAAGCACGTTCCCAGTTCACTTTTATGAACAGTGGCAATTTTTGTTGTTGTTGCTATTGTCGTCTTGCTCTGCTTGGCGCGAGAATTCGCTGCCTTTTCTATAATTTAAGACGACGTTATTGTTATTATGACCAAGTTAAAATGTTTAATATAGCATTCGCGGGTTTCTGGATTTCGGTCGCTGGCTCTTACTGTTACCTGACCCTTTTGCATTTCCATTTCTTGCATCCTTTTTTTGTTTGTTGCTCATTCTAGAGCAAACATTTCAGCGGCTCTTTGCGACTTTGATCTTTTTGCAGCTCATTCGCGCTCTTTAAAGTTTTACCGGCTTGCCACTGGCACTGGGCTGCTGGTGTCCTTATGAAATTCGCATTTTGAACTTTAATTTGCAGTTAAGTGGCATTTAGCGACATGCCATTTAATTGCCACTAAACAACTTTTTGTATATGCTATATGTAATTTTATTATTGATTGAATTGGTGCATTAAAGATGAGCCATAAATATGTTGAGTTTATGATATGTTTTTTATCAAACGATCAGCTGCAAGAAGACTTTGGCATATCTTTACATCTTAAAGCATTAATAAATATATATTGACGCTAAAAGGCACTCAGCTGAAAGAACTGGCTTACGGTTGAGAAACTGAGGAATGCTTACTCAGAAGCAAAAGTAACAGCTTCGAATGTTTCGTGAATAGTTTGGAGCCAACTTAGAAGATATTGAAAACTTGGTAGGTAGTAATCACTCTTTTATTCTTGTACTATTTTCAAATAAATCGAAGCAAATATTTGCACGAATTGAAATTGAAAAAAAAAGAATTTAATTCTTTCTTGGCATTATAAAATATTTCAGAATCTACTCTGCTAAATTAACACAAATACGACATGCGAGATCTAATTAGCAGTAGCGTGTGAATACTCTAATAAATTAAATAGAAAACTTTGTCATTTTGTATATAATTATTGGCATCTATTTCGGGTAAGAAATCGCTCTGGTTCTCAATAAACATCGAGATATTTATTTTACTGTTCTATCATTCTAAACCATATTCCCTTTAATTGTTGCTTTTTTTGACTCTCATAAATGTATAAAGCCCTGCAGTCAGTTTCCTTAAATTAGAAACCCTGTCTACCTTCGCACCCTCCGAGCACTTCACACGCTGATGCAGTGATCCGTTCAGTCGGCGCAGGAGTGCCACTGGCTGCTACAAGCCAACAACTACAACTAATTACTAAACAATCGATAAACCATAAATTTTCTTAAGCGATTTCATGCACTTCCACGAATCAGTCATTATGACTAATAAAATTTGAAAAAAAGTAGAAGAAGAAGAGTATCAAAAAGGGAACGTGCAATCGTTAAACGATTTTCTCACATTTTGATGATGTTGCTTGAAGCAAGTTGTTGCTGTCTTTCAGTTGAGTCTGTTGATCCACGAGCAATATCACAAGCACATTATTCACACTCTCTCACACACACACACACACAATAGCATTTATGAATAACACGCAAACTGCCACAACATAAAAATTGATATGCGCCGCCGCCGCTGCAAGGGCAAGACCCAACGAGGATGCTGGAATACATTGCTCCGCTTTTAACAACTTTGCACATGCCACTATAGGCACTTGGATCTTGGATACTCCTATATGTATGCTTAATGTCGATTTATGCATTTTGATACTGGCTCAATTTTTATTTGCATACAAATGCAAGAATTTATTAGTCACACGCTTAATGTGAGTTGCAAGCGTGTGCAAGCACGACTTCTCCAGAGGATTGCAGCAGAAGTGCTTGGCATTCCTTGCCACTTGTTGGCCACTTGTTTGCGTTTACTGTCTCCGGCAGCTGTTTACGAGCACATTTGCGAAATTTAATCGATTTATTTTGGTGGCAAAGCGGAGCCACTTAAGCGTTGCTTCCTGCCGTAGTGCCATACGCCGCGAGCGCTCTCGTGCTGCAGTGACTTAAGTGATTAAGCTGAAATTTGTGGCCAAAGTTATTAATTTATTTGGCCATCGTTATGGGTGAACATTTATGCCTGTTCATATTGTTTATGGCGAGTGCCTTTGTTTAGTCAATAATAAATGCGTCCTTGTTGACGCTGACTCCCTTCGGGCTGCAGTTTGTGGGAATTCATATTAAGTTGTTAAATTTTTAATATGCAGATGCAGGCAGATAATCCGTGGGTTCAAGCGCAACAACAGCGTGCACAACAATTTGCAATAATTAAGCATTAACTTGAAATTTATGCAAAATTAATCTGTGCCATAATTTCTGTATGTAGGCGAAATGAATTCGCAACAAAAGTTGCCGTTTTTTGGGCGAATTTTTATAACTCGTAACAATCAGAGTTATGGTCATATGGCAATAAACAGTTTTATAACAATTATGACAGATAATGATACTTAAAGCGAAAATGAAAAGCAGTTAAGGCACTGACTGCATAGCAATTAAAATATGTACTTAAAACATAAGCTTCAGATACTTTTTATAGACTTCGGATTAAAGCCAATTTTCGGCAATTTGAAATGTATAGAAGAACTATACCGTTACTTCAGTTAGGTTCTACTGGTAGGCCAAAACGGCTGTGCTTGGACCCCCTTGCATTCTTAGGCATACCAGTTGAAGCATAGTTTATGAATGAGGGAGGGATTTCGCGAGCCTCAGTTGAAAGTTGATTTCCAGCTTTGTAGCTTTATTTCGTTTGCAAGCAAGTTCGTTCACAGAACTAGGTCACGTAAGGGCTTGAATGCTAGTAAGGACAGCACCATAAAGTTTATTGCAGGCAGAATCCTAAAAATCTCTAAATAGATGAAGAAACTGCCACAATAGTCCTTATAGACCGAGGCGGCTAGAAGACTAGATCCTTACGACAAATAGGCGTAATTTTTATAATATTATAGTTTCAATTAAAGTTTTAATATTGTTAAAGTTTAAGGTGTTGAACCAAGGAATTCTATAACTAACGCTACAGTATATATATCTACATGTTTTTTTAAGAGAGTCGCACATAATTTAAATAAATTTTTTGGTCTTTAAAGCACTTTTCTAATTTTGTTCTGACATTTTCCCTTCATCAGGTTGCCACTATTTGTTGCAAGAATAGCTTTTCAAGAGGCTCCTTTACATGTGCAAGAGGCTTAAAAGTAGAGAGCGTTTTTGTTTTTATTAATTGACTGCATCTTTTGTAAGTCCCTTCGCATGAAATTGTTGAGAGCCTCCTCTTCAGTACAGGAAGTTATTTGCTTTGCTACACAACATAAAAAATAATCATCAGTTTTGTAAATTTTTTATAGTTTTCCATTTTTCTCAAGCGTAAAAAATTAAGTGCCACCTTTTCGCGTTCGTGTCAAAAGTAAAAAACAGTACGTAAAAAAAGCAAATAAACCATGCAACAGATTTGCTATGGTTAAAACATTGTCGCACCAAAAAACGCAGCGCAGCTAAAATATACTATATATGCTGCCCACTTCCCCTTCTCCCCTTCCAAAAACGAGACAACAACCAATATAAAAACACACAAAAGCGCTGCAGAGGTGCGCATCATTTTCGAGGGTCACATGCACGCAGCGGCGACCCAACCCTGCATCCTACTACAACAAGATCAGACAATCCGACAACAACAAAAATCACTTCACTGCGATGAATGAAAATGAAAAATGAAGTGTATGAATAAAGAGCGAGCGCATTGCACAAAGCAATTTCAATTCCCAAAACCCAACTGAAATTCATACTGGGGACAAAAAATGCGGGCCGGCCCGATATTGAAGGGCAGAAGGAACTTGGAATAAAATGCTAATGCACAAGAAACGCTTTTTATCTGTGCTAAGGCAGCGCTCACACCAGCGTAAAAAGAAGTTGTATCTTTCAGCTGCATTTCAAAGACGACACGCCGAGTCTCCGGGGCATGTCGCTAAGGCGTCGATAAAACCGTAGGGGGCCATAAATTCTTCAGCTTCGATGCGCGCGCTCCACACTCAGCGGCAAGTGGAAAAGAGCCGCGCGACAGTTGCTGGTGTCACTGCAGCCCGACTGCCGCTGCCTCACATACAAAAAGTCTTAATACAAATTCGATTTCATACGATTTTGGAAAGTTGCGCTTGGGCAGCAGCCTTGACACTTTGCCGCGGCAGTCGCCACATCTCTGGAGACTTGGCAGGTCCGTCTGTCTGTCCGTCTGTCTGCGGTCTATCTGTCTGCCCCTTGTACTTGCCGTTGTACTGTGCCTTTCCTCGTGCCTGCAAGCCACCAACACATCCACCGATTTGGAATTGGGGGTTATTTTGTCAGACATGCTGTTCTTTAAAAAGCGATTCATGTTTTTATTATCTTGCCTGTATTTTTGGTCTTTTACCCGGCACACTCTTTCCTTTGTTGAGTGTGTCATCTTCGGTTTTTTTTGTGTTGTTTTTATTTTCTTTGAAAAAGGCTTAATCTCTGCCAAGTATTGATAATACAAAATTTATGGCCTTTTATGGACCTTCTCCTTCTCCTTAGTGGCACGTAATCAGCGCCTTAATTATTGTTTGTTGTACTCGCGCGGCAGCAGCGCAAAGAAGTGCTTAAGTCAATAAAGCAATTGACATTTAGTAATTGATCATTTCTATATAGAGCCCGCGTTTCGTTAACGATCTCGACTTGTGAAAGCTCTACATATTTTCAGTTTCTTCTAGGGGCAGTTGGAACTTTTCACTAGCTTAAATGTCTGCATTGCAACATTTTGATTTCACAACTCACAAAAGGCTGACTTCCATAGCAAATCGTTGCTGCCTTAGGCTGCACCTTTACACTCTTGGAACCTTTATTTAATTTACCTCGAAAGTCTTGTAGCGCTCTTCGTCTCTGGACTGCTCCTTCGGCTGCAAAAAACTCTAAATGCGCGCAATTTGCAAATGTATCTGCTTAATGCTTAATCCCGCCAGGGACAACCCCAAATGACCAACAATTTGTGCCACAATGAGCGCTGCCCAAATCACAGCCCATAAGCAGCAGCGCATGCATGCAAGGAAACTTATTAACTCCTAAAGTGAACACATGCGATTTTTATCTGTGCGCATTAAGCCACACAAACGCAAAACCGCCGAGCAAAAAAATATGACAAATTCGTGCAATTTGTAAGGCGAATTCAGACAAACGAGCAAGCGAAAAGTTTACACGCGTTGCATGCCGCATGCAACGGGGTAGTAGCAAGTTGCATGCCACACACACGCACACACAAACACAATGCGCCGAGGTAACAGCTGAAAGCGCGAGAAGAAGAAGAAGAAGAACTGCACGAAATGAAAAAAGTTGCAATTGCTGAAGTTCAGCTCGCCTCTAGTAAGCGAAAATATTGCGGCCAACGCGTTTAAGCCAAACGCTCGCGGCCAGCGTCGACGGGCGCGCCGCCGAGCGATGATGACTCACAAAGCGCCAAAGGAAGCGCGCTTCGCAAATTTTATTCTGCGTAAAGTGCCGTGCGCGCATTTTAATTAAATGAAAGTGATTTTCAGCGGAAGACGAAAAGTACGCGGAAACGCTCGTAGGCAGCGAGCATGAGCATGGGCTCCATTAAGTCAATGCAGGCGCGCCAGCGAGAGCAGCGATCCAAGTGTTTTACTTGGGCGCAAATTGTTGTGTGTATTTTGCGTATAAGTAAATTGAGCATACAGCCAACGAAAAATGTCAATACATGTACTCAAAAAATGGCAAAGAAATTGAGTCCCCTTTTTTTCTGATTAGCAAAAGCAATGGAAGGAAAACCTGAACAACAACTACGCCCAAGCCAAACACCCATATGTTCGAAGAGATTACGACCAATTCACTTTATTTAAAAAGCTTATGTTTAAAGAAAAGAGGTATGGTCTATTCGAATATTGAGAGTTCAGTAACCCGCAGATTGCCAAAGAGAAAAATCTGTATAAATTAAACTAATTCTTTCATATTTGGGGATTATGTATTTAAGTCATGTTCTTTGCGTAAAACCTAATAAATAGCATACACACAAAGTCATGTACTTTTGATCAATGCCAAGTTAATATTCTAAGACTGCATTACAATTTCGAGAGTCTCAGGGGCGGAGTACTTAAGATTTTCTGTACTATATCACGATTTTAATTTAAATTTCATATTATAGCTCATTAACGTTTAATAACATTTTTCCTTGAGTGTAGCGGAGTCTCACTAGCAAATCATTTGTGTCAGTTGTCTACAGTCACGTTGACGAGTCGGCGGCTATTTTCGTGTCATTTATTGGCAGCGCACTCATGCTGCGAGTATGCCGCCGTTGCTGGGAGTTTCGGGCTGCGGGCTGCAAGTGCATAGCTCAAAGTGCCTTCTTTTATTTCTGAGATTTTATGTTGTTTTATCACGCACCAGCAACAATTGAAATAGCGCGCAGCTAATTGTGTTTTACTTGCGCATTATGCACAGAATCGCTGCCGTTGTTGTTGTTGCTGTTGCTGCAATTATAAAGTACGCTGGTCTGAGGGACGCCTGGCGGCATTTGATTGTCTATTTTAGTGCGATTTTGAAGAATTTCATTTTATGGTTTGTCCGAAGCTATTGCAACTTGCAGCATATTGCTAAAAAAATGAGCAACTTTTTTGCAAATAAGAAAACTTTCTTTCCTCTAAAAATCATGAATATAAGAAATTATGACAAAAAGAAAACGAAGATGGGAAAAAAATATATTTTTGACATAGCTGACATGTAAAATTCATGCCCACCTTTTTTCTATACTTTCGGCCCCCTAAACAATTACCGACTAATCAGCTCACCGCACTTAATCAACGCAGATTAACCCATTACTCAGCAAATGCTTTCGCGCAGCTACTTTTGTGGCCGCAGCACGTCGCTGCTGCAGCGGCTGCTAGCACTTGATTTAGACTGACAATGACAAACCCAAAAAAATCGCAAATTACACCTTAACCCACTCAATGTCAATGACTACATAGAACTACACTCGATTTCGAAGAATTTATTAGAATCCAAATGATCAGAATATTTTTTGAATAACATCACTCAGTGAGAACTTGCCTTTAATGTCCATCTTCATCGGCTCTATTCGAATTTTTAGGGTTCATTTTCCTTTAACTTTGGCACTCAAATTTTGTTATTGAGCAAACAAGCATTCGAATTAGAGTACCATCTTCTTAAGAATTAGTAAAAAGATCTAAATTGTAACATTCATCGAACTGTTGCCAATAGATTAAACGGAAAAGTCAGCCTTTGAGGCAAATTTCTGCTTAAATGGAAGATGCTGGTTAACCTTTGTGAAATGTATACCATTCTATTGACTAATGAGTAAGATCTCTTCCTTTTCAGTGAGCGTCCTGATGAAAGTTTCAAAAATAATTGCCTCAGTTTCATTTTCGCATAATTTTTCTAACAGAAATGTTAACTTTTTCCTATATGTATGTATCTGCTCCTTTCTGTGCAGTGCTTTAAAGAGACTCCTTTGTTTGCTTAACAACATGCTACAATTTTTTTTTTTTTAATTTTTAAAATATTAGCCCAAAGAGGCAAAGATTTGTTGATCTTTTGCACTACTCAATAATGACGAATGAATATGAAAATATGCACTCTGAACGAAAAGCGACGTTGTAAAGATTTCATATGAAATTTAAATTTTACAAAAAAATTGTGTGGCTTAATGCGGGTTAAAGCAACGCTGAGACGAATATCATTAGCGATTGCAGCGCAACATTAACGAAAGACAACAACAATTTTTAAAAGGCACTGCCATGAATGTGAGTGCGTGTGTGTGTGTTTAAGCAGCATGGGGCTGCCTACATTAGTGCGCTGCCAAACTGCGGCAGCCTGTCACCTTTCGCGGCTCTGCCTGCCGCTCGACAACTTTCCACAAACTCGCTGCTCCAACTGTCAATATTTGCTGAGAGGGCGGCGGCAATTACCGGCAGACTCAATCACGCCGCACAACGCGTCTAAATATTTCAAATATTTTTGGGGCTACTATTTTTAGCAGCAACACACAAACACACACACACACACACATACACTAAGTTAGAGACTCTTGTTGCTTGCTGTTTTCAAATGCTGCCATTGATGAGTCAATTTCTGCGCTGACATTTCTTGAGGCTGCGCGAGTGCGCTACTTAACATTCCAAGCTGCCACTGCGACTGCCTCAAATTGGCTGCGGCATGTTGAGGTGATGCTCCGTCGGCTTAAGTAGTCTTAAGCAATTTCGAAAAGCGCTGAAAGCGTTTTCCAATGCGAGAAAAATTCTTTCGTAACATTTCATAATTGCTTTTGCGCCTTCAAGCTTGCGAGAGCAACTGCTGGCAATTGCAGGGAAGTGAGGCGGGCGGTTTTTGTTGTTGTTGTGTTGAGTTGATTTGCGCAAGATTTATGACGGCTTGTAAGTTTTCCAAAATGTCTACGAAATCAAGCGTTTGGAATGCCAAACTATTTACAGACGCCATTTAGAATGCTCTTCTCTTGTTCATGTCGCACAGCTGAAGTGCCACACACACACGCATACAAACAAACGCACTTCAAAATACACTCAAGTAAATTACAAGTAATACAAATTATAAATATCAATTGCCAGCAGAGGGCAGACAGCAGAGAGATACAATTGAAATGCACAAAACGAAACTGATAAATTATTACATAAATAAATATTGCTTGTAGATGTGGCATCTACAGCAGACAGCCATAAGAGTAACAACACACACACACACACACGTGAAGCAATGTGGCACATATCATTTAGTGCCACATATCAGAGTCGTCCGTTCAAATGTTAGCTCATCGAATGTGCGACATTTATTTCATGTGCTCAAGGACTTCTGCAGTGAAGCATGTCCTTGCTGCCTGCTCCCTGCTTACGCCATTTTCGTTTTATTTTCTGTGCGCGCTTTTGTCACAAATGCGCTTTGCTTGTCCTTTCCACCGGCGTCCTCTCACTTCAATACATAATTAATGTGTTTCCCATTTTTGTGCAATTTCTGGCCGGGATTATGTTACGTTATTTTTTTTTCTGCGCCGCATACAGGTAACAGCAGGCCGTTCCCTCCAGCGCTATTGTTTTCCACACAAGAAAAGCAAAATGATTTTTGCGGTGAGTTTCAAAGGTTCCGCCACATAATTCAAAATTGCTGTCCGTTCGATTCTGTTGCTAAAGATTTCATGAATTTTGTAGATTTGGCTGCCTTAGTTTGCTACCCACTTAACATGATTTGGCAACTGATAATTATAGCAATTCCCAATGATGTGTGAACTGCGAGCGAGTTAGTGCGCATATGCGAACATCCTTTGAGCCGGCAGCGTAAATGGTGCGAAATTTCGTGCGCTCGTTGAAGAGGAAATCGCTCGTTAAATGCGATGGGTTGCTGGCTAGCATAGCAAAGATTTGCCGGTCTACAGTCTAGAGCGGTCTAAATTGTGCCGAGAATTTGAATGAGACCCAGAGAGAGCTGCCCGAGGTAGCATGTTGCCCAGAAGATGCATATGTTAAATGTAAAGAACATATGGCACAATTTTGAGCAGGACCTTGAAATGTAAACATTTTCACATAGCTATTTTCTTTTTATAATTGATGCATTGGTCCTTCAGACGGATAAGATGATTTTCTTATATATAAATCTGTGCTCATATTGAAGAGTAGCTTGTCTGTTTTTCAAGATTTTCAGAAGAGCAGTTTAAAGCTTCAAATTCTCACTGCACTGTAAGGAAAAGCTATTAGGTATTTGATGGATGAAAATTTTATCACTACTTTTACGAATTGGTTCAACTTCTATAGAAAGAATTAATTTAGGTTGAGGGGGCCATCGGTTTTTCAGCATTCGCATGAGTTTATGTTCATTTTACTAATTACATTAAATTTGTCCTTTTCTCTCAATAGTTCAATTCTCTTTAGTACAATTTTGGCATGAATATAACTTGCTCTTGAAATCTGCGTCATTCATGCCACACACACAGAATCACTGATAAGCGGTTGCACCTGAGGCGTTCCCGGTTCAACGCTGCTGCAGCTCATTGCCAGATAAGCAGCTCTTTGGCAACAGCAGCATGTTCCCAAGCGGCGCAGCATATTAATGCAACCCAACCGTCTGCGAAGTGACCACCGCCGCCGCAATTGCCTGCAACTCCCCTCCCCTTCCATCTGCCGATATTGCTGCTAAATGACCTTTTGTTTATTTATTTCAATTGCTGGTTTCTTTTATTTTCGCTCTTTGTATGCGTTTGTCCAAAAAGCAACAACATGAATTATAGATATTTTTATACAGATTGCAAGTGCATACCTCTGCCGCCTCACCTCAGCTCGCCTCACCTTACCTTGCGCAGTTACAGATATGCGTATTTATATTATTTATTTTTGTTGTTATCTTTGCGCGCATATCAAATAAATGCGGGATTATGTGAAATTTCCTTATAATGAGACCACACCGCAACATTTCTTGCATGCCTTTCAATGTGTATATCCGTCTCTCTCTAACTATATCTCTCTCTTACTGGCATGCTGACTGCATGTTGCAATGCGCTGCGTCGTTCGTCGGTGTCTTGCCCGTATTAAGATGATTATCGGTGACACCAGAAACAGTGAAATGTGATCCACTCAGCCACTCGCTCGAGGCACGCACTATGCGGAGCACCTCGAATGCCGGCAACCCAAACTGAAGCCGTAGCTGTAGCTGGGCCTGAGTGGCTCGGCTCTGGGTTTTGCTGCCTGTCAGCGCTTACAAACGGCTCAGCTCAGGTGTTGAATGCCTCTTCCTTTGGCTGCTGCTGTGGCTGTGGCTGCCAAGTGGCTTTGGTCTTCGGGCATGTTTTTCATTTCATTTCTTTCATTTACCTGCTGCAATGTGGGGATTTGGTTTTGTTTTATGAATGCCGTTTGAGCTCTGGTTTCGTGTCAACGCTCCCGCTCGCCGGCTCTGGCATCACTTCCTTTTCCGTTTCGTTTGTTATCGTTTGTTCTATTTTACGCTATCGCATCATCATCATCTTTATCTACTGACCTAATTTATGAGCCTGTAAGAACGTTGAAATTTAATATGCATTAATTTTTACCACACAAAAGAGCAAAGTGGAGCAAAAACGCTACAGAAATCCAATACAGGCACTTGAAGGCTTATATGGAAATTCCAACTTAGAACTTAGAATGGCATAAGTTGATCTTTTCTAAATGAGTGAACAACCTGCTGCTAATATATGCGGTCATAAAATCTAGAAAAAATTAGGCGCATCTAACATAAATCAAACTCACTTCAAAGATACATACTTTAAGAACAACTCACAAATGTAAATGTTCGACAATAAAGTGAAATAAATGCATGCATAATTTTAGCGGCAGCTTGCCACAAGCCGCCAGCCGCCAGCCTCCAGCGTCTAGCCAAACGTAAATACAACATAATTAGTGTCAGCGTTTAGTCAAAACTGCAGGTCAGCGCAGCGCGGCTGCTTTAACTTTGAAGTTGTGTTGATTGCCTTGCAGCCCCCTTTCACCCACAAAACATAAACTAAAACCACTCGAATTCAACACACAAGATACATTCGAAAAAATCTCAAAGCTACACACAAAAAACGTTGGCAACCAACCCAAAAATGCCAGCCGAGTAAACACCAGAGAAATGATTAATTACCAAAGGCGGAAACGAGCAATGTGCCGCATTGTCACATCATTTCTTTTCTTTTCTTTTGCTTAAACATGGCATAAGATACAAAAACATAGCCGCAATAAAAATAGAGCAAATGAAATGGAATTCCGAAAATAGCGCAGAAGAAGAAAGCCGCCGAAATCCGATGAAATGCACAGCTTAGCTCCCAAAAATAGCTCGAGAACAAGTCAGATGAGAGTGGAATAAGATGAAAATGGTTTTATTAAATGTAACACAGGCGAGGCAGGAAGGCAAAAATGTCTTGCGATCGTCGGGAACGGGCTTAAGGTGACTGGAACTATTTAAGTAAAATAAGATTTGGAACAAGCGCAAGCAAATGAAAAAATATGTAATAAAAACTCGCTGGATAACTGCCAGAGAATTGAATTCAATAATGAATCAGAACGTCAATATTTACCCTTCCAACTATATTTCGAATTTAATCAGAAATTCGTAGTCTTCGAATTTAATCAGAAATTCGTAGTCTTCGAATTTAATCAGAAATCCAAAGCAAACAAGCATAATTTTGATTAAATTCTAAACATTTTCTTTTTGTGCAAAAGGCAGAAATCTGGAGAGCAGATGAACACACTAATGGATTATATTAGTTTTAAACCTCTTCACGGAATTATTATTTGATTTATATTTTTTATCAAATTTTTTTCAATTTATAACGTTCTTTTTCAAAAAGAGTTTATTACATATAAACCTATTAAGTTTAATGTAGTACATAAGTAAATTGAACGTTATTTAAATCCCAAGCAGTTTTTCTTTCTTGAAAAGAGATGAAAGTCTTGAGTATATACTGCAGTGCAGGTTCTATAGGATTACGATTTTCGATAGACAAAATTACCATCATTTTGCAGATATATGTACATATGTACTTAGAATAATTTTTGATTATTTTTCGTGTTTGATAAAAGAACATTTCGTTTAATATTGCCATTTTCCCGCAGATTTCTTCAAGGTGTTGTGTTTAATCTCCAGACATATCCGTGAGATAAAATAAACTATATCTTGCTGTACTTATGCTCCTTATAGGAAAATATATATGTTGGTACATATGCAAGCCCCATAGTCAGCCGGCAAGAAAGTGCTTGGCAGTCTGCGCCCGATTCCAATGGCAAGCGTGCATCTGTCGCTATGCTCGTATTCCTGTCTGTAGGGGACATAAAATTGCTTTGGCATATTCCTCGCACAGACAACAACGGCAAGCCGGCAATAAAAATAATAATCGAGTTGTCGTGAAATTAGCACTTAATGCTGAAATTAATTACCTCATGTGCTCCGCGTATTATTTTCGTATTCATTGCTGCTTTTATTTGGAGATGTGTCTGCGCTTTGCCCAGTTTCTTTATAGTACATATTTTCTGTCTGTATTTTGCTTGCTTCTTTGTGGGGATGTGCGTCTGGCTGGTGTGACACTGCGTGAATTTCTTTGGAAATTGGTACTTTTATCGGTCATTGTTCTGCTCGTAAGATCGCTTTGCAAAATATCTGCATTTTTTTGGTCTCTCTTTCTTTTTTCACAGGCTTTGATTAATTTATGTGCTTAATCGCTCATGTCAACGCCTTGGCGATTTATCGCGCTTGTATGTACAGCATGTGCGGAGCAATAAATAAAATATTTCAGGAATTTTATTGGCAAGTGTGAGAGTGTAGCAGGAGGCTGGATACACAAATTGGATTTTAATGAAATGTGGCGCATGTTGTAACGAGACGTTTACGTCGCGTTGTCTCCGCACAGGGGCGGACGACAATTAAAGCCGGGGTATCCTCACCGGCTGTCCAGGGTTCGCTACAACACTATTTATATTTGAGAGAAACAAAGGAAAGAACACAAGAGCCTTGTTCCGAGAACGTTGGAGCTTTATTATACAGTTTCTTAGTCTAGCTTAATACAAGGTGTAGATACTTAAGACTATAGCGCCCTAGGCTGTTAAATTAAACCCCACGAGGGCAGGATCTCCGGTGGCAGTGCTAGTCGCGGTGGTATCCACAACGTCGTTGGAAGAGGGTATGTACGCCCTGCTACCAGTTGGCAGTCTCGCCGCTCGAAACCACAAAGCGGGAGAATGCTCACAGAAAATAACGCTCTGCTCGAAACCACAAAGCGGGAGAATGCTCACAGAAAATAGCGCTCTGCTCGAAACCACAAAGCAGACTTCTAAGAATACAGCAGTCCCGCCGCTCGAAACCACAAAGCGGGGAATGCTCACAGAAAACAACGCTCTGCTCGAAACCACAAAGCAGGCGTCTAAGAATACAGCAGTCCCGCCGCTCGAAACCACAAAGCGGGGAATGCTCACAGAAAGGAACGCTCTGCTCGAAACCACAAAGCAGACGTCTAAGAATACAGCAGTCCCGCCGCTCGAAACCACAAAGCGGGGAATGCTCACAGAAAAGAACGCTCCGCTCGAAACCACAAAGCAGACGTCTAAGAATACAGCAGTCCCGCCGCTCGAAACCACAAAGCGGGGGATGCTCACAGAAAGGAACGCTCTGCTCGAAACCACAAAGCAGACGTCTAAGAATACAGCAGTCCCGCCGCTCGAAACCACAAAGCGGGGAATGCTCACAGAAAGGAACGCTCTGCTCGAAACCACAAAGCAGACGTCCCGAAGATGACACTGGCTCACAGCTCGAAACCACAAAGCGTGAGGATGTCCAATGGATCTGGCAAGGATTGCCCAAGGAAGGTAACGCTCTGCTCGAAACCACAAAGCAGACGTCCCGAAGATGGCACTGGCTCACAGCTCGAAACCACAAAGCGTGAGGATGCCCAAGGGATCTGGCAAGGATTGCCCAAGGAAGGTGACGCTCTGCTCGAAACCACAAAGCAGACGTCCCGAAGATGGCAATGGCTCACAGCTCGAAACCACAAAGCGTGAGGATGCCCAAGGGATCTGGCAAGGATTGCCCAAGGAAGGTGACGCTCTGCTCGAAACCACAAAGCAGACGTCCCGAAGATGGCAATGGCTCACAGCTCGAAACCACAAAGCGTGAGGATGCCTAACAAACTACTATGGCAAGGGGAATCTGCCAGGGGAAGGTTACACTCTGCTCGAAACCGCAAAGCAGATGTACCGAAGATGGCAAGGTCTCACCGCTCGAAACCACAAAGCGTGAGACTGCCCAAGAAGTATTATTAAAGACAAGAGTTTGTACTTACTGCGAGGTTTGCTTCCCGGTATGCTGCGCTCGATGTTGCCTGGTCCGCGGCCCGCGATCGACTGCGTCTTGTGCGATTTCAGTCCGCCTTTTATAGGCCTGGCACGGCTCGGTCGCCTTTGCACTAGCGCCGCGCAATGTCAGCAGCGTAGGGTTTGCTTGCATATGTTTCGCTGTTTGCCCTGTGCGCTCCTGTGCTTTACGCCTCTGTTGCCACTGCGCGCGACCTAACGGGACTTCGCCGGCGCGAGTGACTGCGTATGGCTGGCGTCAGCGACCGGCCATCTGGTGCCATGTATGTTGTTGTTGGGTTTTCTTTTCCTTTTATGCTTGATCGTCGGTTGGAGGGCGGCACTTTTGTCCGTTTAGAACCTAACGTCTTATTTCAAATTTAACTTAATGCAATAACATGTTTTGGAACTTAGGTATATTAGAATAATACAAATGCCTATGCCATGCCCAATGAAAGGGATGTGGGTGCGGTGTTTCTTGCATGTGAGGCCGGATTTGGCCACAAATTCCGGTCATCACACCCCCCTTATACTTCCGGGGCGAGGTTGACTGTTACCCGGTCCGACTTGAAGATCCGGATGCGGTACGTCCTTCCTCCCACGATGCATCGGTCTGCATAGCGGCGCCCAGGTGTGTGGCGTGCCCACGCGGCTCTTATGGTTGCGGTTACTGCGTCTGGCAATGGTCCGTGGGTCTCGTTCTCTACTCGGTATGTTCCGTGGGCATCGCCAGCTTCCCCGAGAGAAAGGACGTCGTCGGGGGTCTCCAGGTGGGGAACTTCCTCGTTCGCCATCAGCACCCCGAGGGCTCCGCTCGACGGTCGCGTTCCCTGGACTGTTGTGCTATCGGACTTGCCCCTCGTCGGCGGGTCAGTTTGGGTGGTGGTTGGCGCTTTGTCTTCGGGCTCGCTCCTGGTTGGTGGGCTGCTTTGCGGGGCGACTGGCGCTGCGACCTCGAACTCGCCCGTGGTTGGTGGGTCGCTTTGCGGGATGTTGGGCGCTGCGACCTCGAACTCGCCCCTGGTTGGATGGCCCTGAGTGGGTTGTGCCACGAAAACTTCGCTCGACCATCTTGTTCCCTCGGCTGCTGTGCACTGTGTCGCGCTCTGGCGCGTTCTTGGTGGCGCGTCCTTGATGACTGTGGTTGGCCGGAGAGTTCCCTGTTGTTGACGCGAGAGTGCGTCCATTCCTCGTAGCTCGGTATTGATGAAGGCTCCGATGTTCTCTTGTTCGCTATATGAGTCTTCTTCGCGCGCCCTTGTGCAGCGTCCTTTATTGATCGTGTTATCCTTACTCCCGTGGTCCCGTAGTGTTACAGTACTTCCGCCAATCGTCAGGGTCGCGTTGGACTGCTGCAAGAAGTCCATCCCAAGGAGTAGATCGTCAAGCGCATCTGGCAGTATCAAGAGCTGCAGTCGGCAGGTCTGATTCCCCAGGCAGACTTTTGCCATTAATGTTTCCACGACCTCTCGAGAGCTGCCATCCGCCAGCTGTATGTCCGTCTTAGCCGCAATTCTCTGTACGTCCTTTCGTCCTTCTATGTACCTCGCAAAACCCTTGCTTATAAAGCTACGGGTGGCCCCGGTGTCGATGGTGGCCCTGGTCAGAACGTCTCCCACGGTGACTGTGGCGAAGACGTGGTGGCTGTCGTGGTCGAGTGGTTTTACTGGGTACGAGGCGGGAGGTTGTTCGGGCCCGGCAGTCCTCGTTCCTGCCGGGGTCCGCTCGCGTTTCCCGCTCTCCGTCTGCAGCATTCGATAGTCCTCATCCCCCGGCGACCGCACTCCCAACAGAATAGAATCTGTGGGTTCCGACATTCGCGGGAGTAATGCCCCTCACGCCCACATCGTCGGCACGCTGTGCGGGGGTTAGCCACTGCCTTCTGCTCCTGCTGGGTCACCATCCGGTGCCTCTCCATTCGGGTCCCTTGTTGTGTCGATGTTTGGCGATGTTCTCCTTGTATATCCTCCAGGTCTTCTGCCAGGACCAGTAGCTCGTCTAAGGTACCGAAATCTTTCCGCCGAATGTATAACTTGTACTCCTGTTGACAGTTCCGGAATATCCGCTCTAGCTGTTGCTCGTCTGAAAAACCGGCGTGCCGCATGATGTTTTGTAGGACCAGCATATATTGCTTGAACGCTTCCTGTGGTCGCTGCGTTCTCTGCCGGATTTCATCCTCCAGCCGCTCAAAGTAGCGCGCCGGCAGGTGAAACCGGAGGAAGTCTGCCTTGAATGACCGCCACTCCGCCCAGTTGCGGTTGTTGTTCCGGAACCATATGAGGGCGTTCCCGCGGAGTAACTCGGGCATGGTTCTCGCCAGTTGGTCCCTGGGCACGCTATAGACGTCTGCCAACTCCTCCAGACGCTCTATGAAAGCCACGGGGTCTGGTCCGCCCTCGTACTTAACGGACCATTTGCGCACGTGGTCGATGACCGTTGCATATGACATCGCTGTCGGCGTCATTCCCGTACTGATACCTGGCGCGGTCATGCTGGGTGGGATATCGGATGGTCTCGCGGGTGGTTGTGCTGTGTATCCCTGCGGTACCTCCAGGAATGGGGTGGTAAGGTTGGGTGGGATGACGGGTGGCCTTGCCGGTCGCTGGGCTGTGGCTCCCTGCGGCAATTCTAATTGTGACGTGGTCGCTCGGATCGTCGGATCAGGCGACGCGGCTGATTGCCCAATGCGTTCTAGCTCCTGTAGACGGGCCAGGATTTCGGGTGCATGTTCTCCCCTGTCAACAAATTTGGAGAGTTGCTTCCGAAGATCTTCCGCATTTCCGGACGTGTCCAGGCCAAACTCTTCCGTCAGCTTGAGGAGCTCTTCCTTATTTAGGAGGTAGATCCAAGTCTTTTTCCCCATCTCGCTCGTTGATCCTATTCTTCGTTATCGCTGTTAGTCGTAACCTTCGTTGCAATTCAGTTGTAAATCGCAGTCGTAATCTCTATTCTCCGTTGTCTGGTTTCACTGTTTTCTCTTTTTTTTTTTTTCACTGTCACTATCTTCTCTGTTGTAACCGCCTTGGCGTTCTCTGGTGTAATCACTGTTCCTTTCCTTAGTGTCCCTGCTCGGGCGCCATTTGTAACGAGACGTTTACGTCGCGTTGTCTCCGCACAGGGGGCGGACGACAATTAAAGCCGGGGTATCCTCACCGGCTGTCCAGGGTTCGCTACAACACTATTTATATTTGAGAGAAACAAAGGAAAGAACACAAGAGCCTTGTTCCGAGAACGTTGGAGCTTTATTATACAGTTTCTTAGTCTAGCTTAATACAAGGTGTAGATACTTAAGACTATAGCGCCCTAGGCTGTTAAATTAAACCCCACGAGGGCAGGATCTCCGGTGGCAGTGCTAGTCGCGGTGGTATCCACAACGTCGTTGGAAGAGGGTATGTACGCCCTGCTACCAGTTGGCAGTCTCGCCGCTCGAAACCACAAAGCGGGAGAATGCTCACAGAAAATAACGCTCTGCTCGAAACCACAAAGCGGGAGAATGCTCACAGAAAATAACGCTCTGCTCGAAACCACAAAGCAGACTTCTAAGAATATAGCAGTCCCGCCGCTCGAAACCACAAAGCGGGGAATGCTCACAGAAAACAACGCTCTGCTCGAAACCACAAAGCAGGCGTCTAAGAATACAGCAGTCCCGCCGCTCGAAACCACAAAGCGGGGAATGCTCACAGAAAGGAACGCTCTGCTCGAAACCACAAAGCAGACGTCTAAGAATACAGCAGTCCCGCCGCTCGAAACCACAAAGCGGGGAATGCTCACAGAAAAGAACGCTCCGCTCGAAACCACAAAGCAGACGTCTAAGAATACAGCAGTCCCGCCGCTCGAAACCACAAAGCGGGGAATGCTCACAGAAAAGAACGCTCCGCTCGAAACCACAAAGCAGACGTCTAAGAATACAGCAGTCCCGCCGCTCGAAACCACAAAGCGGGGGATGCTCACAGAAAGGAACGCTCTGCTCGAAACCACAAAGCAGACGTCTAAGAATACAGCAGTCCCGCCGCTCGAAACCACAAAGCGGGGAATGCTCACAGAAAGGAACGCTCTGCTCGAAACCACAAAGCAGACGTCTAAGAATACAGCAGTCCCGCCGCTCGAAACCACAAAGCGGGGAATGCTCACAGAAAAGAACGCTCCGCTCGAAACCACAAAGCAGACGTCTAAGAATACAGCAGTCCCGCCGCTCGAAACCACAAAGCGGGGAATGCTCACAGAAAACAACGCTCTGCTCGAAACCACAAAGCAGGCGTCTAAGAATACAGCAGTCCCGCCGCTCGAAACCACAAAGCGGGGAATGCTCACAGAAAGGAACGCTCTGCTCGAAACCACAAAGCAGACGTCTAAGAATACAGCAGTCCCGCCGCTCGAAACCACAAAGCGGGGAATGCTCACAGAAAAGAACGCTCCGCTCGAAACCACAAAGCAGACGTCTAAGAATACAGCAGTCCCGCCGCTCGAAACCACAAAGCGGGGGATGCTCACAGAAAGGAACGCTCTGCTCGAAACCACAAAGCAGACGTCTAAGAATACAGCAGTCCCGCCGCTCGAAACCACAAAGCGGGGAATGCTCACAGAAAGGAACGCTCTGCTCGAAACCACAAAGCAGACGTCCCGAAGATGACACTGGCTCACAGCTCGAAACCACAAAGCGTGAGGATGTCCAATGGATCTGGCAAGGATTGCCCAAGGAAGGTAACGCTCTGCTCGAAACCACAAAGCAGACGTCCCGAAGATGGCACTGGCTCACAGCTCGAAACCACAAAGCGTGAGGATGCCCAAGGGATCTGGCAAGGATTGCCCAAGGAAGGTGACGCTCTGCTCGAAACCACAAAGCAGACGTCCCGAAGATGGCAATGGCTCACAGCTCGAAACCACAAAGCGTGAGGATGCCCAAGGGATCTGGCAAGGATTGCCCAAGGAAGGTGACGCTCTGCTCGAAACCACAAAGCAGACGTCCCGAAGATGGCAATGGCTCACAGCTCGAAACCACAAAGCGTGAGGATGCCTAACAAACTACTATGGCAAGGGGAATCTGCCAGGGGAAGGTTACACTCTGCTCGAAACCGCAAAGCAGATGTACCGAAGATGGCAAGGTCTCACCGCTCGAAACCACAAAGCGTGAGACTGCCCAAGAAGTATTATTAAAGACAAGAGTTTGTACTTACTGCGAGGTTTGCTTCCCGGTATGCTGCGCTCGATGTTGCCTGGTCCGCGGCCCGCGATCGACTGCGTCTTGTGCGATTTCAGTCCGCCTTTTATAGGCCTGGCACGGCTCGGTCGCCTTTGCACTAGCGCCGCGCAATGTCAGCAGCGTAGGGTTTGCTTGCATATGTTTCGCTGTTTGCCCTGTGCGCTCCTGTGCTTTACGCCTCTGTTGCCACTGCGCGCGACCTAACGGGACTTCGCCGGCGCGAGTGACTGCGTATGGCTGGCGTCAGCGACCGGCCATCTGGTGCCATGTATGTTGTTGTTGGGTTTTCTTTTCCTTTTATGCTTGATCGTCGGTTGGAGGGCGGCACTTTTGTCCGTTTAGAACCTAACGTCTTATTTCAAATTTAACTTAATGCAATAACATGTTTTGGAACTTAGGTATATTAGAATAATACAAATGCCTATGCCATGCCCAATGAAAGGGATGTGGGTGCGGTGTTTCTTGCATGTGAGGCCGGATTTGGCCACAAATTCCGGTCATCACACCCCCCTTATACTTCCGGGGCGAGGTTGACTGTTACCCGGTCCGACTTGAAGATCCGGATGCGGTACGTCCTTCCTCCCACGATGCATCGGTCTGCATAGCGGCGCCCAGGTGTGTGGCGTGCCCACGCGGCTCTTATGGTTGCGGTTACTGCGTCTGGCAATGGTCCGTGGGTCTCGTTCTCTACTCGGTATGTTCCGTGGGCATCGCCAGCTTCCCCGAGAGAAAGGACGTCGTCGGGGGTCTCCAGGTGGGGAACTTCCTCGTTCGCCATCAGCACCCCGAGGGCTCCGCTCGACGGTCGCGTTCCCTGGACTGTTGTGCTATCGGACTTGCCCCTCGTCGGCGGGTCAGTTTGGGTGGTGGTTGGCGCTTTGTCTTCGGGCTCGCTCCTGGTTGGTGGGCTGCTTTGCGGGGCGACTGGCGCTGCGACCTCGAACTCGCCCGTGGTTGGTGGGTCGCTTTGCGGGATGTTGGGCGCTGCGACCTCGAACTCGCCCCTGGTTGGATGGCCCTGAGTGGGTTGTGCCACGAAAACTTCGCTCGACCATCTTGTTCCCTCGGCTGCTGTGCACTGTGTCGCGCTCTGGCGCGTTCTTGGTGGCGCGTCCTTGATGACTGTGGTTGGCCGGAGAGTTCCCTGTTGTTGACGCGAGAGTGCGTCCATTCCTCGTAGCTCGGTATTGATGAAGGCTCCGATGTTCTCTTGTTCGCTATATGAGTCTTCTTCGCGCGCCCTTGTGCAGCGTCCTTTATTGATCGTGTTATCCTTACTCCCGTGGTCCCGTAGTGTTACAGTACTTCCGCCAATCGTCAGGGTCGCGTTGGACTGCTGCAAGAAGTCCATCCCAAGGAGTAGATCGTCAAGCGCATCTGGCAGTATCAAGAGCTGCAGTCGGCAGGTCTGATTCCCCAGGCAGACTTTTGCCATTAATGTTTCCACGACCTCTCGAGAGCTGCCATCCGCCAGCTGTATGTCCGTCTTAGCCGCAATTCTCTGTACGTCCTTTCGTCCTTCTATGTACCTCGCAAAACCCTTGCTTATAAAGCTACGGGTGGCCCCGGTGTCGATGGTGGCCCTGGTCAGAACGTCTCCCACGGTGACTGTGGCGAAGACGTGGTGGCTGTCGTGGTCGAGTGGTTTTACTGGGTACGAGGCGGGAGGTTGTTCGGGCCCGGCAGTCCTCGTTCCTGCCGGGGTCCGCTCGCGTTTCCCGCTCTCCGTCTGCAGCATTCGATAGTCCTCATCCCCCGGCGACCGCACTCCCAACAGAATAGAATCTGTGGGTTCCGACATTCGCGGGAGTAATGCCCCTCACGCCCACATCGTCGGCACGCTGTGCGGGGGTTAGCCACTGCCTTCTGCTCCTGCTGGGTCACCATCCGGTGCCTCTCCATTCGGGTCCCTTGTTGTGTCGATGTTTGGCGATGTTCTCCTTGTATATCCTCCAGGTCTTCTGCCAGGACCAGTAGCTCGTCTAAGGTACCGAAATCTTTCCGCCGAATGTATAACTTGTACTCCTGTTGACAGTTCCGGAATATCCGCTCTAGCTGTTGCTCGTCTGAAAAACCGGCGTGCCGCATGATGTTTTGTAGGACCAGCATATATTGCTTGAACGCTTCCTGTGGTCGCTGCGTTCTCTGCCGGATTTCATCCTCCAGCCGCTCAAAGTAGCGCGCCGGCAGGTGAAACCGGAGGAAGTCTGCCTTGAATGACCGCCACTCCGCCCAGTTGCGGTTGTTGTTCCGGAACCATATGAGGGCGTTCCCGCGGAGTAACTCGGGCATGGTTCTCGCCAGTTGGTCCCTGGGCACGCTATAGACGTCTGCCAACTCCTCCAGACGCTCTATGAAAGCCACGGGGTCTGGTCCGCCCTCGTACTTAACGGACCATTTGCGCACGTGGTCGATGACCGTTGCATATGACATCGCTGTCGGCGTCATTCCCGTACTGATACCTGGCGCGGTCATGCTGGGTGGGATATCGGATGGTCTCGCGGGTGGTTGTGCTGTGTATCCCTGCGGTACCTCCAGGAATGGGGTGGTAAGGTTGGGTGGGATGACGGGTGGCCTTGCCGGTCGCTGGGCTGTGGCTCCCTGCGGCAATTCTAATTGTGACGTGGTCGCTCGGATCGTCGGATCAGGCGACGCGGCTGATTGCCCAATGCGTTCTAGCTCCTGTAGACGGGCCAGGATTTCGGGTGCATGTTCTCCCCTGTCAACAAATTTGGAGAGTTGCTTCCGAAGATCTTCCGCATTTCCGGACGTGTCCAGGCCAAACTCTTCCGTCAGCTTGAGGAGCTCTTCCTTATTTAGGAGGTAGATCCAAGTCTTTTTCCCCATCTCGCTCGTTGATCCTATTCTTCGTTATCGCTGTTAGTCGTAACCTTCGTTGCAATTCAGTTGTAAATCGCAGTCGTAATCTCTATTCTCCGTTGTCTGGTTTCACTGTTTTCTCTTTTTTTTTTTTCACTGTCACTATCTTCTCTGTTGTAACCGCCTTGGCGTTCTCTGGTGTAATCACTGTTCCTTTCCTTAGTGTCCCTGCTCGGGCGCCATTTGTAACGAGACGTTTACGTCGCGTTGTCTCCGCACAGGGGGCGGACGACAATTAAAGCCGGGGTATCCTCACCGGCTGTCCAGGGTTCGCTACAACACTATTTATATTTGAGAGAAACAAAGGAAAGAACACAAGAGCCTTGTTCCGAGAACGTTGGAGCTTTATTATACAGTTTCTTAGTCTAGCTTAATACAAGGTGTAGATACTTAAGACTATAGCGCCCTAGGCTGTTAAATTAAACCCCACGAGGGCAGGATCTCCGGTGGCAGTGCTAGTCGCGGTGGTATCCACAACGTCGTTGGAAGAGGGTATGTACGCCCTGCTACCAGTTGGCAGTCTCGCCGCTCGAAACCACAAAGCGGGAGAATGCTCACAGAAAATAACGCTCTGCTCGAAACCACAAAGCGGGAGAATGCTCACAGAAAATAACGCTCTGCTCGAAACCACAAAGCAGACTTCTAAGAATATAGCAGTCCCGCCGCTCGAAACCACAAAGCGGGGAATGCTCACAGAAAACAACGCTCTGCTCGAAACCACAAAGCAGGCGTCTAAGAATACAGCAGTCCCGCCGCTCGAAACCACAAAGCGGGGAATGCTCACAGAAAGGAACGCTCTGCTCGAAACCACAAAGCAGACGTCTAAGAATACAGCAGTCCCGCCGCTCGAAACCACAAAGCGGGGAATGCTCACAGAAAAGAACGCTCCGCTCGAAACCACAAAGCAGACGTCTAAGAATACAGCAGTCCCGCCGCTCGAAACCACAAAGCGGGGGATGCTCACAGAAAGGAACGCTCTGCTCGAAACCACAAAGCAGACGTCTAAGAATACAGCAGTCCCGCCGCTCGAAACCACAAAGCGGGGAATGCTCACAGAAAGGAACGCTCTGCTCGAAACCACAAAGCAGACGTCCCGAAGATGACACTGGCTCACAGCTCGAAACCACAAAGCGTGAGGATGTCCAATGGATCTGGCAAGGATTGCCCAAGGAAGGTAACGCTCTGCTCGAAACCACAAAGCAGACGTCCCGAAGATGGCACTGGCTCACAGCTCGAAACCACAAAGCGTGAGGATGCCCAAGGGATCTGGCAAGGATTGCCCAAGGAAGGTGACGCTCTGCTCGAAACCACAAAGCAGACGTCCCGAGGATGGCAATGGCTCACAGCTCGAAACCACAAAGCGTGAGGATGCCTAAGGGATCTGGCAAGGATTGCCCAAGGAAGGTGACGCTCTGCTCGAAACCACAAAGCAGACGTCCCGAAGATGGCAATGGCTCACAGCTCGAAACCACAAAGCGTGAGGATGCCTAACAAACTACTATGGCAAGGGGAATCTGCCAGGGGAAGGTTACACTCTGCTCGAAACCGCAAAGCAGATGTACCGAAGATGGCAAGGTCTCACCGCTCGAAACCACAAAGCGTGAGACTGCCCAAGAAGTATTATTAAAGACAAGAGTTTGTACTTACTGCGAGGTTTGCTTCCCGGTATGCTGCGCTCGATGTTGCCTGGTCCGCGGCCCGCGATCGACTGCGTCTTGTGCGATTTCAGTCCGCCTTTTATAGGCCTGGCACGGCTCGGTCGCCTTTGCACTAGCGCCGCGCAATGTCAGCAGCGTAGGGTTTGCTTGCATATGTTTCGCTGTTTGCCCTGTACGCTCCTGTGCTTTACGCCTCTGTTGCCACTGCGCGCGACCTAACGGGACTTCGCCGGCGCGAGTGACTGCGTATGGCTGGCGTCAGCGACCGGCCATCTGGTGCCATGTATGTTGTTGTTGGGTTTTCTTTTCCTTTTATGCTTGATCGTCGGTTGGAGGGCGGCACTTTTGTCCGTTTAGAACCTAACGTCTTATTTCAAATTTAACTTAATGCAATAACATGTTTTGGAACTTAGGTATATTAGAATAATACAAATGCCTATGCCATGCCCAATGAAAGGGATGTGGGTGCGGTGTTTCTTGCATGTGAGGCCGGATTTGGCCACAAATTCCGGTCATCACAATGTGTGGCAAATATGAAGAATTCTTTTCGCAAGAAATTCACATGAAATAGAAGAAACTATACATTTACTACCATGAGTTACTTCACGCTTCAATATTAAAATTTTATGAAATTGCAGATTTGTGCCAATTTAGCAGTTTTTTAAGAAAAGTAATTACAAAACATATGGGCAGCAGTGCAAAGATGCCGGATTTTTTTTTACACATTTTTCTTTTAAATATCTTCTACGAATTTTGTTATAAAAATCACATTCATCTTTAGCAGCTACTACAGTGATGTTATATAGTATGAGAACAGTTCCTTCTTACCACCAGCAAAGAAGGTATTCGATGCGAAGGTTAAGTGCCGGCGCAGAAGAGAGAGAGAGACCGAAGGAGGCACCAACTGGAAGTTCCTTTTTATTCCGGAATCGGTATCGGAATTGGTTGGTAGAAATTAGCAGAAAAATACTGACGATGTTTTAATATTAAAGGAATAATTCACAAATCTTCTACTAAATTGAGAAATCCTTACATATGAAAAAAATTTGTTGGCTTTTCACAAAAAGTTTGGTCATCCAAAGAAGTTTGTCTGATGGTATGCATCTACATAGTACAATTTGGAGACGGGATTTCCTATATTAAAAATTGTCAATCGCAAAAGCTGACAAGCTACTCGAAGGTATTACTCGATATATTTATATGCTGAACCATCTGCAATCGCTTGCTTTTAAATATTAAACATTGATGGGAACTTAATACCCTTCTTATTTCTTTAAAAATATTACAAAATTTGCTATTTATTTGAATTATGTAATTTATTTGCTTTTTTCTTCCTTGCCATTGTTATTTCTTTATTGAACATCATATATAATTGCTTGCAATACAACTGAGAAAAGAAAGCGCACTGCCTTCTAAAGTTAACTTGTCGACGAAATACAAACCTAATTTCTCTTTTAGTACAAATTTTAGTTTTAAAGATATGCACTTTAATTCTCCAGAGACTACCTTTGCTGGTTTTAGTATCATTGGCCCAGCATGCGTGTAACTAGAAAGCATTCCATTAGCTGCGAGCACTTTCCGAGAAAACCTCTCATGCAGATAGTACTACAATAAATGAGTTCTGCTCTTAAAATTACGAATTAAAATGAAGGCACCTAAAACTGTTTGTTGAAGCATCCACTAAAGCGCTGATCCCTAACGGTCCCTAGCCGAATCGCGCAGCCATTCCAATGCAAGTCACAACCTTTTGACATATGTCAAACTACTTAAAACTGTTAAATGTCTATCTTGCGCCAGTCATCAAACTTGGAAATTACTTCTGTCACTCACAGATAAAAACACACTCACATGCGCACGATCAATTGTCAGCGATTACGGGTGACAAACAGCCTCCTTAAAAAGAGAGGAAATGAGCAAAAAAAGAAAAACCCAACTAGTTACAAACAGTGTTGCCACTCACTCCAATTTCTCCGTAGCAAAATATGTATCCAATCTGGCTGTAATGTAGCCAAAAAAAATCAAGCCTAGCAATAATAATTGGAGATAGCTATTAGGTAGAATTTTTTTTTTTAAATCAAAAATTAAAATCATCAAATAAAATACATATATATATATTTTCAGCATGTACTTTTAATATCAATTCAGTAGCAATATTTAAAAAAAAACACTTAAAATAATGTTTAAACATAAAAAAACAATTCTTGTTTTAAACAATAAAAAATAAACTTAAACAATGTTTTTAACATCAAAAATAATTCACAGATTTATAAAAAAAAGAAAATTAAAATATTTCACAACCAAACTTAAACTTTAGTCCATTTTTCAAGAAAAGTCTTTTCTTGCCGACCATACACAATTTTTTTTAATCAGTTCTTTACAAGTCAAAATGTGATGTATGGTTTTTACTTCCAATTTATTTCTTATATTTGTTTTTATTAATTTTAGGGATGAAAATTTTCTTTCTGCGACTGCAGAACTATGAGGCAAGGAAAGTAAAGTAAATACAAAACATGTTAGGTCTGGGAACATTAGCTCGCCCAGTCCATTTTGTATGCAAGAGACTTTTTGCCAAAAGGAATCAATATCGATATCACATTTTAAATTATGATCACTTAATTTTAGTAAAGCCCATTGACTAACAATTTTATCATAGTCAACATTACATAAGTCTTCAAATTGCAAAATTAAATCTAAAATAGAATTGTCACTTTCTGACAAAACCTCGATAGGGGTTATTATTTTTAAAATTTCCAAGTCCTTTCTCGTGAAATCAAATCTTAATTTGATTTGATCTAAAAGTTCAATGTAAAAGTTTAAAATGCAACATTTTATATCACTTATTTCTTCTGGTGTTGCCTTTGTTTTTAATAGAAAAAATTCTGCTTTTGTACCAATGAAAATTTTTGATATTTGATTATAATTAGAAATGTTTTTGTAGTCAATATCGGCGTGAAGTTGTATGTCCTTTTTGATAAAATTGCTCAAAATTAAAATGTAATGTGATTTAATATTTGAATAAAGATATGGCAAACGGCTTTTTTCCGACTGGAACTCTTTATTCAAATTGTTTATTAGCGGCAACACATACGAAAGAAATAAGAAATAAACTTTATTTTCGTTGTTCATTTTTTCTGCTAATTGAACAGATCTAACTGCATTTACTTCAAATTTACAATTAATAAAAAAAAGTTGTAAGGCGTCCCACTGCTCAATTAAACGGGAGACAACTCCTTCTAAGGACAACCATCTAGTGTAAGATATACCTAAAATTTTATGTGGTTTTACAGAACAATAGTCCTGGAACTCTTTAAAATCGTACACTCGTTTAGGGCTGTGCGAAAAAAAACTATAAATATTTCGGCATAACCAATCGACGTCTCCGGGTAATTTTTTACAGGCATAACTTACGCACAAGTGCAAAGAATGGCAAGTGCACTTTAAAAAAAAAATATTTGTTTCTGCCTCAAACAAAGCCTTTACGCCTGATAAATGTCCAGCCATTACGCTGGCACCATCCGTAGCCAAACCAATAATGTTTTTGAGCGGAATGTTGTTGTTAACGAAGAAATTTTTTATAACTCCAAATACTGATGCAGCATCACATTTTGGTAGTTCTATTAGTGCTAGGAAGCGATCGCATACGATAAAGCTTGCGACGTATCTCACAACTAGCACTAAGCACTTTTTAGTTGAAACATCTGTGGTTTCGTCGATGATGATCGAAAACTTACATGATTTTAAGCTCGAAATCAGGTCTTTAGTTGTTGCATTTGAAATGTCCTCGGTAATTTTTGTCGCTTTCGTTCTGGCACATTTTAAACGTTTTCCCACTTCTGAATCCGGGCAACATTCAGTTAAAAGATCAGGAAAGGCATCCATTAGCAGGAAAGGTAAGTTGTGTGCTATCAAAAACATAACAATCGTGAGTTCTGCGTTTTTCACCATTTTGCTCATCTGCTCTTTCTTCACATCTATAAAAGAGTCCATCGATATTTGGCTTCTTCTGGCTTCAATGTTTTGTAAATGTGCAGAGCAATTTTCGTGTCTGTTTAGGTGTGACAAAATGTTCACAGCACTTTTGTTGCACGCTATGCAAAATGCCGTGCCGTTTTTATTTTGCAGCCATGGGAATCTTTTGAGCCACTCGACTCTGAACTTCCTGGTTCTTTTCCCTGTTCCTATTTCCCTGCACCAAAAAATAAAATATTAAATACATTTCTGACATTGGCAATAGAAAAATTCTTACTTCTCATCAACATTTTCTTCCATTTCGATTTCTTCCTCCATTTCAATTTCTTCCTCCACTTCAATTTCTACTGCTGCTCTCGGTTTCTTAACCACGAATCTAAAATGAAATTATGTAAGCCTGTTGACTTAATATTAAAAGTATATAAACTTACTTATCCATTTTACTTTCGCATCAGCTATCACGCGCTTCCAGCTTCACACAACCACTTTGCTAATTTTGACATTCATATGACATGACTGAGCGCGAAGAATGTCAAGAAAGAGAAAATAGAATTGCGCAAGAAAGCTAGATATACATGTACATGTATATGCTGTAACGGTATGAACACAATATTATTCCTATATTGTGTCTATGAAAATGTAGCCATTTAAGAAGCATTGTAGCATTGTAGCCATCAATTTTAAATGTAGCAAATTGGCTACAATTGTAGCCAAACGGCAACACTGGTTACAAAGAGTGCATAAAACAAAACGTCAAAGTGACGTAATGCGCCACACGGCGGCGCCGAGCGATATCTTATCACTGGCGTCACTGACGCGTTTAGTTGGAAAGCAAAGAAGGGAGAGAGGAAGGGGCCATACAATGTGTCACATATGTATGTGTGTATGTAGGTATGTGGCAACTGTGTTTGCCGGGTCGACGACAAATGCCAATGCGTATACGCTTGAGTGACACTAGAGACACGGAGAGCAGCTACTAAAAAGTAAAAGCAGCTGAAGATTGCCAGCGAGGATTGCACATTGCAGTCACCCAACGCACGTACACACACACACATGCACTGAGCACTGCAGCTACGTCTTAATGCACGTCGCCAAGTGATGCTGTCACTTGGTGCCTTTAAGGATATATGGCACCTCTTTCCGCACTGCCTTGCTGCTGGCTTGGCTCTAGCAGCGAATTGTACATTTTGTGGCAAGTGCAATCAGTGATTTTCTCCAACTTCAGCTACTCCTGCGCACACACATTTTTTAGCTGCCGGCATTAAGCATTTTAATTGTCATCATACTCAGCTGTGTGTGTGTGTGTGCTCCAGAGAACTGCAACGAGTGCCATTTTCGTTACTCTAAGTAACTCTAAAGAAAACGCGTGCCGTTTTTACCTATACTTAAACGCAAGTGACACTCAGTTTGCTCAAACTTATAAAGTAAGTAAAGTAAGTAAACTAAGTATACCAAGTATGAGTATCAATAAGTAAGTAAGTAAAACTCTGAGTACTCATAGTAATACTTGTTCGGTTCCTGGCGACAGCCGCATTTCCCATTCTGAAGTAGGTATCGCTTAGAAGAGCGCAACTGCGAGCAGGTAGGAGCACATGCAGTAAAAGCAGTGATGTCAACTCCCTTATTTTTCGGCAGATTTAACGCATTCTTAAAACTGAAATGGATTGAAAGAATATACTGCTTAAAAATGCATCCATATAAAGGTCGAATAGCACTTGGAATCTTATATATGTATATATTACGGTCATATTAATTAATTGAAAGTATGTGAAAACTGGCGCGCCGGCTCCTTTTGCATATACCTGGATATGAAAATTCAACCATAATGTTATCTTGAAAGAAATTTTTCTAGGTACTTAATCCCGTAAAGACTAACGGGTTTCTGTGGCCTTTTTTATTATGCGAAATATTTATATGACATTTTTTGTATTTGCAATCATATCTTTATTTTTACGAATTTTTAATTGCTGGTTTATGTAAAAAAAACCGCATTTCGCGAATTCAGGCCAGGGCATGTGGAAATTTGAGAGTATACATCACTGCTGAAAAGAGATCGGCGCAGCTGCTCTTCTTTAACACATGCGAATGTAGGTAGAGCATGAACTAGGATCCGTTATTGTTGTACAGTAGGCTAATATGTCCTTTTTGCTTTAAAATGCAATGAAGTATATTCAAAGAAAGGAAACCTTAAGTAGCGTTAACCTTTATTCAGTCACAACTATTTCATGCAAAGAAAAAATTAAAAACATACTACATGATAATCAACATAAACTGTGTTTTGCAGCTAAAACTTTATTTACTTATTATTTTTTATATACAAATATGGGTATTCTTAATAGCATAAGTAATATTTGATATTACACCTAATTCTCTTTTTACACGAAATTTGATTTAAGACTATTTTTCATTCCAACTATGTCCCAAAATGATGAACAAAATAATTCTAGATATTGCAGTCTTAAACTTTTTTCTACGTATTAATGAATTTCTGATATTATTTCTTTTTACCCAGATCATAATATATTCATGCTTTTTAAAGCAAAAAGGACATACATATGTAGTATGTTGTCACATTTATTTTAATATTAAGGTTTCCTTTCTTTGAATATACTTCATTGCATTTTAAAGCAAAAAGGACATATTAGCCTACTGTACAACAATAACGGATCCTAGTTCATGCTCTACCTACATTCGCATGTGTTAAAGAAGAGCAGCTGCGCCGATCTCTTTTCAGCAGTGATGTATACTCTCAAATTTCTACATGCCCTGGCCTGAATTCGCGAAATGCGGTTTTTTTTACATAAACCAGCAATTAAAAATTCGTAAAAATAAAGATATGATTGCAAATACAAAAAATGTCATATAAATATTTCGCATAATAAAAAAGGCCACAGAAACCCGTTAGTCTTTACGGGATTAAGTACCTGTTCTAGAAAAATTTCTTTCAAGATAACATTATGGTTGAATTTTCATATCCAGGTATATGCAAAAGGAGCCGGCGCGCCAGTTTTCACATATTTTCAATTAATTAATATGACCGTAATATATACATATATAAGATTCCAAGTGCTATTCGACCTTTATATGGATTCATTTTTAAGCAGTATATTCTTTCAATCCATTTCAGTTTTAAGAATGCGTTAAATCTGCCGAAAAATAAGGGAGTTGACATCACTGCTTTTACTGCATGTGCTCCTACCTGCTCGCAGTTGCGCTCTTCTAAGCGCTACCTATTTCAGAATGGGAAATATCGCTCTCAGATCCTGCGTGTTGTTGATGTTGAACAAGTAGAGTCTTGCAATGCGTTACTCGAGTACTTGTTGCAATAGCAAATTCGATTTAACGGTTATTCTTATTTTACTATTAATATTTCGTCGTTAGTCAATACCGGTTCTATACTCTGGGTATTATCATTACATATACCTAGCTTGTGGTAAACTTATGCCTGCTCTAGAATGACGTTTGAAAAGTGCCTAGAGTCAATTTATTTTAGTTGCCCCATTGCTTTTAACATTGCCCATTACAATGGAAATCGAATAGACAACTCTATTACTGCACTATGCGCTACTATACACAGGAAGCCAAATAATCATAACGAAAGTTGTATATGGTTAATTCGTACGATCGCATACGCAGGTCACGGTTTCATTTAAGGATCAAAGCTTACATCTCTACATCATGTCATTTTTCAATAGCACGCCCCTTTTCTCTTGAAATGAGCGTAGAAGAGCAGGAAGAGAGGACACACGTCTGCGTGGAAAAGTGACGGTGCTGCCGTTTGCATTTCAATGAATGTATATCACTCCACTTTTCCAGCCAACACTAGAACACTACGCTTTTCGACAAAACACTTTGATTTCAAGGAACAATTTTAGTAGGATCATAAAACAAACATTCCGATTCTGTTTTTTATTACTTCGGTCCAGTTTCTCCTATTTCACTGTAACTTAACTTTTTTTGTTAAAAATTGTTTCAGTGCACTTTTTCAAAAAACACTACTTTTCACTTCACGTTTATAATAAAAATTTTCCTAGTCTAGCATGCCAGGATGCCAATGTGTACTTAGTCTGTTATTTAATTAAATATTTACAGCAATATTTTTAAGTTTTATCAGATGAACAAAAATTAATTTAATTGTATCATTATAATGTCAAACACGCATACAAGTTCAACCCTTCCGTGTTAAGATATTATTAACCAACTATTGTATATAGCAATTTGTGTTACATGTTTTGAAAAAAGTGCGCTGAAATTGAAAGTCAAAGAGTATTAAAAAAGTACATTTTTGTGAATCAGCGCAACCCTGGCTTAGAAACGGAAGGAATGCAGGAATGAGTATCAATGAGTTTGCTGACGTCATACTATGAGTAGGCTTAAAAACTTATTATTTGGGATTTCAAACAGAGTAAGTAAGTCGCTTTACTCAGTTTTTTCAACTAAGTATGAGTAAGTATGAGTAAGGGTAGAAAACAGAGTTTCGACAGAGTATACTTAGTGCAATGAGTACTCATTGCAGTTCTCTGGTGTGCTCCTACAGCTCAACAAGGCTTCAGCCAGGTTCTTTCAAGTGGCAAGGACTTTGGCCAAGGGTTTAGCGATTTCCCATTTAGATAAGTGCTCATGGCCAGTTGCTCCTCAAGCACTACGCTCCAGCATATTTGTTCGAGCTGAAGCAGAGTGTGGGAAAATAGATTTTAAAGTATAGGCGGCGTTTGGCAGTTAATTAAAATTTTAGCCTGTGACTCATTTTACACTTTCAAGTGCTTTCCTCTTTTTTCTGACATTTTTTTATTGAAAATAAATTACAATTTAAAAGATTCTATGCCTCTATGGCTTGAAATGCTGAAGGCTCACAATACACTCATCAATTCGATGCTCACATTGCTCACCAAAATGCTCGCCGCCTTCGTCGTCGCTTATCAACAACATTCGACACATGATTAATTACAATAAAGCTCCTGTGGCCACACCTTCAATGCGCACGCACACAGCTGCACGTATCTACATATAAGTATGTATATGTATATATGCATTGGTCATTGGTCATTGCTCTCGTGACCATCTCATGAGTCTCAGCTCATGTCTTTGGCCTCATTGCTTGCCTGCATGCGATTCATCTTGCTTTAATCCTGCCTGAAATTATCATATCCTAGCGGCTTGCATATGTATGCTTCCTTTACTTTTGCCATTCATGCTGCTCGGCGCTCCACTCAGCGCACTCATTAAGCCTCACATTGAGACTGCCGAAAAAACAACGAAACTGCAACATCATCTGGCAAATGATTTGCATTAATTTGGCCAGATTCTGGTCAGCGGCGGCTCTTATCGCCTTCGCCGTCGCCTTCGCCTGCTAATGACATTTGAAAGGTGTCAATTAGTGAGTGTGCACGCCGTTTAAGCCATGAATATTTCAAATCAAACCAGCCGGCCAGCAACAACGGCTTGCATACTTTCGCAAAGTCCTTTCAGCCTTAGCGTTTCTCTCCTCCTTTCTCTCGCTCTCACTGCCTCTCTCCTCTTATCTGCTTTATTTATTGTTGCACATTAATTAGCATTTTCGTTGGGGGCGCATAAATTATTCAACTTGTTTTTGCCAATTTTGTTGCTGTTATTGCTGTTGCTTCTGCTGTTGTTAAATGCCTGATTTATGGCGTTCTGCGGGCAATTTCAGGTAACGAGCTGCATACGAATTTTTTTGGCAAAACGGCAAGCATTGGAAACGCATTGCAACTGACTCATTAAGCAAATACTTCAAATTGATGTTCAAGTAGTTCGGCAGAATATTAAATTAATCGGCATATTTTATTTTCTTACGCTCTTTCAGGTACATAACACGAAGCAAATAAGCACATGTGTATGCATCTGCATATCCGAAAGATTTAACGCAGCTATATGAACAGTAAACGAATTCAATCTCACTGCCTTCTCTCGAAACTTTGGAGTATCATGTCTTGCAAAAAGATTATAGTTAATTTCATTACTTGACGATGCTGAAGTATCAAGTCTCGGAAAACGACTTAAAATATCCACAGCCTCTTCATGCATGTGTACAAGAAGGTATATAATACTGCACTTTGAAGTATGTGAAGAGTTGAAGCAAGATTCCACAGATTTATCTAATAACTCTTTGAGTTATGGAAGTTCGAATGCAGTTATTGTGGCTGCAAAATGTAAATTTTAAATCATAGATTACTTTACCTTTTTGGTTGTTGGACAATGACGAAGAGAACATTATAACATTATTGATATGATACTCAGCAGTGGGCATCGTTGTTCAAGATTAAGAAAAACTTATATAAAATCACTTGCTCATATTTAAAGCAAGGCGATTTATAAATTGACATTCGATTATAGGGCACCTCTAAAACTCGTACATATGAAATATGCTTCAGCGTATGAAATCAATCTAATAGCAGGTCATATTCATCTATAGTGCTGTCTTGATTTTGGGAGCACAAATTTCTTCGATTCTTCATTTCCGTTTAAAAAATTTGGGGAAAATTTTAAGTACATAACTGCAAACTCCAAGATTTGATACTAAAAATCACGCAACTTCGTGTTCTTGTCGATGGAACAAATTGGAGTTCATTGAAGGCGACAGCGGTTTCGGTGAAGTTATATTGGACCCGCTTGCCTAACTTTTGTTCCAACCAAAATTTTCGCTAATTACGCTTAATATTGATAAATGATGGCGTGGTGTGACACGCTTGTCAAAGCTGACAGCGCCAAGAAAGATCGCGCCGCCAGTAGCAGCAGCAGCAGCGGCAGCAGATATCACAGCGTGTCGCGTTGAAAGATATATGACGGGGAAAAATGAGGCGGCGCACAAGAACGCCGGGGACGCCACGAAGAAGCAGAAACAAAGCGATGTGCAGCTAATAAACTGCGCATGCTTAATTGTCGGCGCATTAATAACTTTTGAAATAAAAAAATAAAAGCGACTTGAGATTTGCTGGAAGAAACTAAAAGCAAGACATCTGGGGATTGCGTGGGGATATCGGCAGAGGAAGGAGCCTTGCCTTATTCTGCCTCATTTGCATGTGGCGCGCTATGCTTGTAGGCCTAAAAATGTCTGTCAATGCGAATCGAATGCGCCGAATTGAGGAGCGCCAGCAGGCAGATACTTTCGTATTTTCGATGCGAGCCGCGCGATTTGCATATGGGCACAGTCCGTCCGTTCATTCTGTCCCAGTTGGTGTCTGCCGCTTCATTCACATTTCTTCAATATCATGCCTCATTGGCTGCTTTTCTTTTTTGTTGTTGCTACTCAGCAGCAGCTTTCGAGATCACTTCACGAACTTCAGTTCCAAAAGCGGAAGACAAGTGAATTCATTAAGTTTTTGCGTGCGATCTGTTCTTCTGGTAGCTGAACGGGAATGTATTGGAAAAGTATGTAGCTGCTGCTACTTGAAGTGTTTCTGGAAGCACTTTGCCTTTGGTGCAAGTGTCTGTGGAGCATTTGTAGTGTCAGGCAGCCACTCAAGCTGCTCACACATGCGCTAACTGCAAGCAAAGTGGGAGCCTTTATTAGCATGTGTAGACTTCAACAGCTAATTTGTTTATGGGCTGCAAATGGCTTATCTAGTGGGCATGGCATGGGCGTAAGGGTGTTAAAAGGCGTTTACAGAGATAGCTTATAAAGAAAAATAACACTATAAAGTGAAATGAAATTTTAGCAGTGGACGAAACGGCTTCGGCCAGCTGAGGCAACAAGACTGCAGAAAGATCGCCCGGGTTTTTGAGGTTAGTTTCAGCGCAGTGTCATATAATACGGGTGGTATGTATAGAGGCTAGAGCGGTGTGCATGCTAGTTGATACCGGGTCTCAGCTCGTCGGATTGGGCGTGGTCCTTGCTCTACCAAAAATCTATAGAAACCCTATGACACAAAGAATTCATGCACAATTACTTCATAAAATTGACCCTACAACAGCGGACTGACCTGGACAATTGAATGTAAATTACGGACGGACGGAACGACAACTGAAACATAGCATAGGAATTGAGCAAGCTAGATGATATTGCTGCTCATCTTTCCCCGTCCCAACCAAAATGAAAGATAACTTATATCTCCATCCCAACCAAATATATTTAGCGGCTAATTAAACATATTACAAGTTCTACCTTAACTTTACTCTTTATACATTATTCCAGAACTTCATGTTCCATACAAAATATTAAAATTTACTGCTCTCATCATGAGAGAAATAGAGAAAATTATGCAATTACTTATAGTACATAGAAACGGAATGAAAATGAAACGCAACAAGTGCAATTGAAACTGTGATAGCCATTGGATGAATGAGAAAGCGAATGCAAATGAATGATACTTAAATCTACATATGTGTAAAAACAACAACAACGCTTGCTTTACATAATGGTAAAGAGAGTTTAGAATAACGAGAAAGAATTGACTTCTATTAATTCATCTCGTTGCAAATTAAAGAGCTAGTTATACTAGTCTTTACTTTCTTTTTCTTAATCTAATAATATAATAATAATAAAAGTAGTACAATAGAACTTACATATTTTCTTAAAGCGTAGATCCCACGACGTTAGCGCTAACGAGCAGGTGACACTTGATGCTGTGATAAATTCTTAAATCTGTGATATTATTCTAAGAGAGCTTGTTACCATTTATCGTTGTCGTTACATTTATGAAAGGTTTTAATCTAAATTATTATGTTTTTTAAATTGTTACTTAATCACTTCTCACTCATTCACATGATTACACTGTGCATGTTTGACCTTTAACAAATTTTAAGAACTACGATAACTTTTAGATTGAGATTTAAAAAAAAAAGGAAAACTGTTATTTGTGCATCTTTACGTTTAAAAAGATTTTTAAGGCAGGTCAAAATTTAGCACTATTTTGTTTTTACATTTCTAACGGCATTTCTAACACATTTCGAACAGCAACTTCAACGCATTTCGAACAGCATTTCTAATACATTTCGAACAGCATTTCTAACGCATGTCGAACAGCATTTCTAACGCATTTCGAACAGTAACTTCTAACGCATGTCGAACAGCATTTCTAACACATTTCGAACAGCATTTCTAACGCATGTCGAACAGCATTTCTAACGCATTTCGAACAGCATTTCTAACGCATTTCGAACAGCAACTTCTAACGCATGTCGAACAGCATTTCTAACACATTTCGAACAGCATTTCTAACGCATGTCGAACAGCATTTCTAACGCATTTCGAACAGCAACTTCAGCGAACCGTCAACCAAAACGGACGGACGCGAATGGCAGCGTGTAGGCGGCAAGCGTCCCTCTGCATGTAGGTCGAACGACTCTCCTCGTTCTCCGTTTTGTGCTGCCCTCTCTCTCCGAAACAAAGCGCAGCCCAAATATTGGGGCTGTTGTTGGCAAAATAAATACTTTGACTCTTTCCGCAAAAATTCGAAGCTTGATTCAAAGGGCGTGGAACGATGTAATCCAAAAATGAACTGAGAGTGATGAATCTGCTTTTATTCTGCGATAATGCAAATTTTACTTTTACGAAAGCTCAGAGCTAAACTTTAAAAACATTACCTGCGGTATTCGAATTTTAATTCTTGGGTTTCGCCGGTAACGCGAATGCAGTGCACTTCTGGTGCAACTGCTCCAAAAGGCAAAAGAGACAAATCATAATCCGCGTTTTCTTCAGAAATCACGGCACCTTTTTCTGATTCTTCAACCGATGAGCAACTAGCACTTCTTAATTTGATTTTTCTTTTAATTATTTTAAAATTAAACTTTATTTCGAATATTAATCTTACTTTTCTCAATCAAAGCCCTTTTTTCCTTTCTTTTTGCTTTGTGTTTTGTGATCCAAAAAAGACGTCTGACACCGACGGATGTTGCAGCAAGAAGAATGATAGCTAAGCTTGAAGAACGATTCTTCACCTAGGTACTAACGCGACTTGACAGATTTAGTACACTTTACAGGGTTGCTCTGCTTTGGATGTTTTCGGGAAAATTCGAGTTGCCATACTTTCTTTATGAAAATCAGACCTGCCATCACAGCAGGGTTGCATCATATACTGAAATTATATTTTTAATTTTTTTTCTAAAGGCTCAGCTAGTCTAGACGTAACTTATCCTTTCGTGCCTGCTGACACAACTTGCGTAATAACTCAGTAAGCCCAGACGTATAGCTTCGAAGAAAATATTTTTGAAGTTTTCGAATTATTTGATCAAATCATCAGTGAAGCCTTAAAAATAATAACACAGAGTTAACTACTTCTTATCTTCCAAATATAATTTCTTTGTTCAAGTTTTCGGCATTTTCAGCTCTTTTCGTCCGTCATTCAACACTCAGTCAGTCATACTAGAGTGTCGCAATTAACCCCAGCGACACCAAACTTCAAGAGCTTTGCAACACCCACAAAATTAAGAGCAGCCAGACGAAATGTCGCACCATTAAAACTCAATCGCGAGCGGCAGCCAAATTAATAATTTCTGTTCTGCTCGAGTTAAAAGCACAAATTAACAATTCGTAAGAGGAAAATATTATTTATTGCAACATTTGTTTTGATTGCTCTGAACTCTGTGCACTCGCCACAAGTTCACACAAGAAATATGTTTTTAATTTAAAGATTGATGCACAGACGGGGGAGCAGGAGGTGCTCAACGAATTAACACATACTTTGGAAGGCATGCTCTCTGGAACTCTATAAAAGGGGGCAGGTTGATCGGTTGCATGTCTAATGTTTATTTATTTTGCTATGTCTGTCTAAGCGTTCGATCGAGAGTTCCGGCCATATAGAGAACTGGTATGGCTGTGTGTGTGATCTAGTCTATATTTTGCCATGCTTATGACATTAAAGCAGTTGTGCTTGTCTGAACTAAATCATAAAATGTCTGCATGAAGAGGAAGAGCAGAGTAGCAGCAGCCTTAGAAAGCGCAGAAGTGTTGATTACAAGTGGGTGTCGGCTCGGCGGCGGCGTTCTGTGGCACTGTGCACTATGCAAGGGGAAGGGCAAATATTTTGTTTGATGCGTGAAGTGTTAATTGAAAGCATAAACAATATTTTTAGACGCTGGCGACGCAAGTGCCACTGGAACTGTGTAATTCTTAATTGCGCGTGCGATGCCACAGTCTCCAGTCTTGGAACTGCCTGGGGTGGGGGTATAAATTTAGCATGCTCGCACCTCCACGTGCTGGAATTGAGGGGAGTGGGCAAATATTTTATGGACAAAAACATGGTCTGTCTGCTCCTGGCGTTGATAGCAAAGAGCTGTATAGCGAGAAAGAGAGAGAGAGAGCTAGATAGCGAGCGAACAGGCAAATGAAAATATTTACAAGTATGCCTTATTAAGTTCTAAATTTACGCCAGGCCAATGCATGTCGAAGTGCGGCAGCACAGCTGCTCGAAGATGTCAACCGCCGGAGATAAAAACTCTTTGAGGCAGCTTAATTGCCAGCATTAGTTTCATTGCCATGTTGCCACCTTGAACCTCAAGAAATTAAGCCAGCCAGTGGCAAGCAAATGCCATAGAAAGAGCAAACACAAAACAACAACAACAACAACAGCAACAAGACAAAGACAAACTGTTAGGTATTTTAGTTTGATTTATGCTTTCACAAAAAAAATCGTTTAACAATTATGAGAAATTGAAATTGAAATTTTGTTTGTAGTTGTTTTTGTTGTTGCTGTTAGCAGCAGAGGAAAACATAAAGCAATTTAAGCCGCGGCAAACCTCACGCAAAGCCACCACAAATGCACATTCCCTTTAAAGGACAACCGAAATATGAAATAATTCATTAAAAAGTGCTGCCACTCGCTGCCATAATGATACTTTCCAATGCCAAAGTGCGCTTCTTCTTGGTCATTAATCAGCATGACTCGCTCGAATCTATGTATGCGCCCTGTAACATTGAACATAGGACGAAAAAAAGAGCTGTAATGATACTCGGCACGTTATTAGGGATAATCCCTTAAGTACATTTGCGTTTTGAGTGGCGTGCATTTAGGGATACCGCTGCGATATTACAAGCACGTATCGGCGATCTTTGATGAGGCCTTTGAAGTGTGGGAGTAGAAATGTTCTCTGCTGTGTTGGAACGAGTTTCGTAAGCGGCACTTTGACAGTGTTTTGTAAATTATTTAGGAAAGCAACGACGGTCTAGTCAAGAGAAGACAACCTTAATTTGATTTTAACGAAAATGACTTTGTAGTTTTTTTTGTTTCCATAACCCTAACTTGAAAGAGTTTTTCTTAGTGGGAGAGTGGGCAAAGTTACGTTTATTTTCGAGTCTCTTATATAGCAACAATTTAGAAAATCTGTTTTAAGATATGCATGTACTTGCTGTAAAGGAGTAACCAATTTAACACATGCAAGAGTTGCCAGACTATTTCCTATTTCTATCTGTAGTGTTAAAAGAAAGCCAAGGAACCCTTTCCACTGCTTTTGTTGCTGACAAGCACAGCCTAAGTGCATTTCGATGCTGTGCGCTGCTCATGTGTTGGCCTGGAATCAACGCCTCCTGGCGTTTGACATGCAAGTGAGGCGGCGGGCTTCTTTTAATGGCGTGTCAAGCGCAGTGCACGAAGTCACTCTTCAAATTCGTTACGTGTAATTTACCGAAGAGACAGCCAGCAGAGTGTAGCGCTACAAAGGCACTACACTTCACTTCACTCCACTTTGGAAAAAAGGATACAAAGGCAGCTTCACGCTGCCTGCAGCAGACAGACTGCGCATTTGCATAAGCAGTGTAAGGGGGGCAGCTCAAATTTTACTGCTTGAGGCTAAAAGCTGAAGAGCAGCGCCGCGGCCCGAAAATGAAATCGACACTGTTGCTAATTAAAATAAATGATGGATCGACGATCGATCCTTTGCATTTCGTTCGGATAATGGCGTGCGTTTGTTGCAGGGTAGCGACAGCGGCAGCGGCAGGCATAAAAAGCAAGCGGCACGCATGCATAATCTGTTGTCCTTGCCAAACAACCCCTCACTTACACACACATATACAGACACTCATGTACACAAACAGAAGGGCGCATTTTATGCTCTTCTGGCTTGTGGAATTGTGTGAAAATTTTCGCGGCGCATGCTGCAACTTTCCAGGAGCTGATCAACATTTGCTTGGCGTTTTGTTGTTGTAGATGTTGTAGTGTTGCATTAGCGCACGCGCAGTGCGAAAATTGCGCGCGTGCATTCAGAAAATGCGTTTCACAAACAAATCGCAAATAAGCTGGTGTTATAATTTCATGGCTTAATAGCACGTGGTAGTGGTGTAGTGGTGGCCCATGCGTGCCGAAGTGTCTGGGAAGACTGCAAGAAAGAGCTTTAGGTATTGCGAATTGATAAACAGCCTGCGGAAGTGTAAGCAGTCAAATTCTCGGGTTACTTTGTCAGCCAGTGGGGTTGAAGCTCAAGCTTAAGGAGAATATTTGTAGAATATGCAGAAGTGAGGAGCTTGAGAAACAGCTCAAGGACACAGCGCATGTACTCTGCTCTTTCAAATAAGCTACAAAATAGTATATTATTCAGATATATCAGTGGCCACAAACTATGATGGCCTAACTCGAGTTAGGACAAAATTGGGTTTTGAGTGCCTTTGTGTTCATCGTATCTTAGTCTATGTATATGCAAGCAAATTTTCATGTTTGTAACTTTTTATACCCTACACCTATGGTAATAGGGTATAATAACTTTGTGGGAAAATTGTAACGCATGAAAGGAGCCGTCATAGGTATAGACATAAGTATATAGAAATGCTTAGAATCACTTTCTGTGTTGATTTCCGGTTGTCCGTCTGTCCGTCTGTCCGTCTGTCTGTCTGTCTGTCTTGCTGTCCGTTGGCGCAGGAGAGAAAGAAGGAGTTGTCCGATTTGGACCAAATTTGGCACACAGTCGCATTGAACCTTCCACTACTTCAAGTTTCGATATTACGCAAATCGGTCGAAGGACACGCCCACAATGGGCCTGTAAGTCCCACTACCTCGGTTTTTTTTCGATTAAATTGCTATAAATTGCCTAATTACTCATTCAAAAGAATAATACTTGGTATTTAAGGTGAGGTGTGGACCTTCTGTAAAATACCAAAAAATGGGCGTGGTCCGCCCACTGTATAGGCGGTAAGCGGAAAATCCTTATAACTTCCATAATATATACACCAGTCTGTCCATATTTGGTCACTTCATTTCTGGTAAGAACACCTCTTAATTCTCCAAAAATGGGCGTGGTCCGCCCACTCAGTTACTTGGTGTAGGGTATTACTCTGTCGGTGAAACCCGGCTGATGCTTCCTTACTTGTTTATCTATCGAAAATATAATTGTTTAAGGTGAGGATTTAGAACACTAAACTGCTCTTTTGGAAAAATTGAACAGCAGATTTTGGTGGTTATGACTTTTGATCGCAGATATACATAAGTACCTACAAGGCATACTCAAGAAATGCATCCAGCTAAAACTCACGTATCTGTCAAGCATCTGAGCACAGCTGACATATACATATGTGGATATTAGTCAGACCACCTTTTAAGTATCTCTAAATAAAAAGCAAATTAACTTTGCATTTTTGAACTGTGCACGAAGACCACAGCAACAGCTTGAGATACTAAAGATCCAGAACAATATTTCGAGGCGCCTTGATAAACATTTCATCAGTACTCAACTGTAAATAATAGGCAGCCTGAAGAAAGGCATTCATTATTGACACTTCCCCCTGAACCTTCTTTAGATATGCCGCGTTCACTTAACGGCCGAGCAAAGATTGGGATTGAAGCAAGAATTACATTGGCAGTCCGAAGGCAGGCCACCAATCCTTAATTATAGCAAAACAAACAGAACATGGTGTCATTTCTTTCTTTATTACAAAAATATGCAAAACTAATGTGCTTACAAAGGCAAACAAATGTGGTGCTGCGCCTAACCCCTTCGAACTTTTCAGGCGCAACATGCCACCAAGTCGTACTTTTGAAAAATGTCCTGCCTGCCAACAGGATATCAACAACTTCAGCGCACTCCGCCGTTCCATGCTGGCATATATTGGAGAGTAGGCAATGTAGAAAACGCAAATCTCTTGTGACAACATAAATAAAAACATGATTTAATAGTGTGCCCAGGATCAGTGCAGCGCGCAGGATCAGCAGCAAATTTACAACTGGGATTACAAGCAGTGACGCTGTGACGCAGCAAGCGAACGGCACGGGGTCTCTCATGCAGCGAGTGTGGGCAATATGCGTTGTTGCTTTATCGGCAGGGGTAGGGGTAGGGCAAGATGAAGGTAGTGATTAGCCTTCTACGCGCACAAAATGTACTTTTTTCTAACCCGCCATGCCGGAAATGGGATGTGCCGAACTATATTTTTTTTCTTCCTCTTTTTTTTGTAATGCTGCCTCGATTAAATTTTTCTTTTTTTTAGAGGGATGTAGAATGTGCGTTAAGGATTCTGCACGTTTCAATGCGCATGGCATAAATTAGGCGCTCGCTTTTTCAATTCGAAGCAGAGGGGGAAGACGAGAGGTAGAGTACGTTGCCCTAAAAAACCCAAAAATTGCGCCGGATAACATGACACAAATTGTTTCAATTGTGTAAAGTAGAACAAAGGTGGTGGCAGGACATGCAGAAAAATGCTGTTGTTGTTGTTTTGCTGAAGTGCCAGCGAAAATACATATGTGAAAAATTTTAAATTTCAATTAATTTACGCAGAAAATGAAAGAGCAATTTTTTAATAGAAGTTTTTGTGCATTAAGAAAATTGTTTACAGCTTAAATTTACCAACAAAAAATAAATTCTAAAGAAAACATTGCAAAAAAGTCGATCTATTATTCCATTCCTAAGCTACACTGAATCCCCCCACGCTTTGATTGATGATGCGCTACAGCGCTTAGAGTCAAGCTGAAATCGTAGAACAAAATACAAACACAAAAGGCGGCTTAGCACACACAAAATGGCAGTTCCAAGCGCTCACACACACACATACACAAAGCTATAGGAAGTGTCGCACAATTGGTTACAGCTGTGCGGATGTCATATGTGAAATTTTGTATGGTGTCGGAGCCTATGGAGTATTAAAGAGATATTTGGAAACTGTTTCCTTTTCATCGATGCTTGTTCGAGCTCAGAAATAAGAGGCGACTCTACGTGTATCTAATTCGATTGACGATTGCTAAAAAACCGTCGTTTTTTTATTTGAAACGCTAAAAAAGTATTTGACCGAATTTGAATTTGAAAAATTGTTGACTCAAAATTATTTCTCTATAAAAATTTTTATTTTATAATTACTAAAATTGGAATATATGTCTTGAATCGCCTGAGCAGCTACAAACAGTGATCCTAAAATATATTAACACGTTACCCAGCCAGCATTTTGAATCGTAGAGTTAGAGATCAAACTAAATTTCAGCGATGTTACTTTTGAATCTAATCAGTCGTTCAGTCGTTCGAAAGAAACTGTTGCTGGTTGGCGACTAGCCGTGATTTCTTGAATTTTAAAAGAATTTGAAGATTCGTTCAAAATCAATATATAAGGTTATTCGAAAATGGTCTCTGACACTTTCCCAATTTATAAAAAAAAGCCTTGTATTCTTTTAGCATATCTGTTTGACTAATGATTCGTTCTGATGATCAGAAATAACTTACAAATGTGTTTAAATCTTATAACAATCGAAGAAAGACTCGGCAAAATGCAAAATGACTATCTAAAGGTCGTCTAGAGGGTAAGAGGAAGAGTGAGGAAATAAAGACACTCATCGAACAATCTTAAACTTTCGAATCTGTATGACGTATAGCTATCAATAAGAAAACATTTTTGAATAAAGAGTAAATTAACAAGAACTCTCGGTTAAATAAATCCATGAAATTTTCCTACGTCCTCTCTCCCTACAAGCATAAATGGACTACGCGCCTACATGCACATCACTTAATCCGCTGAGAACCATGTTGCAAATAATGTCACACACAATGATATTGCAGATTATTGCAACTAGTATTAAACACTGTAAACACACACGCACTCACGCACACTAATGCACAACTTGTTGGTGGTGGTGTAACAATGGAGCACTTATGTTTGTCATTAGGTCCTGTCCTGCTGCCATGGATTAGATTAGAGGATTTTGATTTTTCAACAGAGTTTCCAAGATTTGGCGCTGAAGAACAGACGCCACCACTGAGTGCCACTGTGCGTGCTGCTGGTAGCTGTGTGTCATGTCACACCCACATATTGTTGTTGTTGTTTGTATGCTAGCCATATTGGCTAGCTAAGTTGTTCCCATGAGGGTATTTGGCAATGCCAAAATAATTATTGTGCGATTTGGGTTGGGTATGAGCGTAATGACCATTAGCCAAATTGCGTCAACGTGAGATGTGCGGATTTAATTTGTCGCAGGGAGTGGAGTGGTCCACAAGCAGAGCGCGCTATTAAATCTGCTTGGGAAGAGTGGACGAATTAGTTGGAAAATTATGGGAAAGTATAGAGTAAGTCGGCATGATTAATGAGCCAGAAATGAGCCATGAGAGCTCGGCATGCTTGCACTTTCTTGCATAGAAAGTAGCCGATCAGAGGGTTCCATGATATCATTTGTGTAAGTTTCGTGCTCCGGCAGAACATATGTTGACTTATATGCTTTTCGAAATGTCTGGAATGCCGATTGATGATTTCATATCCTCCAACTTTAGATGTTCAAGCAACATAATTAGATAACGGCGGGATATAAGATATTGGAAAGTGCATAATTTACAAGGCGTGATTAATGAATAAGGAAGTATTCCAAAGAAACCAGTGGTTTGGTGGCTGCAATGCTAAACATTGTAGAGAACTAAATTTGCATATTAACAGAGATATTTAGAAATAGTGAACATACTTGCAAATCCACTTTTCTTTCAACGGGCACAATCACTTTTTACATCATTCCTTCCCTTAACAAAAAATCAACTATATTTTAATGCAATCAATCTTCGCGCCGCTCAACTCCTTGACAAAATTTTTAATTCAAATCCAATCTGTCGCCATTTGTGGCAAGTGTCAGCTATGTGGTACGGATCGCAGCAGTTGCCACTTTACTTCGAGGCCGCAGCCGCTTTCGAAATTAATTTGCCATATTGAAAATTATGTTTTTCTTGTGCCATTTTCAAAGAGGACGAATGAATTTGTTTACTTTGACGCAAGGACATGCGACGGCAGCGCATAGGGTGCAACACTGCAGCGGCTGAGGCATACGCCTACGCGGCTGCTGCCACAATTAATATGGTTGCACATTGCGGACATTATGCAAATATTTACTTAGCGCTGATGCTGATGATGATGACGCTGCCGTTGACAAAGCCAAAGACAGCGAATGAGGGGCTGGGGGAGAAGTTGGGACAGGCAGTCACTGCTGCATGCCGAAAGGGTGTAGGGCGGCCTCAGTTATTGTCGCTCTCTGCCTTTTTCGCCGCTGCGCCGCTTGCAATTTGCATAGAAGATTTAACCTGATGTTTGCATAAATTTCGAAATTAAAATTATTTTTGTAAGAGCGTGACATATGTGAGCGGGCGTGCCACCCCACCCCCTCCACTTGTGCTGCGCAAGGTAATTTTTCATTTTCGCTGATTACACAAGCGCGTTGCTGTTGCAGTGCAGCGCTTTGTGCAAACAGCAACAACAACAACGAATAAAAGAGCGCCGCTGAAGGTTATTCAAAAAGTAATTATTTCGAGATGAATATGAACAATCAGCGAAGAGCCACTCCACGACGTATGCAGGCAGGCAAAGGACGCTACAATGGGTGCATTGCTGCTGCAGTTCACCCTCCCTGCAGCATGCCGCGCGCAGGGGTTCGGGCACCTTTTTTGTTGAGTTAAATGCAGCAGCTGTTACCTACGTGGTTGCATTGATCACAACGAATGCGACGCTGTTGACGATTACTTCTTGTCAGTGCCGTCTTTAAACTGATAAAGGTACCCAGGCCCACTTTACTTTAAATGCATTTTTTGCAATATTTGTGGCACACAAATATTTGAAAATATTAAAAATGTAAAAATTTTGATGCAAATAAAATGAGAATTATAAAAAATATTAGAAATCAAATTTCAAAAAATATTTCCTCATACAAATTATTATTGCAAACAAATTTTAAAACTCAATTTTATCGCCGACTTCAATACAGTACCTCAGTTTGCCTGCCGCCACTCGGCCCAAACCTCTGTCCTAGCCAAAGACGGCACTGCCTTCCACATTAGCGCACTTTGCTGCCCCTGCTACATGCGTCTGCGCGCACTCGTCAAATGCTGCTGCCACAATTCGACAAACAATGATTCCGTGTTTACATGCGCAATAATTATAAATTTCCAGTGTAATTGCTAAATAAATCAATGTCACCTTTCAAGCGGCGCAAAACAATTGAAACTGAAATGGGCTGCGAGAGGCTACGGAAGTGGGTTTAATTGGCAGTAAACGAAGATATATTTTATATTGCCAAGCTGGATTGTTGCTTAAATGGCAAGGAATTGCTTTATTGTTTTTCAATGGTATATCAAACTTTTTGTGGCATGACTTTAGGCGCAGTAGCATAATATGCTACTTTCTATAAAACTTCATTCCGACTCGTCAAGAGTAGCTCTGCAATCAGATTTCACTGCCAATATATTACAGATATAAATTTAAAGAAAACTATTGTGTTAATACGTATAGCTTATATATCAGTTCTTAGCTTTTTCAGTAACAGAAACTGCTAAAATTACAACAAAGTTACAATGTCCCATATTATAACTCTTATTCAGAAACGCTGGCACTTGAATGCAAGTCTTGCAATGTCCTGTGAGCCTTTGACAAACAGGAGCTGCTGCAAAGAGTGCAAGAAAACAAGTCTTTTAAATGGGGTTGCAGTTCAACGAAGAGCTGGAAAAAATATATATAAATAATGCAGTGAATTGCTGCGCCATATGTGCACATAATAGTTTAATGAAGCAAATGTCAAGCCATTGATGAAATTAAAAAGTGACAGTTGTGTATATGAGGAAAAGTTTTGACAATGCTGAAGAAATATAATCTGCAGTCGCTCAAGAAAGGGTTCTTAGTGAAAAATCCAAAAATTTTTGGTAGCGACTAACTTCTCTAGAAACTGTTTTTTTAGCAAAAAGCGCCGAAGCGCTTCTCGAGCTTCTCGACACAATAACGTGCGTTGAACCAAATAGGTAACTATAAGGTGACCAGCTTTGTCGATTCCTTGGAGCAACATCGGAACGTTTATTTTCTCAGATGGCATAAGTCTGCTGGGTTTCAAAACAGCCATCTCTCGCATCAGAGACCGCTCAGTCACTTCGGCATCACAAGCTGGATTAATAATTGGAGATTGGTGTAAAGAAACTTTAAAATTCGAATGAAGCAAGACCCTTTGCTCGATCACCATAAGCACTACGATCTCAGCACTGCTAATCGAATGCGTAACCACTACCGCTGCCGCCATGAACCAGAGCGTTTAAATGCCAGCGTAAATTCCCATCGAAATATTCTTTATGCGTTAACAAAACACTTTATTAGCTGCTCTTATATGCACATTATGCAAAAATCGTCATTATTTCGTAAAAGCGTAAAAGAATGCTGCTTGCACTTCTCTGCTCCCCTTGCACTTCTCCAGCTCACATGCGCATGATCCCTTTGCGAAAAGATTAAAGCAAAAATATTTAAATAGCCATTGAAGAAGAAAAAGCAGAATGGAACCAGAAAGCGAGTGAATTGGAAATTGAAAGTGTATATATGTATGTTTGGCCATATGAGGCAATTTGCGTGCAACAAAAACAACAACAGCACAACAACAACAACAACAGTATATGGTAAGCAGCAACAAAAATAATACACAGACGAGTATGCTGGCACATTTTAGCGAAGCAGTGGTTGATGATGCGGAGGGGGGTGGAGGGCATGGAACAGGGAGCAAGGCTGAGACTGGGACCGACATTCGCACAGCAGAATCCGAAACAGTTTTTGCGCTACAAAAGCGCACTTGAGAGCTACACTCGAGATGAGCAGGATGACGTTGCAGTTCAGAATGAGACGGAGGATGAGGATGAGAACGACGGACGACGGACGTCGAGCGATGATACAGCAGCGCAAATGAAAACGAAGCGTGTTGCCACTTTACCTCATTTTAATAAATTTAGCAATTCCGCTGTTGCAGCGGCCAGCAAGGGCATGGGCATAGGCAGGGGGCAAGGGACTGGCAGGCAGCAACATGCTGCTGTCGCCTCCGCTGCCTCCAAGCAGCAGTCGCCGCCGCATCAAGATTGAACGTACGAACGACGAGTGAACGACATTTATTGGCCGTATTACTTAAACATGAGCACTCGAGTGCTGCCGCTTTCGCTGTTGCTGGTGTCGATGTTGCCGCTGTCACAGGCATAGGCAATGCTGCGGTTGCTGGCTGGCAGGCAGTGACTGTTGCACATTGTTGTTGCTTGCTCGCGTCCGTGTGGCTTCACTTCTTTTGCGGCCTCATTGTGGACGCGCGGACGCTCACACCGACTGACGAAGATGTCGACGATAACCGCTGGCATTTCTGCTGATGCAAATGTTGCTGAAGCTGCTCCCATGTTGTTGTTGTTGTTGTTGTTGTTGTTGTTGTTGTTGTTGTTGTTGTTGATGCTGATGATGATGATGTCATTTATTTGTGATTTCTGCTGCTGCTTGTGTCTTTTCCGCTGTTGACTTTGACAGGCGACACATTTGCGCCAAACCGAGAACGTACCGTGGCATGTGAGTGTGTGTGTGCGTGTGTGCCTTCATGAAGGGCGCCCTTGAGTGGCTACTTAAATATGCTCTCTTGCATATTGTTTTACAGCACACACGCACACAGAAAAAATGCTTTTCCGAAACAATTTTGTCGTTGAAGTGATTTTTTGTTTACTTTCATGTGCCAGAAAAAAAAACGAAGAAAAAGAAGAAGAATGGAAAAGATGCTATATTTTAATGGGCACACTCAAGCAGGGTACTTCAAGCTTTGCAGTCCAATTGATAAGCATCTAAAAAATGCAAAAGCTGCAATATTTTACATAAGAACACTTGAGCAGAGACAATTTTCAAAAGCTGCAATCCAAATGTATGAAATATTAATATTTCCTTTAAAGCACTCGCTCTTCTTTTTTAAAGTGCCTAGGATGAATGTATGCCCGTTGATATAAATGCCAAAAATAAAAGATGCAACATTTCATAATTATTATCCGCAATAGCCACAGCTCAAACAGAGTACTAGGGCTGTTGATTCCAGCATACCATACCATATTCATATTCGAAAAATTCGGATATATAGAGCTGAAATTTCTATAAATTACATCAATGAAAAATTTCATAATTTTTAACCGTTGAATTAGATCAGATCGTCCCTATGATCCTTTCTAATCCATAACATTTTTTAATATTTTAATTTAATGTTGCTTTATAGCAAATTCAATAAAATGTACAAATTATGAAATTGTATTATGATTGAGATAGGAATAAAACAAAGAATTGTAGATACGTAAAATGGAGAACAACATATCGTCCAGTACAGTCGCTTTGCATGAAAAATGGCTTTTGTAAAATTTTTGAGATCGGTAGTTTGAAATTTTCGACATTCTGCTGTCGGAACTTCTCAGCATGAATACCCCTGGGCAGAGCACATTCTGGCAACTTCATTTGGCACAGGCAAAGGACATCCTGTTGTTTGGTGAAATTATTATTGTGGAACTTGAACAAAATATGCGGAGCACAAACAAACCAACACCCACCATAAACAAACAAACGCAACAACAAAATGTTGTGCTGTGAATATTAAATAATTTGGTGCCATTGTGCTGCCGCCACCAGTGCCACTGCCTGCGCACCACAGTCATTTGCCACTGACACTCTGCCGCCACCAGCAGCAGCAAATCATCAAAGAGGCGCCTTAGTCGCCAAGGCAGCATCCTTGCCTTTAGCTTGTGTAAGCGTGCAGGCGTCTATTGACAAAGGATAATATCATATCTGCTCTGGACGCTATGGAGCGCCACTGTGCTGCTGCCCTCCCTCGCTGCCCGCCTGCGTCCAGGACCGACTGCTGTAAGGACAGCACAATGCACTTTTCAATAACATCTTGTGAACATGGTAATTGCGCCGCTGCGTAGGCGACAAATAGTCCAAATATTTGTGTACTCTGGCTCAGCTCGCTGCGCCTGAGAATTTGTTCATATTTTGTAAATTGCTTTGTGTGGGTTTAGAGCGCTTGCATGTGTTTGCATATGCATGCATATGAAAGCGTAACCAATTCGGCAACAGCAAATGGCATGAATTCATGCTGTGGACTCCAGACTGCAGCGCCTCATTCATTTCTCATAGTCTGCAAATACAAGTAAATTGCATGCTATGATGTGGCAAGCTTACTTCAGCCACATACAGACGCAAGCTGGGAACTTGCCACTTGCGGCGGTTCAATGAAACCATCGATTTCTCGCTGAGTCCATATAAAAAGACAACGAAATGTTGCCAGGAATAATTTTATGGAAGAACTCATCAGCTTCTTGAAGAAATTATAGTAATGAAACTGGTCTGACAGAAGTGTAAAAGAGCAAATTTCATCTGAGCAACAATAAAATAACTAGTATATTTACAATCTTGTGTAAATGGTCTTGCATCGTTGCATTTGCAAACATTTGTAGAGTATATTTTTACGCTACCTTCACAAAATATACAAAGATGCATGGTTTGGTTAAAATGCAACACATAAAACCAATAAGCACTATTCACAATCTTGTGCATTTAAGATTACAAATTTGTTTAATATTCTGAGGTGTAATTGATAAAAAAGAAAATTATTAGCTACTTGAATATTGGCTTCAATAAAGATTATGTCGAAAGAAAGCTTTAACACTAGAACTTCCGACAGGGCTAGTAGGGCTAATACATTACCAACTAGCTAGCTCTTTATGCATTTTGTTGTTGTTCGTAGCAAATCAACGTTTTTGACATTATGAAAGAAAAGTTGCCCCATTTCGTGAATTTTCGATTTTTTTACTTGGCTATATATTACAACTTGTTGCCGGCTTCGGTCAAACTTAAATTTCTTGGTTTTTTACAAGATGAGCGCTTGGTCTTAACTCCGAAAAACGTGGCACTGCTAAGTATATAAATATCGAAGCTGTTTCTTTATATTTCAATTTTGTATCCTGACATTCGACCTTGCCAGCATGTTGACAATGCTTGACCACAAGCGCTGCTCTTCGTTGAAACACCAGTTCTGCCAATAAACCAGCGATCCACAAAACATGAACCAATTAAAATTTATAAGGAAATGGTGTTGAATGACCTATAACATGGCCACCGGCAGCTGGTCACTGCCAGCAGCGCATAGCACTTTCCACTTGTAGAACATGCAACATAAAAAACTGGCTGCCACTTCACCAGCTGCGATCGTGTTGCATGCCGCTTTTTTATAGCTTTGTACAACTACAAACAAGCTTACAAAAAGAGTTTTGTAGCCAAGAGGCAGCGAATAGAAAGCGCTTTGCGCAGACCGGCTGACATTGTTGTGGAGCAGCGTAAAGCCCTTTCATTCCGCGTTTCATTTCTTTCGGCTCCACAAAGAATGCCAGAGAATTCCTGGAGCCTCATAAAAGTGTTCCAAAATGGCATGTAACCGTCAACGACATGTAAACGTCATATTTTTTTTATGTCGCCGATCATTAAACAAAATTTTATAACCAAACATTTTTCTAGTGCGCACACGCACCGCCTGACATGGTGAAAAAGGGAGGGCGGACGGAGCTGAAGAAAGCCCGCAGACAAATGGCGGATGCTCGCTTTCCCTAGACAGAATTCGGCTCACGGCTCATGCGTTTCACTGCAAGCTGGCTGTTATCTTTTCGACGCCGGCCCAGCAGACCACCGACACTTGTGAGCGCCTGCTCCGCCTTGGAGCTCGCTGGTGGCAGTGCCAGTAGTTCGGAACATGCTGTTTTCGTGTTGTGTGCTCTCCTGGAGCAGCTGCAGGCCCGCGACGATGTTGCATAATAAAACTGTTTGTAGCATTGTGAATGCGTAAAATTGTGGAGCGCTGGCATTGACTCATTGGGCCGTAAATCTAACCAGCAATAACTTCGTGTGGCCCACATGGTTTATGGCCCATGGACAGTGTTTGGGGACACGCTTCAACAGCGCATATCAATTGCCTGGGCGTTGCCGTTGGCAAATTATTTGGCAGCCGCCGAAGATGCATCATGTTCCTGCACTGGCGACCTTACAAAGTGTGTATGTTGCATTAAGAGTTCGTAAAATGTGTCCACACTTAAGTTCTCCAGGCTCCAACCAATTCAATCTATAATCATGCAATATTCAGCAATATTGCACCTTACTCTTTCGATCGAAATTGAACTCCATTGTTATTGAAATATAATTCAAACTCAAATCAATAACCAGCTAAGTGCGAGTCACTTTGGGTTAGGTTTTTCAGATAAAAAATACAAGTCTGAGAAATAAAATTCTTTGTAATCTGAAATATGTATTTAATTGTAAGTGGACATCAGCACGAAAACATGAAAAGAGCCGACTACCACACATTTGGCAATAAATTTAGCTATCCCTTGTTAATTCCTATTCATTTCATTATTATAAATTATACTAACCAAATCCCGTAAAACGAAAAGTAGGATATATTTTAAATTAACCTTTTCGAACTTTCATAAAACACGTTCAAGGGTTCAAAAGTAGTCGAAATTTCCTTTTCTCCTAATGTACATATTGGTTTGAGAGTGAATTGAGAATACGCTGGCTACTTGAAATCAATACAAATAGCATTATTTCTATTTCGCTACGTTCCTATTAATTTTGAGCATTTTGAGCCGATTTTTGGAATCCGCTTTTATTCTTTTACTATGAACAAGAAATTTCAAAAGAGTTCAAAAACGCTGCTTTGATTTTCTGAACTATCATTTAACCTTTCACTCCGGTGCCGCATATACCCGGCTAATGTCTCGATTGTGGCGTGCAACGCGGCAGTAAATCAATTTACACATTTATAAAAATCATTGAAATAGAAATTTTAAAATTAAGTGCCTACACTCGAATTAAGCTGTCTTCAGTGGGAAGAGTCACCCTCAGTTTTGTGCATGTCAGACTTCAACTCAAACCCGATAACTGCACTCAAAAGTCACAATATATACAAATTCGATTTCGATTGTTTGCAAATTTCATTTGTTTCGCTTGCAAGTTGCGCTGCAGTGACGTAGCCCTTGTTGCCCGTTCCAAACGGGGCTCTTTTATAAAAATGTATCTCGAACCTGCGCGCCTGCCGTTCCATTGCACGCCCTCCCCCTCGGCGCATTCGCTCTGCATGGGATGCATTTCGCCATAGATTCTTTTATGCTCTAACGGAAACTACCCATTACCGTCCAACTGCGCTGGCGCTCGCCCTTAAACTAACCGTTATCAAGTGGCAAGTGGCAGTTGCAGCGGTGGCTTGCGTGCGCCCGCTCTCGCATATCGCACATGCGGGAAATCCGGGTAATTCGTTGGCCATTGTTGCCGCTTTGTACGGCAGGCGCGCATTTTCCACACTCGAGTGCGTACTACGCACACACACACACACACGCACACATGCAACCGCCTGGCAGTCCGGCGCTGTTGTTCAAGCGTATTTTGCGTGTTTTAATCCTGCTGCTCAGGGGTTAGCGATTTTTAAGTCCCTGACCAAGTTCCGGTCGACGCTTCGGACACTCCGTCGTGCCGTTTGCGGTGGCTGCCAAATTGAATTGTGCAATACGGGGTTTATTGCTGCTGCTTGCGGTGATTGAGTGCGTTCGGCTACTTGAAGCTTGCATCGTTGATGCTTATTTATGGCATTGCTGCATCATTTGCCCGCTGCAATTCGATTGACTGGGATTGATTTTATTCGATTTTCCAGCAGAATTGTTTAATTAATTTAAAGCAATGCATATTTAAACTATTTATAAAGCATTCAAGTTTAAATTTTTTCTTTATTCATTTAAGGGGTTTGCACAGTTAGAATTTTAAACTATAACAAATATATATATTATATAACTGAACGAAAGTTTTTTCCCGTTGATAAATATTTTCCATTGTATAAACAATCAAAGGTCGAAATTTTCATAAAAGATCTAAATTTTTTTGAAAAGCCGCCACAAACAGGAGACTGGATTCCTACTTAAAATACAATCTACGAGGGAAGTTCAAAATATTTTGGGTATCAGTATGAAAAAACAAGGAATTGAGTTCAAATATTTTTATTTTTCAAAGTAATCCCCAATAGCCTCAACACATTATTATATACATATTGAAATTATCTATTCAATACCCTGTTAAAAAAAATGTAACTAAAAAATCAGCTCAATATTTATTCAACCGCTCACGGCTCTGAAAACATTGGAAAGATTCAAATCGGTTCATCGATTGATTAGCAAAAAAATTGGAAATATTTTTTTCTGCGCAAGGGAACAAACCAATTTTCTTTGAAAAAATAAACCCGAAAATTCTTTTGTATTCGCTTTTGAGAACCACCCTCAGACCCCGCCTCACGTTCCGTATTGATGAACTAATCTTTTGGCAAATTGTCACATGACACGCTGCAACATAACGCGAAATTGCTGTGGCCGGAGCAACAACAACGTGATGAAATCATTAGAATGCAATGCCAGTGCAACAGCAACAACAGAATGAAGCAACATAATAAGCATTGCTGCTGCTGCTTTTGAAATACGCTGTTGAAATTGGAGTGGCCTGGAGTGGCCAATTTAAAGGTTACGCAGCATGTTGCAACATCGAGCGTGCTGCAGGCAGTATTTACGAAAGTGATAAAATCACAAGATTAATTTGTGATTGCTTCGTTTAGGTGGTTGTTGTTGTTGTCGCGAGGGTCGCAAAATTTTCAATTTTTCAAAGCGCGTTCCGAAGTGCATTGCTTCATTTTTCCAGCTCGCGGCACGTGCCGCCCTCCACGCATGTGAGCTGCGCTGAGTTGCTGCAACAGTACAGTAATGACTGTTGTTGTAGCAGCAAGAACAACAAAGGCAGCACGTGAAAGTGTGTCGCGATTAAATTTCAAATATGTACGAGCAAAAATTTTAACTTCCCTCTACCACGGAAACTGTGAAAAGTGAGTGGTATTATATTTATGCATGTGTGTGTGAGTTTTTTTTACAGTGGCGCAAGCAGACTTTTTTTTCAGGGTTTTCACTAAAACTGGTGCATGGCTAATGCATTAATTTAAGCGATTTATATGTTTTAGTTTGGTATGCAATTGAAAAAACCGATTGGGACAATTGTGGTTAAAAAATCGATGCTTCGGCTAAACTTTTACAATAAAGCAATATGTACTATGTACTAATTTTAAGCGATTTTCTGCTATGACGAAGCAATTCTCTAGAATTTCTCACAAATTCCAAAGGCACAACTATTCAAACTGTGGTTCAATCTTCAAGTTCCAAATTTAGGGGGTTTTACAACACCCAAAAAATGCCCTTTTATGTGTCAATGCTTTGTTGTGTCACAAGTAATCAACGCTTGCGATCGCTGCCACGCCAAGCGCCAGCCTGCAGGCTTTCTTAGTAACCAAAAAGAGTTTCAACTAAAAGTATTGTCCTTTGCTAACTGGGATACATGTGCTTGCTTTTGTGCTGGCTGCAGTTGGGCAGGGTGACCTTGCGGGGTTGATTGTGAGGGTGTATTGCGGTATTGGCAATACACTTCCACCCCCTTTCGTCGACAGAACGTGCGCTGAGCGACGTTGCATAATTATATGGTTTCTCCGTTGCGCCTTGAGCGGTTTAAATTTGTTACATTTTTCACGAAGGATTCAAGCAAACGGCAGAACAAGAATATCGCCACACTTTGACGCAGATAATCAGCTGAGATTACAAGGATGCGCTTTGGGATTCGGAAATATGGGATTTGCCGTTGAAAGCCTGGGAAAATATTTGCAAGAAATAAGCTGCTAATCTTGAAGAAGAAATAGATTTCCAAAAAGCAACAATGTTCGCCTGTCATAATTTAAAAAATATGTTTGATTGTTTTTTGTTTTTGCTTTTTTGTAGATGCTGGCAATTGGCAAAGTCTGCGGCGAACGCCAACGAAGCGGGAGCATTGCGCAAAACCAACAATGGCGCAGATTTTTGTTGGCAACGGCCAGCGTCGTCATGCCGCAATAAAAAGCATATGCACACACACACTTGCAAGGCAAGCACATATATTATGCTGCATTTATGACAGCAGCCAAAACAGCAGAGCCTGCAAGCTGTCCGCCAACACACGCACACACACACACATATGCACATGCACACAAATAGCTCTGGCATTTGAAAAGCTAAAAACTAATTCGAAACTCAAAGCAAGAAATATGGCGTCCATTAAAGAAATTAAATTTCGCCCCCGGTCCAGTTCGCTTTGTGGGTTTTTGGTGCGCTCCTTTTTCTGGTTTGCTCCTTCATTACTTACATATTTTGATATGCACATAAATTATAATATTTTCACTTTATGGCACTTGCATTTTAATTAAGTTGCTAGCAACTTATTTTTTAGTTTTGCGCCTGTTGACAAGATTGCTACACAATGCCAGCAACAATTGCTGATAAGACTGATGTCAAGCAAGCGTTCAATTGTCACCGTCTCATATTTCTCAACTAAAAGAGCTGTTCGTTTGATTTTCTTGTTGAAATATGTTCTTATCTAATGTCCCCTTAAAGAAGGGCAAAGCATCTTTTCTGAAGATATTTACTTGGTAAGTACAACATTTTTAGTAGTTTACATGTTCATGTTGAAAAAAGTGCTACAACAGTTTTGTGATTTGTTTATAATAACTGGCCGCTCAATTGATAACTTTGACTCGTACCAAAGAAAAGGCTCATTGACAGAACGGAACAGATTTCAGCAATTTTCATTATCTTAGAAGACTGCCCATTTTATTAACAGCTCCAGCACTCATCAAAATTACAAAATGGCTACTAGTAATATCGATTTCATACATTCAAAATAATTCATCATCAAACTAAATCATAGCACAGCACTGCATAATTTCCATGAGCATAAAAAATAGACAGTATCTTCTCATTTTCGTCAATTTCACGTTCGTGCACTTCTCATAGCAACTTTATTGTTATCTAGCCAAGAGGTTCTTCTTTAAGTGCCAAGCAAGTATCTTTCTGCTGCAATTTAAATGTAGAGTCGCCCACTTATTTCTGAAAAGCTGTGCAGTAGCTCAACGCTCAGTTCAGCGCGCCATCTTAAGCTACTTCGTATTCGTCGATTCAGATTAACCCCACTCAAATGTCAATACTTGCCACACAAATGCACAGCTCGTTCCGGCAGCCATTTTCTCCGAGTTGGCAGCGCTTTCTTCAGCTTCAGCTTCACTATTTTTCTGAGCAGTGCTCGCAAAAATTTCACAGAAATTAGTTATGCAAACAATGCACATCTGCCATTTAAACTTCAGCTTCTTTGCTACTTCCTTCCTAACAAGCGACGCGCACTTCCGCTGCGCCAAGGAACAAGCATTAGCATTAGAGCTGCAACAGCGACGCGAGTGGGCGATACGCGAGTTTATCTCGCGGGACATTGCTCGTCGTCGGCGATATGTAGAACCTGGTGGCAAGGCCGTGCCGTGCAACGTTCCTGCCATTGGAGCGCGTCAAAGCTGACGAGCGCTGCTATCGCTGGGCGGTACGTGATGCACTTACAGGCAAATCAGTGCAGCTTCAGCTCTGAATGTGCCACTCGCTCCGTGCGGGCGCAATCACTGCCGTGTTTCCTCGGCTGCTCTCGACTCGATGCTCTTTAAAATGCCATCCATAACAAAGGATTTAAATGAGCTGCCATTTCGAGTCTAATTGGAAAGTCGTTGGTTGTTGAATCAATCATTGCGCCGTAACGAGCTGCCATCAATCTGAAGCAGCGGCATCCTGGGATTGCATCTTTTCCAAATGATTTTTAATATTTCCAATGCTCCTTTCCGGCATTGTTTTTGGTTTGTATGGCTTGACCCACGCTTTTGAGCTGATTAAGTGCTTGGAATTGAATGCTTGCACACACACTTAGCCACCACGCATTCGATTTGTAATTGTATTCGATAAATGTGCGGTTTCATATACCGCTTCCTGTCACTCTCCAGCATCGCCGACACACCCGCCTTGGCATGCCACACTAATTCTTTTAGCATATTTCCCTTTTGACGTCATCGCGCAGCAACCACTTCATCATCATCGATCAAAGGCTTTTGATGGCTTTTCTATGTATGCATGCACTCGTACACATTCGCTGTGGATTCCTCTCTTTGATAAGCGTATGAAATTTAATTAGTTTCCTAAACGTTCGCCATGCGCTTTTGCCATGATCTCAGCGGTCCGTAAATGGAGCGAGACCAATGTCTACATTCGAATTGATTTACTTGCGTTGCTAAATCAAATTTGACGTTTGTCATGCAAATGACAGCGACTCAGATAGGGAAAGTTTCTATTGGAAGTGAGATTTCTATAATGTTTCAAAAATGTTTTTGATTTTACTAAAACCGGAAAATCGAAAAAACTGTTGTTTGGGATTGGAAAAATTGCGTGCTGAGAATGCGAATGTGAAAATTAATTAACCTCTTCTTTTGGCTAAGCCGGTCTAAAAAATTTGTTCGAACATAATATGGTTTAAAGATTTGAATAAAATCGTTTTCCAGTTCTCAATTTCAAAAACCAGAAATGCTTCAGATAGCGATCTATCGAAAACTGTTCATCAATTTATATGAGATTTAATTGGTAGCTAATTTAGGCTTATCTGCTTACTGAAAAATTAAATCATAATAAACTAGCATGAAGTAAATGCCGGTCACAATATCTGTCCAAACTCCGCATCTAATTGCGCCTCTTGAGATCTTGAGTTCAAATTTAATAAAACACCCACCAGTTTCTGTTCATTTTTCGTTGTTCATTTAATAGAAAAAAGAGCATAAAAAATGTATCGAACCTCACACAAAGTTAACAAGCATTCAAGCAACACACTCGTTCATTGTCTCATTCAATTAAGCAAATAAAGCACAATCAAATCTTAATGTGGCACTTTATTACAACAACAACAATAAAAACAACAACCACATGCACAGTAACCACAAACACAACACTATTAATCATTTATCAGCCAAACAAAAGCCAAACAACAATTTTTGTGACAGTTTCAAATGCGATCTCAAACAACCGCCATAACCGATAAATGACAAAGCGAAGTGCCATAAAGCGCTCGTTCCATGGGCAGTGAGACAGTGCGGCAGCCACCCACCAATATGTGGCACAATCAATAAAAAAGAATAACCAAAGCGATAGAGAGCAAAAAAGTTATGCCTTAACGTAGCGCAGAGAGCTCGGCCTGAAGGTAGGCAATTAGAAGCGCCTGACCAGCGAGTGACCGGGTTGACGGCGGCAGCGTGGACCACAAAAGATAAAAGTGTGTGTGTCACAAAACTATTCTTTTGTGTGTAATTATGCACAGGGAATGTACAACATTTTCAAATCCGAAAAGCCACACACGCGTCATAAGGGCTCACACTCACTCACACACACACACTCGAGTGACACTGTGAGTGGTTGCGCAACACTGTGCAATGGACCACTGCCACCACATGCAGCCGCATTAGGCTATAAATTAAATATCGATAAAATAGACTTTAATAGAAACGAATTCTAAAAAGTAATAATGCCACAAGATAAACATGAAGTAAATATGGGTCATTATAGCGGGCACCCCAGAGCGATAAGAATGCACGCCAGCGAACGCCTCTTCAAAGCCAGGCCGAACTGATCCCAGTCAGGCGGCAAGGCAGTCCCGGCCCATTTGAATATCGTTAACGCAAATGGGCGCAAATGAAGTATCGCGTTCGAAACCGGAATTGCCGCAGTTACGTCCGTTGAAGCTCGCACCACAAAAGCCAATCCCTCGCAAGTCGGTGCTTGGCATGATGGCACCGCGCAGCAGAATATGTCCGCTCCACATTCCGTATAATTGGCTATGCGGCTTATTTGTATGCAAGTCGCAGCGCCAATAAGTATGCTTTGCTTTGTGCCACTTTTGTTTATACTGAAATTGTGGAGGCACCAGGGCTGTAAATCTGGTTAGAAGCGAAAAACTTTTTCAACGAACTATGCAGAATATTTTTCGGATTGAATGGACTATGGAAGCTAACCATGATAATCGAAGCATGATAATTTTTCTAACTGTTGAACTGAATAGATTGAAATTCTTAAAATTTTTTAAATGAACTCCCGAATCATATTACAGAAAATTAATTTTTCATTCAAACCGAATTGTTGAACTGTGTCGATCGAAGCTCTTTTGATATTTCTAAAAAATCAAACCAATTCCTGAAACAATCCAAATAATTTTTTTCTACAACTGCACCGAACCTTTTTTATTTTTCTGACCATATTTTATTTAAATTTTCCATCTTACTTTCTCTGTTTAATATATATCAATCTTTTCAATCAAACCAACCCTATTTATTCAGTAGTTCTAACGAGCCATTACTTTAACTGAAACAATTCATTAAATTTGTCTGTTGATTCAATAAATCTTTTGATCCGAAACATTTGAAATGTTCAGATCAGACCGAACCACTTCTCCGACCGAAATGGACAAGTTAAATTTGTCTGCAGAACTCAGCTATTTCTTGAACTAAGTCAAACATAATAAGTTTCATTTCACTGCTGAATCAAGCGCGCAGTCAAAAAGACTTTTTAATTGAGTTTCAAGAAGAACCATTTAAAACTACTTGTCAGGAAACGCCACTTTTTTTATGAGTTTGCAGCCCTGGCTAAAGCAGATGCATAGAAAACGAAAACAAAAATAGCAAAAGCCGAAAGAAGCAAATAAAAATATGGCGAATATGTGCAGAAATCGAAATAAATATGCACAAAATTTCATTTTAATAACAAGATTTGCGCGTGTTTATTTTTTTATGAGATTTTCCGGCATATCCTGCAGCGCTGCGTAGCCGCCTGCTGCTGGCAGAGATGTGGCACATATAATGTGCACTTGCGGCACATTTGTCGTGCCACTTTATGGGCCAAATAAACCGCATGTGTGCATATACAATTTGGAGCACTTTTTGAATGTGGGTGAAGTGAGTTTCAGAATGTGTGGCAAGAGAGAGGAGCGCATGCTGGGTACATTCAAAAGCGGTTTATTGTTGAAACAAAAGTTGGTGAATTTGCAGAGTGTTTTAATTTTAGAGCGTTGATAATTTTTGCATTCAAATTTGCAGTTTCTAATTTCTGGACAATTATAATTTTTTATAGTTTTAATTTATGAGCCTCTACTGTATTAACATGAAAAGTGATAATCGTGAAAAGGAATAAACTCTGGGAAATTTCAACAGATAAAGCTACTACTTCCATTTTCGATATGTTTTAAGCGTATGCTTTTAAAGCAGTTTATTTTAATTTTTATATCATTTGCTTTGCTAATAATTTTCGAATAAAATACTTTCCCAAAGTTGTTCTTCTGCTTGAAAATGCCACAAGAGCTGGCAATGCAGTAACAAACTGGAAATCTGATGATTAAATTTTGCTTTTCGAGTAGCACGATATTTTAAGCTTGCCACAATAGCATGTGGCGGGCATGTGGATGCAGGAAGTGCGTGCCACAAGTTGCATGTGGCAGCCATTTTAAAGAAAACCATTGAGCAAAAAGTGAGCTGAAATCAAGCACAAAACAGGAAACGGCAAAAGTACCAACAAACAACAACAACAATGGGCGGCAGCACATCAGCCAGGAAACTACTCTTAATGTTGGCACAAAACAAAGCCACTCGCCTGGAAATAAACGCAAAAGGTTGGCATAATTAAAGTGGACCGTAAGCTGAAAACTGCTAACGAAATGTGCTGTTAAAGTCAAGCAGCGAAAGATAGCAACAGCAACAACAACACGTGCATGTTGCAGCAGCCGAAGGAAAAGCTTGCAATTGAAGCATGAAACCAGCAAATTAATTCTTCCCCAACCTCCCTCCCCCTCTCCCACCGAACACACACACATCAATTGTACTTATTCGTTAAAGAATTGCATGCAATTTTTGCAGGGGTTGCGGCAACAACCCCCTCCCTCCCACACACAAATGCACAAGAAACAAGAAGGGAGCGTAAGTTGCAACAACAACAACAACAACAATAGGCGCAAAGTAAGGCAAAAATCAAAGGAAACACAACACACACACACATGAAAATGAAAGTTGTGCTTGTAAGGGCCAGCAACTACACACACACATGCATACTTTTAGGCTTAAAAGCGCAGAGTCTAAAACAAATTAACAAAACCATACAAAGCAACAACAACAACTCGTGAACATGTTGTGCAAATTTTGCAACGTCTTATTGCGATAAGAATCGCTCATATAAAAACTTTCAACAAAATTGCACGCAAATATTTAAATTTAACTACTTCCCCCCTTGCTACCCCAGCCAAATGCTGCCGTACTATTTGAAAGCAGAGCAGAAAAAAAAAACAAAGCAGACAAGCTTGTGCCAACACACACACACACTGATATCTTCAAGGGAAGTTGCTGCCCCTAAAAGCGTGCAACGCATTGTTGCATTTAGAACATACAAGCAGGCAGGCTGGCAGGCAGACAGATGGCCGCTCGCAATACAACAAAAAGGCTGTACCCACTTTAATGGCTCAAGTTTGTGTAATAAAAATTGCGCTGCTGCTCGTCTTGCCCGCGCACCTCTCCAAGACCGTCGCCCGACTTCGCCTGGCAAGCAAAACAATGAAACTGTGCCACGCACTGCGGCGTACTTTTTATAGCGGCAGCAGCCGGCAGGCCCATCGTTGCCAGCTGTTTCGAGATGCAAGGCCTTCCCGCCGTCCCTTCTGCCCACCAACAGCGACGTTTACTGACGTGCCACTTGTAGAATTTATTAGCCGTGCGGAGCAAGAACCCGTTTCGCCGTGCTGCCTCACTCGCAACGAGGACCTTGATTAGCTGCTCAAGGAACACAGCCAATCGTTTATAAAATTTCTTCTTGTTTTCCTCAACTGCTTTGCTTTATAAAATGCGCATGCTTTCGCTGATTATTTGCAAAATTTCGAGCATCATTGATTTCATTGATGCTGCTGCTGCTGCTTGCAGAGAAGGGCAGCGACGCACTTGCGCTGCTAAGTGGAATAAATAGAAATGCCGCTGATTTGATGGGGTTTTAGCGTGGCAGCAATGCAAGGGTAGGTCGCATAAATTCGTCAATTACGAAAAGTGATATTGAATTTGAATAAAAGGGATGAAAAAAACTTGAGAAGTTTGAAGGATTTGCATGAATTTATTATGCTTATTTAAGTATCTGATTTGAAGGAAACGTCTTTGAAGAGGGGAACAAATTTTGTAGGCAATGTATTATATATAAAGGGAGAAGATTTTTAACTTCTAACCTTCTAAATCTTGTAAGCTTTTTTGAAGATTTTCAACTACGTACCTTTTAAATCTCTTAAACTTTTTAGACTTCTAAAAGCAATGTTATCATATCGCAAAAAGCTTGGCATACTTTCCATAGTTAACAAGTTGAAGGATATAAATTATTTGGGAAGAACATAAGACAAATCTGTCGTATTAAAATTGTTTTAAATTGGAAACTAATTGAGGTAAATTTTCTGCGTGAGAATTAGGAAAAATGATGGAACCGTCTTCTTAGAAATTTATCGTAAGTATTCCACCCTCGTAATGGTTAAGGGGAGAATAAACTAAGTACTAGCCAAGCTTATATAAGCTAACTACTTTTAAATTTGAGTATTTTGATTCGTTATAAATTTAACAATTTTCAAAATTATTAAAAAAATTATGAGTACCTTCAATTATTTGCATGAGGTTTATAAAATTTAATATGAATGAATTCTCAGCAGGAAGTTAGAGCAATATCGCTTTAAAAGCAGTATTTTACTAATTCGAAAACAATTCAACAATTTTTCTCAGGTCATTAGCTTTAATAAGGTGTCTTTAGAACACACAAACATTTTCAAATTTGTCATAAATTGGTGAAGGTGTATTTTCAACTTTTCCCTTTATCCTACAAAGGAAATACTTATATTGGTATATAATTTCTTTTATGTTTCCCCCTTATTTAATATTGGCTGTTCATACCTAGAAAATCTGTAAATGATGCATATTAAAATCTCATTGGAGCTTCATATAGCTTCAAAAGCATTCCTAAATGCGCATCAAATATTTATGACAAAGCAATTTTCTTTGCGAAAATGCAACAACAACAGCAAGACGAAGCGATGGCATGCCAAAGCAAACAAAGACTAAAACATGCAAAAATGCACAACAAGCTAGCAAAAGGAAGCTTCGACTTCTTTTAGCCTGGCAGTGCACTGCAGCACAATTTATAATTTCATTCACTGTGCAACAACAACAACAAAAGTAATAATAACAAATCTGCACAGCGTCTACAAGCAACAAACATAGCAAATTCAGCAGTTTCAAGCTGCTCATTCCAGCCTCATAAAAAACGCTGATATCGAGCTTTCAATTTTGCCGTGATCTATTTTTTGAGTGTGTTTCCTTTTAATCCCTTTCTCTTAGCGCTGTTTGAACATTTTTGTTCGTCGAAGGTTACACACTGAGGGAGCTGCCCCCAGCGCTCACAGCAGCCCTTCTCTGCAGCGTGAATGAGACTGACTTACACACATCTTCATTTGCTGCATGTGCCTGGATGTGTGTGTGTGTGTGTGTGTGTGCATCCGTCCCACTTGACTTTGCTCATATCCTGTTTGTGTGCTTATTTGATTACGTGCCTTCATCGTTGTCGTCCTTGTTGTCGTGCTCGCTTCATGTTCTTTTTGTACTCCTTGCTGCTGTTGTTGCCGTTGTTGTTGTTGTTGTGAATGCAATAGTTATAATTTTTATGAGATTTTGAGTATATTTGCTGAGGGAAACACTATTTGCACATTTGCAAGATTTTCATTTGGTACGGACCCACAGCGCAGCATGCATGAAAAGGACTTGGAATAGTGTCTCAAAGCAATAATTGCCAGTTATTCGATTATTCATAGAGGTACCGAATTTTAATATATGAAATACATAAGGTGATTGCAAGAAATATCTAGAAACTAGGTCCTAACGATACTATCTATATATGAGCCGTTCATTTTGAAAGTGGGGTAAGTCCACTTTCTGTTATTGCGAGATATTTCTTTGTTTACATTTCACTCTCAGTGTCACTACTATGAAGAGCTAAAACCTCCATCTCCCAAATACAAGAATCTCAATTTTTGTTTACTATAAATTGTTTACCCAGAGAAAGATCATAATAAGTTTTATCTAAAAATGCCATTATCTACATTTTTGTAAAAAATGGACTTACCCCACTTTCAAAATAAACGGAATTTTATGAGATCCCCTATCGTGGACCTTCAGTGGTGGACCACTTTGGAAATCACTGATCTAGAGAAATGCTTTGAAAGCCAAAAATTAATCTTAGCATTAATTGTTCAATGAGATATCGAATAATTGCTTCAGATGGGTCTAAAAGAATTTAATTTCAGATTGATTTGGTATGGAGCAATGTCAATAGATCTGAACAGAATCATTTGGAATACTCAAGATGTTTAGATTTCAACACACCATATTTCTAGCATCGTTCAGAAAAAGGACTACCCGCCAACCACTTAGAACTCCCGCCAACACTCATGCCTAAAGTAATCGTTGTCGCTCTGCACTCTCGCCAATCTTCAGCGCCGTCATTTTTGGCACAACTGACACAAATCACATTAAGGACTCTAATGAAATATTCTGAGATCCTTAACGAATGTGCGCGGTGATTGATTTCACGCCAAAACGATTTCAATCAGCATCTCCTTTTTTCTGCTGCTGCCGCTCGCTACCCCCAACCAACCCGCGTTCACCGCTCCGCTGCTGCCGCCCTCGACAAACTAACACGATTTCTTGCGTTTGCAGTGATTTTCCGGCTACACTGAAGCGCAGCTGGAAACCGATGTGCTCGCACATGATGATGTGCTGCCAGCCTCCGCTCCGCCCCTCTTGCTGTTACCACTGCGAATTTGCCAACAGTCGCGTTGTTGCAATGTGTTCATTTCCGTTGCAGAAAATCAACATTGATTGCAGCCTGTGAAATTGAAATATGGGTTAAAAGAGAGCACATGAAGACTTCTTAAGCCGCCCCGCTTGGCCTGGCGCCGGCTGCTGCTTTGCCTCACAGCCCGCCAGCCTCCGCCATTGGCGCTTGCACGCTTCGTAAGAACGAAATTCAATTGTGAAATGTGCGGGTGACAATCCCAACGACAATTTCGCCATCCCAAACGCTAGACTATGAATTATGAAAAATCAAATTCAAAATCGAAAATTTTCATAACTGATTCTGTACAGGCAGATTTCGTCATGGGAGCATGTGGCAGCGTGCTTGTGCCACATTTGTTGCAACTAATTGTGCTGGCATAAATGCGTGAGTGGTTCTTCGGTGACTGCGGTCCCTGGCCGAGAGACGGACTTGCATGCGTGCGTCTGACTGGAAATGAAGTGGAACAGATTCGCTTTGGTTATGACGGGCGGGTTTGTGACATTTTCAAGGGGTTTCTGCACTGGGCTTGAATTATGAGTTTGATTATAAATCAATTGCAGTTGAGTTCTTTCGCAAGAGTGAAGTGCTCTGCTCTTTTCGTGTTAGTAACGCTCTTCAGAACTGGGACATGTACGGGCATGTAGTACAAATAGTGCAATAGAAGATGCCAGTAGCCGAACTGTGCATATAAATTAGCGTGAAGACACAATTTATATACAATAAAAAGCACTTGCCAAAGTACTTGGAAAAGAACTGGTACTTGTGTCCACGGCTTACATTAGCAGTGCGTAAGCGCCTTGAGCATGAAAATCTGGAACTTAACTCTGCTTGACTAAACTAATAAAAAAGTTAGTAGTGACTAAAAGCTCGGGAAAAAATATAGGCTTTATATATGTATACATTTTTAAATGTATTCAGTTTAATTTCACTTCAAAAAATTGTCAACCAAATCTGTTGGCGAAAAACAACTTGAATTTTCACTAAATGAGTACTTATACACATGCATATAGCATGGGCATCCCCTGAAAAATATTATCGAATTAAGCAAGTTTTTATTTTGTCAATAAAAAAGACATAATATGACAAAAATTAGAGCAAAAAAGAAAAAGAATGTCTGCTAAAACTCGTAAAAATTTTAGTCAGTCGAAAAATTTTAAAAGTAAGTTTTGCGGTTTCACCCATCACATTTTCCACCATAAAATTTGCGGCAAAAAGTTCCAATAAGATATCTCAAATATTAAAGAAGAAATAAAGATTTTCAAAGCTTTTGGAAAAGAACTCAACGCTAGAAGAAAGAGATCAACATTTCTTACAAAAAGTTAAGGTGAACCGCAATTCAAAACAGCGCTGAAACCTGCCCAAAGATGTCTCATACCTGCCTCCAGCCAGACAGACAAACAAAATGGCGCACAGGTAAGCAGGATTAAAATAATTACTATTATTAAAATTTAGTGAAGCGACAAATTAGAAATGCCCTCAACTGTTAATAATATGTAAAATTGAAGAAGGCAAATGCGCGCAAATATAGTATCGCCGATTTATGTGCGTACGCTCAGCTGTCAATTGCACCAACTGACAGAACTTATCGACGAAACCGGTGCAAAGAGCACAAGCAGCGGAGACATTAAAGCCGGCGGATTAAAAAAAAGTTTGCCGGCATTGCCCAATGTCAAATTCGCGCGTAAATTGCGCAGCCAAATGAAAGTCCTTCGACGAGACGAGATTCTGCAAATAAATTAAAATATTTAATTCCAGCTTTAATTAATTGCACGGCAGGCAAGGATTTTTGCAGCTGAAGGCAAATGGAAAAGGATTTGGTGCAAATTTAAGTAAAAAGCGGCAGCTTTAAATTCGAGCAGGTTCCAGGCTGCTGGAGTAGCAAAGCCAGGTAACATATGGGCCACGTCGAAGCGTGCCAATTGAGGGCACTTATGTGTAGCACACACAGGCATGCACACACACACACACGCTCTGTAACAATGTAGCAGGATAACGTGTGAAAAACGCATTCAGGCGTGCGTGCCTGAGCTTATGATTTGCCGCCAGTGCTGGCCACTCCAATGGCAGCCAGCACGAGCAGCATGCAGAATTTTCGGTCAAAATATGCCGAACGCAGAAATGCGCTGAATCGGAAGACATGGACAGCAACTAGTCACCTGGAAATAATATATTGCCTTGCCCTAGGTTGGCTCGAGTTGGCTGAATGGCTGGCATCTGTTTTTCAGGATCAGCGCAGCAGCTTCCCAGCGCAAAAGGATTTTTCAATGGCTGCATAAATTTGCTAATAAATTGCGGCTCTATTGATTTCGATTTTTCACAGCAGCTGAAGCGAATTAAAGTTGGCATTGCAAAAATCAAGGCAAATCAAATTAAAGCTCGCTGAAATTGTTTCTCTCTCTCTCTCTCTCCCTCTCACTCTCAGGGCATATAAACTGTTGCAAGTTATCGTTGTAAAGTTGTATTTAATTAAAAAAGTTGCTGAGTTTACTTGCATAAAACCGCAGATACGCACACACACACACACAGGCGCATATAAAAACTTGCATGCATGGTTATGTTATGCTTGTGTGTGGCTGCTGGCTGGCAAGCGCTGTATCATGTACGCGACTGCGCTTGAGGGCTGCAATTCTTGGAAATCCTTTGGAAAAAGCGTTGCTCAGCATTTCATCATTTTGTTTTTACCTTAATGACTGCCAAAATGCACAATCTTCCAAAAGCAAAAGCAACAAAAATGATCATCCCGAATAATGCATGTGTCTGCGAGCATAAATCGTTTAACCTCGCTACGCCTAGACACACCGACTACTACCTGCCTTTTTTAATTGGCCATTTTCACTTTTATTATGGCATTTTCACAAGTTATGGCATGTCATCGCATGTCAGGGTATTTCGTTTTTCCGTTGCTGTCTTCTCTTTTTGCATATTCGGCTTTTTAAAAGGGGGCTGGCTTGCATTACTATACTGTCATATCGAGCACAGAGTTGCCACAGTTTTAGTATAAGGCAAAACATTAATGCCAAATTTTACAGCATATCTAATATTCAAATTTAATTTAAATATAGTTTAATTTTTCTTGGTTTTCACAATACATTTATTAAAATTTTGAATAACGTGTATCAACTTCGAATGTTTTACATTTGAAGGTTGGCAGAACTTGCCAGAAACGTTCAATTGTGAAGGAAACGAGAGAAATTTGTGAATTATTAGATATTATCAAGCAATACCAGCCACAACTTGAATGCAAATAGACCGATTTTATAAGTGTGGACTTAAAGGAAATAGCATAGGAGTAAGTCGCAGTGGATTTCAATTGCTCTTCCGACGGGCTTGATTCACAATCAGCTGTTTATTTGTTTTTGTTGATGCAGCCCTGTGCTGTACTTATACCCCAAGAGATGGCCACGTAAATTAAAACTTGCTTTCATCTGTGAAAATGAAATTCCTTACTTAACTTAAATTAGAGTTTAAATAGGCACTGTCTAATTGGTCTTGTCTTTAAAAAAAAAAATTTTTATTTAAGCATAAACTAGGTGTATTAATTTTAGGGTTACGCAAATTTAACTTTCGCTACTTTCAGTAGCATATGGCAACTAATGTCTCTCTCTCTCTCTCCCTCTTGCACTCAATACAGTGGCAACACAACACGCTTATCCTTTTGCACTTTTGTCCATCAAAGCGGATATGCAACATTACCATTTATGTTAGTTTGCCGCCTTGCCATAAGTTATTTCGTTAAAAGCACAACGCGGCGTGAAAGGACACAGCAATGCGGGCAGCTGATGGCAAGCAGGTCTACGGAGATACTACGGCATATGTGGCATTGTTTTTCACTTTGCCATTGTGTTGTGCATTCGAACCATTTAAAGGCTTTTAAAAGTCTAAACAAATAAAGAATTATTGTGGCTCAAGCACATTTCACGCCCCACTCTCCAAGCCGACTTTCCCCGCTTCCCGCATGCGAGCACTTGCTCAACATCAGACAGTCAGTGCAGTGTATTCTGAAATTGCTTTGTTTTTGTTTTACTTTTTGTGCCATCAACGCGCAGTCTAGACTGCAGACTTTGGGACAGGTACGAAACGGCCGAGCCTCATGCTAAAATTTCAGCTCTATATGTACATTGTACATGCATGCTACGTAAAGGAATAGCACTAGCACAACAACAACGTAACGTCACTATAACTGTGACTGCAACGTCACATAACCAAACGTTACGAATCAATGTGCCATTTCGAAGAGGTGATAAATTTTGCCAAACAAATTTATCACGCAATTAGTTTTAACAGCTTTTTGGGTTGCCATATTGCGGTGCCCATTAGAACGCACAGGTGTATATCTGTGTGTGTGTGTCTGTACTGGTTAGTAGAGCTTGCTGAATAATTTTAGAAGAAGCAGCATTTGAAGGTGTCAATTTTTAAGCAGAATTTAAGCCTTTTTATTGATGGCAGCGATTAAGCAGTCGGTCTGGCACTCAACAAGGGCAAGACGAAGCATATGATTTCTATATAAAAGCAGGGAGATCAGGTGCCTTTACTTCCATTAGCAACTGGAAACTATGCTTTTGAAACTGTCAAGTAGTTCATAACATCTTGGCATCACCATTACCCCCATAATCAATGTAAGCTTGGAGATAAAGCGAAAAATAACTCTTGCCAATAGATGCTACCAGGAACTCGGTAAGCAATTGAAAAGCAGAGTTCCTTTAATATATATAATACTACAGCTTGCTCTTTCTTTTTCTTTCTCTCCCTCTTCCTCTCTCTCCATCTCAGTGTGCTTTTAATAAATCGCCGTCTAAATGTTGCCAACTTAACTTCAATAATACCGATAACATCAATACTAAACCATAAAGTTGACGCAAAAATAACAATAAACCACAACCACAACAACAACAACAACAACAAAAGCAAAAGTGCCAGCCAAGAACAAAAGCAACAAAGTGCAAAAACTTTGGCACTCGGGCGCAACAATCTCGTGCGTCATAAAAGCAGCAGCAGATTGCTTGTTGTTTCTGTTGTTCTTTGCTGTTGGGGAGCATCTATTGTTGCCGCCAGTGGGGGAACTGCGGACTGCGCGGCCACGCAGCAAAGCGTGAAATAATCCTTTAAGCTGTAAAAATGTTGCATCCATAATCTATGCTAATATTTGACTTCTTCACTGTGAAAGTTTTCGTTTCGGAGCGGGTGTCACGCGTTGCACTTACACCCGCCCTCCCTCTCTATTGCTTTCTCCCTGAGCTGCTAAAAGTTTGCTCGCGCGAAAAACAAAAGATTATAAAAAATTACACACAAAAAGAAAAGTCTTTTATTTTTCGAAACTGCTGCGTTTTTCTTCTTCCTGGATTTTCTCTTTTTTGCTTCTTTTTGTTGCTTTCTTTTTACTATAATTTTTATCTGCATTTTATGAACATATTTTGTCCTTGCCTTCCGCTGCACTTTTGCAGCTTTCATTTCTTTATATTGCTCCTATTCCGCTGGCTTTCCCTTTATTTTACGTTGTGAAACAATGGCCAAAACAATGCACGCAAAGCGGAAGTTGAATTTACATACTCCTGCCGCTTCCACAATCTGGATAAAGGCGAGCGAACATTGTTGAGCAGGCAGCATAAGCAAAAACTTTGCTTATTCCTGAGGTAGAAAAGTTTTCCTCAAGTATTTCTTAATAATCGAAATTTGCGTATAGCACTTTGGGGGCTCTGCTGACCTTTTAGTGGCTAGCGAGAGAGAAGGCTTTAAGTGCAGCCGGAATGGGAGTATTTGAATTTGCTCAACTTATTTTCTGCCTGGCGGTGCATCTTGCGAAGCAAATATGATTCTGGAATTATAATAATTCTGAATTAAATATGCTCTCAATTTTATTTTACTAAATCTTAAATTAATTTTTTGGCAATTAGCATTCAATTTTGTGAAAGAAAGGCGGCAGCCAGGAGAAGTAATTTGAGCACCTGAAGAATTGCGAGCGCGATTTGGAGCCTTCTACCATCTTTAGCAGGTTTTAGAAAATTTAGAATATATTCTTTCAAGAATACTTATAACGAGCATTTCGATCATCTCAGTCATAAAAGACTCACAAATATGTTAAAACTAAATTGAAAAATTCTGTTTAGCAGCTAAGTAAGATTGATGCAAAAATCGAAGAATGTTTCAGTCCCAAAAATCAACATCCATCAGCACATCTTAAATGTTCCCATGGCATACCTGCCATCTACCAACATATGCTTACATGCATATTTTTTTACGAATTTAAATATTTATTTATATTAATTTCTTTATAATTTAGCAAAACAGCCTACACCACCTGAGAAAAGCGCACAATCCCAGCAAGTCCTAAACAAACTGAAGGCATAAAAGGCAGCACAAACAAAGATGAAGAGGCATCCTTGAGGGTTGCCACCGAGTGCTGCAGGAAGACAGGCCTCTTTCCGCTGTCTGCGCCAAAGTAAACACGCATTTATATTTGCATTTTTAAGTCGCTACGTTCAAGCGAATTGTGTTGATGCGCCTTTCCAGGCGACTCACGGTGGATTGTGTGGACAGGCGAAGAATAATTGCCAAGACAGAATAACAACAATGAAAAATCCCAGATCACAGCCAATAAAGACCGACTTATGGGCAGCTAAAATCTTAGAATATTTACGCTTGCCACTAAAAGGGATTAATTTTTACTACCACACACACACACAAACACACACACAAACACACACGCACAAATGAGCTGCATTGTATAGTTTATGTATAATTTCAATAAAAATTGCGTTTTTACAAAATCCCGTCGTCATGTTTCCCTCTGCACAGTGGCTGCCGCGCTGTAGTTTATAAAAATGCCATCAAATTACGCGCACTTCCCCTCCCCGCCTCTTTTCATAGGGACCATTTCGAAAAGCCACTCATTTTGTCACTGCCGCTGCTTTTCTTCTCGTTTATATGTGAAAATTTAAATTTATTGCCTAATTTTAATGTGAATATCTTGGCAGCTACTTCACTTGGCTACCACGCACATTTGCACCTAAGCGTGACTACTGTATCTGTATCTGTGTGTGTGTGTATCTGTGCGTGCATGCGAATGAAAGTAATGCCTGCTGGTATTTTTATGTGCTACTTAAGTAGCTCGTGTCTGCGTGTGCTTTATGCAAACCATAAAAATTGCATTCTTCTATTAAGTCTGTAAATTTTTTAATATATGTACATATTCGAAAAAAATCTCTCAACACAAATGAATCACGTTTTTTGGCGCTGCCGGTAGCACTTTTATTTTGATCGCCTACATTTAAATTGTGTTTCGGTAGGAAAAGTATCTTTATATTTTGTCGTGTTGCCTAATCAAAAAATGACAATAAAACTTCTATGGCTGCATACAAACATAGCTGTATGTATGTATGTATGTGTGTTTATCTGTTGCTCGAAAGCAATTAAAATGCAAGGCAGACACAAAAGACTCACAAATCAATATGACCGAATATTTTCTAAAAGTGACCAAATGGTTGCATTGCTTGAAGCCACTTTCAATGTTAGTTAGTTAGCTTTGGTGGTTAGTGATGAAGCGATTTTGTATGCATTTTCGATAGCTCGTAACTGCAGGCATATAAGTAGTTATAATGTTAAACATATACAAACCTTAAAGAGCTCTAGCAAAGCACATTTCTTTTCCCCAAGAGCACGGTTCCGTTCAAGAACTACCCTCTTTAGTGTTCGAATTTCAATTCTCCCCCTGCCGGTCTGCTCTTTGAAAGGTTTTGGTTGGTTGCCATTAAATTTTTTGGCATTTTGACATATATATTTGAAACCAATTCAACTAAAATTATGAAAAAATATTTCTGGACATAACCATTTCTAAGGATATTCTACGAAAAGGTATATTTATATACAAACTTAAAGTGACCTTATAAGTGTTCCCTTTTGCAAAAACTTGAATTTTAATTATATTTACAACATTTTAAAAATATGAATTTCATGAAGTATAAAAAGTAAATTTGTATCGTAAATCTAATGAGCTTTCATATATACTATTATACTTCCTAACAGATCTGTTACAATTCCGGTGCTAATTTCGATGCCAGTTCTATTCGGTTTCTGCTCTTGAGGCACTAAGCACTACTCCAAAACTCTCGATGACCTCGATTCTACCATTTGCTGTTTAACACATAAATAGAACGGTATCACTTAAAATTCCAGCGGCTGGCTGCCAAATGAACACACACTCCTCCAAAGAGGCGACTAGGAATTGAATGTACGTCATAGCATGGAAACGAATGTGCGACATATCGTTGACGGTGAGAAGGGTTGGCAGAATGGAGCGCTGTTGCAGGTACAGGCATATGGCGAGGCACACGAGGCAAGTGTCGCCATTGCTATTGCCCAGGTATGGGCCATAATTTATAATTTCAATGAGAGAGAGAGCTCAGTTCGAGTTGCGCCGCCACAATCGAAATTCTTAACCCCGACCAGCCATTAGGCTTTTTCGGTGGGGGCAATTATAGTTGTTAAAGGCTGCAGCGTGCGACGCTTGGATGGAGACAGCGCGAGTGTGTAAGTGTGAGCTGCAATGAAGCGAAGATTAATTGCTGCAACCTTTTGTTGCCGGTGCGACGGAGTGCGAGAGATATGAAATCTTGAAAATGAATCTTAACGCAGCGATACGGCATTTCTCTGTGAATGTGAACGTGTGCTCTATTGTGAGGCTGTGTGCATGTGTGTGTGTGGGGGCATGCATGAAGGGGTTTCAGGGTCTTGTGCAGCCTGAAGGTAATTTCAGGTTCACACTTTGGCAGCGTTTCGGTGTGAATTGCCTGGCCACAGCAGCTCGAATCGCTGCTGCCACTGCGTACGCAAACACGTACGAATGCGCCGCTTAAATGGCTTCGTAGGTGTCGCCGTGTCGATGCGATTACACAATAAATTTATGTAGCAGCTTAAGCCAGGCTGTGCTGTGCGTTGCCTGCTCTGCTTGTGGCCAAGAGGCCAGAGCGAGTCTTGAGTGCGAGGCAACCGAGTGGCAAGTACGGCAGGCCAGCCGCAATGAATCAAACCTTTTTTCGGCTGTCACATGACATTGAATTATGCCGTGTTTGTTTGAATTATTATTGTCTTATGCCCCCCCTCCCCCGCACACACTACTGTAACGCGCAATTAGCCTACACACTCAATTCTTCTGGGCCATTGTGCCAAGCGCTGCTCTGCCGCTCGATGAAGGTGGGCCCGAGCAGCTGGAGCTGCATATTTGTAACACGTATTGCTCTAACTGGAATTTTGATTGGATTCGAAGTTAAGCGAAAAAAGGGGGGCAGCAAGAAGTCGTGATGCTTTTGGTTGAGATTTCTGATTGTTTAAGTGGAATTGTTGCACAGTGCCGCTAATTAAAATTGCCTTTCATAATTTGATTAATTGGTCTCGAAAGCGTTCTGGAATTTCAGCTTTTCACATGTGAGAATCGTGTGGAATATGCGTTGGCGTTTAGACTAGAAAAAGTGATGGGCTATGAACATCTTTTCCTTCTACTTTTTCGACATCCCTCTCTTTTTTGTAGCATTCGACTCTTCAAATTTTGTAAATATATCATATGATCTTTATAGTAAAAGCAAATATAAAAACCATTCAATCTTAACCCTCAACTGCATATGACCGTCTACAGGCGGTCCCCACTTAAATAGTGCAGCTTAGTAATAAAATCTATAACATTTTTTCCTTTTACGCCAATGTTGCAGCTTTTCGCGTTTTTGAGAATTCGTCAGTTGAATTGAAAAAAGTGGTAAAAAGCTGAAAATAACTATTTTTTGCTGCAAGGCAGTTTTTATTTAAAGTTTTGACCTATATAGCATTGAAATATTCAACTTCTTTCTAATTTAAAGTATGGAAAAGAGAGAACGGAGCAGATATTCTCATGAATTCGTACATCCGGTTTGAAGAAATACTGACGAACAGATAGTGGCAATGAATGTTCCTTGAGTATATTAGGAGGAATTCGTTGCAACAGCATTTGCTGTCGATATTTCTATTGTTGTTTGCAAAGACAACCAAGCAGTGCATCTTGCTTCAACAAATGTAGGAGTTCAGGCGTTTGGTATAATCAGTGCGATCTAGCAACAAATCATTCGGTGTTAGGACATTCTGATCGGCCGTTATAAAATTCGTTTCAGGACAGGCAAATGTCCATCACGCCTATTTCACCATGTTCTGGATTTAGCGATGAAGAATGCATATGTTTTGCATCACCGCATAGGTTAGGTTGCGCTGGCTGCCTAAAAAGGCCACCCATGGACCATGTTGCGTCCTTAACGATACCAGTTAGAGTTCCGTTTAGGAATGGTCAAAGTAATGATCTGTCAGAATTTGGGTGTGCTTCACAAATCTCCAAAGAGGCCCGATACCCGGATTCGAAATCTGTTCGAGCCCTGAAAAGACAGACACTCCAAAACAAGTCAGACGAGTTCTAGCGAAGGCGGGGCAGGAGCATAGCATGTGTTCCAAGGTATCTCTGCTACCCGCTTCTTTGCATTTCTTGCAGCTGTCGTCGTTTGTTATACCCATCCTATGTGCATGTTCTGCTACAAGGTAGTGTTCCGTTAGTGCACCTATGATAGCTCTACATTCTATTCTTGGAAGAGCCAATATAAGCATATGTATAAACTTTTCGTCATAGGGATTTAACATGGTTTTGGAGGTCGCACAGGTGCTTAGGTTAGTGTTAGTTAGTTAGTTAATTAATGTATAACAATTTCAGCACATTGAACTTCCACGGTTTCGGGAGCACTTGTTCTCATTTCAGACAAGGAGGCAGTTTGCCGGCCAGGTCATCAAGGTGATAAAACGCCGAAAGCTTATATGCTTCTTTACATCCCATCACATGATATTAGATATGATGGTGTCAACCATTGGCCAATTTTTCGTGACAAAAGTGATAAACGGCGATGTCGCAATATGCCCTAAAGTCTGTAACTCAAACATATTCCGAAAAATGCAATATACCGTTGTGTACGACTTCCAAAAAGTCATGTTTCAAAAAATTTCACACTCTATAAAAAACATGAAATATATACATATGCTAAATTCTGTGTTCATACTAACAGTTTGCCTTAGTTGATTGGCTTTTAAAAATAAGAATAATCCAAAATAACACTTGTGTGACTTCCACACATACTTCGAATTTTTAGTGACCTACCTGCATACGGCCGCCTAGAGGCGGTGTACCCTTTTTGGAGGCTACAGGGCCAAGTAGGGTCTTGATAAAAAAAATAATAGCAGAATCGTGTTTTGTGGCCCAAATGTAGTTAGAAAGTGAATTTTAATTCAAAAAATCTCTGCTATGCAGTTGAGGGTTAATAAGCAATCATTGACGGGAAAATAAATATTGACAAATGCTCTTCACTCTGCCACAAAAGATAAAAAACCAAGCAAATTTATCTCTTAAGGCGCACACCTACAAGCAAACACATAAAACGCATCCTTGCCGAAATAGCATGAGCTTTCGCCGCCGCCTTGGGCAACAACTCTGACAGGGCACGCGTGCTGCAACAACTTCGCGCCGCTGCCAAATGCGTTATGCCACATTTTATTAATGATCAAGCGCGAAATTTCCTAAAAGTGCTCGCTGTGCATGTTGTTGTTGTTATTGATGTTGTTGTTCTTCCAATGGTGCGATAATATTTGGATTAGTTCAAGTCAATTGCATCTTTGCACTTCTTCCCCCTCCTACCGCAGCGTGCAGCGAGATAACAGCAGCGCCGCCGCCGTGTGGCCAAAGGGGGCAGCGCCCGTCCGCTACGCTGGCGCTTAATGCCGCATTAGAACATAATCAAGAGTGCACACACGAGGTCGCAGGCGCGTGCTGCTCCGCCATCAGCATTAGCGAGCGTTGGCCTGCTGCACTGCTTTTGCACTGAAACGAATCTAATGGCCTGCACGTGCTGCACTGCGGCCGCCGCAGCAGCTCAGCAGCAGTGGGTGGTGGGTGGCAGTCTGTTGGCGGGTGGTAATGGGCGACACATTAAAGGGGTGTTTTGCTTTGCATTTCTTGCATTCTAAAGTTGAGTGCCACATTTTTCATAATTTGTCAAAACTGGGCAAGATTCTTGTGCAACCAAGAAACTTGCTACATGCTTGAAAGGTACTCAGACCACTCCCCGCTTTGCTTCAGATTAGAGAGCGTGTTGCTTTGCCTAATCGTGTAAAGTGCAAAATTGTTATCGCAAACAAAATGAAGCAGAAGTATTCGAATTTAAAACATTTGTGGTCGGTCCAATAGAAAATATAATTGCCGAATCCAAGAGGTGGGGCAACTTGTCTGGCAGAAGGGTAACGAAAGAAATTTTATTTGAATAACAACAAAATATGTACATAAAGAAAAATTTTGTTAATTCTTCTTATAGACAGTTTTTTGTTGTGAAAATCAAAGATTGCATCAATCCAAAAGAGAGTTTATTTAAGTCTGCTGATTTAGACCGAATTCTGTTTACTATTCTGTGGTCATAATAGGCCTGGTTTAGCTGATTCTCTATTAAGAAACTACCAAGCATTTCCTAAAAGTGCAGTGCAGTTTGGCGAAAAAAATAACGAAATTGTCATTATTGCTAAAATCAAGCGGAATTGATTGGATCACTTCGACGAACCTCATAAAAAATATTATCGTAGCAAAAATATAAATTTACGATATTTCCAATCTTTGCAAAAAAACCTTAATTTCAGAAAAAATATAAATTAGAAAAGATAGTCAAATTCCAAATGTATGCTATTTATGGCTATATCAAAGACATATAGCAGAAGCAATTCACCAAATTTTATCCCATAGATGGCGACTCTGCTACCAATAATTTTCCAAAGCCATTCCCACAATACAAAAATAGACATTACGACTTAAGGAAAAGCCTAAGAGTATGTTTACGCCTTAAAAAGCGACATGTAATTAACATTTCCTGTAAGTAGTCTGACCAGCGGCATAACATATCGAAACAACACTCAACACTTCAATCCTTATATGTCCAATACGTCCAATACGGCAAAGAGCATAATTACCTTGGGACATCTGGATATGTGCCACGCCGCATCTCACACATGCTTGAGCCCGTGTAAATGTGTACGTACGTTGGTGACGAAATTCGGCTTAAATGCGCACGTGATACGATTTCCAAAAGGCCGACGACGATGGGCCACATTTCTGCCAGAGAGCACGGCCCCTTGAGGTGCCTATAATAAAAAGGCATATTTGAAAATTTCAGCACGGTGAAAAAATGTTAATGTAATGCGGGTGCCATTATCGACAGCCCATACGACATGCACACATACACACAGACTCACGGATATCCCCACTAGTGATGGCACGATTAAGCGAAAAATTTATATTAGTCGGTTGTTAACTTTCGGGTAACGCTTAACGTATTTTCTCTTTCGATTAATCCAGAAACTAGCCGATTAATTCTAAAATAATCGAAAGAAAGTCTTCACTGCTAAAGTAATACAATTTCACATAAATAATAGAATGGCTTCTTCCTATACGAAGCGAAGTTTGAAAACATTTTTCAAAAGAAAATGCAACGTTGGTTGTGCCACTGATAGCGAGTTTGATTTATGGGCTCACTATAAAATTTGAACGAACAAATAGGAAAGAAAAGACAATGACTTTACATACATATCCTCAAGACGAACTTAGCCTTCTTTCTCAATGCTTCGGTCCTCGAGTTGAAGATCCGTGTACCCTTATATATAGTACACCCTCTTCCAAAAAGGTTGTTTCTTAATTGGAACTTCTGTATCATCAGAACGACTTTTTCCAAAACAGTTGCAACTGCTACACTTAGCTTTCATACAAAATAAGTTATTTCCGTATTTAGTAAAAAAATTATTTTTGTATTTTTTTCTCATTCATGAAAGTTTTAAATTTTAGCGAAAACATTCCAATTAATCGATTTCATCCATTTAATCGATTTCATCGATTAATCGATGTATAATAATCGCGTCCTTCAATTTATCATACGTCCAATTAATCGATTAATAAATTTTGTTGCCATCACCAATGCCCACATGCCCATGCTACCCCAACCAAGCGCACATTTACGAGCTGAAACGCCGACGCCGCCAGAAGGTGCAGGCGTGGGATATTACCCGATCGAATAAGACGCGCGCTGACTGCTAATGCGTTTGGCAGTCGCGTACGGCCGCAGAGCGGAAGTGCTCAGCGCGTAAGGAAAATGACCAGGCGGACGCGCAGGTGTTTGCGGCATTTTTGTATAATATTTTCGCTGGCTTTCGGGCGCTTCACTTCAGCTTCAGCCGCTCGAACGGAAACAAGTGTAAAAGCCACTTTTAACACGCTTTTTATTGAATTTAAATATTTCCGTGAGAAAAAAGGCAGTGCTTTTACATTTATTTGCTTCCGCTTTGAGAGGCAAGTCGGTAGCGTAAAATCACATGCACGATTTTGTTGTTGTATATTATTTACTTTGCGTACGCTGTAAGCCATTTGGGCCAGCTCTGATTTACGCATATTTGAGGCGTTATCCTTTTGCCATATTTTATGCGCCTCCTTAATATAAAATGATATTTTCATGCATTTATCCAAACGTTTGGCATAATTTAAGCATAAAAAGGATCAAATGATGCTCTGGCAACATATGCGATTTATGGCATTTTGAAAAGCCAATTTTGGTAATAGCGCTACTCTTCAAGCTTTATGACAATTGCTGGCGGCAGAAAAAGAGTAGCGAAATTGCCATATTTACACGCGCTTCGTATGGAGCTGATATGGCCAAAGGAGCAAAGCGATTTGGAAGTCTACTCCCTTCTTCTTCTTCTTGATTGGCTAGAACAACCCGTTACCGAGTTATGTCGACCTAATGTAGGACATCTCTCCAGGCGCCCCTCCTAAGCGCGCGCCTTCTCCACTTGGAAATTTCAAGCGTTGCCAGTGCCTCCTCTACTTGGTCTTTCCATCGAAGAGTGCATATGGCATTGCATAAAAAGATTGAAGTACGCAATTCGATTGCTTCGGCAGCGGTGCTAAGCCACTTTGAAGATTTTCCAGCGCACTATTTTTCATCCCTCTTCGCTGCGTCCTTGTCGCTGCTTGCCCTTCTCCACAATGATAACGCCAATGCAAGCGTGTAGTTATTTATCTTCGTTTTTATTATTCACTTTTAAAATTCCGCCGCACTATCAAAATATCTCATTAATTTTCATATATACCATTGCATGTGTGAGTGTGTGCGTGTGTGTGTGTGCACTTAACGCCACATGTTGCAGCATTTCGTTCGTGTTTGCCTGCTAATCTGTGCGTGTGTACAATGAGGTGCTAAATTCACAGCACATGTAGTGTACTCCCAACAACAACAATATCACCCGGCATTGGCGGCGGAGACACACGGAGTTATCGGCAGACGAGCGGCAAACACAGGCGGCCAACATGTTTGGCTATCAACGCCACAATTTTTCACACCGACGTGTGTGGCCCCGGATCTTGAAGTACATGCGAGTAATCGACAAATGTGTTTGCATTGATGGGCAATCACTCGAAGTGTATTGGAATTAAATCTCAGCAGCTAATTTATCAAATAGAGCACTCTTTCAAATCCTTCAAAAGATGCAACTGCATATATAGTAAGATGGAAAAGTAAGATAATGTGCATGTATTTATTTTTATGGTCTTTAATTTTATATTTTTTAAACTAGTCGACAAATTCATAGTACATAAGATTTCGATTAAGTTTAATACGATATAAATTTGTATTATTAAATTTTCTTATATTTGAATGGTGAAAAAGTAGTATGGTTTTTGTAAGTATAAAAATATGGAAGCATGATTTTCTGCATTTTTGCATGTTAATGAATCGATACATAGTTTCATTAATCCAAAAAATAGGTCCGACTACATAAATTTAAAAGGACGCCCATATCATAATTCTAGATCCCCCATGTTTATTTCGGGTACACATATTTGAAGTTTGATGATCTTTCGATTTCTATCAGTCAATTGAAAAAACGACTGGGTAGACTTATCTATTAGAATCTCACAACTATTTTTTGAGCCCAACTGTACATTTTTTTAAATGTTGATAAAAATATATGGTTGCGAATTTTGCTCATTGTAGATTTTGGCCATGGCATAAGAAGACTGTTTCTCCAAAGAATCCACAAATTTTACGCCAAATCCCTAAGCTATTAAGGACACACTTAATCCCTTTATCTTATAATTGCAATACAAACTTAAACTGTTTTTTCAAACATTAGTTAGAAGAAACTTACAAATTGCATCACATATTTTCTTAACTGCCCGTACGCTTGAAAAGTTTTTAATTGAAATATTTTCGCAATTGCCATCATTTTTATTGGACTCATCCTTCGCGCCTGTTTGCAATAAAGGGATAAAGCGCACATACGTGGCAAAACACGATTGCATAGCATGTAACAGCGAGCGCACAAACACATTCGGCATAAACACACACATATGCACGTTATCAATATTTTCGCCAACAGGCGTGTTGGCTTCACTTCCGTCATGCGAAGCAATTTCTGTTTTAATAAATCGAAATAAAAACGTAATTTTATGCGAAGGTGACAGTCAGACACTGGTGGCAACACCGCTGCGCGACACTGTGCCACTGCGGCGCGCTGTCACTGTTGTCCTGGCAGCGGAAGGACTGCATTGGGGTGGCTGTGGGTTGGCTGTGTTGAGCAATTGCTGTTTTTTATTGCAGCACACAAGAATTTGTCATGTGGAAAATGTACGCTCGTTAAAGATTGTTTGCGTTAAATACCCAAGCCCATCAATTAACTTTTTTGTTGGCAGCAAGCCTGCAGGAGGACCAAGTCTAATAGCAGAAGCGCGCGGCGGTGGCGGGTAGTGCAAGGTACGAGTAGCAGCCTTTAGCGATTTTAATTGAAATCGTCATTTCGGCTAGGTAATAAATTGCAACCGTAAAGCAATTTCCGCTCGTAGTATTAAAACCAAAAATAATTTCCAATTTAATTATTAAGGGCTGAGACTAACGCAAGTACCATTAAGATTAAATGTAGCTAACGGAAGATGCTTAAAGCTGCAGATATCTGAAATAATGAATTGTGCAGATGCCAAGCAGCATACAAAATATCTTAAGGACATTCCTTCGGTGTTTATTATTATTTCAAAAATATTCTATTGTTGTTATTGCCTTGTAGCTTTATTGCTTTATAACTGTAGAATCGATTTTAAGGTCTTCATTCTTTCCAAATCAAACGAAACATACCGTGAATTTATAGCACTATGGAAGGCTTCTAATTGTCGTCTTTTTGTAGCAAACTGTCTTTAAAAAAGCGCTTTAGACATATTTCAAAGTGACGCAAGTCACCTAAAAAATTCAGAAGAATGAAAGCAATAATATAATCAGGCATGTAATGGAAATCGTACGAATTCAAAATGAAAACGAAATTTCAAATCGGTCGAATTTAAAACGAAAATGAAATTTCAAATCGTACGAATTCGTTTAAAGTTTGATGGAAATCGGACGATTTCATTTCAAATTTCGGCATTTATATATATTCAACATGAGCAATTCGAAACAATACAATGCCCTGTGATAAAATTCTGTTTTTACGATTTCATTTCGATTTGAAATCGTACCGAACGACCTGCTCGATTTTGAAAATGAAACATATCACAAGGTAAATCGATTTCACTCGCCTTTTCGTACGATGTCGATTTCCATCACATGCCTGAATATGTTTGTGTCGAAAGTTCTTTGTTGCAATCGCACCTTCGCCAATTCTGCAGTTCCTCCGTTCTAATAGTTAAACATATGCTTTTACAATATACTTCCCTCTTCATAGCCTACTTCTCTTCTTTTAAAAATATTTATCCTTTCGAACTCTTTTCATAATCCAACCGTGCATTTTTAACTTTCAGTAATGTATCCAAGAAATTTTTGTATATGACTATCCACTGAATATCCACTTCAATTTAAATGTTTGTTAAGTTTTTCAAGTCTATCGAAGTATAGTAATAACGAATTAAAGAAAAGTGTACTGTTTGCAAGCTCTTCTTTAAACTCCAGCCAGCTGACAAAAGAAATAAAACATTTTGGAAAGAAATTGCTTGTCAAGCAACACTTTACACGTGCTTGCCGAAAATCCCAGCCCACAGAAAGGATATAGAAAACCAATATTTCCCAGCGACGTGCCATCTTTATGATATTACTTTGTGTGGCAAACAGCTGAGACAAGGCACGGCCTTAAGCGAAGCGGCATGCGAATAAGGAAAAAAGTGCAGACAAAGCAAAAGGACAAAAAATACAAGGATGCCATATTTTTTTCATAATTTAAGCACAAACGAGGAATTACTTGAAGAGTAGCAGCAATGAATGAGAGCGGGTGTAAATGCTTTTGACAACAGTTGTTTTGATTGTTTTGATTGCAGTTTAAGGCAGCACGCAGTCGAAGGAGCAGACTTGAGTGTTAAATGTTTTTAATGGCGTCGCAGGCGACAGCTCATAACTGGCTGCTGCCTGGCTTGCACCTTCATAAACCGCCGAATTGCCGCAATGAATCAATGCGATAATTGGCGCACATAAAATGCGCGAGTTTATTGCAGCAACATGCAATTAGCACAAGGCAGAGCAATTAAAAGGCGCGCAGGCGCAGCTACTTGCTGCAACAGTTGCTGCTGCTACTTATGCGCCAATGGCCACATGCAGGCAGCATAATTTACCGCAACCGAGAATGTCATTCGCGCCGCGTGGCGTAAGTGGGCTGCAACTGCTTCGAGGAAGCACTCATTCAGTTGATTTTATGGCGGGGCTGATAAGCCGCAGGTCGTCCGCCCGTCAGCCTGCTGGCAGCTGCGGTAAGGCATTTGAAGTTGCTGCCTGCCGCAAAGCGTGTAAAAGTGTACAGAGTGCGTGAGTGCGCGCTTCCAAATGACAAATAAAATGCGCATGTTTACAGCCAAGACGACGACGACGCTCCAGCTAAGTAAATGCGGGCTCAGCGTGCTTAGAGTGCTGCGCCTGCGCTGTCTCCGCCTTGCTGCCACACTTTCCATGCCGCAGCCATCCACCGCACAGCGCAGAATGCATTACGCCAAATGAAAATGTTCCATCAGCACTTAGAGGCGAAGGTGTCGCTTAGTGCCGCTGCTGAATGAGCTGCAAACTAACGAGTTTAGATAGCGCTTTTAATTGGCATTAGTATTAGGATAAAATTATTATAGAAGTGGGCTGCTCACTTGTAGACACAATCATTTCGGAGAAACTACAGCGAAATATTTTTGGGAAAAAAATCAGGGGAGACGAGTTTGCAACAGTTAATGCTTATTGTTGAGTGCCTTTTACAAATTGTAGCTTCTGCAAACAAGTAAAAAATAAAATTCCATGCCCATGTGTCTCCTAGCTAGGTCAAAGTTTTAAAGAAAATATGATTAGAATGTATTCTTATATAGCTAAAATGTACCTAATCCAACAAATATAATTAGACCAGAAACTGAAGAAACGCGCACACAGCAGAGGCGTCGGCGAGCGCTTCTTGAAGAGACCGACGCCTTTGATCAGTTTGTAACGTTCAACTATATTAATAATTCTTCAAATATGTGGGCGAGATGCACATAAGGTTACGAGATAAGTGGCATTGAAATGCTTGCATGCCTGAAAATCTCAAGATATATTTTAAATATTCTGATAGTCAGTTCGCTTTTTTCATAAAGCAGGCAGGTTGTTTCCAGACAATAAATTTTCAAAAGAAATCAATAAAATTAAATTAAATTTATTAAAATTAAATTTATTATTCTTTTTTTCCTTTTGATCGAGGTGTAACATCCCGATTCCTGTAAAACCTACACAGTCACAAAACAATCCGCCTGCTTGCAATATTGTAATAGATATTCATCTATGCAAACATATGAAAAAATCAACGAATCCTGTAGTATTCAGGAAACTCCATGCTGAAACATCTTGTAATTTTTCTCCAGAAATCACACTGTATACTGATGGCTCCTATCTGGATGGTGCAACTTCGTATGCAGTTGTTCGTCAACATACAAATACAACTTTCTCCACTTTGAGGCAAGGTCTATTGCCGTTTCACTCTGGGGTATTTCATGCTGAGTTAGCTGCAATACATTTTGCGGTTCAATTTGCAGCCATGCAGAAAAAGAAGACCCTTATATGTTCAGACAGTCTTAGTGTCCTCAAGGCCTTGGCCAGTGGCACTGGTAGCGCGTACAACTACATATATGGAGGCCTGGATGCTGAGAATCTAATAAAAATCATGTGGATACCGGGGCACACTGGTATACCTGGCAATGAACTAGCGGACAATGCTGCTAAGCAGGCGTTATTCCTACCCTTATTTGCTGAAACCCCATGCATAGACACAATTATTCTATGCTACTTTGCGGCTATCAAGAAAAGGGAGACTTTGGAATGTTGGGGATCTTCAAATTGCTTCTTGATGACCCATAATTCACAACCAACAAGACCCAATTACAATACGAATTTTACGAGAGAACAATGCATCACTCTAGTCAGAATTCGGCTTGGTACTACTCTTTTCAGCACCAAGCACTATTTCAACAAAACGGACCCATTGCAATGCCCATTATGTTCAATACCCTTAACAGTTGGCCACATGTTGCTGGACTGCCCTGTTTCAAAATGCAGCGATCCACTTAGTTCCATGCTGGACTGCCAGAAAAAGGATACCATCAAAATAATTAACGAAGCAATTAACAAACAAAATTTAACACACGATATCTAAGCATCACAAAACCTTTATAAAACTCACTCAACTCTTTGTAAATTTTAATCAATGTAAATAATCTTAAATTAGATATTAGCATAAACCATAAACTCTTAAACATCGGTGTAATATGGCCCAGTTGCCCTACACCTTTCCATACTTTATAAATTTATTTATAAAGTATGTAGCAATAAATAAATAAATAAATATTCTGATAGACAAAACTTTATGAGCTCCCAAGAGAGCAAGATCATTTCACAAAGTAGTTTTACTTCTGTTTGAAAATTTAATTTCAAAAAATTTGTAAATAGTGTGAAATAAATGCGTTATAGAAGCAAAACGTAGCTGTTTCGAACATGAATATAATACTAGATTGATTGCTGGAATTTGCAAATGGCTGGAAGATTTATTCATATAGGTAGGGGAGAGGGGGGTGCCTTCGTCTACTTTTTTTTGAAGGCCTATATTTCAGAAGGTAATGAAAATATTTAAAAACCTATTAGACTGTTACAATACCTCATTATTTAACAATAAAATGTTGTACTTAAATTTCTTTAAAAAGTTCCGTTTGTATTATTTTTTTCATGATTAGTAAAAAAAGTCATTTCGCTGAATGTGCCCCCATGCCAGGGTAGCTTCGGCATTTGGCGGGGCACTTTCGGCATTCACACTTGAAGGTACCATAAGGTAATACAGAATCTTGTTTAGACTAGATAAGACATGTTTTTGGTTACATAACACGTTTTTATTATATTTTGCATTAAAAAAATATAAAAAAGTCATGTTTAAGAGCTTCAAAAAAAGGTAGTTAGTGTACAATTTTTTTTATAAATTTTTTTTTATATATAAAGTTTAAAGTGCTGAGATCGACCTTAATATTAATTTTGTGTGCTTACGGGAGGTTTAAGCCAGGTTCGAGGGTCTTGGAAGCCTCAACTCGATTTCGATTTTTAGTACCTGTGAAGTTATATTGACGAATGTGCCCCATGAAAAAAAGACGAGTCCAACCTGGTGTCACTTTTTTTCTTTTTATTTTTTTACTCCTAATTTCAGTGTTTTATTTTCACATAAAACACTTTTATTTACACAATAATTAGTATTCAAGTAATACTAATACACTTTAGATTGAAATAATGATATATGTACACCACAAACTTCTTACGTTACCGACCTGAAAATTCGGCAACGAAGCGCGAAAACACAAAATCAAATGTAACTTTGTCAGATGTTCAGATAGAGATGGCAAACTTTGTGAGGGGTATTTATGCTAGTGATGGGTTAGTTTTTACTAATAAACAGTGATGTCCGATGACTCCTTCATACCGAAATCGCCTATGACGAATGTGCCTCAAGGACGAAGGCACCCCCCTCTCCCCTACATACATCAAGCACATTTTATTAGCACATAAAGAATCCAATTTTAGTTTACAATAATTAAATTAATTTAGCAGCTATTTCTCTTTTCAATTAAAGACTTTGCTAATTTTCAAATTTCACATCACTTAAAGAAAATTTGAAACTGCAAAATAGAAAATTATGCCTTGCACTCAGAATATTTGCAGGATGTGCAAAAGCCAACAAACATACTATGCTTCCCTAGAGAGCTAGAACTTTTAGGGCATCTTATCGGTAAGTCTGAAGTGAAGTTGCATTTATGGCATGCCCCATTCCAGCCCACCCCCTCTTTTGTCAGCCGAGTCCCTGCTGGCACACGCTGCACGCATCAACGTGCCGTCCTTTGTGTATTGTTTGAAGTTTATCTGACAAAAGACACGACTAACCAATTTTCAGCAAATTTAATACCTTTTCCCTTGCAATGCGGGGAGGCAACACTGTTTTTTGTGCCAGCTGCAGCGTTGCTATTTATGTGGAGCAGACGACAAATTCAGTTTTACCGCTGCTCCCAGCAGCGCTCGGCCGACAGCTCCCAACTGGCTGCCGGTTGCTGGCTGATGGCTGCCAATGCAGTCACACGCAGGCACACACACACTTGAATGCCAGAGGAAGAGCTGTTGCTCCCTGCAACACTCACACTCACACTCACACACACACATGCAAGTCATTTTGTTTTTGATGAATTTCGTAATTTAAGCTTTCATCAGGAATATTGAATTAAATGCAAATCCTTTATGCCCCTTTTTGCAGTGCCGCTGTAAGCCAACAACATCCTGAGTAGCATATAAATCGCTGCTATCCATGCACGCACACAAGCCGCATGCTTATGCCTCTATGTGAGTGCGTGTGTATGTGTGAGGAGTGTTGCTATGCTATGCAATGTAGATACGCCAGGAATTTCACTCTCATACAATTTTGCCAAAAATTATGATATGAGTTAATTTCATTTGAATGTCGCTGCACGCTTTCATAAACGCTCGCTGCCTGCATGCCTCCTCCGTGGCCACCTTCCACCTCTCTATGAAGCGGCTCTGAAGCTTAGCTGGCGCGCACAGTTTCGTTCATATTCGCATTGTGTATAATTTCCTAGCATTTCCCATGGTATTTGTGTGCGTATTTCTGCATGTATTTTCATATCAGTGTGACAAGTATGCATGTGTGTGTGTGTATTGTGCTGTCCTTTGTGTCTGATTGGTGGCATGAGTTCGCATTTGTAGGAGTTCATGTGAACTTATCAGCGTCTGGCAGGCGTCTGTGGTTTATTCAACTTCCCAAAGGCAAGTGCGCCTGCCTGCCTGCCTCTGTGTGATGCAGTAGTATTTGTGCTGCTTTTGTATGTGTGTGTGTACATTTTATTGCTGTAAATTCTTTGAAAGGCACTAATTTCATACAAGTTGCCAATAGTTACAACGCTTAAAGTATAAATAGATAAAATTGTTTGGAATTTGTTTTCAAGATTTAACGAAATTGTGCGAAATTCGTGTTGCTGTACGATTTGGCATAGTTAACCCTAGTTTGGCTGACTGATCGTGTTTGCCCAGTTCAGCAGACGATACTGCTTTTTCTGTCGGAATAAGAAAACTTACCAGGCAGTCCATTGTACTGATAACTAAATTCCTATTACTGAAATCTTACTGATCTTTCAGCAAATCGGAGGATTTTTGATGGTGGCAAGGATAGTAGTTATTCTGTTCTTACCACGTCTGACTACAACAGCTTTAATTGGGACCTGGAAAAGGATACGGTAAAAAAGAGAATAATATCTAAATTTTAAAGAAACTTTTTGAGTTAATCGCACAAATTGCAGTATGGTAGTGCCTCAATCATAGCCATGTCACCGTTTTAAGCTTATCTTAATTTGTTAGATTAGATGTCTCAATATCTTGCGTGTCCTTTTTCTAGAGATCTATTTGATCACTGAAAAATCTATATAAATTGATTTTGCAATAAATTCTTTCTACTTCAAAAGGCACCCTTTCTTTGTAACGGAATTTTTCCTTCAGTCAGTCGATCCTTTCTAGAATAATTTCTTTCAAGTTGATTTATATTTGAATTTCTTGTTTTATTTCAATTAAATGATCTCTTTGATGCAAAATATTGTCTGAATGAAACTTCCTGGCATGTCCGCTCATATTACATACATCCTTCATCTATCATCCAGTCTACAGTTGCGATAGGGGTAGACAAACAAAAATCCTTTAAGTCCTTTCAGCACACTCAAACTTTTATTAAGCTTTTCTGCTTTGAATTTACAAAGTGCTCAGGCAAGCCAAAGTCAAAGCCGAAGCCGAAGCGAAAGATGCACATGGCTTGCTTAAAATAGCTGCTTGCTGCCGTAAGTCAAAACACATTTTCATCCTCAACAGCTTCCGCAACGTGCTCCACACAGTCGCTCCCTCACACTGGCAGTGGCCTCATCATCGCACTCATTGCACTACTCATCGACGCCAGCAAACTAAGCCAGCAACAATTTCACAGCATTTCCAACTGCCACACTGCGTCACTCGTGAGGCAACTCATCAGCATTCGTCGTCAACCGGAAATGTAAAATGAAATTAACTTACAGCTGAATAAACAGTGGCAGCGGCGCTGCAGAGCGGCTGCCTTCGCTGGTGGCTGTAAAAAGCTACTTTTCTGCCCGACAGCACTTTTGCGCCAAACTCACTTTCACTCACTCCTTGCATGTGTGTGTGAGTGTGTGTGGGATTGCGTGTGTGAGTATGTGTGCCGACAATGACAGTGGCAGTGCGCCGCAGTTGATGCGTTCCTGTGTGGCGCCCTCTGTCGTCGTCGTCGTCGCCTCCAACTCCGTCGTTGCCAATATGCCAAACATTATCCTTTTCCTTTCGCACGTTACGAGCGACGCATCCTTCGCATTTACACTTCCGCTCAGAGTCATGCTCAGCTCGCTCAGCCTTAGCTAACGGAGCATTTGTGTTATCCTTTGATGTGGCAGTAGTTGTCATGCAGCATTATGTGTGTTTTTCTCACGCACACACACACACGCACACACAACTATTTTATGCTTTAGTTCCTCCTCTTGCCTTGCTATGAGTGCGCAATTTTTATTTTCACTTTTCACGCTGCTCATTGTCCCGTGTTGAATTGTCCACGCAGCATAAAAACGCTTGGCCATTATAAGGACTCTTGGGTAGGAGATGAGATCATGAGATGGCCATCTCAATTCGCATACTAATGCAGGAAATACAAATTTCTTTTTAACTTCCGTTTGTAAGTGAAATGATGGTGTAGAAATTTTCAAGAAAGTGAAATAAATGAGGCGGTTTTCCTTTTGTAAGGATATGTAAAGAAATTCTTAAACTGTAGAGAAACTGGCGAGAATGTGAGAATGCAATAACGCTCTTAAATGATTTAATTGAAGGCAACAGCTCTTCGTATAAAATTCCAATACATCAAGGAAGCATAAGAGTGCGCAACAAATTAATTGGAGCAATGAAAAAATGCCTTGTTCCAATATAGGAAAGTATTGATTTTGGTGTATATAGATTTATTAAGTTCGCGGAATGGGCAGAGATCTTTCTCTTACTCCCATCGCGAACTCGCGTGGTTGAACTTCTGTATCCAACTGACTTTATTTTCAAGAGTTGCTTAATGCTAACAGAGTTACATTAAGCTATGTTAAATAAGCTATGTTAAATAAGTAGTGTTAAATAAGTAATGTTAAATAAGTAGTAGTTAAATGAGTAGTAGTTAAATAAGTAGTAGTTAAATAAGCTATGTAAAATAAGTAATATTAAATTAGTGGTAGGCCATAATATATTATATGACTATATGCAATTTCTTTAATATATCAAAATCTTCTCATTCTTTAGCGAATACTTTAATTTCTCAAAAGTACATTGGACTGCTATCAAAATATAATGGAAAATTGGTTTCAACTAAAATTTATTCGAAAAGTAGTTTGCTGAAACTAGAGTTATCGAGCCATGAACTAATGAAAAAATGAATTTTACATACGTATTTGTACAGATGAGTCAAAAGCAATCGAGATCCTAGGACAGTGTGGGACTTTAACCTGCTAGAAACCTACCCTCAATCGGATGGTTGGATCCTCCCGAAACAAACGACAGATAGTTCGTCGGAAGTATAGAAAACCTTATACAATGCGGGACTGTAACCCACAAGAAACCTCTCCTCAATCGGACTGGCATATCATAGAAGTAGTAAGGTATCTCATTTATAGGATCTACGTTTTTGAGCTATATAGTTAATGAATCAAGGCCACTATTTAAGCCTTAAGAAAACGCTCAAGGGAAATGTATACTACTCTTCGTTTAGAGTTTTCTTTTTGTCTACTCTTTCTCTTTCCTTTTCTGTTACATCCTTGTAGTGTTATGAGCGTACAGCTCAATACAGCTCACCATTCTAACACCAGTTCAATATACACTCACAGCTCAAATGGCACAACTGCTGAACACATTAAAACCATTACAAACTTCATTTGGACAAGCGCTCCGCAACAGGATAATTGCTTTACATGCCGTGTACAACGTGCCAAATGGAGTGAGTTAATTGCCGCAAAAGGATGCGCCAGGCTTAACGGCAATTGCTTGTGTTATGGCCGTCAAGGGTATTTAACTCTTTTCGTTTACAGCGCATAAATACCGAAAGGTACGTACATTTGTGGACAGCATGTAGAGCTGCAAGCAATGGCGCATAGCAATGGAGAAAACATGTAAATTCCAAGCGGCTGAAGAATAGCGCCGGACTTTCATATCAAATCTAATCGAAATTGCGTGTCTGGAATATGAGAGTCAACTTTCGGCGCAAGTAAAAGTGAAAGTGCTAAATTAAAAGCTTGCTGTTTTATGACTTTTGTATGTAAGTATGTAAGCGAGCAAATGCCAGGATACGCTTAGCCCAAAGCCCGAAATAGCCGCACGCTGATAAAGTTAAGCTCGAAAACAAAGCAACAACAATAAAACTTTTAAATACAATTTATTTGCGTGGTAAAAAGTTTTACTCATTCAAGCGAAAGAGAGAAGGGGGAAGGGGAAACGGAAAGAGTAGCTGCAAGGAGCAAGCAGCCAGAACTTGGAAAGTCAAAGCAATTTCTCAGCTTTTTATTAATGCAGAGCGAAACTGTTGCATGAAATCGGTATTATTGATGGATTACTGGCGGCAACTTTTTGACGCAAACATACACACACATATACATATATTAACGGTATGCTATAAGCGGCCAAAAGCTAAAGACGCCATATGGCAAAAGTTGTATGAACGTCAAGCGTGTGATCTGATTAAGCGCCCATGTAGCTGAGAGCAGGACTTATCGTCGAAAGAAATGAATGGGATTTGCGGCATACTTTTAATTTGTGTGGCGACGACAAGCGCATAGACTTAGAAGCTGCTTTCGAAAGCTGGTGTCATTTAGAAACTTCGTAGCGGGAAAAATAAAATTCTTAAAATAAAAAAGTAACACAGCTTAATTTATTTTGAGAATTTTCGCTACGATAGCTCAACTTAGCTCAGGCAGCTTGCCATACAACTGAGTAGGGGAGAGCGGGGTACATTCGGCAACTCTTTGTTGAAAGCTTTTATTAGTTTTTTTTAATAAATTCATATTAAGAGTGCTAAGATGGACCCCAAATATAAATTTTGTGCGGCTACTACTAGACGTTCAAGCCGGGTACGGGGGTCTTGGGAGCTTCAGATCTAGTATTAGGCTTCTGATTGCCAGGGAAGTAATATTGATGAATGTGCTCCAACAAAAATGCCAAATCTACCCAAGGTCACTTCATTCATTTTTCTCTTTTTTAAATTTTCTTAAACTATTGTAATAAACCATTATGATCGATGGCTGCTTTAGACGAATAACGCCATTGCCGTATGTACCCCGGCCTCCCCTAAGCTTCTTTTGTTCGACAAAATAATTGATGGACATTTTACGTTCATGGCCCGCTTCGTCCCGAGTGCACTGTGCATTAAGTGTCAGCTTACAAAAGGTATCCTTCGAGCGCCAATCGCTTCGAGTACCTTTTTCGGGCAGCGGTGCTATTTTGTTGTTGATTTCAGTTTGCCATTGCTGCTGCTCTCTGACAAATTCAAAAACTTTGGCTCATTTTTCTTGCTGTCTCGTGCGTTCTCCATTTCTATTTCCGCTTTTGCATCGTCGCCGTCGTTTGACAGTTTGGCGTTTGCGGATTTGAATGCGTATTTGCGTCGGTGATGACATGCGTAAAGCCATTAAATTTATCAGTACAGCTGCAAATGTGGCACACTTACCCCCCTCTTCTACGCTAAATTCGCTGTTTCTTTTTATTTGTGTGTGCGAAAGTTACAACTTTATTCAATCAAGAAATCAATTCATCTTGCACACTTGTACTAAATTAACAATATGCTGTGTGAAGTAAATCCTGCGGTAAAGTAATGTATGGCGTAGAGTGCTGTAATGCACACGCGCCACAAGCTTGTTACTGTGTGAGCGTGTGTGGTATTGGAAATGAAGTGGAGCAATTTGTCACAGCATACCTTTTTAAATTCTATATTTTATTTTCTAGAGTTGAAGTGCAGTTTAAAAAAAATGCATTGAATTTAATGACGATTTTCAATTTATAATTCTGAGGCACGTGACGAGGATTTGAGGACTTGAACAGTACAGTCGATGCGAATTGAATGCTTAAGATTTAGAAGGCACAAAATGAATTGGTTGAAAGTCTGTGGGGTCGTTAGGATAAGATGTCTATGTTTGCTGCGGCGATGCAGGTGAATTGGAATTTGTGTTCAGAAATTTGTGTACCGTGAAAAGAAAATACAGCGATCGAATGTCGTTGGCTGGAGAAACATTTTATTAACACTAGAACTGCTGACAGATAAAAATGATGAACAGTTGTATCAAAATATCTTATAAGCTTACAATTTAATTTTTCAACTTGAATTATTTTGACATCATTAAACCAGTAATTTTGACCAGGTTAGTATAAAAAGGTATATGTCAAATGTTGATAGTTCTAGTGTTCAAGATCTTACCTCTGTCCATATGAGACTAGGAAATATATTCTTTTTAAATCCTCGCCTAAGCGAAGGCGCTTAGCTTTAAGCGCTGAATAGCATTGTTGTGGCGCACATTCCGAATAGAAAACTTTTACTATTTTAAATAAAATTTTACGATTTGCAATATTTGACCAAGTACCAAAGCTTGGAGTCATTTAGCATTCAAATCCAAGTACCCATTGAAAGCAAACATTTGTAGAAAAGAAAATTGCATAAGATTGGTGACCTTTCATGTACTGTCCCCTACCTTCCCTTCAGCGAATAAGTGCCACAACTTTTACAATCTCCAATGAAATAAATCGAAATTCAGCAACACCAAAAAATACAAACTAAATAAATTTTACTTTAAGAAGTGAGAGACTGCACAGTTCAAAATGAATACAGTCACATTGGGTCACAGCTGCTCGGACACGCTTGTGCTGCTCGTTTCCGCACTTCCACGCTTCCGCATGCTCATTATGAGGAAATTAAAAATGTTGCGGAAAATAAGCTCACATTCATTGGCAAGGGTGGCAGTAGCATATGCTACCAGTAGATTACCTTTGCCACTCGAGCGACTGCAAGCGGAAAACTCTTTCCTTTGAATGTTCTAAATTATAGAAATATCGATGAGATAACTTTGTGCACTGTTCGATGAGAATAAGCCAGGTCAGACCAGTGCAAATGCCAAGCTCACAGCAGCGGAAATTCACCTATCAAACTTTGAATGCAAGCAGCAGCACAAGGATTTTGCGAATGGCCTAAGGAGCGGCAGCAGCAGCAAGTCACTGTCAAGCAGGAAAGGCATCAAAATAAAAGTTCTTATTGCTAAATGATGCAATCAAATGCAAGCAATTCCAGCTCTACTCTGATGCAAATGCAAGGACACACTTCGACTGTCTGTCTGTCTATTTTATTCTTAGCTGTCTATGTGTCCATTCATGTGACCGTGCACTTTCCCAGCTGCCTCCTTCCTCGCTGGCTTAGAGCTCAATCCGGCTTCCGTCACCAGGCTCAAAGTGCAGTAGACTGCATGTCCTTTGCATGATTACGCCATTTTCTTGAGTATTTTGCAACTTATCGCTTGGCTCGAGCATATCTGCCAGTCATACACACAGCCTGCCGCACCTGCTGGCCAGCGATGCAACTTGAGCATTGATTGCGGCCGTCCTGAGTTTATGGCATACTCCTACCATGCGCTCATCGATTCCTCACACATGCCATTGGGGTCGTGTTTGTGTGATAGATGGAAGCGTGTGTGTTAGTACGAGCATGGTGTGAAGTGATGCAATCTTTCCTTGCATGTGTGTGTGTGTGTGTGTGTGTGTGTTGTGTCCTTGTCGAGCAGGCATGTGCCTGAGTGAGAGTCCATTGAAAGCAAAGTCATTTCTTTTTGCCACGAGGCTATAAAAGCACACAACAAACTGGGTCAATCTAGCATAAAAGCCTTAAAAATGTTTTTTGTTTGCCTTTGGTGTTGTTGTTGTTGTTGTCATATTGTTTCTTTTTGTGTTGCTAGTGTCAGCTGCTGTTGTTCTCCTTTTCTTTTTGACATTCTTCTCTTTTCGCTTTTCTATTATTTGCTCTATCATCGCTGCAGCTCATGGGTGTCCTTTTTAGGGAGCACACATATAAAAAATACTATGAAAATAAAAACTATGCACGGCTTTTGTTGCACTTCTCGACGATTGCAACTTCTGCTGCTACTTGTGCTCCTTTTTCAGACAACGCTGCTCTGCACTGCTCTGATTAAAGCTGACAGTATGCAAAATTGATTTTGTCACAGGCTCTTGTGTATGTGTGTGTGAGTGTCAGTGTGTGGAGTAGCGTTTTAATTTGAGCAACGGAAGTGTGTTAGTCTGCGGGCTATTCTTTTTTTTTTGTATTTGCATGTGAAACAAAGCAAAAAAGAAACACATTATATAAAGGAAAACGGAAAGAGAAAACACAACAACAACGCCGTTTATGTTGGTTTGGATATTTTCCTTTGACTTTAAAGTTGGCATTAAAATGGTGTGAATAGTTAAAATGGCATATATGTATGTATTTAATTGTTCATAAACGCGCTTGCTGAAACCGAGCTTGAACTGAGTTTTGTTTTGAGAGGCTTTGTCAGGGCAAAAATGCTCTCGAAAAATTTGTAATCGCAGAAGATGGCGCAACAAAAAAGAAGCCTGAAATAAGTTCTGCTTTTGTTAGATCGTATTATGTCTTAACGGGGATTAAACCCGTAACCCTTGGCTTGAAACACTAGAGTCGGATAATCAAACTACACGGTAACTTGCAAAGCTTTATTTCAGGCTTAGAAAAATTGGGTTTTGTAGCAGTATTTTGGAGCCGCGTTGGCTCAGCGGGCAAGCGCTTCATAGCAGATGCGGAAGGCCTGGGCTCAAATTTCAGCCGAGCCTCATAACAACTTATAAAAAGAGAATTTTTTCAAATTGTTTATTTGCGCGGCGCCACTTCTCGTGATGAATTGGCAATTCTCCGAGAGTGTTCTCTGCCATAAATATTTCTCAAGCCGTTCGGATACGGTTATTTGTAGGTCCCGTTAATTTGTGCGAAATATAACAAGCACACACAAGTTAATGCGACAAAGCTAGGCCTAAGCCCACATGGGTTATTGCGCCAATAATTAATTTATTTACTGTTAACGACGCTTTGAGAAGCAAAACTACAATGTCAAAATCTGAAGCTCTGGAATTCTTAAACATGCCTGTCTTTTTTCAAATAATGTGTTCACAAAACTGTCAATCTGTATTTTTGGTAAAGTACGGCCAACTCACATTCACACAATTGCACATTGACATCCAAGCATGCATCCGAAATAGATCTGCTCCAGAAATGTATTACCAAATCGCTCGGCTCTTGTTTATGTCACTTTAGTACACTTGATTTAGTATTGATTAAATTGCTAATAATTGATGTCATTTGTGTGCACGTATGCTGGCATGACATCCAGGCACACATTTACGCATGCATATTTGCAATCATATGTCAGCGTTTATGTGTCTGTATTTGTGTGTGAGTGTGGGTATGTTCATGCAATTTTGTTAGTTTATTTGCAATTTCATAGCTTGCAGCTGCTGATTCCTGATATGCTGCTGTGAATGCATATGCAACAGCAACAACAAATTTTACAACAACTACTCTTCTGCTAACGTAATACATATGTAGTAGTAATGCATTTCCTCAATTATTGCTATTTGCCACTATTAAATGCATAAATTCATTTCGCATATTACATCAAGGATTAATTAAAACTGCTCCTCAAAGTGTATTGACTTTCAATGTCTGTGGCTCAAATTGACTTTGCAACCACATTCGGAAGGCTTAATCGAAGTGAGGTTATATATCAACATTAAAGTAATTTGTGCACGTAAAGTTTGTATCACATCAAAGGATTGCAATTTTTGCTTGCTTGCAAAGTTTCAATTTTAAAGAAAATTTGTCATGTTTGTTTGTACAGAAAATTGAAAAGTTGTTCTTTGAAGGGAACGTATGCAACTGTTTTTTCCAGGAAGGAACGATTTTGATGTTTGTTAGTGGCAAAACTGCACACTGTTTGAGTTTGAACTTTTATTAGAACTCAATTCCTCGTTTGATCAATTATATATATGTAAGCCGCCGATTCATAAAATCAGTTCTAAATAAAATCATCTTCAAATGTCTATTTTCTTCTTCCATTTAACTTTCAATGCTGCTGGTAGTAAGAAAATCCACTGATGCATAAAAAACACTAGAAATATCTTTCGTATGTGTTGAAAAATCGTTGTTTTCTTTTGAAAATAACTGTATAAACATTCATTTGATAGTTTAAAAAAAATTTCTTTCATAGTACAACAAAACTTAAATGCATGACTAAAGCTGAAAATTATTATCTCTCAGGAATTCTTGCTGTTTCACGCGAAGAATGACGGCTTTTAGGATACTTTATTAATTACATACTTTTTTTACAAGCAGATGGTACTCTATTATCCGTCTACTCGATTTTTCTTATTTGGTATCTTATTTTCAAACAGTTTCTTAAAGAACCAGACTCTTCAAAATGTGATCTTGATAAACTTTGAACTGGTTGAATGATGCGAGTAGTTTTCTTCTAACATCAAATTGCCCCAGACACGTTTACCCCTTTCTACGTGCCTGCCTGTAATTCTCGACATGTACAAAGTTCCACCATTTTACCGTTCGTTTGTTCGGTCCGGTTAGTTCAACTTGACAATTCGAAAGAACAACAAAGAAGCATCCCTTAACGAATGTGCACATGCACGCTGAAAAGATGTTCATTTCTAAGAAAAGCTGTTATTACACACACACGCAGCTACACGCATGCATACACTCAGGCAGACACAGCTAAATACACACAAAAGCCTTCGTCTTCGAGTCATCAATGGAATGAAATTTAATGAAATAATTACATTTAATTAATTAATTGGATCTTAACATGTCTGCTAACTGCACCCACGCTGGGCAACTACGTAAGTATTTTGCAACAACAATTAAACCAAGTTGTTTTGCTCTTTTTGAAGGACACAGAGTAAACTCCGAGCAGCCAAGCAAGGAACGAACTGCTTTAAATTGAAATAAATGGCTGCGAGCTTGCTGATGACACTTCGATAATTCGCCATTTGTGCAACTTATGCGTCGATGCAACATAACTCATATCGCCATATGGCAACTCTGTATGTCTGTCCAATGCAGGAACAAATCGTGGCATAATAGAAGATTTAAGCTGCGGAGTGGGAAGAAGATTTGAGGGTGTGTAAAAGATAAATGCAGCTTCCTTTTGTTCGCACAGAATTCCAACTGAAAATTTTGATAGAAAACTTTTACAAGGCGACAGCTGTTCCTATGTCTTGGCTACTGCGCTAAAAGAAAAAGAATTATTTGTCTTTTCCCTCGCTGCCTTGAACATTTTCGGCATGCTCAAGTTTGACCTGGGAGTTCTTATGCATTCACAAAAGAATCTATTGGATTGCTATGTGTGCCTCTGTGTGTATGTTTGTGTGGGTGTCGTGATATATGTGGCTGAACACCTGTGAAATGCACTGGTATATTGAAAATTTAGTGATTTATATATTTTGAATATTTATATGTGTAAATATTTCAGCTATTGTAATTTTAAGTCTGTAAGAAAATTTTTTTCGGTAGTGTGGAAGCGGCATCACATATGAGAACATCAGCGCTATATTTTTAAATATATGTATGCAATCAAAGCTCAAACACATCTTGGGAAGACCATGTCAGGTAGATTTAAGGAGAATTAGAAGGAACATAGCTTGTAGAACAATGGATCGAAATAAGTTTTTACAAAATTACGCGTATAAAAAAAGTGTTGATATTTGCTAAAACCTACGGAAAAATACATTGCTATAGGTAAAGTCTATAGGTATTCCTGACATACAGAACATATTATGTATCCGATGTAGAATATGTAAAAGCTATAGAATATTGATCGAATTAAAATAACTTCTATAAAAATGTCCTTTTCATACAATGTTGTTTGGGTATCGTTTATTGAACCAACCGAATAGCATTAACAGAGATAGAATGAAAGAATTTACGTAGGCTTTGCAAAGAAAAAATTTGGGCTAAGGAATAATAAAACGATTCGAGAACAAACGTTATTTCTCTTAATTTTCTATCAAGGAAACATTATTTTACGATATCTTTTTCGAAATTGTTTACGATATTGGAAGAAAATTATCAAGAAATATCGAGAAGATTCTTCACAGTCGGACTTCGAAGTTCGGTGAAGTTAATGCGAGAATGGCTAAGCCCAGTTCTACGAGCTGTTGTTCAAATAACATATATCGATATGTGATGACGATGTGATGATATCGATGTTAATAGGATAAATCGTATTCTTGAATTCTTAATCGAACATTTTAAAGTTCTTTATATGTATCTCTCTAATTATCAGACAAGTTCTTCACTTTTTGTTCCGCATTACCACAACGAGTCCCCAGCACAGCAGTTCCTGCTGCATTTAGCTCAAGTGCAGTGCTCAATGGGCTGCTCCTTATACTATTTTTAAATGCCACAGTGGGAATTAATATCATGATGCCAGGGCCAACTTGAACTATGCGTAATTGATTTATTACAATTTGAATTTTTGTATTAATTATGCAGAAATCGAAATCAGTGAATTAATAATGGAGAGCAACTAACTATTTATGTGCACAGCCGCGCACACACACACACACACACACGAACACCGAAGGCAACTTGTCTTCGCCGCTGGAAATTGCATTTTTCTGCTATTTCGCATTCATCATCGGTCGCCGAAAGTATTTGAACTTTGGAGTGCGCGGCGCAGAGCTGCTAATGCCGCCGTCGCCGCTGCAGCTCAAGTTTATTTGCGTTGGCGTCTGTCTGCGCCAGTGGAGCCGCTGCCCGCCCGTGCCCGTGCCAGTTCCCGCGCCATGGAGACAGGCTGATAGCGTTGCTGCGCTGCTCTACGCGAACAATTTAATCAGAAAAGAAATATTAATTACTGCTGCTGCTGTGACAGCAATTGCTGCCGTTGCTGCTACAGCTGCTGTTGTTGCTGCTGTGCGGCAGCCAAGTGCACTCGTTCGAGTGAGGCAAGGGGCGCAGAAGCGGTTCGAATTGTTGCTCATGCATGCGCGCTTGTGCGGATGGATGAACGTTTTTATGGCGCAAATTACGGCCAAATCAGGAGGATTCAGCGGCGCATTCGCATTATTTATGATCGGCGGCGTAGCATTTCCATGGCGGATGAATGGGATTTAAGTGCGCATCCGTTACAAGTGATTTTTACCACTCAGCAGCAACAGCGGAAAAACGTTGCCGGATAACAGCTGAAGTGGCACGCAGCATTGCGGAGGTGGCACGCCGCTGCCGCAGCCACTACTGATGTTGTTGTTGTTGCTGCTTAAGCCGGAAAAATGCAAATTCCCTGAAAGTGGTAAACATTTTATGATTAATGGCAGCAACAGGCAGAGTGAGCCTGCCAGCAAGTTGGCGATTCCCATTTAATTGCGAGCATTAATGTCGGCTCTCAGACTATGTAAAATACGCGGCAGTGCATCTTCTTGCTGTCGCTCGCATGCGCATGCCGTATGGGCAGCACATCCACTCCTCCATCTGGTGGCCAGTACTACACTGAAGCGTTCGTATTTGCTGCGTGCGCTTCGTGCTGCAGTTGGTCCGTTTCCATTTGTCACGCTTGTGGAACTTGTTTCGGTTTCACTGTTCGCATGCCGTTGCGTTGCTTTCGGTTGTTTCCGGTTTCCTACCCTTATTGGCTTGTAAACAAAATATGTTGCCCGGCTCATTGCAACAAAGAGTCTAAAATGTTGCAAAACTTTTGTATTTGACAATTTCGGGCGAAACTTATGATAAGGGAAAAGTGAAAAGCGAAATATTTCACCCGAAATTATGTTCGTTCACAAGAAACTTCCAGTAAGGCTGACAATTATGTACATATGAGCGTATTCTAAAGTTTCAAAATAGGGATCACTTAATTTCCCTGCAGCAGCGTTTCGAAATTTCCCAACTGAAGTCGGAAGCGAAAGGAGCATACGTGCACAAAAAAGACAGCGAATACTTGCGTAAAGTTGCAAATTTTTCGCTAGAGATAACACAAAAGGCTTAAAGTTGTTTTTATGAGTACAACAGGGATTGAACTTGGAATTTCACGCATCAGCAAGCGAATGCAGATATGTATGTACACTGAGCCACTGCGACTTTCGTAAAAGCGATTAGATTTTCAATTCTCGAATGAATGTTTTACCTTTAAGCGAATTTTAAAAATTTGGCCAGGAAAAAGATATGCTTTGAAAGTAAAATTTTCTACATATTGCGTTGTCAATTATATGATTTCTGCTCATTTATAATCTAACTTATGAGCATTTTTTTCGTTAGTTTATCATTGTTTTGCAGTTTAGCCACCTTTCATAGATTTTAATTAAGGTTTATTGCCCGCTGCCAGGCAATTAATTCAATGAACTGCACTCGCCAGAAGCCTCCAAAATTATGCCATAATACACGAACCCACATAATTAGTTTAATATCGACGGCGCATTGTGTAAGTTTGTTGACCACACACACACACACACGCACAATACCATGCACATTCAATATGCCATACAATCAATTTGCTGTAGCTGTTGCTAGTGCTGTTGCGCGATATCAACGACGTAGCTTATAATCCCACGCAGCGCTTCAAGCGTGGACTGCATTAATTGACGCCAGATAGCGGATAAAATTGTGCTACATGCGGTTGCATTGCGGCAGCAGAGCAAGCCAGGAATGAAGTGCACAAGTTAGTTACAATTTTACTTCAAAGGCAAGCGTTGCAGCGACTCTTGCCGAGATTATTAAATTATTTTTTGCAGCCAAAAAGTAGAGGCACTTATAGCACATGCATACTTGCCCCATGTTGCAATTTTGTTGCGTCGAAAATGGCGATAAACCTTGCCACCGAACAAAACAACAATGCCTTATTTATAGCCTCTCAAAAAGTCTTCTTTCAATTTAAAAAAATATGTCTACATTTTACAAAATTTTTCGAAAATCGTTTTTTGTCGTAATCGCAAACCGCATGCGCTAAACCGCAGACTGAGTGCCTGCTTAATTGGCATGCGCGGAAGTGGTGTTCACACACACGCACACACACATACACTTGCAGGAGATTAGTGCAGACTGAAAATGCGCTTGCCGCTGTTTATTTTAGCCGCCGCGACGAAGATTGACTTCATTTGTTGCTCTGCGTGCAACTTCAGCGCTTCAGATTACTCAATTTTTGGCCGTTGCCCTGTCGTTTGCTCCCCTTTAGCATGCCCCATTTGTATGTTTTTGCGGTTTTTGACATAATTATTTTGTGCATACACAAAAATTAGTTTACTTTACTTTTGGTTGCCGATTTGATTATGTTGTTCACATTAACGTAAAGTTTTTTTGTATTTGTTGCATTGTTGTTATTTTTGTATTTTAATTGTAAACGCTTAAAAAAATTTTGGTTGCTTGCGTAATTGTAAGTGCTCAAGTTTGATAAATGACACCAAATTTATTAAATCAAGATATTATTTGAACTTGAATTGCACAAAAGTCAACAGAACTGCTTCTCTTTCCTCTCCTAACCACATCTGCCAATATAAACTTGATGACACTACTACATCCTTATTAACTCCAATCTTTGCATCTTATTTTGCATGTATTTAAAGCTGAAGTTTATAGCACTTTTCTGCTTTTAAAACCGATTAACTTAAACAGCTTCTGAGAACAATCGTTACTTCTATTTCTAGAAATCGCATTTCGAATTTAAATTTTAGCTTTTCGGTATAATTCGGAATATCAGAATAGAATAAGAAACCATTATTTTAAGGGGCTTAAGCAAAAAATGAACGGCATGTTTTTTTTTGCAAGATGTCTTCAAAACTACCACAATTTCGCAAAAGATAGGATTTGAACAGAGTACCACTAAAAAGCTTATTTTCGTTGAACAAATTTCAATCAAATCTGCAATTTCTGAGCTAACATTAATTCCATTGTGTAACAGTGGTTCCCAAGCGTGGAACTTTCATAATATATCCAACTTAATTAAAATTTTGTCTCTATATCAATTGTAAGCATGGAATTCGCCACACATCTCGTATTCAAAAAAATTTGCAACTTAGCTACCATAATCAACTATCCAGATTTAATGCAAGTTGAGTTGTAGAGAGAGAATATCCAACGCTCGATCACTTTCATATTAAAACCACAACCACATTCGATCATATCGACAGCAGACACTGAACAAAATTTCACTACCAAGTCTAAATACACATTGCTTCCAGCTGAACAAGTTCATAGCTGAATGCAACAATATATGCAAGCCACGCAGGAGCCACGATGAAGTGATAATAGAAATAGACGGCAACTAATGCCAATTAAATTCGCAAATGCAATCATTTTGCCATTTTACACAATGAAAAGTCAATACGAACATTTTTCGCAGCCAATGCAAATGACAAAATGCAGCACTTGCAGCTGTCAATTAAGAGCAGATCAAAGCTTTATGATTGGCACATAAATTTGGTCAAAATTCTACTCAAAACTAATACAACTACAACAACAGTAGAAAATAACCTCAATCGAAAGGCACTTAATGAAATGCATCGCTTGACAAATAAACGCTGGACTAAGGAGCAGCCGTTGCCACCTGAACGACAAGCATCACAAATGGAATTCTTCCTACATAAAATTTTTTCAAACCTTATACATATGTAAAAGAATATAAAACATTTAAACAATCTGATGTAAAAAGGATTGATAAAGACTTTTTAAATAGTATTTAATGAGAATTTACTAGTATTCATATTGAAAGTTTATTACAAAAATAAAATTATATAAAAAAAAAACTTTTTAAAAATAAGCTTTAATTTATTTAATGTACTAAAAAGTAGAAAATAAATTGTTTCCAAGTCACCTGTATCTTACTATTAATAAAAGCTTGGGGCGCTCATGTGTTCAATATTTGTCAACCAGTTACCACAATATTTTATTTAAATAATATTTTTGCAAATAGATTCTAGTAATGAAAGATATTTTGAATATGGATATTGAGCGCACAAGCTTTTATTGATAGTAAGATACAGGTGACTTAAAAACAATTTATTTTCTACTTTTTAGTACATTAAATAAATTAAAGCTTATTTTTAAAAAGTTTTTTTTTATATAATTTTATTTTCTACTTTTTAGTCTTCCATAAATTAAATTTTAGAGCTCTGAAATTTTTCACAAAAAGAATTTAAAACTTGCAGAGCAGTACACAATATTTAGGGTATTCACAGTGTCTCCTATCGTCATATCCTCAATTTAACAAATAATACGGCTGTGATCGACCCTAATATTCGTGGCATATTTGTGGCGCGATGAGTTCTTGTTGTTTTGCTTGCAAGGCGCGGCGAGTAAGTTCCTATCGTTTTTCATTGATGTGTGGTGTACCTATAATTATAAACTGAAGCCCAAGTGTGTAGTTGCTTGAAAAGTGCCACGCCCCTTGTCCTACGCCCATAAAATTTTACCAGTGGGACGAAGCATCCAAGAGGGGCCTGTATACGGAACTTCAATGCTGCACGACCTTTAGTTCCAAAGCAAATCGAGATCAAAAATTTTGTTTGTATGGGGGGTGCCACGCCCCCTTATCCTACGCCTATAAAATTTTACCAGTGGGACTACACATCCAAGAGGCGACTGCATACGAAATTTCAATTCTGCACGACCTTTAGTTCCAAATCTAATCGAGATCAAAAATTTTGTTTGTATGGGGTGCCACGCCCCCTTATCCAGTGCCCCCTTATTTTCTCAGTAGAAGGATATAGATATGTAGTAAGTTCATACCGAGTTTCATTGATGTGTGATGTGTAGTTCTAAAGTTATACACAAATGTGGAGTTGTTAAAAAAGTGCCACTCCCCTTATCCTACGCCCATAAAATTTATTGATTCATGTATTGGGCTCTAGATTAGGCATGTATGCAAAGTTTCAGATCTCTAAGTAGTCGGGAAGTGGGTGAAAAATTGATTACTAGATTTAACGACATCTGCAAAGTGAAGTTAATAGAAAGCTTATAAAATGTACATGCATTCTGAAAATTATTCTCAAATACTGAAATCTGTCCACAAGAATTCCATAATTTTAATATTTTCAAGAAACATGGAATTTTGGCACTTAAGATCTCAATAAAGACAGCCCTAGCACGTATAAACAACATATCTAAATTCACACTGAACACAAATGCTGCACGTGAAGTGTGTTGCATGCAGCATATGCAGTCCGATTGGCAAATGCAAATTAATTGGAAAATTGGCTTAATTGATATGGCCAGCATTTTGTTTGCGCTGCATGCCTCAAAAAGCAGCAGCAACGCCCACTTAAATGTGTGCCTGCTTGACCGGTTGCCAACTCCGCTCCGCTGTACCCCTCCCTCCTTCCACACTATCGCAGTTTACTACATTACGGCATCGAATTAGTTCAATCGATCGAATTTTTACGCTTTGGAGTGTGCCACTTGCGAAAATATTTTCTCGGCCGCTTTAAGTGATTTTATGGTAGTGCCCCACCTGCCTGCCGCCAACACTTTTCCAGCCGCCACACACACTAGCAACATGCTAGTAAATACTTGTATGTGTGTGTGTCTTGATTTGGCAGCTGTGGCCTGCTGCACTCATTCGTGGCAATCTGCCTCGAGGCCGCCTCGAGTGGCAATTCCTCGCCACAAGAGTCCTCTGGTGGAATAAAAGTGGAAAAGTGTGGCACACATTGTTTGCATTTGAAGTCGCGAGTTCTTTCATTGCTCTGGCAGTGGTCACTTAAAAAGTTTCTGCCGCACTTTTGATTGCTTAAAAAGCCAAAAGCGGCGAAAACTCTTTTCCTCTTTCCCCCGGCCGCCTGCCGCCAAAGAGTAGGAAAACGAAGCTACGGCATCGAATTTATTGAAAAATTAAAATCTTACTTAATGGATTTTAATTATGCATGAGAAGCGAAGCAAGGCGCAGGACTCAAACCGCTAAATGCTGCAAAAAGAAGTGTTAATGAGAGAAAAGGCTGGGGATAAGAAACCAAGAAAATTAAAAAAATGCATACAATTACGAGCGAAGCACTGGAAAAATGCAAAAATAGAATAAAAAAGTACAAAATTTAAAAGAGTGGCAAAGTTGATTTAAGTGTCTGAAAACTTTCGGCTGTAAATGTATAAAGTGTATGCAAAAAGTAAATTGTTGAATGCGTTCTCTGCTAGATTGCTGCAAAAATGGCAAAAGTTTTGAATCAAGAAGAGAATTTCGGATGCTTAATATTTATGACTCATTCAATATTGATGAATTAAAGAGAAACAAAAATATATTGCAAAAAATCCAAATCACAGTAAAAATATAATTTCCACGAAACAAATGAAATTGTTTTGAAGTGGAAATATGTATTGCTTTTTGAACTGGGTTTTCAGGGCTCGAACAGATCTCGGAACTAAATTCTGACAGATCATTACGTTGACCATTCCTAAACGGAACTCTAACTGGCATCGCTAAAACAACAGCGCCTTTGCTTGGAAAAATTTTTTTAAATTAAATTTTATGAAAATGTATGCCATCATTTTATTAATATGTAACGAAAATTTAATTTTACCATACATCAAAGAATCAACAAATATGAAGTATTCAGATAAAATTGAAAGAAATAACTTTTTGTACATACATGTGAAAAATTATTGTGCTCATAAAGTCATATAAAAAATATTCTGCTGAATTCACGCTTCAGTGATATTTCTATCAGAATATGAGCATATATTAAATAATTTCATATATCTTAAGAAAATCATGGAAAAGAGCCCTAAACTATTGCTTTGCAAACTGTGAAACGAAAAAAATGTCCATCCTTGAGCACTATTTCTCACATATTTCTTCCACTCCTACAGTTCCCCAGTTCCCGCTGTATTCCCTTTTGTTTTGCCCGCTCGTTCGCTCGTCAGCCTCCTCGCCAGTTCTCGCTTCACCGCTCGCCCGTGCGTTTAACGAACCGCAAACACATGTCAACATATAATAAGCGCCTGCGGTGGCCCGCTTTGCTGCTAAAATTCAATTTTCCAATTTCCTTAAATTTGCGCGCAAATGAGCCGATGTCCTGCGGCGGCTTCGGGGTTTTCTTTGCTCTTGCCATTGCAGCAAAGTGAATTACGTCAAATGCGCTCCCAAGGCGACACAACACCAAAATACTTACACGCACACACAAACACAAACAAGCACACATACTCTCACATAATTACTGGCCGCTTGAAGCGCTTAAAGAGCTTTGCTACGTCTTGACTAGCAGCTTGGCACTTTGCCGCCAATGCAGCACATGCATAGCTGCCACACTTGTTTAGGTTGCACCCTCGCTGCCTCGCCGCCAACAACATTTTTCTTGTAGCAACTGCAAATGTTGCAGCATAAATTTTATGCTAAATTCCTTTGCTGCGTATGCAAATGCGTATCCTCGTTTCGACGTATGCAACTCGAAGAAATTTTCATTTTCAAAATATTTAGGGAAATAAAATTTGAACATTTTTAATAATGCTATTTCATTTGAAATCGAACAAATTTTTACTAAAGATTGAATTTATATTATGCATATAAGCTTGAATTTAATTATTCTAATCATTTTGACATAAATTCTACTATCTAATAGAGTCATGGCAAAATGGCGTTTTACAAAAATTTAACATTCCGTCCAGCTGGTAACACTGGCCTGACTAAATGCGTCAAATTTTCACAACTGAAAAGGCTAGCGCTTTAGCTTTAAAGCGTTTAAGTAGCAGCGCCGCCAGCTTCTGTCTGCTTCCCTTAAACTTTAAAGTGCATCTGCAAGAGAACTTCTACAGAATATAATATGAAATTTTGCAAAAAAAGTTGCTTATGAATTTATAATTTTCTCATTATTTGTTGTGCGCATTTATTTGTCTACATTTTTGTTCAATTTTGGCGCAATGAACATGGCTATTTCCGCTAAGCGGATTTTGAGCAATCAATGACTTTTCATGCTGACGTCCGCAAAATGGATTTCAAATGGTTGCTTCAATACAAAAAGCGGCATTAATTAATTATAGCTGCTTAAATTGTTAATTGGAAAATTCAGTTTTTAATTAATGGACTTTTTTTTTGCTTCGCTTTTTATTCCACACTGTTGATCTATGAAGTATGTTTCCTATGCATAAATGATTTATAATTCATTCCCCATCCTTTAAATTTTTGTTTGTTTGAAAATGAATGACCGAAAATAAATTCATTGGCCTTTAAAAATGCTCTACGCTCACACAAGCACATTTAATTCATGCATTGACACACATCATTGCGCAGCAGACCAGCAGTCGCCCTCAACGATTACCATATCCACCCATATCACTTACCATCAGACACATTTAATAAAACAGAAAATATTAAAAGAGCAGAAGATAAAAAAACGCCAGCTACGAACCAGCTAAAACACGTACAAGCTGCCAGTGTTCCCTTCTCCTACCCTTCCCCTTCCTCACTCACAGCTCAGGTTAAGTGAGCTCAAACCGTTGCAAAGCCAAAGAATCAAGCACCCACAATGACCGCACATTCACCAAGCTGCGTTGGAAAGGAGAGCAGCCAGCACTAATGGTCCTAAAAATTCAAATTCCCAACAACAACAGCACGAAGTGAGTGCTGGCCACTGCCAATGCCAGTGCTGTCAACGTAAATGCGTTTTTATTATGACATCCGCAGTGGTTAAGGATTTGTGGTCAGAACCCAAAAGTCGGCGTCGAGGCAACGACGATGGCTGCCATCGAGCCATCGAAGCCGCGCGTCAGCGCTTGACATTGTCAACATTTGAACTTAATTGAGAGATTTTTGTATGTGCGGCAGCTTGTTGTTATTTTGTTGTTGTTGCTTTTGACGACGACGACGATGATGATGATGGGTACAACAAAATGGAATGGAAATGGCCAAAATGTAAATGGGCTGGCTTCGCATAGCCTCTTACCCAGCTCGAGTTGCAGAAGTGTAACGAATGCGACGCAGGACGCATTTAAAGTGTTGATGGTTATGCCGCTGCCGCTGCCACTGCCAACAACAACAACATATTGTTATTTGCCACAACTGCTGCTCGAAGTTCTGCTGCTGCTGCTGCTGCTGTTGCCTTCTTTTTGTTAGCATAATTTTATTTGTGGTCGTGCGGCACGAAGTGGCAGCATGCTTGCCACTTGCCTCATGCCCATGCCATTGCTGCCACGCTGCCTTGCCAACAGTCGCACTCGCAACGAACAACATTGAGCGCTCAGCCATGTTGGCAACATTTTCAATTTCATGGTTAATTGTTTTTCGTACGCGCTCAGCCCCGGACTGGGTGAAAGCATTAGTCCCCCCACTGCTCTCCCGCACTCCCGCACCACCACTACCGACACTGTAGCACATAAGGTGTCGCTCATTAGCTTTGGCCCGGCTTTAATGCTTAGGTCGATTGCTGCCGTCGGAGCGCTCGCTTCGCAGGCGCAGGCAGACATTAAATAAAATAAATTTAGATTAACATCAAGTGTGATGTTGCTGTGGCGGTGTTGCATGTGGCATGACGTGACTCTGGCGTGGCAAATGAATTAATTCTGTTGTAAGCATTGCTAGTGTGGAATATTTGCCCCGGCAGGCAGGTAAGTATGTGCGGGCAGGAAGAGAACGCTGAACATTGTAGTAAGGCCTTGTGGCATTTTAGTGCCCTGCTCCGAAGCCCCGCCATTTGGCAAGGAATACACTCGAAATGAAATATTGAATTGCTCAGAAATATGAAGGCATTGTTAGGTAAATGAGAGTCACTTCTTTTGTTTGAAAAAAAAGAAGAATGTTGCACAAACTATGCTGTTACTCTGGGAAGGGATATCACATGCAAAGAAATTGCTCATTTACATAAAAATTATATAAATCGTAGGAAAACAAAATGAAAGAACTTGGCACTAGAAAAAAAGTAATCTTCACAAACCCTAAAACAGTTTATAAGTGCCACAAGAACCTCCGATGCTTGCCCCAGTCGAGTTTCTGCATGAGCTGAATTCCGAGTTTTATAAAACCCAAAAAATTTTAAACTACTTTCCGCGAAATCAATTATTTTTCTAATAAAAAAGCACAGTGAAAAAAATCTGTTAAATTGCTTGATGTTAATAAACTTAGTATACAACAACAATTTAAAAGCAACTATTAAAATTTCATCAGTTAAGATGAAGTGAAAATATACCATGAATCTAATAGTACTTGATCAAATTTGTGCGATTTGTGAAAATTAAGGGGCTCTACGCAAGAGTGTACTCAGCATATAGAATAGTCGCCGGGTCCAGTGCCACAGTGTTAAAGTCTGACCATTAAGAAATACTAAAGCATCAATCCTGAATGCTTTCAAATCACTTCTCCACCTCAACAACACTCAAATCTCGCATTTACAACATGCAACTACGTGCTCGTGCAACAACAACTGCTGCACACATTTCGTTGACAGCAGCGCTTGTCATATTTATCAATTTCTTGTAAAACAAAGATTGCTTTTGTAATAAAATATCTGCTCTTTGCTTTGCTTCCGCCCCCGCCTCTGCCACTCACTGAAAAAAGGCGCAAATGTTGGCACTTTCATTGCATCGAAACATTAAAAAAAGCGAACGTGCAACAAAGCACAGCAACTGCTGCTTGCCACTTGCCAGCTGCTCGACGCTCGTTTGCGTCCGGGTGACGAAATGTGGCCGGCTCAAAAGGTGCACGTGACATGCCTCGCAAATGTGCTGCAAATGTGGCAAGTAAGAGAAATGCCAAACATTTTTAATGCTAGAAGGTACAACATGCCACGGCGAGGCAACTCAGTCATGTGCGGCAATGGCTAACGTGCACATGTGTGGGTACGTGTGTGTGTGTGTGAAGCATATTGAATTGCCATTGATGGTATTGAAAACGTTGCTGGTTTCATAATTGCGCTGCACGAACACGGCGAAGAAGACGAAGACAAAGGGGCAAATTAGATGCGAAAGGAAAAGGAATATGCCAAACCGCAGCGGAAGTTATGCTGCCACTCACACACACATCGAATGACACGAGAGTAGGGTGCTAGCGTGGAAGCAGGTACCTACACTTTACACATTTGCACATAGTACATATCAAACAGTTGCGGCGTCAAACTGCCTAAATGTGAAATCAATTCCGCCACTATTAAATTATCGTAATTTCATCCAGCAGCAGAATCCCCTCTGTAGCAGCAGCAAAGGCTCCAAATCTTCTCTCCATTCATCGCGCTATCTCTGTCTCGGTCTTGCTTTCCAATTCGCTGCTATTACTTCCGCCCTTTTTACTTTATTTTCGTGCTTTTGTTAGAAAACAATAAAAATTTGCATAATATCGGAATAATATTTTAGCATTACATGCATGTGTGCGTGTGTGTGTGTGTGTGTACCCTTGTAACTTGTAACTGTATGACAGTTTGGAAAGGATAAAAAGATTTCGGTCAAAATATGATAATGGCACAAATGTGGCAACATATGCTGCAAACACACACACGCACACACTCAAACAGCAGACAGCGAAAAGGCACAGGTATGAGGGACAGGTACAAACGTTGTCTTGGCATGTTCGTAACGCTTAGGAATTCCTATGCTAGCTGCGAAAAAAGCAGCAATTTCCATGCGAGTTGAGCTTTTTGGCACTTTTATGCAATAATTTATGTTAAACGTTTTTTGAAGAGCCGCAGAAGGTGATTCACCCTAATAGTGTGAGAATATTTGATCATATGTGCACGTGCGTAGGGATTTCTCGAAGATCAGGAAGCGGGCAATTTTTGGTGTTGGCTTTGTGCACGTCCATTGGCAATCATTTTCGAAAAATTACTTCTTTGTGAATTTTCTTTTGAAGTATTCTCTGCCTATGAAATATTTTGATTGCACTTCTACGGGCATCCAATTCTGTAATTCTATTGCCAAATTTGTAATGAAAAATTTTGGCTTTTCAATTAAAATCAGCAGTTTCGGTTTGCAAAAAAGTTTCAATATTTTATTCAAGAAACGAAATTTCGAGAGATTTTTTTCTAGTAAATTTTTTTTATATAACATATAAGTAGCCATTTTAAACATCTCTTTCTGTACACAGTGGAGTCAATTCCTCACTGAACTTGATTCACATCCTCTTTCTTCTTAGCTGCGATAAGAGGCAAGAAAGAAACACGCCACAATAAAACTAAAAGCTGTTGTAGCAATCACCTACACGCTGCACAAAACCCGCCCAATCCATCAAGCTCTCTTGTCAGCTTCTCTCTCCACTCTAAGGTCCGCCTCACTAAGCCAACTCACGAGCTAATGTGCCGGGACGATTAAATTTTGAACGCGTGTGTCAAGCAGAACGTTCGCTGCATTTTTCATGTCTGATGGCATGGTCCCCGATCCAAGTGGCAGCCAGAACAAAGTGCCACCCACTTTGGAGCGGCGCAGCTTCACCGAGACTCGTATGCAAAAATGCAAAATTCCTTACAGCAAAAAAAATCGAGTCACATGCGAGCCAAGGTAAAATTGAAGCGAAAGGATAAGCTGCCAGGCGACTACACCATACATATACTCAGCAGTTGTATGTCCTTTCAGGCGCGTCAGCCGAGGAGATGAGTTTTTGCAGCCATGGCAGCCGCGAGTGGCGCTCTGCATGCATGATGATAAATGCCGTTCTGGCGGCGCTTCCTGAGTGACTGAATTATTTTCCATTTTATTAATGTTGCGCCCGCGCTCCCACTCACGACAACTCCCTCCAACTCATTCACTTGTTCGGCCCCAACGCTTCGCTTCTATGCACCCATTTTGGCCAGCAAGTACGAACGTAACGAAATGTTAAGCCAAAATGACGTTGCAAATCCCCCGAAAGTAATTTTGAATAATGTGCGCTCGCCAACGGAAGGTGCTCCAAAGGCAACGAAATAGGAAGTGCTGGCCAAAGAGAAAAGGACGAGCGAGAACTCGATGTATGTATGCGGTTTTAGCAGCAAGCCACTCGTCGTCGCCACTACGTGGTGCAGCTTCCAGCGTGAGCAGCGACCTCTAATCCGCTCTTCCACTGCAGCTCACACAAGCTAACGAATTGCAACGCGCTGGCGGGCAAAACGCATGCTTACATGCTGCCCCACATCGTCCTGCCACTCTTGGAAAGCGCAAAATATTTCACTGCAAGAATAACAGCAACAAAAAAATGCCGAGAAGTGCTTCAATTTATTTCGTTGCCGCTGCCCGCCCTACCACTGCCAGAAATTTCTTTCTACCAGTGGCTTTTACGCCATTTTTTAAATCCTCACTAATTACTTGCCTAATTACACAGATTTTTGCCCAAGTGGCTGCCATTTGTCTCTGGAATCGCTGCTAAAGTGCTGAAAAATTAGTTCCCAAGCAAAAATTGTTACAATGCAATCTTTCAGCGGGGCAATGGAGAGTGGAGCAGCATGCTATAATGAGCAATATTGATGACTTGCAATCGCCATTATCGTGCAAGCGTACATTTTCCTTTGGCGAGCTCTGAGGCAATGACTTGGCAGTTGCAATTTCCTAAAAGAAACCTCTTTCTTAAATTTTAGCATAAAGAAAGGGAACGAAATGAAAAACAGTACTTGCAAAATGAGGCCATATTGAAAAGGGTCTTACAAAAGCAAGATTGAATGTAGTTAGGAATAAATTTAGCATCGAAAATATAAATGAACTTTTACTAATAATAATATAAATATATAAATAAAGATTGAATCTCCGGTGTGGATATTAAGTGATCTATCTTAGCTCTATATAACCAGGAACAGGAAAGGGTGAGCGTAAAGCAGGAGTTCCTGAAGAGACCTAGTACGTAAGACCGAAGCCTGCAAAAGGTGAAAATGGTCGTATTAAGTAGATACAAAGTAAATATTCTTTGGCTGGTCTATTGAACTCCAAAAAACTGTAAATTGTATTTTTTTAAATCCTTCTTAAACTCCAAACATTTCCTTTGTTTCCAAATCTAAGAGACAGAATTGAAATTTTTCATTGTATGCCGAATGTTTCTTCAACTTGGTCTACATAAATTATTTCCTCATCTTTTCGAAGAACACAACAACAAAACTAAAACGAAAAGCTCATGAGAAATTGCACTATTTGAGACGGATTCAAAAGGCCACAATTAATTAAGCCCTTTTAACGCTTTTGTCAAGAGCTCAAGGAGCTGCGCAGAATAGACACAAAGGGATTGTATTTAAATATTTGCGCATTTGAGCTGCTGAAGTGGAAATCTGCAAAGTGTTTTGAAAAGTGGCGCCATTTTGTGAATTCGTTTGTTATAAAGCGCGCACAACATTCCGCCAACAACAACAACAAAAGCAACAACAAAGTGAGGCAGAATTTTCAGCCGGCTCGAAAAGAGCAAAAGACAAGAATTCATGATTATTTTGATTATTTGTTGTTGCTTTGATAATGATGATGATGAGATGATAAGCCACTGCAAAGCGTAATTACGCCGCTCAACTCAAATTTATCCATTCACTGCATAATAATGGAAAGCATTATAATGCTTGAAAATTTAATTACGTACATTAAGCAACGCAATTGAGTAGCAGATACAAAAATATCTGCTGCATACAATAGTATCTATTGCACACAAAAGTGTATCTTGCTCTTACAAAAGTCACTTGTAGCTATAATAAAATTCGCATGTTCACAAGTGATAAGCAATTTTTGTTGTTGTGTACAACAATTATTTTAGCTTTATTCAACGAAAATTGGCAAAAACTTAATTGAAATTCCGCTTTTGAAGAAGCACTGACTGCAAAAGAAAACTAAATAATGAATGCCATTGAAATGTTTATTGTACTACACTTTTACTCCTTTTGCATGTAATCAACTGATTTGGTAAATGAATAAACCACAAAAGCTACAACAACAACATAGCTGAGATAGCGAGCAACGTTGCTTTTGTGTGTGTGTGTGTGTGTGTGTGTGTAGGTTGTGCATGTATTTTGCCTGCGGACAAGTTAATTATTTCAGCAATTAATTCGAAAATCAACAATAACAAAAATGAAAGCTAGAGCACATAAACGTGGATGGGGGCAATTAAATGCAATTTTTCAAGAATTTTTCCTGGAAAGATGATTTAATGTATTAGTACTGTGGAAATTTATGTATATATTTTGGTCACTTTAGTCTGTATTCTCATATTTTTTTTTTTTTTAATTGTGATTTTTTTAGGTGCTATAGCCGATCTCCGAGAGCTCTTCTAAATAGGCGTCTTGCGGTGACCACGATATCTCTGGATTATATAATCCAAAATTTAAAACAGTAAAAGGTATTACCCAGTAAATCATCGAAGAAATAAGCGAAATATTAATTTATAACAAAATGACGGCTTTTAAAAAACAAGTTACGATTTTTGATGAAAATGTTTGCTTTGAATTGTTTATAAAACGAAAAATATTTATCAGCGGGGAAAAAATTTTCGATCAGTTACTAAAAAACACATATGTAGCTTATGTGAAAATTTTGAGACTGATCGAGAGAAATCTTGGTCACCGACTTTGAAAACACAGTCTCAAGAAAACCCCTTTCAAAGTTTCAGACTGAGACTTAGACCGACTTCTTTTCAATATTTGCCAGTTTGGTAATGAAAACTCTTTGCTCTTCCTTTTATTATATTCCAAAGTGTAGAATTCAGCGCCGTCTGTGAGCTCCCTCGGAACAGCGTCCTTCCTACAGCACTGCAAGCAACTCCACTTCGATTTATTTAGCCTCTTTGGCTACCGTCTCAAGTCGAAATAGTAAATTCGCATAAATCTACGCGAGCACGCTTGCGATATTAATTAATTCCATGGCTTTCGCTTTCGAATCCGGCTGCTGGAGGTCACTCGCTGCAGCGCCAAAGCTTATTTAAACAGCGTTTAAGTGCTATTAATGGCTCATCCCGTCAGTTATGGCTGGCCAAACAGGATTTCTACTCGCTTTCTGTCTTTGTTTTTGGCTTTATTTCGCATAAAAGTGAAATAAAATATGAAATTTATGGCTTGATTAATAAATGCTGTAAACGTTATCAAAACAATTAATTTAATGCCGTGGGCCGTACACTCGACGAACTAGCAAAGGAGCACAGAGTACTGGTAAAAAAAATTAAGTCATTCCGAAATTATGGCTGCAATTTTTCAGCAGCAGCTTCATAAAGTTGCACGCAAATATGCGGCACATGAAAATTATGCGGCATTGCGTCATTATTGGAGCTATAAAAACCGTAAAATACTGCAAAAAAGATGCATCCAAAATTAGCGAAGGCGGCAGGCGAGTGCTCTTCTGCCATGAAATTGTGGCAGCGTCTTAAAGATTTGACAAATTTCGAATTTTTGTTACTAGACAAAATAACAACAACAACAGCGACGGACACAAAGCGCTCTCAGACACAAAAACTTATGCAAACGCCTTGACTTCCGCTCGCCCTACAGCCCTCCGTCTTTCGAGTTGTGTAGCATTGGCCCGAAACACGAGGAAATGCACACATGGCCGTTGCCGTCCTTGGACGGCAGAGGCTCTGAAGTCATGCTTTCAAGCTGCATCAAAGTGATATTTGGCATACTTTTTACGATATTATTTAGAGAAAGTAGTAGTAATAAATTGTAAAAAATTAATCCATTTCTTATGATTTCCAAAAAAGTACGAAATTTTATTCTACAAACATGTTCAAACTCTGAGGATGTTTAAATCTAATTTGCGAATTGAGTTTAAATCTAGTTTAACTTTTCTTGAGTTTCACAGTGCATTTATTTAAATACGGAATAATGAATGGCAACTTCGAATATTTGACAATTGAAGGTTGACACAACTTGCCAAAAACATATGTTCAATTGTTCAATTATGGAGGCAGCGCGAGCTAAAAATTTTTCGTCGGCCGAAAGAAGTGAATTATTGGATATTGTGCAAAGAATCCACAGTTTATATTATTTATAATACTACGCGATCATTTATATGTGCTATACCATGCAGTTTTATGTTTAATTTGATCTCTTATAAATTGCAATATTGTCGACGCAGCTTGCTTGCACATCCGAAATCAGCTGTTTATTTGTTTTCGATTGCAACTCTGTGCCGTACTTAAATATCCACAGTCGGCTATTTAAATCGTATTTAACTTCCAACTGTGAAACTGAAATTCCCTATTTAAACTGCAATCAGAGTTTAAATATCCACTGTGAAACTGGCCCTGAAACAGCTTAATTAAATTAAACAGCGTTAAAATTTATGTTTTTGTATTTGTAGAGTGCACTGTACAGAAATTTAGATAGGAATCAAACGCTTTCGGCTCAGCGTTTTTGTTAAAATGTTTGTATCTTCTGATTAGCTTTTTAAAGAAACTTTGGCTCAGTGATTTCTTTTAAGAAATTCAATATAATATTTCTTTGGCAAACATTTTTAGAAACAGTCTGTATTTTTGTACTAAAAGTAGGTTAAATAATTTATTTAAATAGTTTGCGATTTACTTGAAAAAAACTTCAGCTTCTGTCTTTTCTATATTCAAGGCTGTGGAAGGCTTTAAAACCTAAAAGGAATCAGAATTTGAAGAATTTAAAAAATTTATACTAATTATACTTGGCCCAAAGGTAAGAACGGCACTTGCAGATGCCACTGTCCCGCCTGTCTCTATGCCACTATGCAGCATTTGCATTTGATATGCAGCAGCGGCATCAGCGAGAATCGCATAATTCCTTGGCCTGCATCCAAAACGCCGAGAATCGTGAAATTTTTGTGGCGCGGCCCCCGCGCAAATGTCGTAAGATTAATTCGCTTGGAAAAACTTTAGACGGAAAGTAGCAAAAAAGAGATGTTGCTGCAAATCCGGCGCTCTTTTACGGCTTTTCCCGCCACCCCGCTGCCCAGACAGACCAACAGACAGACAGACGGGCTGCATAAATGTCGCACATAAAGTGCGCTAATTTCATGACAATTTGCAGACAATTTGCAATGAGGCTATTTACGTTTTTCGAGTAACTGCAGCAATGGCGAATTGCAAAAATTGCGCGCATTGCCAACGCAGTCAAAATGAAAGGCAATGCAAGTGCATTCATGTAAGTGTGAATGTGTGTGTGTGAATATAAAAGGGTAGCACTGTGTGGCGGCAGCAGGCAGCAGCCTTTTGCGCGGCATGCTGCTTGCCAAAAGTTTGGAAAGAATTAATTGGAGCATTTTTGAATGAACACAAGAAAATGAAAGAGATGATTCGGCGAATCGTTTTTGAACTAGGAAAAATATAGTAAAGAAAATTAAAGGCGAATGAGCACATTCTTTATGTGTTTAAAAAATTTCGTAAATGAAATATCAATAAATAAGAACAAATTTAGAAACTAACTAACAAGAATTTAAAAGAATTGAGACATTATTAAACAACGAAATGAAAATAAGGAAGAAATAAAGGAAGACAAATTTGTATACTTTAAGAAAAAAAAGTGTTTTCAAGTAATGCAGAGCAGCACATCTTGCGGCTCCCTGTTGCTACAATGCTCATCTCAGTGCAATATGGAAAATTTTATCCCTTGTCATTGAGCAAATTCTAGTTCAATCTCAGTCTGAGGCACTTCAACTCATTACTCTGCCTCCTTCTTACACACACACTGCGCGGCATATGCCAACAGAAGTTGCAAGTACCACCATTTGCGACTCAACTCATTTCCAGTTCCAACTTAACTTCATTGAAATTTATTGACACCACACAGCGACGCCTTTTGTGGCATGCCTCATTTGCGCGCATAATTAGCAAAAAAAAAATGCATTTATTTTGCCACAACAAAAAACATATGCACGCACATTTAATCCCTCCACCTTAAATGAAAAATTTACGATTTCCAAAAGAAGCAAAATACAAAAAATTGCAACAAATATAACAGCAACAGCCTGGAATGCTTGCAACGGCAGCAGCGTCGACAATGCGAATTTGCCTCTTTTTTATGGGACGCTGCAAATGGCAAGCTGCACATAAAACATGTGTTTATTGTCTGCCGACTTGTCAACAGCGCAAAAGATGCAACACTCCGGCTGTGTGTCGTCTGCGTCTTCGCGCTGTGTGTTGCATGCCACTGTGGCATATTTGCATTTTCACACGCAAAAGAACAAACAAGGCGAACTACTTTCAGGCAGAATGCTTTGTTGTTGTTGCTAGCCTCTGCTGCCTGCACTGTGTCATCAAAGTGGCAAGGGCGCTGTGTAGCTGCTCCTCTCGTCCTCGCGTGGCATGAGCATGACATTATGGCCGCCATTAGCTCAAAAAGTGCTTTAATTATTGCTGTCTGTCTGCAGCGCCGTCTCTTGCTGCTGCTGCTGCCGTTGGCTTGTAAACAGCAGCATTGATGACTGCAATTTGGCTGTTGTTGTTGGTATTATTGTTGTTGTTGCTTTTGTTTATGTTTGGCAAGCGCATTTTTACGACGTGCTTACGCTATTCCACCGCCACTCACTCGTAGCCCGCTACATTGCCAGCTGCAGGTGTGGGGTGCGGCGGCACTAATAGCACGCTCATAAAAAAATGCACCAATAGTGCAACAACAACAACAACCACAAGCATAGTGATAAGCAAAGCTTTGAGCTGCTTGCAATTTGCCACTCAAATGGCAACATTGACGCCAAAGTCGCTTTAATACCTGCCGCCGGCGGCAACCCATCCCCCTCTCTCCTCTCCCAACGGTATGGCGGCACTTGCAACAGCAGCTTAGCACATACTTACTCTTAATATAGTGGCAGCGCACATAAAAAAGTGTCTTAGTGCTAGCAAAGAGCGCCATTTCAAAAGTTTAATTAATTTTATTACACACTCTACTAATCAGTTTTTTAGAGTGTATGTGGCATGTGTGTGCACTCTCAGTTTCATTTGTTGTCTCAAAATAAAATGCATTATCGCAATTTGTACTTCATTACATTTCCCTTCACTTCAAAGTTGAACTCGCCAAGTGCCCGTCTGTGAATTTGTCGGTCCGTCTGTCCGTCTGCGTGATTGTTTCTGAGCAACTGCAAATTGCTTTATGCGCCTCCATGCGCCGCTGACATAAACAAATGACAAACTTATTTGAGCTGTCATTTATTCGGTGTCGCCATGAGTTAAACGATGCACGCGAATGTGACACAAATCACGGCTGCCTGCCGACGTTCGCCGCTTTTCAGTGAGTCGCCTCAGGAAGGCAGCGCCATATGGCACACATACGAGTACACATAAGCACACACACACATACTCAGTGTCATTCAGCAATTGTTGCATGCATACAGCTCAGCAAAATCATGAGCTCCTAAAATTTGCGGAATATTTATTTTATTTGTCTGCCGAAAACCGGCCTGTCCCTATTAACTGGGTAAGTAAGCTGAAAATATGGAACTCAACAAAAGGCAAAGAAAATCATTTGACCCATATAAGGCCTTTGACCTTTATAAAGCATGGCATCGTATTACACTGTCCCAGCAATCAAATATCCTAAGACCTGAAGTTAAAGATACCTCATCTTAGCCTTACACAAGTTTATTTAATTAGCTAAAAATAAGGTCCTGCAGCCAAAGATACCTCGTCTTATCCTTAAACATGTTTATTTGTTTTAGCAAAAATAACGACAACTGCATTCTCCATTACTGCTAGGTGAGCGCTACAGGTTTCTTCTTCCATTACTTTTTACTATTGAAACATTTAACTACTTTTATTAATTATATATGTAGCTCTAAAAAAATTTGCGCAGTATTCCAAATTCCTAAAATTAAGAATTCAAATATATTTATTCGGAAGCCCAAGCATTTAATGATTCTCATCCAATCCTCTGGAAAATAGCTCACTCTGCTAATGCGGGCTTTGTTGCTCTACTTCATCACTGCCTATAAGCAATCTAATGCCCATAATCTCTGCGAAACTACAAAAATCCAACATAAAGTGGAATTGAACAAAGCAAAAGATCAGCGGATTACAAGAAAAATCCACAAAATTGGCATAAACAAAAGTAAATACACATGAAAACGAAATGCAGAAAGGAAGGGCGACATATGAGCGAAAACAGCAGCGGCGTCGTTGGGACCTGATAAGCTGGGAGGCCACTGAGAATAATTTCATGATGCTCAAAAATAAATCGATGGTCAGTGAAGAGTTTAGCGAAAGTATCAGAGTGGACTCGAATAGAACAGATATAGGATTTAGAATAATTCCACAATTGCGCAAGGAGGAAGAGTGCAGCGCTTTACCTTTCCTTTGCAGAGGCCAATCGCTTCTACGTGCCTGCTCTGCCGTGCGCATTGACATGCCGAAAATTCAAGAGGATTAAAATGCGTGGCAAACATGCAGCAACTATTATGAAGGCCTAATGCCACTTCTAGCACGGCAGATTTCATATTTCACAAGGGCAACTGGCAACGCACAAATGAGGCACAAAGGCGAAATATATTTTTGAAATATGAGTGAGCGAAATGAGTTTGAATGGAATCGCGCATTGTAAAATATGCTAATAATAGTCCAACTGCCAATGGCGAAGCCAAATGTGTGACAGTTGTTGAGTTAATCCCGAGCATAGCCGCCGGCAGCAGTGAATGACATCTTAAAAATGCAAACACTCACACACACAGACACACACAATGTGAATGTCAAAATTGTAACACTTTTCGGCAAAGCCAGGCGAACAAAAGATGAGGAACGCTTTGGCAGAGGCAGCCATGTTGGCGATGGTTGGTGGTGGAAGATGCAAGGTGGTGGCTTGTATGCAAAAGTAGACGCGAAGGCGCAATTCGAGCCCAGCACAGGTGTCAGCAAGCATAATAATTGTTATTTTGATAAAAGCCAAAAGCGTGGAACGACCCTCGAAATTTAATTGAAAATACGAAATTCAGCTTATTTTGAAAATAGTTTATGCAAGTGCATACAAAGAGGAGGGCATACTCGTGCACACTTTTATATTTCTTTTACATTGTTGTACGCAACAAAAAAATATAAGGGTAGCTTTAGGCACAACCCTCACTCGGGTTGCACCCCTTTCGGCTTGGAATGAAGTAATTGCGCATATTTTGAACGCACACAAATTGGCTACGCGGTATTTTAATTGTTGTTAATCCTTTGTTGTATTGCTTTTATTTTGTTGTTGTTATTGTTGTTGTTGCAGCCAATAGTCACGTGTCTATCTTGTCGAAATTAAATAGCAACGAGAAAAGTAAAATGCACTTCGCTGCGGCGTGTTTAAAGTCAAATACACTGAGCCGCAGCGTAAACTTCAAAGTGTTGACTGTTTGACAGCTTGTTGTTGGAAGCGTAGGGGCGGTGGGGCGTTGAATTGCAGACTGACAGCGCTCGCTGTTAAATAAATACAATGAGCAGAACGGAAAAGGGTTAAGTTGCAATTTTGTCTAACGATAGAGCACAATGAAGCAGTTCGGCGAGATTCACTTGGATGCTAAGATTTTAATTATATGAGAAAGTTGCTTAAATGTCAGTTTCAGGTGTGTAAGGGTCGACAGAATGATAGTTAAATATACATTTTGTAATAAATATATCGATGCTTTGCCAGTAGAAAGGCGTGAACGGCACAAACAAACAGCAGACGAGAAGTGAAATTCTTAATTTACTCTTGTCTTATAAATACTTTTAATAAAAGCCAATAGATACTAATAAAAACACAGGATTACAAATTTTTGTCAACTTTTGTACCACAGAAGATATCATTTCTTAATGTATTTTTCGCGCTGAATTCAATTCCTTAGCTAAGATTCTCCGCTAATACCAAAACGGAATATGCGTCCAAAATGTCGGTGTTCATGTGTTCACACGATGACGAATATCTTGCTGCGTTCTTCATCGATCCATGAGCCGATTGATCCACCGCTTAGAGTAGATAATATATTTTTAAATTTTAATAAACTTCTTATCAATTTAATGATATTTATTGAGGTAACACCTTTTTCAACCTATTCGTACCGTATTCGCGAAACATTAAGAAAATATCATATTTATAGGGTTCCGTCCCCCAAATGGTAAAAACCGGGAACACTTACATACATATAAGATCACTTGTTTTTGGAGGTGTGTGCATATAAACAGGTATAACGCAGGTACAACTCTTGTTTAGGCAGCTAGTGAAAACACTTCCAACCTCAAAATAATACTATATAATGCAAATGCCAAATTAACTTGTCCAGTCAGATTCTACATTTCATCAGCTAAAACAGCGAGACCACCTAAGTTGCTTGTATAATTGCTCGCTATTGAAACGCTCTGCCCCCCAGAATAAGTTCTTATATAATATTTCAAATACACCTCCCTCATTCAGTTCTTTTTCTTCTACCTAAATCTTGAAAGTAAGATCCATCAAACTTTTATTTCAATTTTATTTTGTTTGATGTTGCCTAATTACACTTGCAACATTTTGACATTACATCAATCACTAACAACTCTCGTATCGCCCCCCATCCCACCCTTTACCAACTCGCTAGAACATTTCAACTAACCCCCAACTCGCCAGTGGCATTTTTTTAAGTATACAACTTCGGAAAATTACTGAAAACTGAATAAAGCAAAACAGGAATATCAACAAAATTAACATTTCATTTGAGTAAACAATACAACAACAACAACAACAACAACAACAACAGCAATGAGAAACATAAAACAAAATATACAGCAGACATTAAGGAAATTGCATGTTGCACACGCTTTTCATTTGCCATTTGTTGTTGTTGCGTTTGTACGATTGAGTTGCTTCAATGGAAGTGATGCTTTAATTGTGCTCTCTCTAAACATTTACCAAAAATGCGGCAACCCTTTTTTGGTGCCGCAGCATCTTTAGCGCGACTTTCTTCTTTTCTGTTGCTCTTGTCGTTGTTGTTGCTTCCGAAGCTGTCGCTGTTGCTGGCACGTCTTTTGCTGCTGCATTTGTCTGATGTTTACGCAAATGTTGATTTGTTCCCTTGGCCCTCGGCAGTAGATCAAAGCATCATTGGCGGAGACAAACAATCGTGCCTTGCCTTGCTCTTAAGATGTGCGTATGTGTATTTGCATGTGCCTGTGTGGTTTATTTACAGTGGCTTCCGTTTGGTTGCCATTCGCTGCAACTGCCTTGCTTACTGCAGTTTGTTTGGTTTGGTATTGGTATTGGTTAAGCTATTTTGCGGTATAGTGCGCATGTGTGAGTGGTCATGTGTGTGCACATTGGGTGTTGTTTGGCGGGTGCAGATCGGTCGGTTTATAAACAATTGAGAATTTTTATGTCATCAAAGTGTACAAAGTATTTTTTTCCAAATAAATAATAGAAAGCTGACATGAATCCATTAAGAAAGGAGATGCTTAGCTCTATTTCTGAAGTATGCGTGGGGTTCTTCATATCACTTAATACGTTGACACTACGTTTACATATTCTAGTTGCTGAAGTAGAAAGATAAAGAATCTAAGAGTGCATATCGACAACTCATCTCCAGATTAGACTCATAAGGAAATGAGGTCTTTTAAAGGTCCTTAGTAATTATGTATATAAAAACTAGTAATCGGTAAAATTTTGCATTTTTAAGCATTGTTTAAACTATAAGCTTTCTATAAAAATATGTAACCAACTCGTAGCAATTTTGAGAAAATCAGTTAGATGAGTAGACTGGGCTGACGTCCTAATAAGCCCTTTCAGGACACGCTAACGAGCAGACTGAATGCCTACTTCAAATACAATCTTCATATAAGGCTACTTCAAATTAAATTGATGCCACCCGCCAAGAATATCTGCTAGAATGACAATTAAAGTAAAGGAGCAATTGAAAATTTCACTTCTTGCATTTTATAGTGCATATAACATAAAATATCACTTTCCTGTGTAATTGCCCTGCCATAGAAAAAGGATTGCTCAAAACAATAGGAAAGGATTTTCTAGAGAACATCAATGACTTTCAAAGTATGAAAATTATTCTCTTCTGAAATTTCTGAATTCCGCCAAATGGCTATAGCTTTATGGAGGCGTGGTAGCAAAACGACAATCAGTTGTAGTGCTAATTGATAGTCAGACTGACTGGCCACTAACCAACCAACCATAATATAAAATAAATATAAAAACAAATGTAATTTTTATTCAAACATGAGCCTCAACTCTTAAAAGAAAAAGTCTGCTGTCTTAGCAGGTGTGTAATTTTTGAAAAAATTTTGTAGACCTAATTTTATTCAAATTCAGATATAAAATTTATTTTTTTTTTTTAATTTTAATATTATTAGCTATTACAATAAATGTATATAACTAATAGGTTTAAAGAGTACTGGCTGCTCGGGCCTTCGTTTTTGAAACCTATTTTGTAGACCGAATTTTATTCAAATTCAGATATAAAATTATTTTCAACTATATGTGCATACTTCTACACTGATTAAATTGAACAAGAATTTCATAAAATCTTTGCTGAAGGTGACCTCCGGCAACGCTTCAGCCAAAGCTTAAAGCCAGACACTAAATTGGAGATTAACGACCGCTCACGTTTTACAAATTCCGCACGTAATTCGAGTAATTCGATATCAAAGTAAGCTAAATCAGATTAATAAGTTGGTGCTTGTATTTATGCGACTTGTAATAATCCCTTTTCAAGCAAGAGTCCTTTTTGAAAGTCCACAGAAATGAGAGACTAATAAAGCCAAAGTAAATCCTACGATAATTGCACAGGTATGCAGGCGGCAGGACTTGAGGGGTGGCATGGCGGCATGGCTATGTCTGTAAAGTGAGTGCACAGAAAACTGCCAAAGTATAATAAAGTTTATTTACGTTGCAAGAGTGTGAGTACTGCACACATACACACACACAGCATTGCATACGCATGCATGAAAGCGATGTGCAGACAAAGCGCATCTCTTATCAAAATGGACCCAATAATAAATGCAGGACACTGTCCGCAAACACATACAAACACACGCACACACACATGCATGCATACACATAAACAATGAGTGCTTTGTACGTCGGATGGCATGTTGCGCTTATTAAGCTGCTGCCCAAAAAAGGGGGGCGTTGAACTGCGGTCGGGCGCTCGGCCGATAAGGGGTGGGACTCTCGGTTGCTGCGGTGGCACTTTGTGTGGTAATTTTAAGCTTCATTGACTGTAATCGCAAATAATCAATTCAGGCGCATTACTTTTGGGCGCAACTGTCTCCAGCGCTGCGACACTCGACTGCATGCAGTGCCATTGCGCCGCCACTGTCATGTTACACTTGGGCGACAGTCGCAGTGGGCGTGCGTATGGATGTGGCAGGATGTATGCGTCTCTAACTGCTGGGGATTTGCGCTTGCCGCATTTCAGAAGTTAAATAGAATTCAATTCAACTGGAAGAGTCGGACGGGGGGCGTAAGCAAAGCGATCGCTCAATAATTCATGGCTTTCAAAGTGGAAATATTTGGAGCTGTTGGCTGTGCGTAGAGTGGGCTATCAGCAATTTAAACTGTGCCTGCTGGCAACAAACATACAAACATTGAATTGATGTGCTTAAATTTAAATAAATATATTGCCAGACAGCATGTTTCCAGAATGGCTTGTTGCTATTCCAAGCACAATTGCGCCCTTAGAAAAGAAAGGTGTCTCATATAAATTTATGGCTGCTCCTCAGCAAAGGTAACAACTTCTAATTGTTAATTCGATTAACAACGCTGCGATCTAATGACCGATTCACGTTTCAATACTGTTCCAATTTCAAAGGAAATTAATGCACTAACGTGCGTAATGACGGAACGACAGAACGTGACCGGAGAATGTTAATTGCGTCAGTGTGCAAATGACAATCGTGTCAGCGCTGGCATGTCAAGCCAGACGCTGCCCAAGCACTTAAGTGGGGTCTTTAAAACGGCACAGAGCGCATAAAACTTTGCATTTAAAGTGCCGACTTATGTTCGAAGCTTAGCAAGCAAGTTAAGAGAGGAAGAGGAGTAGTCGGAAACAATGGCAACAGGCAAGCTTGGCAATATGGAAAATAAATTTCCCACCCAATTCAACGCTGGCCAAATTTAAGCTCCAGAGGGAAGAGTAATATGGCAGCGCTCAGCTCAAGCAATATATACGTTCCTTTATGAAAAATATTTCTCCCGCTGGCCAAACTTAATCTTTGGAGAGCAAAATTATTATGGCAGCTCTCAAATGCACAACAGTCATGTCGAAAGTGCCAAAATTTTTAATGCCTACAGGAATTATCGACCTTATGATAAATAACTTTTGACTGGCAGACCCACATCAAAGAAAGGCATATACAAGTTTTTAGGCTAGCTGCAGAAAAATCAAAACTTTTCTAAATTTCCATTGATAAAAGTTGGCATTATAATTTGTTCTCGCCTGTATTTAGCATGTGTAAAATTGATGGTTTGATTTGTTTGTGGAGAAATATAGAAAAGTTTTAATTTTTCTAAGATCTAAATTTCCCTTGATAAAAATAGAAAAGTAAAAAAATCGCAATTTTTCGAAATTTCCCTTGATAGAAGTTGGCATTACAATTTTGTATTGAGAATTTATCAATTTGAGGTTTTTCTAAGTGTGAAAGAGAGTTCATAAACTGCGAACACTACTTTTTGTTTATTTGTTTGCCACTCTTCATTTCTAATTTAGCAGTTTTCAATTTTGTTTGATTGTAAAAAGCACTTCTCGTTCGAAAGCTGCAAAAAATTTGCATTGTAGTTGCTGCTGAAAATAAGAGCCAGAAGAATTATTTACTACCACATTGAAAAATGATGTCGCCGCAATTGCCAGGTACATCATCCATCAGCGCTGGATGTGCCTTGCTGCTGCTGCTGCTTCCATTCCCATGACTGTGTTAGTCATTTACGCAGCTGTTTTAGGAGGGATGGTGCGGTTGTATTGTGGTATGTCTGATTCACACCAACACACAGAAAGACACTCACTTGACGCTGTTGTTTGGCATTTTTTTTTGCAAATCGTGCAAATCGAATTTCGGAAAACAAAACACGCATAAACATGCAACTCACACGTCAATCGTTTCAATGTGTGTGTGTGTGTGCTTGTATTTCGCGCAATGAAGCTTTCATAGACGAAGCTCGACAGTTGAAAAAACATTTATCAATGCCAGTGCATTGCTTGCTTTTGCTTGGCTAGTGCCAAAAATTCCACTGCCGTGCCTAGGCAAGGCAACTGCACTGGCTGGCAATGCGGGCTGAGACGAGCAGGACACTACAACGTCGAACTGTTCTTTTAAGTGCAAATGGAATTTTTATGAAATTGCTAAAACAATATAACCACAATACGATAGTTACATGCCCAAATCAAACAATACAGATATCAAAATACATGCAGAGTGCACTTTAAGCCAACTTTAAAGGCTGAGCCGCCTAAAAGTATGCTTTCAAAATTGAATTAGACCAAAAACAAGCTTTTAATAAAAACTCACAGTAAAATTGTGATAATTTAAACACCTCCGCCCTCACTCGACCGCCACATGCATTAACACAAACCGCAAGCGCTTCCATTCATGCATTCGTCCAACCAATAGGTCACCAATCTACTGCTCAACCAGCTCCAACTCATCCAACCAAGCGAGTAACCAAAACAAACCAGCAGTACGTCTCTTTCACTAATTAAACGCAACACATTTTACCGCCACCCAACTGGCTGCACATTAACAAGGATATTTAATTTCTGACCATAATTTCATTATTCACACACACACAGTTGCAGCATTTGTATGGGCGTGTAAAGTTTCATTGCTGGCATGCTGTAACCACATCGAAAAAGCACTGAAACAACATTTTGAAATAACGGTTTCTGCGGTTGCACCGAGAGTAAACCGCCGGACTTATGTGATTTTTGACATTTATATGAACTTGCTTTAAAGGAATGTACAACAGTATGTGTGTATGTGTGCGTCACATTTTCTTTATTTATTAAATTATTATTAAATAGGAGCTGTCATTCATATGCAAAACAAATCCTCTACAGAAAGTGAAGAACGGAAAAACAGTTTGAAACATTTGATTAAAAAGGATAAACCATCGAAAATATTTCTTCTGCAATTATTTTTGAAACTATCTTAATTCTTAAGAGCGAAAGCAACAATCAAAAATTTTAAATAACTTCCAATAGGCAAACAAGAATATATATATGATTTCTTTTATACTCATGAGAATTTGAAGCAATCTTCCACTAACGACAAGCTACTAAGAAAGAAATCCACGCTTTCATTTCTAATGACCTTCACGTACCACCATTCAAACCTAATCTCAGTCATTAAATATATACATACATATATGGGTGTCTACTTTTTAAAAGAGGGTACGTCGATTTACAGCTTTCGCTCTAACTTCAAAAGGATGCGTAGATATAAATGAAACTCGATTTGGCTTAGTTTCAATTCGTCTCTTGAAAAATTAATAAATTAATTTTTGAGACTTACAGCCCTATTCTGACGTTACAGTCACAATTTATTGTCACCTTACTTGTTATTTTCTCATAGTGAAATATTTCAATTGATCGAAAATATTGAATTAAAACTTTTGTAACCATCGCATAAACATGGCTTATATAATACTCTTGAATGTAGCCCTTCATATCTCACATATCCAAAGTATACTGCCACCTGCGAGCACCTTTTCCAACAACAATTGATACGCCATAAATTTCCTCACACGCCCATACAACCAAAATGTTAATCTCAACTTTGCTGAAATTGATTTCCATTGTCGATCCGAAGCAGCACTTTCAAATGACTTCATGAACTCAATTTACGCAGCAACGTCCCTTCAATTAAATACAACAAGGCTGGCAACTTTCGGAGTTGGGTGAGCTCCCCGGAGTAGAATAATGCGAAAGTTGCCGATAAAATCTCTAAAATGCCATTGGAAGTTTTGGGACATTTTTGTATGCGGCGTGGGTGAACGCCGAAAATTGGTTAAAATCAATTCCTTGCTATTAGCATGAAAAACGCATTATTCTTCTGTCGAAGTGCAAACGATTTACCAAAAAAAGGTGGGTAGGAGAAATGTGCAAACACACACACGCACACACACACACACACAAAGAAGCGCAAACAAAGCGGTGAACATTTTAAATAACTTTGGCAACTTTTTTAGCGGTCCCCGCCCGCAAGCAGCGACAAAAAATGACATGTCTATGAATTTTGTGTACAACGGGATGAGGGGTGGGGGGGAGCAACTGCTTTGCCCATGTGTCTTTTCTAGCTGCCAGTTGGAATTGTAAATGTAGGTGTGTGCCGTTGATTTTATGACATTTCTTGTGACAGCGTGTAGCCATTTGGGGCGCTGCTTTGCTCTGGGGCATTTGCACAATTCTGGGTAACTTTTCTTCCTTTTTCGACTGCGCCTAAAAGCACTTTTCCGGCGGCCTCTACTAGCTATTGTTTATTGTGTGTATGGAAATGGAAATTGTGGTAAACAGCGTTGGCATTTTTGAAGATTGATTGAACAAAGTTGCAAAGTTCCCCTACTCAGCTACTCAGGCTGGGAAAGGTTCTGGCAAAAATTTCCGTTTGAAAATGTTTTGAATGTTTTTGTTTGTCGCATTTTATCGCAATTGAATTGTTCTTGCGCCTTTTTTAATTCATTTGTAAATTTTGCTATATTTTTAAATGTCGAGTGTCATTTATGCGTGAAGAGCTTGAAATGTTTACAAGAGTTGGGCTTGTTACAAAATAAAGTTTTTTTATGATATTTTATTTCTTTAGTCGTCATAGGATCCTTGAAAGTCTGGGTATTCCAGTTAATAAAATCAAACATAGAATAGATAGATAGATAATTTAATCGTAATGTTTATTAAAGCTAAAATTGGAGCTGAGGATTATATAAATCTTGTATTGCCTGTTTACGCGACAATTTGTGATTATAGTTTTTATCGACAGCTGTGTGTGTGTTTGATTGCTGTGACAAGCAGAAGATTCTTTATGATTTGCATGCAATTTTGAAAAGCAAAAAATTCTTTGTGGAAGAGGAACTGAATTTCATTCGACCTCATGTGGATTTGCATGCAAGACAGAATTTCAGCACTGAATTACCTCTGCCGGTTGCATGGCAATGCGTAGCACAACAACATTTGTAGATTTTAATTAAATTCATGAATGTCATGTCTTTTGCTAAGGTATTGCACTACATATATAGATTTGATTATGACTGCCGCTGCAGCTGTCAAAGGCAACCAGTTGTGCATTCACTCTATGCCTTGACAGCTTGTAATGATTTCTTGGTTGTTTGCTTTGGTATTTTGCATTGAAATGCACAAAGGAAGTTAGATTTAATAAGCTCTCTTTTTAATATAAGCCGCAAAGCTCTAAACAATGACGTCTCATTAGTGTTGCCATAGATTGTGGAATTTAATACGCTCACCAACAATAGCAACAACAACAACAACAATGATTGCACACAACAACAATTCATACACATATAAGCTGTGTATTATGAATGAAATTCAATATTTGCACACATTCTCACAGTTAAACGCACACCATTATAGTCTAATTACGTTTAATTATTAGCAAACAATTTAAATGCATAATTTTGTTAAAGTTGCCTCTTATTTAAAAAAAATGCATATTTAAATTACATTTCAAAAGCTGAAGCCTGCTTTACGGCGAAAATTACAACTCATCCCATTTTATGCTGCAAATTAAAATTTATTAAAAAGTTTATTTAACTTAAATGAAAGGGCACTTTTCATTCCTATAATTTAACAGTTTTATTGTGCGCGCAGCGAAAGAGCAGAACAGCAACAGTGCCATAGACAAAGACAACAGAGCAAGATAAATGCTTCCTTTTTGAACAAGCGCTCAATAGGCTTCGCATAATTCTGCTGTAATTACATGCAAAAGCGTCAAGTGTACAAGCGTCTGCGGTGGCATTACCAATACACACGTGCAATTATACCACAAGTACATGCATTTCTGCATGCAGTTGTATGTGTGTGCATTTGTACGAGCAACTGCACAATATACATACACATATTATGTGCATACGTAAGCATTGATCTGTTTTCTTTTTTTTAAATGCAACTGTGTGCACATGCCTGCATTTGTCTGCAGGACTGTAGACAGGAAGAACGGTTATGGGTTCAACCTCCCTTCCCTTGAAATTTGTGAAAATTTATCATCACATTTCCTTTCAATGACAATCTTCAATTAAGCTAGAATTCGATTATTCCATGTCTTTTAATGTATAAATCAAAATCCTTCGCAAAAAATTGATTCTAACGATTTTAGAATTTATTCTAACGATTTTAGAATTTTTATGTGTTTTGTGTTGCTTCTTGTTTCACTTTTTCACCACCTGTATTTATGTTAATTTTATGTTGTAGTAGTATAATTCTTGTGGTGCGTTCTGGTTTTAGGTTTACTTATTGTCTTTCTATTGCATTCATTAAAAACTTTCACACTATTTATAAAATAATAATGTATTATAAAGTATTAATGTGTGCATGTATGTATGGTTCATCCTATTAAGGTTAAAACGGCATTAAAAAATAATTTTTTATGGAACCACCGCCGAAAAAATATCCCGACTACGACCCTGTTTATGTGCATATTTAACTCACAATTTGTTGCATCAAGTATCCTGTTGTTTGATAATTAAAAACGAGATGTTTAATTCAGCGCTTTTGGATTGTGAACTTCAGCAAATATCAAAATAAAATGTTATTTTCAGCGCCTAAAATAGTATGTGCCTATTATTGCAATTTATTTATCCAAATGCTTTGGGCTCTTTTATTTGCAACTACACAATCCATACAAATATTAACAATTGCCGTAAATCAAAATTTATAACCACGCATAATAAATAACATTATTGGCAATTATCACATATTTGTATGTGTATGTGTGCACATATACATGTGTTGTGCTAGTGCTACTTAATTATTGGCATTGCCCTTAACCACATAAAATGCATATAATAATTAACAAATACGAGCAAATGAAGTGTTTAATTGATTTAATATTCAACATGCTGACAATTTAGGAGTAGACTATTAGTAGCCTCCAATTATCAACATTAGCACTTTTCCACTGATATGCTGAACATATAGGAGCATTTAGTAGCAGCAAATCAGTTGATTTTATGTAAAATATAGTCTTGAGAGTTTTGCTGCATTTTAAGCCAATTCAATGTACCAACTTTAAAAACATACTCAAAGCCTTTATTTTGCTATAATTCATATCAAGCTTTCTTAGCTAGAGAGAATTGAGAATGCAGTTCAAAGCAAAATAAAATAAAATTTATGACAAACTGATAAAAATGTAAAATTTTGAACTTTGACAGCAAAAAGTCTGCCTTTTCTCTCCTTTGAATATTGTTATATATGCCAGTATGTTATGAGACAGACAAAAACGTTTGAAAGTGTCTGTTATGCAAAAAGTTTAGCTTATCTGTGCAGAAAATGTAAATAAGCTCTTGTCCACGAGCAGAACAACAAAGGAATGTAGCTAGCAACATTTTGTTGTGGGTCAGCTGGAAAAGGATTTTGTGGCGTGATAATTGAAGGGCGAAAGCAAATTGCGGTTAGAGCGGAACAGTGCTTAAGAAAGGAGGTTGTAGAAAATATTGTATGACAATTGGTAGCAAAATTCAAAGGATTTTGAGTTTCCAAAGAAACCGCAAAATTTTGAAGCACTAAAAGTGAATGAACTGCAGGAAACGGAAACGAAATAATACAAAATTTGTGGTTTTTGATTTGAAAGTGTAGACAATAGGAGAGTATATTGTTATGCATGTGTGATAAGAGTGGCATATGCATAAAGGACATGCTGCTTCTTTTCAAGTATTGCCCGACAATTTATCAGGATCAATGCAAAAAGTCATAAAAGCATTGCACAAAGAAGAGCGCCTTTGAAAGATAAAACTTCAAAAGCCTTGGAGCTTTGCTGTTCTCCTTTCTTGCTGCTATATTTATATAAGCATTTCCATGTGTATTTTCTGTCTTTTTAAATTAACAATTTTATGGCAGCTTTGTTGGCTCTCTTCTTTGCTACTTTGCTCTTTGGACTGCTGCTTAATGAAACGGTGCTCATACCCTCTCCCCTCCCCCCCCCCCCCCCCCCTCGCGTATGTAAGTTACTAAGCCAAAAAGGTAACTAGGTTGCTTATCCTTGGCAAACGTACTGTGCTAAATAAACAGCAGGCTGACACTAATACACAGAAACGTGCACGCACACACACTCTACGCTGCAACAGAAATATGACTCGGCAGTGTTGCACATGGCGTTTGTTGGTTAAAGCTTCCTAGAAGGAAAATTACTTTGACATGCATTTCCTTTTTTTATTAGGTGCAAATATTTATAAAGACATTGCAGTAAAGTTCTACAGCGTGTTTGATATTTAAATACGATACATAAACACCAACAATTTGCTTGAAATTCGGGTAGCTTAACGCCCTAAGAACCTTTCAGTCAAATATCCCTCTCGCCCTTCAGTCAAATACTCCCTCTCCAGGTTTCCTCTCTGACCACGAAATCTTTCGTTGATTCTTTAAGAATTTTAAGTTTCCAGGCTTGAAGTTTTTGCACGAAAAATTTTGCATAGAAAAAGTCATAACTCTTCGATTACACACAGATGCGATTGAAATTAAAGGAAACGCATACCTAGAATTTAAAAAAAAATACGAACACTGCTCCATTTCTATATTACTTGGTAATGCTAAGTTTTGTATATAAATAAAGCTAATAGATGGTTAAAGTAGTCTTGCATTACTACATCATGCTATTTGTAATGTTGAGAAACCAATTGGAATTGCTTGAAAGAACAGAAGTTATATTTTGAATTGTGTATACATTCGTATTTCGTTTTAGTAAATGATTCGGCTATGCAAAGCAAATTGTTTGTTGTTGAAACATAGAAGAACTTTATTACTCGCTTTTGCTTATGCTTTTTATAGAACAGCAGCTGGTTAAGATCGAGGCAAGAAATAGCTTTTCGGGCCTTGCCATTACCATTTCGTTTTCTATATAAATACGTAATTTTCCTGTTGGGCTGTCCATCTCATCACTCTACTACTACGACTATTACACGCTCTATGTAGTATTACACAGACACACAGATAAATGCATGCGAGCGCAAACTGTAAAAGTCAGTGAATATCGCAGCGCAATGTCGCACACAATGCCAGAATTCATTTGTAGAACGTGACTTTAAATACTAATTCAGCGTTGCATTTGCAAGTGCGCATTTGTAGATGTGTGTGTGTTTTGTGTGTGCGTGTGTGCAATTTTAATTTCAGCGCTACAGCATACAAAATAAACTACTAAAAACCCACCACATACCGCTGTACGCCCGCAGCAGCGCAAAGGCTTGGCTTGACTGAGAGCGCGCGCATAAAAGGACACTCATTTGCGAAAAAAAGGATAGTGAGGAAGTCTTGCAGAGTGGAGTAGAGCAAAGCCGCCGCTGATATTCGCACTGACACAGTCAGCGCTGCAAAATAAGCACAATTACACAAACAAGGATTATGTTCAAGTTTTTAAATTTCTCCTCCGCCAACAGCACGGACTAAAGAGACTAATGAGGTTACGTTCTTGTCGTGTTTTTGCCAGCGCCGCTTTTGTGCAGGGATTTGCGAGCAGTTGCAGGCAGCTTATGCAAAGTGCTCAGCCACTCTGGCGCAGCTCCTTTGAAGTAGTCGCAAATTTAAGCTGCGTGTAATTATGCACAAATCACGCTAATCCTGCCTTTCACCTTTTGAATATTTCAATCATTGTCTTCGAATCTTCTCTCTTTGGAAATTCCATCGGCGCCGTCAAAAGTGGTCTAGCGCATTGTTTTGTAGTGCAGCTAATTTGCGCCACATTCGCCACTAAACTAAATGCAAACGAAATCCGCCTGGATTAATGGACAACAATAGCAGCCGCCGCCACAGCTTGATGAAGGCATTATCACAGGGGGTAGAAGAGGGTTAAGCTGCACACACACATATACGAGTGCATTTATATTAGCTGTCTGCTAAGCTCTGTGAGCTTTGTTGTTGCTGAACTTAATGGAAACATCAAACCGCACAAGCACACAAGCCGCGATAACAACAACAGCCAACTACCCAGTCGAATCGATGGAGGCAGTGCTCTCAAAAATATAGCCTCGCAGGCAGGCCAAAAGTTTTGTAGAGAGAAATCAGTCAATTTTGGAATGGGCGAATCAATAGATTATTATCCTAAAGCAGACTCGATTTTACCGGAAACAATTTTATACTTCAATCCTTTTTATAGTTTCAGCTAATATAAATCAGCTTTTAATTATAACTTAGTCTTGAACTTATTAATGCCATTTCCTACAGGGAAGGCATCCAGCAATCGCAGATTTGTGCACCATGTCCATGACATGTAAGCGCCACCAATCAAGCGCACGCCCAAACATATCTACACAAATATACACACACACACACACACACACACCAGTCAGCAAACTGTACCAGGCCAATACAGCAATACAAATACGCCGTCACTATTCCTATGCCCATGCCTATTTGTGTATTTGTATTTGTGTGAATTTGCAAATACCCATGTTAATGTCGTCCAATGTTGTCGGATGGCTTACAATGCTATCGCTGCCTGCCGAAGCGCCCACACCCCGCTTCATAGCTTCGCTGGCTAGCTGCATTTATCATCATGTCAAGCTAATGTCAGTGCGTTGTTGTTGTTGCTTCTGCATATTTTGGTGTTTCTGCTTGATGGTGCTTCTCCTTGACTGTGCTGCTGCGGCTTACGCACAAATAGCAACACACACATTAACACACTGCCATTGTTACAATGGCCCATTGCATGTATTAGTGTCCTGCTGGTTTGTTGCGGCTGTGCAAATGTGTTAACGCATTCAATTCCAAACTGCCTGAATTTGTACGCTGATTTGCTTAGCATTGCGCCTGTTTGTCAATCAGTCAGTCAGTCAGTCTGTCTGTCAGTCAGTCAGCCGTCTATCAGTCAGTCAAAGCCTCTATCAATGCCGCGCCATTATACAAAGCTGTGTGCATATGTAGTAGTGCGCTGTATCATTAGCAAATACGTCGACATTATCATTTCATGTCCTTCGCATGTAAATCCTTTTTGGAACATTTTAATTACAAGCAAATTTATGTTGAACCATTTTAGGAGGACCTTTTGCTCAGTTAGACAAATTGTTAAAATCTTTGATTGAATTGAGAAATGCATTGACTTATTCTAAATTTAAAATCAATGTCAAGGGATTGATACATTGTAAGATATGCATAAAGATTGACCTTCTGAAGAGCGATTCTTGGAGCTTGAGAGCTGCAGCAATAAATTCAAATTGAAAAGCAAGCGTTTCAAAATAGGATGTGTAGTATAAAAAAACATTATTTTTGCATTCAGTGGAAGGCTATATTTGGCATAGTTAGAATTATCCGATTTAGTTGCTCTTGGGCAATCGAAACAGTGCTGACAGTCGGACTCGACGATTTCCATGATTTTTTCGACATTTTCGACAATTAAAACTACCGGAACGGAATCGATGTACCCAAAATTCCGCGTGATTCCCTCCTGCAATATCAGAACCATAAAAACTATTCACATTCTCAGCCTTTTCAACCTGACCTTCGTTTTCACCTTTATCGAAGAAAAACTGTAAAATATTGCATATTTTCTGTTTCGTGGTGTCCATTTTCGACGCGTCTTCAATTAAAACTCAATCTAGCAATCACAAAATAGTCTGAAATAATTTCTTTGTCCAAAACCATATCTTTCTAACGCCATTTAGCATAATCCGATCGCACTTATACAACGTGAGATACAGATTATGTACTACAGCACATCTTTTGAAAAAATAATGGATTTCCTTTTATTACAGCTGATAATGCTTGCTATTCCTCAGACTCATTTCATTGCCGGAAATTTTGGTCAGTGCTACATTGATCTATTGTAAATATAATAATAAACAGTAAATATTTATAATAATGGCAATTCATTCCTCTCAAATACACTCGCATTTTCACTGTTTACAATTTCATAAAAATGTTTAACAAAACGCATGAAGAAAGTGCAAATGTTTGCATCGCTCTGCTATGGCAGCATATATTCGACACGTTTATTTCTCTACGTGTAGTGGAAATATACAAAATGAGCTCTTACATCAAAGTCTAAAATGTAACGAATTTATTTACACAAAATAAACAGCACCAAGTTATTTCATTTCAATTGCACCGCTTTTGATCATAAAAATTCGTATTTCACTCAAAGTCAATTAAGTTTATTTTCTACGGAATTGACTGACTGAAATTTGTTTAAAATTATTTATGCGCGGCAAACAAATCGATGCGTTTTTTTTTTGTGGGGAGGGGATCCCACGAAAGGCGGAATTAATGAATTTTTAATTGCCGCTGAAGAGGTGTAGGTGTGTTGGTAAGTTACTTTAGCTGGGCGACTGGAGGGAACAATAAGGTAAACATTGATGAAGTTATTGCTGCAGAAGGATCAGGGGTATGCATTTCATGAACAAAAATTGAACTGGAATTTCGACGTTCAAGAAATTATTAATTACATTCACCCTAAGGTAATAATTCGAACGCATTTCAAAGTCCTTCAATTCATATGCCTAGCGTTGGGCAACAGCTGAGTTCGCCATTGAGTATGTGTGTTCGTATTATATGTCTGTCAGTTGGTTCGACGGTCTGCTCTTTCAACAGTCCATCCAACTGTTGGTCCATCTGTTTTGTTTTGCTTTGCTATTATTGCAGATGTTGCAGTTCACAGATTTAATGATGTTGCAATATTATGCTTAGTTTGTTTTTATTATTATTGCCTTGCCGCTCATGTTGTTATTATTTTGTCTGCTGTTTATTGGCTGTTGTTGTTGTGTTCTTGTTGTTGTTGTTATTATTGTAACGCATTTGTTAACCATTGAAACGTTAAACACAACACATGAAAATGTGGAAGGATACTTGAATGAAATGTATTATAAGAGAGCAGGGCGCAAAGGATGCAGAAAAGTGGTCACGGCCAAGGTGCTCTTCTTGCACTAAAGCTTCATTGCAAATAAACAAGTAAATACTAAGGATTTGGCATAAATTAGCTTAAAAGTTAGGTTACTAATGTGTGCTCGAAGCCTTGCAATGGAGCAGGGAAATTTCGTAAGTTTTCTCGTTGGAATGCATTTAAAAAAATAAAGTATTTAAAATGCAATGCAATTTATTTCAACTAAATTTATGCAAAATAATGAATTAAACTTTTCGATTCAAACTTACAAATGAATTGATTATAAATTAATTAACCCTCTAGTTCCCAAATTTTTGATCTTGATAAAAAAATTACAGGAGGTAGTTTTTGTGTTTAGAAGCAATGTTTGTTCAGGGAAAAAAATTTGAGGTAAATAGGAGGCGTGGTAGGAGGTGTAGAAGGTAGAAGGCCTAGAGGCCTGCTTGGGAAAGAAAGCCAAAAAAAGTTGAATATGAAGTTTTGAAATTCTTTCCATTTAAGTTCGCTTTTTTCATAAAATCAAACATATAAATATTAAAAAAACATAAACTAATATAGTTTATGGTTAACAACTTAAATTCACTGGCGTAACCGACATAAAATATAAAGGGGTGATGTATAAACTAGGGCATTTTTAAAATTCGGTGTATGTATATGTATATATATTTGATTTAAATTTTTTTAAATGAAATTTAAAGAAGCAATGATCTTGTAAAGAATGGCAAATATATATGTATAATATATTTTCGGCACAAAACTTGTGTTTGAAATGTGTAGCCAGCATTTTTGCATTTCCGTGATCATAGCCTGGAGCTTTCTTGTCAACCATTTCGCTATGATTATTGAAATGCAGATTGCATAAAATTTTGTCGAAATGATTCCGAGGCATTGTACTTTGTATACCGTGAAATGGGTTTTCACTCCGGTAGGAACCAATACAGGGGTATCGATAAGCCAACATAAAAAATAAAATTCGAATGTATTGCCTTATTTCTTGAGTGGACAAAGAAAAAGAAGTCAGGATGTTTTTCTGAGCTGCGTACAAGTTGGTTTGTGATGTAATGTGTTTGTTCAACCATGGTATCATCGAAGAAAAAGCAAAACATTTATAAAGTGTTTCAAGCATCTTGAACTCATCTCCCAAGTCAGTGCCACGAAATGAGAGGGCAGATTGTTTGAGTACCAAATTCGTCTTCTTCCCCAAAATTTTTTTAAACTCATCACATTTTGGATCGACATATAGTATAGGCGATAACTGGGTCTTCTTTAGGCTTGTTCATTCCCTTGTTAGCATTGTAATCAGCAGTCACAAGCCGCATATATCTTGGTCGTTGAGATTTTGCATTTACTATTGAAGGCTATGGTAGATTTTCCAGACGGCAAGTCAGGCGTACCGCTGCCGAACTCCTATTCACCTAAATTTACTGCAGCTGCTTTAACTGGTGAAATAGATTCATTAATCAAAATTCAATTTGGCTCATCGAAGTCGTTATCGTTGTCAAAATCGATTTCATCATCTGTTTGTAGAACTGAGTCGAACTTTTCCACAATTTGCCATATCTGATCGTCAGAAAGCGATGAAAGTTTAAAATTTCGCCGATATTCCATTTTTCTATACATATAAAAAGCTATAGCGAAATTGGAACAATAGAGAATATGTCACAAAGTTACAAAGAAGCTTTTAATTCAACCCCAATTCTAATTTCGGACCTTTTATGTGAAAGGGGACCAACTCTCCCACCTAACCCCCGCTGACTACGCCCTATTATAGGTTAAGATATAATACGATAACTCTGCTGATAAATGGCAGTGTATTCAATCTTGTTTGTTAAGTAATAGAGCAATAATATTCAAGTAAAGAACAAAATATCTTAAGTTACCGTCACAACATTTTTATGCTTCGCGTCCCAAGCAGGCCTACAGACACTGTACGTTTCGGGCTAGCTGGAAAGAACGTAATAACTTTTTTTCATCAAATTTTCTTAGTTTCTTAAAGTACACATTCACAGCTACTCGCCAATAATTTTTTTATTGTTATCAAAGCATAACTACTATGTTTTTTTTATGTTTGATTTTAAGGAAAATTGAAAAATAATTATTTTTTCCATTTTGCACGAAATTTCAACTTTGACTGGCGATGACTGCCGTCGCATGCAGCCCAGCATCAAGTAACTATTTTTATTTTAACAATTGGGGATTTCCTTGTTTGTATGCAAAAAATCAGATTTCTATATCATAAGGTGTCGTGCACAGAATTTTTCAAATTTAGGCTGTCTACAGGCCTTCTTGGGAACTAGAGGGTTAAATTCATATATCCTTTAATAAGAGAACACCCAAAACTATGGCCGCAGCTAAAATTATCCTTTGCAAATATATTAACTCTCAATAAGGGCACAGTAAAGCAACAACTCCAAATTTCTCTTTCATTTAACTCTCTATTGTCAAGTAACAAAGTCAATTAACACATTAACAAACTGCTTAAGCCAATCGTCATACAAGTTGTGCGCCTAAAAGTCGGCAACAAAATATGCTTGCTCTTTTTCTCTTTTCTTCCTCTATGCCCCTCACTTTGCTCAGCTGATAAGCTCACAGTTATATGCTCGGAGTTGGCAAATAATAAATCATAAAATCTAACTTTCAAAGTTTTGATTTATAAAGTGAACCAAGTAATGATGTCTTTTGCCTGTTAAAGCTTTTAAGCAAATACGCCATTTCATTTGGCATAAAACAAAGAGGGGCAACCGCATATAAACACTTAAAATGATATGCGTGTATAAAGCGGGTGTTTGTGTGTGTGAGCTGCTAACATATTCATAGCCCGTGTTCGTTTGTTTATTGCTACCCAGCAGGAAAATTATGTGAGTGCTGCCAAGTGATGTGAAATGTCCATTAGACTACTTGGACTCTAAGGCACGAACCTGCTCTTTTAATGGCTGAAAGCATACTTAAGAAATTCTTGCATTTTACAATTAAGTCATATATATTTGCTAGCACAAATATTAACAACTCAAACAAAAATGCATTCTCTGTATACTTATAATTCAAATTCCAATTTTCCAACTGTGCATGTGAAGTATGCATATGTATGTATGCGTGTATGTGTGCTCGTATATGATATTACCAGAATGTAATCAAATTCATTTACAAAGGCTTTACAATAGTTGTTGTTGTTGTTCTTGCGTTAGTGAGTGTTGTTGTTGTTGCTGCCGCAGCTAGTATTGTGTACAATATATCCCACTGCTCCGTTTTAAGTAAGCCTACAATTTCAGCCAACTCCAACCGCACCAAAGGAGTTTTGGCAAGTAAGCGTGTGTGGGTGGGTGTGAGTGTAAGGGACGACACACATGCACACATATGCATATTGATTTAGTATTTGCAAATAGGCTGCCGCAGCGGCAATTGAATGCATGCCACTTTCTCCAGCACCAACTGGTGCCGTACTCCCCTTCACCAGCGCTTCAAATGAAGTTCATCTCGTGCGTAAGGCTTCCACTATGTGAGGGTGTGTGTGTGTGTGTGTGTGTGTTATATTTGCATATTGTAGCAGGTTTATGGTTGCTGTTGTTTATTGCTATTTCAATTGTTATTGTTGTTGTAGCGATGTCACTCGGCATGTGGCAGATTGCAAGTTTAAGCTCTTTATTAATTATTTATGATTGTGTTTATTTGAAATGTTTTAATTGTCGATTCGTTGTATCTTTTGTATCTTTGGCATATCCTTGGATGCGTGCTCTGCAGATTTTAGGAATTACCAACAACGCGGCAAGAAATGTGCCCTAAAAACATTGCCATTAGCCAAAAGTTAAAGACTTTTAAACACACAAACATTTTGCAAGCATTTTAAAACAAAACAAAGTTCGACTCACAAGCAAAAATACACAAAAAATACACACACAATAAATAAATGAATCGAGCTCATCGGCAATGCCGTGCCGAGCAAATGTCGCATATGTCAAGTTCAATCTTAATATTAGATGTCACACTTCGAAGCGTGCACGCAGCTGAGGCTTGGGATAGCTGCTCCTTTCTTCGTGCCACTTTTTCGCAGTTGCCGCTGCGAGTGAAAGATGCCCCTTTTGCCGTTTCTTGCATTCTGTGTTTCGTCTCAAAAGCTTCGCTGGCGGCAAATACATTTTCAATTTAAAAACTCGTAGTAGATTGAAAAAATCTATAAAACGATAGTAAATTTCGATATTGCTTACACTCAAACTAAAGAAAGCTTATAGTTTTATAGCAGTTTTGTTAGTTAGGCCTTTTTGAGATGAACTTTTTGCAAACATTTTTAGTTAGAGCCTTTTTTAAACTAGCTACAACTTTTTTCAATAGATAGCCGCATGCCATCCAAAACAACGGCCCATACTTGATCAAATTGGCAACGAAATCAACGATCATGATATATCCATTTGTGGAAAAATATAGAATGAAAATAATTGCTTAAGAAAATTTTTTCCAAATTATAGAAATTATGCTCAATCTAAGGAAATGCTTTAATCAAAATTTCTCTTACTCTAAAAAAAACAATTTCTTTGAATTGCAGAAGTTTTTGCAATAATAGCAAAAATAATCAAATTGCTGATTTAAAATTCTGTGCACATTTTAAGCAAAAATTGTGCGAAGAATGATTTTGAAAAAATTGCGCATTTAAATGACTAAAATAAATTTTGCATATTATCTTTGTTAGTGGTTTCCCGTTCATTTTTTTGCTTTGCTTCGAAAGTGAGTGAATGCGGAAAATACCCGAAAAGAAATAATCATTTTCAATTTTTTCGCATAATCATGATAAATAATTTCGTAATGGTAAATTTACTTGGCAAAGGTCATTGTTGTGCCTCTGCACACTAAACAGTTTTGCCGCTGCGGAGAGGTGCCTTTTTCTGCAAGGATACGCTCAGTCGCTTCTGCGTTCCCTTATTCCCTCATTCACTCACTCGGTCACTTCCTTTTCACTTTTGGCAGCGATAAAAGTTGCATAGATAAGTAAGAGGAAGCTGTTGGAGCCGGAGCTGGAAATGAAAATGAATGTATCTATTGTGCTCGGGTCATTTGTTGCGCAAATCAAGAGGATTCACAGCTTTCAAGGAGCAGCGCAAAAAATGAACTAGTAAAAAGTGCAAATTTTTTTAGCAAAAATCTGCAACAGCTGCCGCTGACAATAAGTTTGCAAGCAGGCAGTAGCAGCAAAACAGAGAAACTACATGGAAGAAAACGTTGAGTGGATGGGGGGAGGAGCAAGAGGAGCGGTGTGAAGCAGCAAATGGCGCTTGAAATTATATGAATTCATTTTGTAGCAAGCAATTTATTCCTTGTAGAAGCAGCAGCAGCAGTTGAGTTGAGTTGAGTTGAACTGAACTGAAGTCGCATATAAATTAATGATAGCTGAGGGATGGAGGAGGAGTCATGAAAATGGTTTGCCATAAAATCATGCGAAATTTAAAAGCGAAAAACTACTGCCAAAGGCATACCAAAAACAATGAAAAGTTTTAAATCACTTCCGTTTCCGTTGCCGGTTCCGCCTTCATTTCATATTTCATTTCCGTTACCTGTGCTTGAGGAAACTTTGTCCTAATACCGGAAAAAACTATTTTTTTATCACCGCCCACAGACTTACACTGACATCAGCGGAAAAACAACAATGAGAAGCGCTGTTGTAACTAGGAACACGACTACTCGAACGCGAACCAGGGCTGCAAATCGGATTTGTTGTGGGTAACTTTTAAACCAAGCATCCGCAGTTTTGATGGCAAGGAACCAATAACAGCATCTATTTATTTGAAAACAGCTGCTTGATAGAAAATATTTTTTTTCCACAAAAATTCAACGAAGTGATTCAAGGAATCGGATGAATCAGTTTTAAACAGAACTAGCGGTCAAAGAGTTCGATGAGACGGTTCTCTAGCCAAGCCATTGTGAGCGTTTCTGTAGGATTGGTTTCTGCGCCCAAACTCTGGCTATGAGCTACCGTAAGACACTGAATGGATACAGCTCCGTTTTTTCTATTGATTTGCAGCCCTGGCTGGCACTGCTGCAGCTGCATGTAGCAGCAACAAAAACTTTCCAAAGTAGTACAAGTGCGCACATGTGGAGCAGAGCATGTTGCGCTGCTCCTGACGCTGTTGCACATGCACCAAGTCGTAGTTGCTCAGTAGCTCTTGTAATTGGTAGATTGTCGCATGTCAAAAGAACAAACAACCCGAAAATAAGGTTGCTTGTTCCCGAGTGAAATATGAAGTCTGAAGGAATCAGCGCAGCTCGCGGAGAAGGCAGCGAAAAAGAATGATTTTTTGCACGTATCCGTATGAAAAGTTAAAATATTTTACCCATTTTGAAGAGATGCTTTCGGGATTCCGTGCAGATATTTGGATAGTTTTTTGAGAAATACAGATGTTGAAATTGTTTAATTTTAATTGATTATCGAAGATACAAGTAATATGTATTAAGAATAGAGTTTAAATAAATTTTAATTTCAAAGAATTATAAATTGGATCATGGGTGAAGAGATATGGACAGACTATTTTCGCTTTTGAGAACGTATGTATGTATATTTAAAGCGGCCGAATCATACTGTCAAGAAGTCAGTTGTATGTAAATTATAGCTTACAAAAGTTATTAATTTAGAAAAGTATCGCATTACGAACTACAGATAAATTTTACCCCTCTTCCAAGGATCTACAACTAAATGCTAAGCTAATGCAATCAACTGGATACTTGAGACTACTTTTATCAATGAAAATGCAATTCAATTAATTGCCTAAATGGCAGCAAATTTGATGCAGAATTTTAAAAGCTTTAATTTGTTGAATTTTTGCTCAGAATGATAAACGATCAACAATAATTGGAAATTTTGCATGGAGCAACAACGTCTAGACATGAGCACCAATCTGAAAGAGCATCTAAATTAAAAAAACTGCTGCCGCCGAAAATACCAACTTCCAATGTCAACTGCTCGCCAATTTAACGCTTCATTGGCGCGCGTGCATGTCGGTGACGCAGCAACAACAAATAGAATCACCGCAAAAAAGGACGAGCACTGCCTGAAGAAAGTGCGAGGCAGAAACCACTTCAGTTTGGCAGCTGCACGCATGCCACATTCCACATGTCGCATGCGGCCTTTGTCGCCTGGCAGAGACCTCCAAATGGCAAACTTTCTTCTAGCTACATGCCACGCTGAGGCATATGTAAAGATTTCTTTTGTGTTTTTCTGCAATCTGTTTAGAAAAGATGCGCCTGCCCGCCTGCCTACCAGCAGCAGCCAGACTGCCTATCCGCCTGCGCGCCCACCATCACGCGTGTGCCTGCCACTTTGTGCGAACTTAAGGAAATTCAATTACACACACAGAAAATGTGCCAAGCTACAACAACAACAACTGTACCATCAGTAGAACGAGCAAAATAAAATGAAAAGAAATTGGCAGAAAAACGTTTATCCCCGAATTGAATGTAAAAACTTTTTTCCGCATTGAACTTTTCGTGTCTTCTTCTTGCTGTTCTGCTTTTTCTTCTTCTTCTGCAAATGATGTCGTTTTCCGTTGTAAATGCATCGAAAGATGGGCGAGCGGAAGAGAAGCGCCGCTGGCAGCTCAACGGTTACTTTTGTTTATGTGCGTGAAAACCCGCATTTTTGCCATTTCTATAATTAGCAAACAAAATTAATTTGCACTTTCATTTTTTACCCGCTGGCAACTTCTTGCGGAAGGGGGCTCGCTGGACTAAGAAGGAGAGCAGCAGGCAAACAAACGGAATGAGAAAAATTAAATCTAATTCGCCGAAGAGGAAAAGGAAGAAAGAAAGTCCCAAACAAGAGGTTTTCCTTACCTTAAACGAGTAAATTCGGCTGTCGGGATTTTCCTGTAAACCATTCGCACTGCCTTCACCCTCCACCTTCCGCATAGAATGCATTTAACTATTAGCAGGATGAGCGTCCTGATGACAGTTTTAACAAGTAAGGAAGCATCAGTCGGGTTTCACCGACAGAATAATACCCTACACCAAGTAACTGAGTGGGCGAACCACGCCCATTTTTGGAGAATTAAAAGGTGTTCTTACCAGCAATGAAGTTGCCAAATATGGACGCTCTGGTGTATATATTATGGAAGTTATAAGGATTTTCCGCTTACCGTCTATATAGTGGGCGGCCCACGCCCATTTTTTTGTATGACGTAGAGGGCCTCCACCTTAGCTTAAATCCCAAATACCATTCCTTTTAATGAATAATTCAACAAATTTAAGCAAATTTTTTGGAAATATTCCGGGGTAGTGGACTTACTGGCCCGTTGTGGGCGTGTTCTTTGACCGATTTCGCTAATATTGGAACTTGAAGTAGTGGAAGGTTCACTGCGACTGTGTGTTAAATTTGGTCTATATCTACGGTGACCAACCGTACTATATTATATAGGACAGTACCTACTCTATTTTAATCCGATGTTCTATATGATATATCTTAATATATAAAAACGTTTGTGCGTATGTATGTCGCAGCATCACGGCTGAACCACAGAAGCGATCGACCTTATACTCACAACATATGTTCGTGTGGTGGTCTGAATGGTTTTTATAAGCTTTAGGTAAGTTTGTATATTTGTCGTCAAATCTGGTAATCAATTTTTCACCCACTTCCGGACTACTTAGAGATCTGTAACTTTGCATACATGCGTAAACACCAAGACAATGCATGAATTAAAAATTTTATGGGCGTAGGATAAGGGGGTGGCACTTATTTATCAACTACAAATTTGTGTATAACTTTAGAACTACACATCACACATCAATGAAACTCGGTAGGAACTTACTACATATCCATATCCTTCTACTGAGAAAATAAGGCGGACACTGGATAAGGGGGCGTGGCACCGCCCATACAAACAAAATCGTTTAAATAGAATAGCTTTGGAACTAAAGGTCGTGCAGCATTGAAGTTTCGTATACAGGCCCCTCTCGGATGCTTCGTCCCACTGGTAATTTTATGGGCGTAGGACAGGGGGCGTGGCACTTTTCAAGCAACTACACACTTGGGCTTCAGTTTATAATTATAGGTACACCACACATCAATGAAAAACGATAGGAACTTATTCGCCGCGCCTTGCAAGCAAAACAACAACAACTCATCGCGCCACAAATATGCCACGAATATTATGGTCGATCACAGCCGTATTATTTGTTAAATTGAGGATATGACGATAGAAGATACTGTGAATACCCTAAATATTGTGTACTGCTCTGCAAGTTTTTTTTCTTTTTGCGAAAAATTTCAGAGCTCTAAAATTTTATTTATGGGAGACTAAAAAGTAGAAAATAATATTAAATAAAAAAAAACTTTTTAAAAATAAGCTTTAATGTACTAAAAAGTAGAAAATAAATTGTTTCCAAGTCACCTGTATCTTACTATTAATAAAAGCTTGTGCGCTCAATATCCATATTCACACTTATCTTTCATTACTAGAATCTATTTGCAAACATAATTTAAATAAAATATTGTGGTAACTGGTTGACAAATATTGAACACATGAGCGCCCAAGCTTTTATTGATAGTAAGATACTGGTGACTTCGAAACAATTTATTTTCTACTTTTTAGTGCATTAAAGCTTACTTTTAAAAAGTTTTTTTTATATAATATTATTTTTCATGTTAGACCTTCCTAAGTGGCGCTGCTGCCGCGGTTTTTCGAAAATTCTTATTTATGGACCGATCTGGCTCAAATTCGCACCATATAATACTAAAGTTAACAGAAAGTCGTTGACAAAATTTGAGCCCGATAGCTGTTGTCGAGGTGGAAATATTCACGAAAACGTATTCTTCCTGTGCATAATTTTCATATTTAAAAAAAGTTGCTACCATAACTGATATACTTTCAAAACAAATCTTAGAGTAAAATAATTATTTTAGGCAGAACAACGTTTGCCGGGACACCAATTTTGTTATAAAAAACATGGAAATGTTCTCTAGTTTAAAATGTGTTCTATATTTGTTCTATATTTGATACAAAGAGAATTAATATAGTATAAAAAAATAAATATTAAACATGAATTAATGACGAGCTCACGTAAACTGAGATTTTTAATCACTCTGACAAAAAAATATACCTTGTAAAAATTGTGGAATTCAGTCTTTGCTTACCAGGGTCAAATGCTCCTACAAAAAGGGGTTTCTCTCTTATGAACAACATTTAGACTGCGGAAAAATCGCAAATGAAAATTAGCACAATTAAATTCATTTTAATTACAAAATGCAATCTATCTTGCTTGGAATTTAAGGAGTACTTAGAGGAAAACGAAAATTATCAAAGCAATTAGAGCTAAAACGTCTTTTATGTTATGTTAAGAATTTATGTTATACAGAATGGTTGCCTTTAAGGATGCTGATCTGGTGGTTCCTTGGTTCACACCATGATAAAAGCTTGCCTTTATATAGGGTCCATTTTGAACCCATTACCATTACAACCCTGTATACAGTTTACTCGGTAAATTGTTTTTTTTTATTATAAATTTCAGTTACTTTGCAACACGATCTCATATGTTTGAATAAAAAATTCATTTTTAAAACGGACATTTGCCATTATAAAATTTTTAGCAAAAAAAAGGTATGTTGGGGGGTGTGTTCTCTATTTTCATAAAAAAAATATTATCAGCGTATCTATATCGGACAACTCCTTCTTTCTCTCCTGTGGCCACAGACAGCAAGACAGACGGACAGACAGACAGACAGACAGACAGACAGACAGACAGACAGACAGACAGACAGACAGACAGAAGACAGACAGACGGACAACCGGAAATCAACACAGAAATTTATTCTAAGCATTTCTATATACTTATGTCTATACCTAGGATGGCTCCTTTAATGCGTTACAATTGTTATGCGCACAAAGTTATTATACCCTATTACCATAGGTGTACGGTATAAAAACTGTAATTTGTACTAGGAGGTAATTTTAAAAACTGTGAGCTTGTCTAAAAAACTGTAATTTACAGTTAAAACTGTGAATATGGCAACATTGGTGTGAACATAAAAAATGCAAATTCTCTGAGCGAGCAAAAGAGTTGGGCCTCTATTCTACTCTATGCTCGCAATACGCCACTGTGCAGAACATTTTGACATCGGCAAGCGGGAAGGAAAAATGGCCAGGCGGGAAGAAATATTTAAAAAAGAAAAAGAGTAAAAATTCAGCTGCAGATTGAGTGTTTTTGTTAGTGATTGCGGGAATTCAACTTCTGCTCAAGCTAATGCTGATGTAATGAAATGGGAGACTAATTTTGGCGGGAAAGTTGGAAACACGAAAAAATAATAAAAGCAGAAATGCATGAAAGAGACGAGGGCGCTTTGTGTAACTTTGTGCAAAACCGGAAAGTTGTCTGCTCTGACGTCATCGCGCTGCGTTGCGGCGCATTTTAACGTAAACTAGTTCACTTAATTACATTAATAAACCCCAAATTAAATTATATGCAGTTGCACGTGGGCACACACACACGTACGAGTGCTTGCAAATCCACTTGCAGTGTGATCCGTTGAATGAACAGAAAGGATATAGCCATGTGAAAAATAATGAAAAGCGCTTACCTGAGGGACAGACGACTTCAGCAGCGGCTGCAATGTGAATGCACGAATATCCTTTGAGCACTCAAACACGCAGCTATGCATGTAAGCAAGCGTGGAATTTATTGATTTGTATGTGTGCGTGTGCCATAATTCAATTTATTTGCGCAACTTCATGTAAACCACATGTAATATGGCGTATTTACTTTCATTAAAAGTATGCGAAGCCAAAACAATTCACTGCCCATACGCAAACACACACGCACTCACATTCAAGCGGAGGGATACAAACATGAGCGTAAGCAAGCTTTCCGAAAGGGGTCCACTTTATTATTAATTTGTTTCGAAAATATAATCTTAGAACTCGAGGCAATGTTGCTGTCATGTTTTTAGAAAAAGTAAAAATTTCTCTATCAATAGTTTTTTTATTTATGTCAATCTTAGGTTGTTCGAACAGAAAATAGCATGCGATGGAAACAGTTGAAAGTAGCTATTAAGATGCTTATATATACATACATACATACATATGCTAATAGAAAGAAATATACATATATGTATATTTTTTCAGTAACACTCTTTTTTGGATTATTTATGATTTCGGAGCTCTACCAGAGCAGCCGCCCCTACCGGCATACGCCCATGCACACAGGTAAGTAAAATATTAACTTTCAAACGATTTCAGTTGATTGCGCATGCTGCCACACAAATTGCTCTCAATTCAATCATTTCACTTTGAGTGTGTGTGTGAGTGTGTGTCTACATATAAGAGCCATGCAATATTGTATATACATACATAATTGATTTATTAAGGAAAAATTATGCGGCGGCCGAAAATGCGTAGGCAGCTCATAAATTTAAATGCAAAACGTTGGCGGCTGCACTCCTCCCCTCTTCCCCCTTCGAAAATGTCAGGAAGTGCATGTGCTTTGGATGTGCGGCACAGACACAGGCAGCGGCTTGTGAAAATGAAATGTAATGTCCTTTTTGTATTGTCCTTTTTATGTAGGGCTGGAAGCAATGCTGCCGGTTGGTTGCATGTGCAGTGGCAACAACTAAACAATCGCAATCAACAGCTAACAAGCAAAAGGAGCAACCGAAATAATTTCATTTGTTGTGCATATCCTGTGTGAAGGACAGCTCATGTCTGCGTGGGCGCAAAAACAACAAGCAACAGCGAGGCAACGCCAGCGAAAGCCACACCATGCACGAGTGTGAAATGAATTCTGCGCGTGGAAACTGCGAAACATGTTGTAATTTGTGTATATTATCCTTGATATCCTTGAAGCTCGCAACTCGACGGCTGCATTTGCGCCCGGTTGTTGTGACTCGAGCTCGACTGCGGTGCGTGTGGGTGCATGTGCCGGCGCGCATTCGTCTCTAATGCCAGGCCGTGCGTATGAAGGAGGATATTGCATGCCAGGCTCTCCTCTACCTTGTGTGTGTGTGTATGGGAGGGTGGCTGGGTTGCAGCTCCAGCTCTTGCTCGCAATTCGCAAAATTGCAAATGCCATATAATTTCGAGATGTCGTTTCAGTTAAGCTGAAAGGACTTCTTTATGCGCGCAACTCTCGAAAATGTTGCACGAATGCGCCGCAAGTTGAATCAGCTGGAGGATTCGTGCTGCAGGCATGAAGAGAGCTGCAGCGTGAAAAACCCGCGCTTGCAATTTCTTCATTTCCTTGGAATGCGCTTTTAAGAAATGAGCGCAATAGAATGAAAAAGGACGAGCAAAACTAGACTTACGAGATGCAGAAATATTGCATGTGCTTATTGCGAAAAAAGGCAGAAAACGAAAAGGATAAAAAGCGTAGCGAGCGCAGAAATTAAATGAAATGCGCAAGCAGGACCAGCGGCGGCAGTGGAGCAGGCAAGAGGAACGGCAGCACTTACGGCAAGCAAATCGCAAAGCGAATGCACGAGTGCTTCCGTTGGGAATATGCCGGCACATACACATACACACAGAGAAGAAAATGCAAGCAATGTGAAGTAGGAAGAGGATCAAAAGCAGTCGACACTGCTGAATTGTGTGTGTGTGTGTCAGCCAGAAACTTCTTCGATAAGCTGCTAGCTGCTGCTGCAATAAATCAACCTCAGAAGTGGAGCTATTTGGTTACCCCTTTCATGCGAGGCAGTGCCTTTAGGCATTCTCACATTTGTTACATTATGTTACAAGTTTGCAGAATTTTCGCATTTTTGGAAATACGGAAGCAGTGGATATATTCTCTTTGCTTTGCTCTAAAATTTAAAAAGGGAAAGGAATATTAATTTAGTTTTCCTTTTAGTTAGCTTTGTTGTTTTGAAAGGCTCGTATATGAAATTATAATAAATTTTATTGTTGTTGCAAGAACAGCAAAAATTTAAGCAAAAAAAGAAGATGCATCTTTGGGATACTTCTTCTATATAAATGTGATTCAAGCAATTTGTTGTTAAAGCAATAATATTCTATCTATATTCTGCAAAATATCTGAGTACCAGCTAAAAACATTCGGTATACCAATTCACATTAATACTACTTACTTACTTGGTCAGAACAAGCCGCTACCAGCTTCTCTACTCCACACCAATTAAAATTTTTGGAAAAAATAAATATCGGCCACGAATTAGTTTAGAAAGGTTTGTTGGAAACCAAAATAAAACAAGAATAATAAATCATGCCTCAGAGGCTTAAGAACTTGTTTGTCGACATCACTATAGTGCAAAGGATGCGTGGCGTCAACGGTGAGGTAAGCTAAAAAATTGAGCAGGTCGCAACACCGGGAACTTTTTATATCAAAACAATCGAGAAGTTGCTTGTGGATGCTGAAGCAGATCCTTTAAAAAATTTTAACTGTTGGAAATAGTGACTAAGGGCAATCGGAATTATATAACGGAAAACTACTAACTACTATAAAACTACTACTACTACTACTACTACTATAACGGAATCCGCTTTTCTACACTTGAGGCGAAAGGTAATCGTATTCACAGGCCATTAAATATCTCGCAATAACAGAAAATGGACATGCCCTATTTTCAAAATAAACGGCTCAATTGATAGTCAGACTGACTAGCCACTTAAACCAACCTACCAACCAAGTATCAGTTGATATAATATTTTGAATTTTGGCTATGTCAGAATAGCGCTATTAATCTATTTTTTCGGGGAATAATTTTTTTCGATATGAAATAATACCAAATCAATGGAAATCAAAGGGGACTCTTGGCCGAGCCGCCGTGGTTTGCCACATTTTCCAAAAAATTTTGATATAGAAAGACCAGAATGCTCCGACTCTCGTGGAAGTTGTAAGAAACAAAAAAAATAAACCGACTTTATCAGCATTTTTTAAGTTTATTTGCAATAAAAATATACCGAAGAAGAGCATAGCAAAAATTCCAGTCAACTGGAATGGTCGTTCAATTTAAGAGCGATTTCGAAAACAACTCTGATTCAGCTGTTTCAGCTCTGCTTTCAGTGGAGTCGATTGTTTGGGCGCACTTTCACGGTTTTGTTGGCTCACTTTCGTACACATGCATGCACTGTTGCCCACCACTGCTACGCAATCTTCTCATTTGGCTAATGGGGTGCCGCTTATCCCCCACAAACATGCCACAGCATGTTGTCGGCTTACTTACGAGTAGCATCGTTGGCAGCCGTGACTGGCATTTAGCGTGGTTCGCTGAGACTTGCTTCCTTTGATAAATGTGTTGCATTTAAACTCTTGCATGTTGCCACATCTCATTTGAGTTTAGCCAACAGGAGCAGAAGCAGCAGCCATGAGTAGAGCGCGACATTGGCACAGCAACTGCAGGCGCAGCTATGATTTCCACTAGCGCCGATGTCGCTGCCACTTCAATTGTGACTTCCATCTGCACACGCTGCGTTCTGGTCATTGGGAGTGTATGCTTGCGGTGGCAGGACGCGCGTGAGTATTCAACCACAAAGAGACAAAGCCTCCAGCATGTAAGAAATGTCAGAATTTGACATTTTAAGGGTGCTAATAGACACAGAGACTACGACATAATTTATGGCCAACAAAAACTTCAAGTCTGCTGAATTTAGTGTTGTTGTTGGAGCGGCAGTAATGTGTGAGTGTGCGTGCATGTGCTGTTAGCAGGACATGTTGCTTGGACAGTTCACATATCATGCCGGTGGCTCTAAGCTATGGTGGCAGTAGAAGTGGCAGCAGCAAACAGGATACACTTGCACAAATGTTGCCAGCCACTGAAGCGACTACACACACACACAGTTAGTTGTCACAGCGGCGGCAACAATGCTGCTGCACACGCTCTCGCATTGTTGCCGAGCACATGCCTTCCGACAGCAACGAAAATAATATGATCTTCTCAAGCTTTTATCTGGCTCAGCTCTGAAGGCAACTCACACTGGCGCAGAGACGACGACATATACTACGAAGGATATGCTGGAGAGCCTGTTGCCTGCTGGCTGCTACGAATGTATGTGTGTGTTTGTGTGGCAGTGTGGAAATGAATAAATTCAATTTCCATTTAAATGCCATGCCATTAATCAATGCTGACCCAGAGAGTAGCCATTTTAAATTTATTATCAGCATTTTAGCTCTGGGTCCTTTTGGTTTGTGTAATCCTGCGCGCAATCATTTCACATGCACAAACTGTATGAACAACAGCAGCAACAACAACAATGTCATGCATTATTTTGCATTTTAAATGGCTGTCGACTTTGTTGTTGTTGTGTCATAATGGACAGCTTTAACATGCATTCCCGCTTGTCTCGTTATCGTTACATTGAATGTGCCGTTGGATTTTCTGTGTGTACTATATTCAGCGTATGCAGCTGTGTGTGCATAATTTCATGTGTGTGTGTGTGTCTATTTATTATAAATTGAAATTGTGGCATGGCAGCAAAGAACATTTAAAAATTTTCTGAAACTATAATAGAACAACTTTCTGCCATTGGCAGCGCAAAAGGACATATGCTGCAGAATCTAAGATTATATTTAAAAGACAGTATTGCAAATATCGGAAAATAAATGCAAATAAAAATTTTTTGGAAATTTTTGTTATACAATTTTTAGTTCGTGAACATTTTCTTATTTTATTTGCGAATTCGCAAAATAAGATACTATTTAACCACTATATGGCACTTTATAGTGTGAAAGAGGAAAATGCCTCGCCAAATGCTGAAGCTAGCACGGATTGTTTTTATAGCAGGGATCCAATCTCTTATAGTAACGGTTCTTCACGTCTTTACAGTTGCTCATGCCAAAAAGTTGTCTGGCAGGAGCAACTATATCGCCATCTAAAAGTAAGCAACGATTCCCAAAGGAATGACTTGTTTTTGCCAGCCGACAGCGATACCGCAAAAGCAAAAACAATTGTGACTGCACTTCGAGGGGTTAAGAGGAGAACGGCTAAGAAACTGCCACTACCAATTTCAGGCCGCACATGTCGAGCGACGTGTCAGTTACAGCGGCACGTTTTCAGTTGCCAATCTTTTACAACCGTTGCTGCTACCGCTGGCTGCCACCACTTCGCCCATCTAACACTGTCTACTTGTTGTTTTTGTAAACTTTGACAGAAATTGCGATTGAAAAATAATTTTGCAAATATTGTAGAAGTGATTTTTCACTTGTGCCAAAAGCCAACAACAACAACAAATAACAATCGTGAGTGAGAAGTCAGCGCAGCACAAAACGTCACACAACCTGCAGGCGCAGAACTTGCACAGCCGCGTCACGGTTTTTATTTGGCAACGGCACAAGTTACATGCACACACATAACACACACACACACATATATAGAGGGGCAAGTGTTAGAAATGTCAACGCACATTTATACAGCAGCAGCAGCCACGACGGCAAAGAATTATGGCAACTTTGATGGCCGGAAATCAAGTTTGCGGCATACTCACACACACACACACAGGAACACGCATATTACCACACACAACGCAAACATGCTTGTTACAAAGCGACGTGCTTACATGCACGGCAAGTGCTTAGCAGCGCTTGTGGAACGGGGACGGGGGGTCAAAGGTCGCAGCTGTTGCAAATTGCCAAGACAAATAAAAATGAGAAATCGCTCATCATTATCGGCGGTACTGCTGCTGCGGCTTGGTGTCGCTGCCAACTGCTCGCTGCTTGCAGCAAGTTTGCGTGGCAAGGCAAGTGGCATATGTTTCCAGCTTCCGCTTCCACTGCTCTTTTGCTTGCTTGTTTGTTTGCCCTATTTTTCTGCCCTCAATTCGACACTTTCGCAAACTCCAAAATTTCATCAATATTTCCCTGTTACGACGCGTGCCGCAGCTGCGCCATAAATTACGCTTTTCTCCTCCCAGTCATGGCGCCTTGCTTCTCACACTCATACACCGACAAGTCGTGCTTCTTACATGCAACTCTGCAACTGTTGGCTAACACACGGAGCAATATGTAATATGAAGATATGTGTTTCCCTGAAGCTCTGGTCGAGTCAATTTAATACAAAGGTTGGACTTCGTTCCAACTCTTTCGTTCGCTTCGTCATTTTGGTAAGGATCAGTTTACACTTGCAAATTTATAGTACGTAACTGAACTTCTGCCATGCCCTAAAATTTCAATGGTTAAAGTGTTGATTTTCATTTGTTGCCACACTTTGAAAGCAATGAAATGTATTCAAAGAAATCTCACCTACCCGCTGCTACATACCCCACCCCGCTTCTCACAGCATGTAATTGCCCCACGCCACGGCACAATACTCCCAAAGACTTCTTCGTCATTGGCTGTTAGCAGCTACAGCCATGTGCTGGGCTGCCTGTCAGTGTGACATTTGTTATCGTTATCGCACTAGCAGTGGCAGCCAACAACAACAACACCACCAGCAGCAGCAGCGCAGCTTCGATTCCGAGTTATCGCACTTCGACTAAAGTGATTAATACGCGCATTTCCGCCTTCCAGGCCACAACGACCGGAAGCGTATACTCGACGCAGGCAGAGCAACACGCACCAACACAGCGACATCATACATCAATGCGGCATATGTGTGGCGGTAAGCAAGCTGCGATGTGTTTGGCTGTGTGTGTGTGTGTGCATGCGAGGTAATGTATTTGAGCTTTGGACACATTTTTCAAATGAGTTCAGCCAGCGGCGCGCCAAAACAACAAAACATGCCAACAAAAATTTCGCAACAGTTGAAAGAAAGTTTTCTCATTTGAAAGATTTGCAGCTGGTGTGTTGTTGTTTTTGTTGCTGCAGCAACCTAAAGTGGCCAAATAGCAAATAGCACATGAAAAATTGCCAGGCGTTGCATGTGCCAAGTTAGTTGCGCTGAAGGTGGACGGGGAAGAAGGGAGATCTTAAGCATATCTGAAAGATTGAAGCCTTGTGTTTTATGTCTAGAAATCGTTTTAAAGAAATCTATAATCGCTTTCAAAAATCGACCACTCTGGCAGAAGGTATCGGAACATCCTTAACACGTCATAAAATCTCAGCTGATATTAGAATAAATCTTCTTTTTTCAATTATAGCGCAAAAGTAAGAGATTAAATATAGCAAAAATAATCACTCGATCTTTTTCAATTATAGTACATTAATAGTTTACATTTTCAATAGAGAAAAATATTGAATTTAGAAAAAACTTAAAATATATTGTACTTTTTACTAAAAAGGAAAAACCAGTCATATCCAGTTTTTGCTTCCTTTTTTTACCTTAATATTGAACGCTTCGCCATAGACTTTAAGAACTTCCACTTCCTTCCAAGTTTATCCTGCCATGGCAGCTTATTGTGTTGTTGTTTTTTGTGCGGGGGGTAGAGGAGCATTTTCAAAGCTGTAAATCATTTATGGGACAGATTTGCGCCAATGTTAACAATATTGTTTTCTCATGCCCCGCAAGAAAGCATATCCTTATCAACCACACAACTACACATACACTTACATTGGCGTGCAGTGAAGTTCACAGCAGGTTTTGGCATCAGCTGCCGTCAGTCGTGTGCTCACCCTTGTTGCTGTTGTTGTTGTTGTTGTTTGCACGCCAAGGCATCGCTGCCATCGTCATTGCAACATTTTGTCTTATTTGATTTGTGCTTGAAAAATTGTCGCCGCGTAGTGCAACAACAAAAAGAAAAACAACAACAACAACAGGAACTCGCTTCCTTGGCAGTCACTTCAAGTAGCGCGTTCTGCCTGCCTTAAGCTCTCAACTCTTCAGCTAAGCGAGCTGTATTTTTATTGTGGTTGTTGTTGTTGTTTCTTGCCAGCAGCCTTGTTGTTGCTTTGTTGGCGTTCATCTTTCCATTCGCGCTTACTATTACAATTTTTCCTTGGATTTTTCTTCTCCGCCTTCGCAACTATTTGCGTGCACAGCAGCGGGCTGAGCAGTAAAAGGATGCAGCGACATGGCCGCCGTTGACTTTGCCGCACATTATGTGTGAATGCAGCTGATGCTCCTTCGTGAAATATGTATAGAAAAAGCGTAAAAAAGGACGACGTGCTGCATTAACATTTCACCGACTGCGGCGGAGGCAGCGATTGTGGTTGTGTCTCTTGGCGCAGGCGGTTGGTCTCACTGCATTCTCCTGGCTGCTTCCCTGCTTGCTATGTGTGTGCGTGTGTGCGCTGTGTGTGTGCGACTTACGAGTATGATTCCCATTTAACCGTTTGGAAATTGTAATGGCGCGCATTTGCCACTATGAAAATCGCGTAAATATTTTTTCTGCTTTTCTGTTTGAGTGTGTAAGTGAGGCCGCTTATCCTGGCGTTGTCGTGCTTTATTCTGCATCTTCTGCTTGTTCTGCTACATTTATAGTTGTTGCTGTTTTGTTGTTGAGTTATCGTCTGCAGATTGTCACAATTGGACTATTGGACTTGACCAACTTGAATTAGTATGTAAAGCGAAAAACCTAGGATTTATAATTAATTCTAAACTGACTTGTATTGACCATATTAACAGCACGGTAGGTAAAATATACGGGACTCTACGTTACTTACGTACTTCCTCGGACTTCACGCCTATTGAGACTCGTCGTAGACTCGTAATTCAATTAATTATGCCACATATTACGTTCTCTGAAGTCGTATATAGCCAGCTTGACTCACAATCCCAGCATAAACTTCTTGTGGCGTTCAATAATGCGGCTCGGTATGTATATGGAGTCAGTCGCTATGATCACATATCTCTCAAAAGTAAAGGCATTCTCGGTTGTGGTTTGGTTGAGTATTTAGAAATCCGCAACATTATATTTCTACACAGACTTATGCACACAAAAAGCCCTAAGTATCTTTATGATAAACTGCATTTTTTCCAATCGCAGCGGTCTAATAGCCTTGTTGTTCCAATGTGCAGCTATCTCAACAGTCGAAGGTTCTTTTTTATCAGCACCATTAGATTATGGAATTCACTTCCAAACTATCTAAAACAAATAACGTCACGAGCCAGCTTTAAACATGCTCTCTTTCAATACTTCACTACCTCTAATCAATAATCTACTTACCTTTCCTATCCTATATTCTACTTTATCCTACTTAGTTTAAATCTTATATATTTTAAGTTATTAATGTCACTCCTTGCACTTAAATATTATATTAAAATATTATATTAATTTAATGTTATCACTGTTATTGTTTCAATGTTATTTCTATGTGAATGTTAGCTTTAAGTCACATTTTTTTGTAAATAACATGTTTAAACTCCTTTGAAGTACTAAAAAAGACTAAGTCTTAGTGTACACCGAAATTTCAATAATAATAATAATAATAATAATTGTTAAATTGCTTGGCGGCTGCATTTGAGATTGCATTTTTATTCAAAGTAGATGATTGCTTATAATTTGTGTGTGTGTGTGTGTGTGTGTAAGGTTGTGAGAGAAGCATTTCATAGGACCCAGGCAAGAAGATTTCTTGAAATTTAGCAATAATTATAAATATTATTATAACTACTTATGCTTGAAAAGACTACATAATAAAATCTCTGAGGAGAGGTATATATAAGTATTCATTAAAGCATTTAAGGCGGGTTTAGCCGTAGAAAACCCCTGATAAATTTCAAATATAGGTTTAAAAATTAGAAATAATAAAAAACCTTAATAATTTATTTAAAGTTGCTATCGACTATTTGTCAACAATTCAAACTAATATTTAAAAAAACTTCAAACAGAGGCCGGCAATAACTTTCCAATTTTCCAAAGGCTTCATTGAAAATGCTAAAAATCTAATTTTTATTACACAAGGATAACAAAATTTATGCGACGCTGAGCCAAAAGCGCACTTTCCGTGTATTTAAAATTGTTTTGTTGCTTTCAAATTTAAAATATCCTGCGGTCCTTTAGGTCCCAATAAGCTTAGTTGCATTGTTTACCGCAACAGCTAATTAAAAATTTCTTTATGATATTTGTGCTGCTTAGGAACTGCAGTAGCTACACACATACGCACATGCACACATACACGTCGATTTAGCATACATTACGAATTCCAAGCACATGCCATAAACTAATAAAATTAAAGCAAAAGTACACAGAAAGTTATTTTCCCTTTGCTAAAATAATCATGAAAATTGGCAAGGGCGCAGAGATGCAGTGCCACACGAATATACACACACACACACACAAACCGAAAGTCAGCAGGCAGCTCCAAACCAAATTTGATATGTGACATGTTGTTATGAATACTAATACCTCTACACATATGCACACACACACACATAAATATTTCGAGCACAATGACCGTCGTGTGTGCAGTCAGGAAAAAGGACTAAACCGCATTAATTTTACAAAACGAGGGTCAATTTCAATTTCGAATTTACGGCCAAGTGTGCACAAATATAAGCTTAGTTGTGTGTGTGTGTGTGCGTCTCTTTTGGACAGCAGCATTTAAACGAGAAAACCCATTTGGCAAAAGTTTAATTCAACGCAAAACCAGTCAAATAAAAAATCAAAGCTTACACCCATAAAAATATGCTATGACCGAAAACAAACCGAAAAAGCTAACGCTGACAGTGGCAGCTCCAGTGCGACTTTTGTCAACAGATAAATATGCGTGAGCAGAGGGGGACGTTCTGGGCAGGCTCAATAAACATGGAAATTCCAAAATTTTTTAAACCAATCGGGGGCGTAGCGAACGCACACACACACACAAACGCAAGCACAATGGCAGAGGCAGGCTTGAGGTTCACAGGTCAGCCAACTGCGAATAATGTGTCTCTATCAGATAAGGCGGCGTTGAGTGAAGCTGCCAGCCTGTCTGCCAGCCAGCCCGGTCGTTCATTCATCCGTGTCATCCTGGTTTGCCTATTCATAGAGAGGCTGTACACTCACGTGTCAGCGCGAATGAAGAAATATTCCTGCCGAAGACAGGCTGTTGACACAATTGAATGCCGAGCTACAAGCCAGATGAGACGCAAACGTGCGAGGGACCGCAAAAACACGAATCATTGAAAGCTGTTGCCCGACCGATGGCTTGTATATGACAGCGCAGGATTAATGTCGCAGGAAATATGCGCACTTCTCGATTGAGTTGTGCATATTCTAAGTTTGAGCATTTCAAGAATTGTCAAGAGAAAAGGAAGAGCGATGGAAGCACCCGCAATTAGATTTAAGCCAATTCGCCTAAAAGTAGGCAACGCAGTCTGCATTGGCGCTATTAATAAGCAAAAGCACGGCATACTTTTAGGCGTGCTGTCATAAATCATCAGCGGCCGCTGCCATTGTGTAATAATGCCATTGAATACGCCGCATAAGATGCGTCCGCTCCAGCATCGGCTGGTTGCTGCCAGCGTGAATATTTTGCTTGTCGTGTATTATTTTCTGTGGGGAGCGGAGTGTCGGGGCTGCTAAAATGGCAAACATTTTTTAAAGCAAAAATCGTGTTAACTATCCATTAGGCAATATTTCCAGATGATTAGCCGCAGGTTCGCTTCCGCTTCGTTGGCTCTTTGTGGTGTGTGGCGGTCGCGTTTTGTCTATGGCTGCAACTGCATGTGTATGTGTGTTGGTCGATAGACAAATTTTTGCAAAAATGCTCGGCGGCGTGTTGCATGTTGATAGTGTGTTGCAACATCGCATATTTTTGCGAGAACATATTCATTTGTACGCGCTGACAGCTTTGGCAAAATGGTAAATGGCGATTGCATGTTGGCAGTCCGCCCCGCGCCACCCCTCTTGCATGTCCTCATGCTAAAAGCGTATTGTTGTCATTGTTGTTGTAATAGATAAGCGTGTGTGTGCGCGTGTATGTGTTAACAAATGTTAGGGGCAAGCTTATGACAGGCAGCAATAGTTATAATGCATAAGGATGCATAGATTTGAATGCTGTTCCGGACCGGAAAAAGGGCTGCTGATATTTGGATGAAGCCTTGAGTCTAAAATACCATTTGTAACACTGAAATATAGAAAAATATTATCAAATTGTTTTTAGTATTATGTTATATTGACTTTTTATAAGCTTTATATTAGGTTCATATCCGGTATGTATGTCGTCAAATCTAGTAATCAATTTTTCACCCACTTCCTGACTACTTAGAAATCTGAAACTTTGCATACATGCCTAAACACGAGCCCAATACATGAATCAATAAATTTTATGGGCGTAGGATAAGGGGCGTGGCACTTTTTTATCAACTCCAGATTTGTGTATAACTTTAGAACTACACATCACACATCAATGATACTCGGTAGGAACTTACTACATATCCATATCCTTCTACTGAGAAAATAAGGGGGCACTGGATAAGGGGGCGTGGCACCCCATACAAAAAAAAATTTTGATCTCGATTAGCTTTGGAACTAAAGGTCGTGCAGCATTGAAATTTCGTATGCAGTCGCCTCTTGGATGTGTCGTCCCACTGGTAAAATTTTATGGGCGTAGGATAAGAGGGCGTGGCACCCCCATACAAACAGAATTTTTGATCTCGATTAGCTTTGGAAGTAAAGGTCGTGCAGCATTGAAATTTCGTATGCAGTCGCCTCTTGGATGTGTCGTTCCACTGGTAAAATTTTATGGCCGTAGGATAAGGGGCGTGGCACTTTTTTATCAACTCCAGATTCGTGTATAACTTTAGAACTACACATCACACATCAATGAAACTCGGTAGGAACTTACTAAATATCCATATCCTTCTACTGAGAAAATAAGGGGGCACTGGATAAGGGGGCGTGGCACCGCCCATACAAACCAAATTTTTGATCTCGATTAGCTTTGGAACTAAAGGTCGTGCAGCATTGAAATTTCGTATGCAGTCGCCTCTTGGATGTGTCGTCCCACTGGTAAAATTTTATGGGTGTAGGATAAGGGGCGTGGCACTTTTTTTTATCAACTCCAGATTTGTGTATAACTTTAGAACTACACATCACACATCAATGAAACTCGGTAGGAACTTACTACATATCCATATCCTTCTACTGAGAAAATAAGGCGGACACTAGATAAGTGGGCGTGACACCGCCCATACAAACAAAATCGTTTATATAGAATAGCTTTGGAACTAAAGGTCGTGCAGCATTGAAATTCCGTATACAGGCCCCTCTTGGATGCTTCGTCCTACTGGTAAAATTTTATGGGCGTAGGACAGGGGGCGTGGCACTTTTCAAGCAACTACACACTTGGGCTTCAGTTTATAATTATAGGTACACCACACATCAATGATGAACGATAGGAACTTACTCACCGCACCTTGCAGGCAAAACAACAACAACTCATCGCGCCACGAATATTAGGGTCGATCACAGCCGTATTATTTGTTAAATTGAGGATATGACGATAGGAGACACTGTGAATACCCTAAATATTGTGTACTGCTCTGCAAGTTTTAAATTCTTTTTGCGAAAAATTTCAGAGCTCTAAAATTGAATTTATGGAAGACTAAAAAGTAGAAAATAAAATTATATAAAAAAAAACTTTTTTAAAATAAGCTTTAATGTACTAAAAAGTAGAAAATAAGTTGTTTCCAAGTCACCAGTATCTTACTATTAATAAAAGCTTGTGCGCTCAATATCCATATTCAAAATATCTTTCATTACTAGAATCTATTTGCAAAACATAATTTAAATAAAATATTGTGGTAACTGGTTGACAAATATTGAATACATGAGCGCCCAAGCTTTTATTGATAGTAAGATACTGGTGACTTCGAAACAACTTATTTTCTACTTTTTAGTACATTAAAGCTTATTTTAAAAAAGTTTTTTTTTATATAATTTTATTAAATTCGGAATTTCGGTGATAATAATTAGTAATATATGAAAAGAACTTGTTCTCAATATACTGATGGGGTTAATAACAAATAATTAAAATAAATTTAAAAAAATTAGTAACTGCAATTAAAGAGTTTTTACTTAATACCTCTTTTCTAATGCAGCCATATTTTTCTCCTCTGTCTCTGGAGCGATAGTTCGCTAGTTTGATCTACAGCAGATTCATATCTATTTCTGGGATTCTTCGAATTCTTCTCTTTAATGGAAATCCCTTAATTATTTTTCAATGCTCACATTAAAATTATTGAATAAGTCGACTTAACTCTTAATTTTTTTCCGAACAAAATTGTTCGTTTATGCATTTCAGAAATTCGCTCTACCCCAAACCAAATCAAAATCGCGTTTGCCATGACACCAACTTTTGCTGATTCCCACAAAAAACTTTTGCATAAAAAAGGAAGTAAAAGGAAGTAAGCAAAAAATCAACGCAGCTACTCGTAACATGGGCCAACTGGAATTTGCGCTTGTCAGCTTGCAAGCGGCGACACTTTGGCAAAGTTGCAGTTGAGTGTGACAGCAACAACAGCAACAACAACAGCTCGAGCCATAACAACCATAAAAGTGTTGTTGGCAGCTAGTACCACATCAGTTTCACCTGTTACACCTTAAATAATTGATGTAAATGCAACGTAGCGCAAATGTCACAGCTGCTGTTGATGCTCGCTGCTATTTGGCTGCTGCTCTCGATGAGCTTCTCAGCGAGAATGGGAAAAACGGCAACATTTATATCCCTTTTGCTGCCGCTATGCCACTCAGGCATTTGCCTCATTAATAATGAAACAAATGTCAAACAAGTTTAATGTCAAATGCGACACACTCGCACACTTACAATCGAGGCAACTGTCGAAGTGTTGGCGTGTGTGTGAGAGCGGCTTGTTGCAACTGTGGCAAAGTGTTGAAACGTTTTTGATGAATGTGAAAGACAAACAGGCTTTGGTGAAAAATTAATGCTGCCTGGTGGTGGTCTATTGCCTTTTGGGACCTTGAACGTCGAACTTGGCGTTGACAATTCGGGCTGCTTTCTCTACATATACATAGGCATGTGTATGTGTTTGCGTGGGAGAGCAAAAGTTCGGCATTTCATTGCGAAGTCACGTCAACTTGCAATTGAAACAGAATTGCTGATCACTTAAGTGTGCGCCCTGGATTAGTAGGATACCCTCGCAGGGTAGCTGCTTGTGTCAGATAAGCTTTAGGGCAGCGCAAGGGGTTGGCTGGTTGGCTGGATGGCTGGATGCCTGGCATTAGCGTATTAAAAGTTTCGGACACAATGCATTATTAAATTTTGGCTACTGGAGCAAATCTCCTCTCAAGGATTAAGGCCATTTTGCATAAGCTTAGAAGTATGCTTTAAAGTATATAGGCTTACAAATTAAAGCTGCTAAAATTCGAATTGTCCAGAAATTAGAAACCGAAAATTTTAATGCAATAAAGCATAAGAGCTCTAAAATTGCAACTTTCGGTTATAATTCTTCGCACTTATTAAATTGCTTTGATTAAATAAAATTTAGAATGCGGATATTAACATTTAAAGATACCAGCTGCTATAAAAATAGGAAACCTTTTGCTGAATTTTGACAGAAGAAACCGTTGCAGATGACTCAGCATTGGTCACATATGGGTTTAATGTAAGCTCAGACTTTTGATTGAAAAGACTGCTGAAAAGAGAACACAAATTGAAGCTGCCGCGTTTAGTGTTCAATATAGCAACGGCAATCTATGTCATTGCCACACTCCCCCTTCTTCGAGCTGACATCTCGCGCCGTCATAAATATTCCTTTTTAATGCGCTTGCACACTTAAATTTTAAACGCGCCATTAGCATGATTTATGCCCATTTAATTTTATTACGAATTCAACAAAATTCAAGAAACATGAGCACACGCGAAAATGACGTCAGCGGAGACAAGTCCTACTGCTGTTTCTGGTCCTTTCGCCATTTTGTTCAAACGGCACAACGGCGGCGCGGAAGCATAAGTGAAAAAGCGACATTGAAATGGCATTAAATCAACCACCAGCCAGAGACCAGACCAACGACCACCAAATAATTCCTTACGAAGCAGAAGGAAGTGCAGTGGATTTGTGGTAGAGGCATAAATAGTGCGCGAGCGCGCTTACGACCGATTAAATTACAATGAAATGAAATTAAAATAACAAAAAAAAATTTTTGCGAATATAAAGTTAAACAACAATGCTAAATATCTACCCCTCTGCCTGCTCGTATGCTGCCCTCTTTACATGACAAAGGCAATGGGCGAAAAAGGAAAGGCACGAAACTACGAAATCCCAACCAGGCGTGCGAGCAAATGGGAATGAGATTTCAATAAAAAGCGACTAAAAAGACGGCACAGGACAATAGTGCGCAAATTAAACGCGGACACGCGAGCTCACGCACACACACAACCTGTGATACACAGATGCAAAAAGGCAGTGATAGGAGCAGCGTAAAGTGGCAAGCCTGTTTCGTTGTGTATTGTTGCCATCTGGCGTGGAAACTGCTGCTGAACACTTTCTGTGTGCCCATGCAGGATGCTTTTGACATTCTTGTTGTTATTATTATTATAGTTGTTGTCGTTGTCGCCCTTTTGTCAGCTTCTTGTAGTGGCAAAGGATAAAGTTGCAAGCTTTTAAAGTAATTTGCAGATTGCCGGCTGTATTAAAAGTTTTCATCGGGCATGTTGTTGTTGTTGTTGCTGTTGTGGTTGCTGTCACTATGGCAGACCAATTAGCTGACAAAATTGACAAGCAAATCAGCAATTGTTTGCCAATTATGAAATTATGACAAGAAGTTTGCAATGAAAGTGTTGCAAGTTAATACAAAATTCGGAACTTACACCTGTCAAAAATTTACAAGTTTTAAGCTTAAAGTATTGCCGATAGAAAAATAGAACTTCTCATTGGAGCTGTCGTCAATATGTGAGCAATTCTTAGGCATGCGCTAACTGAAAATATGTTTTGTTAACATTGAGCGAGTGGCGAAATAGCAAATTTACAAATAAGTTAAAGCAAAATGAGCAGCGTGATTATTTTGTACACAAAACTATGCGGCAACACTGACAAAAAGATAAATCTGTAACCGCCAAAGTCTGCTTTTTCTGGAGAGTAATTTAAAGTTTCAAATTCTCATTGCAGTATAGGTAAAAGCTATTAGGTTTTGATGGATTATTGCCGTCCTAAAAAGATGCAAACATGAATATTTGACAGCATATACTAGAATAAGACTCGATGAACATGATGGCATTACTAACTCCATTTTGGGTTATGGGTTGAGACCACAGAAATATGAAAAGCTCTTACATACACAATACGTTTACGTTTTCAAGTAAACAGCCCAATTTTTAGATTTATGTAAATTCACAAAAAGATACGTTACGTCTGGACTAACTAAGCCTTTATAGTTGCACGACTTTCACTTGTTTCTAAAATACTCTTTATACTAAACAAAAAATTATTTATTTCCAATATTTCAATGCCGCGGAGCTACGAGAATTTTCAGAAATATTTCGCCTTTACGTGCTTAAATGTTTTTAAAAATCATTCATTTGCTCGCTCAACCTGCCTGTAATTATCTGCACCCCTTTCCTCCCCCAGCGACACACACACTGCAATAACTACACACATCTTTTTGCATACCAGCGCAATATATTCCACAAATTCTTCAGCAACTCGCAGGCAGCGGAATTGCGCACTTGCATCCCGCACCTCTGAGCGCCACAGCGCCACAGCAAAAAACCGGCCCGGAATCAGTGTGCGTGTGTTTGTGCGCGCCTGATTGCGCACGTGAGTGCGAACAATATCTCTCGTTTTGCTATTGGAAGGTGAGTGGGAGTAGCTGCAGTGACCAGAACAAGACGAAACAATTTGAGTCATAATTACACCTGCTCGAGCAGACAACGAATCACCAGCGAAACAAAAAACAAAAAATTTATTTATTTATTTAAATTAATCATTAAAAGTTCAACTGCTGCGATTACAGCTGCTGAAGTTATTCTCAACTCTGTATCCAGCCATCCTATAAGATTCTTCGCTTTGCAAAAATGAAATAAGAAAGAAATCAGTAGTTATATGACGACCGCGCCCATCTCAGAAGAAAAAATTATAATTACTTTTGTTGTTGTACGTTTAAGGCTCTACTTAAGGCTGTTTAATCTTATACAGGAATCGACTGTTGTTGTCTTCCCATTGCAAAAATAATTACAAGAGATTATTCTATAAAATAAGACATCTTTAACTTATATTTCATTGAAAATAATTTGATAAAACACATTTTTATGGCGCCCTTAATTGAGAGCCTTTGTTGGCCCATAGATAAACATAGCACTGTATGTGTTTGTGTGTATGTGTATGTTTGCGTGGTTAAATATTTCACATGCTCAGCAATGTCTGCACAGCAGAAAAGTATGCAATAAAAAATGCAGCGTGAGCAAAAAGAGAAGAATTCCATGCATGAGCTGCAAATTAAGACGTAATTAATTAAGAGTTAAGCAGATGAACGTAACAAAGGATAACAGAGCCCACACAAGCACATACTCACGCATATTCCTACAGACACATGCACACACATGCATGATTTTCGTGATGAGTTTTAAAGCACTTGGACGCAATTAAAATCGCTGCTACTGCGCTGCAAATCACTGATGGCCAATCGCCTGCAAAGGACGAAGGACACAATTGACAAAACAAATGTTATGAGGACGCTAATGAGCGTTGGGACAATATGAAAAATTAATGCACATTAGTCATCCTGCTTGCTTTTTGGCTGACAGAAAGACAGGATGCTTAGCAGCGAAGCAGAGCAGGAGAGAGAGAGAGAGAGAGAGAGGGAGCACAAAAGGACATGCGGACTTGAAGTGCGCCAGGCAAATTGCTTATAATTTGCACGAATGGCACATCCATCAGCATTAGAGAGATCCAGTGTGCACCAGCAGCGGCAGCAGCACCCGCAATCGCACCCAACGTCATGGCGCATTTATTCAAATTTCCAGAGGATTAAACGATTTAGCCGCTGCTACAATTGCAGCCACAGTTGCTGCTATAGTTGCTGCTGCCCACGGGGCTACCATTGCAGTCGCCATGTTGGCCTTTAGAAATTTCGCTACATTCATTTCAGTGGCTGGCATATCCTTTTAGCGTTTTCGCCTTTTCTTCGCCTTTTTTGTGGCCTTTTGTTTGAGAGTGCAAGTGTGGGTGTGTGTGTGTTTGGATGCGAGCAAACGCAATACTCAACAAAAATGACGCAAATATTTCAAGGCACAACTACAGGCACAGATGAAGGCTGACTAACATTGGCGCATATGCATATGTATGTGAGTATGTGGAGTAGTGCTGTAAAATTTCAATACTTCTGAGTATTTGGTAATACTCGATATGATTCAGTTGTATACTCGAAATTGTTGTAAACTGTTTTCGTACACTTTCTCATAGAAATTACTTGCTAACAGTTTAAGCTAACTTTTGAGGCAACTGTACCTACTTATTTAAACTTATTTGTTATTTGAAAGCAGGAACAGTCAATAAGAACTCTTGCAATTTTTGGAAAAAATTTTTTGAAATTTTTAGACATTTGAAGTGATCTTTTGATTTATGCAACAACCAACCAAATAAATTTCGGGTACCTCGAAATCAACATGGACATGCGATCGTTACTTTCGCAACACCAGCGTGGTTGCCACAATATTTCATTGCCGGTTAAGTTGAGTTATGGCCGGGTTTATTTGCTGCGCGGCGTCTATTTGCATATGAGCTGTGCTATTTTCATTGTTGGCGTTTTTGTTGCTGTGGTTGCGCTAGCTTAGAAGTTACAATTACATATTTCGTTGTACTACAGCCGCTCATTGCTTATCTGCATGTGTGTCCGTGTGTGTGGCAAGGATGCAAAATGTAGAGTTTGCTTTAAGCAAGCGCTTTGTCAGCTGAAAGAAGTGCCAACTATTTGACATACTTTTTATAAAATTCATGCTGGGTTTTAAGCCACATCCTGTGTCTTGCTCTTCAAGCTGTCCTTTAAGCGCCCAGCCTAAAAGTATGCCGCCAAATGTAAGCCATAACTCAATTTTCACGCGCTCTGTATGACAGCTTATTTGAATAACTTTACGAAATGGCCTCATTTTTCAAAGCAGCGCGCGTAATTTTTCAAATACACATGCAGCAGAGAAACAATAACAACAACAACCAACGAACGAAAAGGAAGCACAAATTCCAATAAATGTCAAAGCGACGTTGATATTTCGCAGCATATTTTTTTAAAGTAATTTTTTGCCATCTCTAAATCTTGTTCTTGCTTATTTATTTATTTTTTTTTTAAGATGTGATTGTGTGTGTGTAGGCGTGGCATTATTGCTTTTGGCTTGCCTTGCGTTCGCTGCGTGAGCACTTCATAAATCTTATTGTCAATTACCATGTGTGCTTAACGCTGCTTGAAATAAGATTTTCGGCTGCTCTCCCTCCGCCCCGTGTTGCAGCTTCCGTGCCTTTGAGGCACTTCATCCGCCGCACTTCGCAAGTTTACTCCAGCAGCAGCACACAAAACTAATGCCGCCTCAAAGCCCCGACGCACTGCCGTGCTTATTACCTGTTATCCTTAATATTGTTTGTCTGCTTGCAACGGGAAAAAAAAGAAAGCATAAACACAAACTTATTACCGTTGTGCCGCACAAAGGCACCAACAACAACTGCACGAAAAATGCTACATGCTCATAACTGCGCTCATGTGGCACGCCTAAATGTATGCTATAAAAAGCAGCTCGAATTCAGCTTCCTTGCTCTTGGAAGCATACAAGCAAGCCTGCCGCTCCCACACACACACACACAAACGCTCACGCAGAGCAGCAGCAACAAAGCATCATTCATCAGACGCCACATGGCAGGCAGTCACCACATGCGTCGCCCCGCTTGGCTGCTAAGCGGAAAATGTCTATTTTTGTTATGTGATGAGCGGCTGCTCCTTCCTCTTCTTCTTCGCGTGCTTGTGCGCCGATTCATAGTTCCATTATTGCGATTATTATTAACTTAAATAGAAAATGTTGCCGAGTTACATAAATCTTGTCTAAGGATGTGCCTGCTGTGGCTACTGCCAATCCAGCTTGCCTGCCTACGATCTGCCCACAGAGCTCTCTCGAGCTAAGACAGGCGGTAGTTTATGTTATCTGCCTATTTCAGCTATGACCGTAGCCGGTTTTACCCATTGCAGAAGGTCAACTTGGGCCTAGATTCTTGGAAAAGGCAAAGGAAGAGACAGCTTTGGCTGTTTTAAATTAAATATATATTTTGGGCTTCATATACAGGCGACATCTTTGTGAGTCAAGAGACGCAACGATCGGCCGATGCAATTGCAAAGAGACGTTTTCGCCCTCAGCTTTACATGATAATTTTTTTTCAAATGCTATAAGAACTATTGCTTTTAATGTAGCATGCCTTTAGGTAGCCTAAACAATCTAACCGGCAATGGCACCAAAAGGCGGGGTTAAGCAAAACAGCAATAGCGTAACGTCGTTATAAATTTTAACCTTTATAACTACGCAATTATGTGGAAATATGCTAAAGCAACGTAAATATATAATTTTTATGTTCTTAGCGCATTGATACAAGCATCTGTGATCAATCGAAGTCGAAAATTCGTGTGAAATGAAGAAAAAAATTATTTTACCGTGAAGAGAATATTCAAAAATTCAAAAAAATTAGTTATCGGGCTTCAATTGTTACTAAAAAATTATCACTGTATAGCTACGGTGTTTATCTTAGATACTATAACTTTTATTGTGTATATTCCCAGAAGAATAAGCTTCTGATAAGCTAAATGTGCACCCCGCCTAAAGGCGGAGTTGCCGGTTCCCGGTCAAAAAATATCCTTTTTTTCCAAGTATGCAAATTATACTCATAAATAATTTTATATATTTTATCTCTATAATAATTTCTAGGGCAATTAGAAATAATTGTTTCATAGTTGTGAACACGGAAACTAATCGTAAACGTTTCAATTTATCGGTTATGAGCGAAGAATCTACTCAACAATTGATTAAATATGTAATAGATAATGATGGTTCTGCAGATGATAATAGCGTAAGCTAGGATGATTTAGACAGCGATGACAGCATTATAGATTTTGATATTCAAGTATCCAATGAAGCTTTTGCACAACTAGATAATTATATACGGCATTTAACAAGTTCTAGTGGCATTGACGGCATTGACCTTCTCTCATCCTCCATAAATATTAAGTACCGTAAAGGAAGCACACTCACACAGCATCTACTCACAGTTATGTAAGTCAAACAGCCGGGCAGCACAACAATAGGTCAAATTGATAATAAAAGAAAAGGCCCCAATGAAAGAAAAGGGCGTGATCATCATTACCAGAAATATACAATGAAACTACTATTCCGTCTAATTTCGAATTGTAATCTTTTGAAGGACATTGATGTAAAAAATTAAGGACAAATTCAGGAGAATTTCTGAGCAATGTTATTGCTGTTAACATATCCTCTATACTGTGGAAAGATACAAAATGTGTACGACTAGTTTCTACTTATGCTGGTGTTTAGCCATCTCGCACTTTCGCTGCCACCGCTCAAGGACTAAACGCCACTGTTTTGATAGAAAACAAAAATAATACGTAGAAATCGACTTCCCAAAAATTATTAAAGAGAAAGAGTATAGCTTTCACATAGCTTTTTACCAGTACAATGGACAAATACTTGTCTGCGTGCTGGTAGGTTTTTCATATTCCGACAACAAAAAAAAAAAATAGCTTTCACATGGTTGGCCGTGATATAATGGCTTATTAGGGCGCTGTCACATTCGTCTGAAGACCAAACAAATTTATTTTGCGCTTATTTTATCGCATACAGGACATGACTGTCGTAAATGCGTACTTACTCAATCATCGCATTCACGATTCAGACTATAAGTGCAGACATGATTTGAAATTGCCTGATTTCCGAATAGAAATTACTTATGTGTTATGCTCATTATCGAATGAAAAAATAAAACAGTGCGTATATCACGAACTACAAGTCCTAAAATGAGGACTGCTTATAGGCGAACTTATGCGCCCCCAGCTGATATTCGCTAAACCATAAATTTTTTATATCTTTTATAATCATATAATTTATATTTATGACCTTTTTATTTCAAATGTTTTGAAGTAAAACTTTTTTTTAAATAAAACTTACTATGGACTAATCATCATTTTTTTACGCTGTAACAGGCAAGCCCGCCTAAAGGCGGGGTACACCTTTTTGCACCTGGAGGGATACCTACTGATTTTTTTTTAAATCTGACTTCATATTCTTGTTTCTCACATTTTAAATAGTATATGGTAATTTTTTCATCAAAAACAAAAATTGGCCGGTTAGAGGGTTAAAAGGACACATGTAAATTCATAATAAGAGTGCGCCTTTCAAAGCCACAAATGCACGCCACAACAGGTCCTTAACACAACACGCTCGACGCCGTGTTACTCTTTCATAGGCACTTCAACAATTATTGGCCACTTGAAAGCTCAAGCAGCGGCAGCAGTAGCGCCGACAAAGAAGTGCGACCAGGTTTGTTGGCCAAAGTGAACTTCCCTACGTACTTTTCCCCCTTTTGCCATGCCATACCAAAAACCGAAAAGCGCAAGCAGACCAAATTTTATTGCCTTAATAAAGCATACGCAAGCAATCCGAAAGGTGAGCGCGTCGTAGAACTCATGATGTGCAGAGGATAACAGGATATGGCGCCAGCAAATGATGGTAAAACTGGCGGCAAATCCTGAATGCAAAACAATGAAAATGCGCGCCGGAAAATTACGAGCATTTCAACGCCTTAAGTCAGCGAAGGACAACCTGCGGCGCCGTTGCGGTGGCCAACCACTGAACTTCCTAATTTGGCCTTCAATGCTTTGCCAGTGCACGTCCTTACTTTTGCTTTTGTTTTGTTTTCTTCGGTTTGCTTTTGTTTCGATTTGTTCGTCGGCAGGATTCGCCTTGAAAATGAATTATACGCAGATATCCTGCTGAGTTAATGCGATTCTGGCTGGCGGAAATTAAATGTGAATTTAATGAAAATTGTAAGGAAAAGGCCAAAGCAACTTCCAGAGACGAAGCTTACACTAACAAGAAAGAATGAGCTGGCAGTCAAGCATAACATGAATTTTTAGTGAAAGAAAAGCAAAAGATTTTACTTATAACTTAAGCAAAAGCGCACCAATTATTTGCTAAAGGACATGTAAGAAAGTAAGCTTATATTTTTATATCCAAATTACGAAAGTCAACAAACCATTTTTGAAGTCAAGCAGTCTGCTCCTAAGCCAAAATAAATTGCCAACATCAGCAAATCCAATTAAAATTTAATGCGAAATCGAGCTCCTGCTCATGTTAAGTTCTCCATAGCAAGCTGAAGCAAAAATATATGATCCTTGCCTTAACTTAATGCGCACACACACTGAGGCAGCACACATCAACTGTCAGCCTTAGCCGTTGACCATGAAAAAGGATACGTTATTAAGTCGATGCTTATTTGTGGCATATGCCACACATGCCACAGCCGCACAGTTTCGGAAGCACTACAACTTGGAGACAGTTTTTGTTGTTGTTGTTGCTTGAATCATGCTTAATCAATCTAATCTGCTTAAGGATATGAACATACCGGCATTCAGAGAGCAACTGTCTGTCTGTCTGTCAAATCGCCTGTGAACACGAGTAATTTATCTAATGTGATTTGGCGTTCCAGAAAACACACGCACACATACCAACATGCAGTCATGCCTATATAAGCCAAAATACACACACACACAGACATGCACGCAACATCGTCTTAAGCCCACCTTTCATATCCGGCTGGACTTTTGCTTCTTGCTTTAACCTCGCTTTGGAGCATCTTCAATTTGATCTGCTGGTGTCGTCGAGCCCTGCTGCAGCTAATTAAAGGACATGTGCGGCACACACATGCACACATACACACATGCTTACGTGAGCCTGTCTTGTCTGCCTGCATGCTTGTCGCTTTTCGTCATTTGTCATTTCAACTGAGCATAATTTCGGCAAAATCGAAAAAAAAGAACTTTACCCAACTTGCCACACACTTACAGACTCACTGTCACACATACACATGTATGTACAAGCACATAATGGCAATTATCATTGTCTACTCTGTGCGTGTGTGTGTGTGAGTGTTGCTTGTTATGCCGTTTAACTAAATTGCCAGACATTTGTCTTTGTTCGCATCCTCATCATCATCAGTTTCAACGTCGCTTCCTCTCATGCTCCTGAATCCGCATATCCTACACATTTGCAGCGTCGTGTTGTCAACGTCATCTTACCTTGGATTTGTCTTAGCTCTCTTACCCCGTGCTGTTGTTTTTGTTGTCGCTGTTGTCGCTCTTAAATTTTCGCTCAAAAGCTTTCATTTAACTTAATTAAGTTATAACAATTTATACTCTTAAATTATATGCTTAAGGATACTCACTTTTGCACTGCGTATGTGCGTGTGTGAATAAATGTGTATATGTGTGTGCATGTGTATTTGTTTTGAGTTTGAGCAATAACGCCTGCATATAAAAATTAATTTGATTGCTTTAGCGAGCACTAATTCCATGCTCCAGGCGCTTTCCTTTGAGACAATATTAATGGAGTCCTGTTGACTCATATCCTTTTTATGTTGTAATTTATAGAAAACGCAAAAAATAGCTATTATTTTAAAGCTTTGAATATAAATCAGGATACGGATCTATGTTGCGATAAAATACAAATTTCGAATCGCAGCTTCCGCCTTCTCCAGGCAATGGTTGCAAGAAAGTAGAATAATTTAACAACAAGAAACCACTTCTTATTCACACGACAAATTGTGCAATATATCAACCAGGACCATAATCAAAACTTATTGAATCAACTGATTGCCGTCTATATATATAAAAGGGCGATACAGTTCGTGTAAACGAGGCTTAGGCCGAACTTTCCCTCTCGTGTATTTGTGTGTTTTATGAAAATTAACGGGATCTACACACGTATTCTGTAGCCGTGTCTGAACGGGAAGCTTTATTTAGTATTGTTTGAAAATCTTTTTAAGCATTAAGTATACTCTCGGAGAGCTTTTTTTTAATACTACCTTTAGCAAACATTTCAAAGTACCCGAATAAGCAAAATCCTATTTGAAATCTTTCAATTTCTAAAGAAATTAAGCTAACACAATTACGGGCACGTCATATTGAGCCTTAAGGCAAATGAGGCCAGCAAAATATTCGAGCTGAGGCCATAACGGAACTGTTATAATTGAATTGATGAATGTGCACGTTTAAGGATAATTGACTTGACTCGCTGCACTGAATGAGAGCGGCAACGAAATACCCACAGACAAATACACACACAATCAAAATTATCGACATGCCAACAGGGCATGCGATATTGCGCCAAATTGCAAGCTATTAAAAGGGAACTGCTACCTTGCAACAAGCGGCAGGATGCGAGGGCTAAGCAGTGGAGTCTAGAGCAAAGGCTAGCTAGAGAAATGAGCGGCGAGGGGAAAACAATTAAGTATGTTTGTACTAACGTAATATACATGCAGACTCTACAGAATTTCGAAATTAATTTGCAACATAATAGCGCTCAAAACACACGCACTTACATACAGACACACACACATACTAACATGCAGTGTTATTAGAGCAGCACTAATTGCTATTGACAATTATGAGGAAAGTGTATAATAAGGATGCAAGCTGATGAATGTAATTAAAAATTGAATGAGCGTAAGAAAAATATAAACAGGACATCAGACACACACACATGCATACCTATAGAGCATATAAAGGAATGCGAAATTGGTGCTTGTTTGCTGGACACCGACAATTGAGGTTAGTTGTGGGTGGAAAACTCTCGAGGACTTTTTTTCACTGCATGCCGCAGTTTGAAAGTGTGCGTGTCTTCGTTGTGTGTTTACTCTTTGTTGATTGAAATCAAATGGAAGGAAGACTTTCAGACTGTGAGTGAGTAAATTGTTGTGATTGAAAATTGTCAAAGGACTTTTTGGATTTTGATTTTTCAACGCTTCGGGGTTTTTTACTAACTGACAGACTGCCTGGCATATGCTTTTGTGCTGAACATGTGCTCTGAAGTGCGTGAGTCCTTTACTGGCATTGACTTTGGCCTTTATGCTTGTCTTCCCTTACGCTTTTATACAAGCACATTTCAAACAATGTTCTTAGATACACAAAAGAAAAAATTTTAATTTTCTTAAAAAGTCTACTTTGATTGTGAGTGCTAAGACGCAATTTGCAGGCAAATAGCTAACAGTAAAAGTGTGAGTGTGTGCTTGTAATTTCTATGCTTCGGGGTGGTTTGTTCTGCAACCGAATTGCGTCACATTTACACCACCTCTGAGGTCATTTCGCTCGCGGCGCTACTTTCTAGTGGCCACTTGACAGCTGCATCAATTTTTCTGAAGATGTCGTTTCGTTACAAATACGTGCTGATTTTTGCATATTTTTTTGTCATATTTAATATTAAATATTTGATGTATCATGAGCATTGCCGCAGGACATTGTCGTGTGTTTCATATATGAAATATTATGAGCTGCTTTGGCACATTGTATAATATTAGCAGGAAGTAATGAAAAAGAAGGGCTGAGAATACTGAAATATTTTTGTAATCGAGGGAATTTCAAGAAAGGAATTGTTATATACTGATACATCAACGTTATTTCAATTTCAATTTATTTTCAATCTTCCTCAGCTTTTCGTAAAGTGGAGAATTTTCGATAGCTGTAAGGAACGAAAATGGTCTGTTCGCACCAAGTCGAACTCCAGCAACTGCAATCGGGACCTGGATGAGGCGGGACACGTTATTTCCTTGCTAATGCCAATCAAGTTTATTTTATATGTAATTATATATACATTATATATTTACACCAACTTTACGCAATCAAAATAGAAATAGAAAACATTAATTGTTGAACAGCACGCCTTTATATATTTTTCCAAACCTTCTTCCGAATTGGTTCAATGGTCTTTGTTTGCTTTTCTAATTCAATCAAAAGCTACAAACCTGCCTAAATTTTCTTTCCTGCCATTTAAAATTGACAATTTCATATGAAGGAAATAATTATTTTGAAAAACAAGTTCCGAAACACCGGCATTAAATATAGCTTGGCATTCCAAAATTTCTTGTCAAAGATCACGATTGGCTGGCTTAATTCTAAATTATTTATTGAAGCTTATCTTCCTAGAAGGCTCAGCATCCAATCCAATAAATCCTCAATCTAAATTTCTGCATTTCTGTGCTCATCAGTGGCCACTTGTGTGCCTGGAATTGCGCAAATCCAAACCGAACTCGAATGTAATTTATTAAAAGTCATTTTAACGTTCAATAATGCGTCAAAGGACGAAATTTATTGTATTAAGGCGACTATTTACCATTTCTTACTTATCTCACACGCTGTCCTTTTTATGCTTTTCTTATCAGCTCGTCAGCATGTTGCAACATGTGTTCGAACTTCCTGCACATCAGAGCCCAAATATTCGTAATTAATAAAGAAATGTCAAAGAAGCCGTGCCGACGTGCCACACAAGCCTGTGAGTGCAAAATTCGAGACATGTCCTTGTGCTGCTGGCCATCAATGAAAGCAAATGTGTGCTTCTCTAGTTGAGCAAAAAGAAAAACATTAGCAGCATCTCAGCTCCGACTTCGGTGTTAGGTCAAATGTAATTAATTCTTGTTGTGCCAACAACTTTTCACTATTCCGAATACCGTTATTTGCTTGTTGCAGAGCTGTGCTATTTATCAGCAACTTGAAAATTGGTACTAGCCAAAGTTTTGCTGTTTCACAAAACGTGCTAAGAAGGCGGAAGCGGAAGTAGCCAAAGACATTACCAGCATGCCGGAAGTCATAGCACCCCCTCTCGGGCGAAAAACGCACGTATCTGCAAATGTGATTTTCATTATGGCAGCATTAGGTACGCTCCCCACCTCAGCCAGTTCTCACGTTTCACACACACACACACTCGCACATTGGTATATCTCAGCTCAGCTGAACAGGCCACAGTTTCCGTTTGCTCCAGCCTCATCAACCGACACCAGCAAAAATGGTCGCGTCTCTTCTCGCTGATCCCGGCAGCTGCTAACACTGAAGCGAATGGACAAGTCTTCAAATCTAATTAATTATTTTATTTTCAGCTCGTTTACGCACAATTTTTTGCTGTCTTTTGAAAACGCGTCGCTTTCTTGAGCTGCTTTTTGCGCCAAGTCACTGCCGTATAATTTTTGTTTTGATAGCGCTTGTGTGCGTGTGTGTGTGTGTTCGTGTACATATTGTAATACTTTTGCGTTTCCACTTTTGGAGGACACTCGAGGGGCGCCACTGCAGCACATTTTGAAATAAACTTTTAAAATAATTCCTTTTAAAATTAATTCCTGTGTTTTTTCTAGCTCTTGCTTATCCCATTTGGAAAGCACAGCTTCCGTTTTTGGTACGCTGCGCTGTGAGTGCGGCTAACGAGTCGCGCTTTGCTCGCGCAACCACTGACAAATGATAATTGAAATTAATTTTTGAAAATATCATGCTGACGCTGCCAGTTTGCAGCGCCTTATCGGCAGCAAACATCAGTGCCGCCTCCACTTCCGGCGCACTCTTGCTCATTATGGTGTTTCATTTCCGGCATGAGCGGAAATGATTCATTTCCAAAATCGCACTTGCACAGCTCGTCAACGCACTCACTCATCCACTCTGCACGCACACACACACAGGCACACTACTCATAAACAGATAAACACGCACACACACACTCACTCACTCACTCGAGTGCTTCGGCAAGCAGCAAACAAAGCGCCACACAGCCGCCCGCTGTCTGCGCCCCTGCCACCAGTGACTCTTCATGATTTTCGTATTTAGCAATGTGTTCCTTGTTGACAGCAGCACAACAACAAGTCAGCATGGCACAGAGGATGCCACTGGTGTCGCAACAGATTTGCTTCCTCTCGCCTTACTACCGCCCGCAAGAGCCAACGAAATTTCAATTCAAAAATATTTCAATTGAATTGATTCGGCAGTGGCGATACGCTTATTCCCCAAAGTCAGCCGTCGTGGTGTATCGGTGATGTCACAAAATCCCAGACAAATAATTCCAAATATATTTTCAGCATTTTTATCCAATATATTTTTGTTCTTAACCAGAAGAAATTCTTTCGAGCTGTTGATGCTTTTGAAAAAAAGATCAAAAATACTCGCGTGGTTTTTGGATTCATAAATTTTATCGTGTTATTACAAGGTAGAAAACTATATGAACAGACATATAATACTTGAATTCGGGATCATGACTTCTGGGATTAAGATACGTCACGGGCGCATGTAAGTTACATGGCAGCTACTGCCCCTGGGCACATGTTGCCACTGCTTGACAAGACAGCGGTAGTGGAGTGGGGTTGGGGTGCACTTGCTTCGACTTTGGACTTCTTTGAGTTACAATAGCGCCGCCCATGGTTGTCGCTCTATTATATTGCCATAGGTTTCTTGTTGGTTGTTGTTGTTATTATTTGTTGTTCTTTTAGCTGCTTTAAAATAAATGGCATTGTGCTGCCATTAGTTGAGTTTCCTGTGTTGTGTTGCTTCCGTTTCCTACTGCTCTCATGCCCATTTCCCCTCTCTCTCTCTCTTCCCAAATGACAAAATTACGACATTTGACAAAAGGAAGTGGAGCGACGGCATTGAAAAGCGCATTTATAATGTGCTCTTTCAAAAGCTTTGCTATTCTCTGCGGAATTTAAAAATTCATTAGCCTTTTTAACGGCGGCGCTGCTTTATGTATTCAAAACCTTTTGAAAACGCTTTAATTGTTTTCCTTTATTTGTGTTTGCAAAACTTGTGCGCTTTTCTGTTGCGGTCTTTGCAAAGTTTCATCTGCTCTGCTAACAGTCGTCTGCTGCCAGCCATTGCCGTAGCTTGTAGCCAACTTTTTCGTTACCTTTTCTTGGCTATTGCAATTTTCCAATGAATTGGTAGTATTTCATTTGCTTTTTTGTTGCAAATCTCGCTGTCACGACGTCTTTTACAGCCCTTCACTCCAATTCCAATACAACACCACCATCGACACTTACCTACTTGTGGCGCTATTTGGTGGGCGCGGGCGCCTTCAACCGCTAACTGTGCTTAACGACTTCTTAATAGCTTTTCCCATCAGCAGACATTTCGCTTTTCATTTGCGCTGATTGCATTTTTGCACTTTTTGACGTTTTTTGTTCGCAGAAAAAAAAATTTAAAATTCGCGCTCATTGCCCGTTAGAATTTTGCCTCACTTGTCGCGTTTACGCGCACTCCCCCTGCCACCCGCAAAAATCTCAATGAATGTAAAAGTTTAATTTACATTTTCAAATGCACTCGCCTCGATTGCTGCTTTTTTGGGCACTTTGTATGCCTTGTTTTGCTTTCCATTCAGTTCTTTTTTTGGAATTCATGCTCGTTAAAATGGCGCCCTATTTTTGTTCATGCCATTTATATAGAGTCTCGTTCCCATTTTCGGCATTTTTTTTCGCTATTGCCTTTTGTATTGTTTGGCGATTTTCGTGCTTTGTATGTAGTGCATCTGTGTCTGTCTGTGTGTATTCTTTTTCTACTTTACATACGCCAGAATTGCTCCCATTTTGGGCGCACAATCACAAGAAGTTTTCATTTTGGGGCAAGTTGGTTCGACAGTTTGAAAGTTCTGCTTGAGCTTCTGACAAATCTACGCTAGGAGGGTATGGAGTCTTATCGAGCTAATCAATGGCCTAAGCACAATTCTGTGGTTACCCTGATCGGGTTTAAAAATAAAGATATTTCCTAAATAAATCGGGGTGTGAAATTATATTCGGAAATAGTACATAGGTGCAACAAAAATGAGGAATAGTATTATTTTATTAAAAATTAGCATATTTTCTAAATTGAAGTTTGTAAATATTCAGCAATGCATTGCTCTGGATATGCCATAACTTTATATTTGGTATCCCTTGCCGTAGCTTGGCTGGTTAGAGTTTTCCTATATACGGTTTTCCTATATCTAATATCTTAATATTTCTAGACAGCTCAAAATTGGTTTGGGTAAATTTTTTTTGTACTTTCTATAGGTTTGCAGAAATTTCAGAAGCAACTCTATAGCCCAGTGAGGCTGCTCACATGCACATTATATATACTTATGTACATAGCTCTAAAGTTTAGTGGCTTTTCTACACTTTTTAAAATCGTGATGTTGATCTTACCTTTTTACACATTCAACTATATTCGCAACCATTCAGACGATTTTTATATTATTTTATAAGTTTACTAGTTTCCCAAATTGTTCTTCCCATAGAACGGGACGATCTCGCCTATAATCTATTGAAGCTAATCAATTATAAGCCACTTTTTTCTTTTGCCTTTTGATTACATCCAAATTGATTGTGCTATAATTTTATATTTCACCGCACCACACGTCTCATACGTTATTTAATTGCACCGAAAGCAGTTTATTTTCAACTTTTATAATTTAGCCATTAAAAGTCAATGATTGCCTGTAAATTCCATTGTGCCGCCTTGCACTACGTAAGTACAAGAAAATTGCCAGTGCTACAAGCAACTTTGAACAGCAACGCCAGCACTCAGACGGGCGGCCAATGGCCGACAGCAAGGACATGCAATGGCAGCCAGCCAATCATTGACAATTACGGCGTTATAGCGTCATTAACGCACTTGACACCCGCAACAAAGTTGCACAGGCTGCTCGTCGGGCTGCGCTCCTTTGGCTGCTGCTGCAGTGGCTCTTGTCCTTTTGGTCAACAACGCAGTGTCCTCATGATATGCCACATGTGTTGATGTCCAGGCAGCGAAAGCAATACAAAGTAACACACTCCCACACGCACACACACACACACACACATTATCAGCGAGCGGCGCTGCTAACAAGGACAAGGTAATTAGCTGCGCTAACGAGAAAACTTTTATATGTATGCGTGTAATCGTGTGGGATTTGCGCAACGTGTTAACAATAACAACAACAACAACAGCAACGACGTCAATACTAAAACTCACTAAAAACACAACAAAAAGGAGTGTGGTAGTAATTTTCGTTGTTGTGCCTTTTTGTTACTTCAGCGCAATTTTGTTGTTTTTATGGTAGTCTCTCACTTGATTACCCCAAACAACGTGCACATGTGTTGGTAGGCGCACGTGAGGTGAGTATGAGCAATTATCCCTAGATAGTTAGTGTGAGTTGATAAGTTGCAATATCTTCAAACATTGCGAAGCTTTTGAAACTATTTGAAACAGCATTCTTGAAACTAAACTCTTTGAGAAACTCTTTTGAAGTAGCTTAAGATTTGTGGATGGATTTACAAATTTGTATTGTTGAATGCTTGACTTCGAAAAGGACGATATATAAAGTACAAAACTGCTTAAACTCAAGCGTAAAGCCGAAAGAAATGCTGCGATTGGCATCAGTAACAGTTATTTAGTTTCCTTAGAAAGTCTAAGAAATTCTTATTAATAAATATTTTATTGAAGTTCTAAGTAAAGCAATAGAAAAAGTTTTAAAAATTGCTACTCAATTAAAAGTAATTGTGATCCATCTGGCAACAATATATGGGCTGAACACAATACACGAGAATATATAGCAGATTTCAATTATTAATGTCTACTGAAAGCCACAGAAAGCTTTTTGACTATATGCAAATTTTACTTTTAAATAAAAAAGTCGTTTTTAAGCAGTAAATATTGAGCGAGCGGCCGGTATTTATTTTGCAAATTATAATTCACATTCAGTTTATTTCTGTTTACTTCGCCTGTGCCACATTTTAATAATCAATATTGACAAGCGATTCGCTGTTCAAATTGCCAACATTATTATTCTATAAGAATTTGTAATGGCCACATTTAAACCGCAGCCGATTATAACTTCATTTCAGGCTGCAAAATAAGCTGCAAAATTACATTTCAATATGGCAATGCCGTAGCACCAATAATAATTATAAAGTGCACTCACACGCACACACATACGCACGCACATTTCCCGCGCGGAGTGTTAATTAAAGTTTAATAATTTTTAATTGTGTTCGGTCGGGGCAATTGCGGAACTGTGGCAATATGTACAGCAACAACAACAAAAGTAAACAATAAAAATGTTCGAATTCACTAAATTGTTGAAATCGTGCATGACCGCACGCACACACTCACAGCTGTGCTTTACATGTGCCACACAAACAAGCGGCACGAAGCACTTGCCGTTACATCGAAATGCCCCCTTCACCTTTCTACTACATGCCTCAACATGCGGCAGTGTTGCAATTTATTTCAATTAATTCCATTTGTTAAAAGTTTTCGGGAATTTTTTTTGTTAGGCTTGACGACTCTTGAACATTGTTTTACTGTTGTTACTCCTGCTTCTGCTCCTGCTACCGAAAAGGAAGGCCAGAATGGCAGAGGCGGAAATGAATGTCGAATTTATGCACATGGCCTGTGCCGGAAGTTGTTGGTGAGTGCGCGCAACATATGTATGCGAAAGAGGCGTGCCGCACTGCCGCTTAAACTCGCCTACGCCCCACACAAATAATGTACACAGGCACAGGCTGTGGGGTCTGGGAGGAGGGTGAGGGGGTGTGTGGGCGTAGATTTGACTAATTAAAAACTTGTTTAAAATTTGTCAATGGGGCGGCTTGCGGCATATACTACGCCTTTTGGGCGTGCATGTGCTGTTATGTTAAGCACGACAAAAAATTTGAAGCCGAAGCCCAAAGCAAAATGTTTGCAATATCAGGGGAAACTATAGAAAAAATTTTGAAAATGGCAACAAACAAGCCGGAGTATTATAACTTGTTAGTGTGCTGACACTAACGTAATTTTGAGGTTCAACTTTTTTAATTTTTTGACAAATACGGGTTACATGATAGTCTGCCGTGACCTTGAATGAATTGTTCAACACAGCATAATTTGATTTAGCAAAAGACAAAAAATTTTATATTTTGAGATCGTTTAGACGATTTAGTCAGCAGCTCAAAAGGCAACACATGGCAAAATTTTTTGTTTGAATTACAATAACTGAAAGTATTTCTAATGTCTAAAAAGTAGTTCAAAGTGCAGCCTGACCCTATTTTTTTTAATACCCAAGTCTTAATAGAATAGCCCTAAAGGCAAACATTAGAAGGCAAAATCGTCAACAAGTCAAAACTATTCTACAAATACTATTTCCAAACTTACTAACATTTTCATTTGGGAGTATACTTTTTACATATGTATACTTTATTTGTATTTAAATACGAGCTCTTGCATGTGTTAATAACTAATTTGATTCTTTTTGCCGGATTTGTTGTGTTACGTTTGTTGTAAAAGGAAGTAATTGAGAGTTAAAATGTCATAAACGGGAATTGTAAAATTTATATATTGCTTTCCTGTGTAGCGCGAGGGAGTGATTTTGAGAGTGTTAAAAATGTGTGGCATATTTCAGAAAATTAAATATAACTTAAGAATAACTTTAGTCAAATAATTTGCTGATGATATAAATGAAAAATCTAACCTTCGGCGTGGTCGCAAATGCCTCAACAGAATACAATAGCATTGCGGACAATGTGGCATCGAAAATGTGTAGAAAAAGAGTGCTATAAAATTTTCCATACTACAAAAAAATGCCTATATATCATGCCGTTGTACCCGCTTGAGTACAGGCTCTAAAACCTACTAAAAAAATTTGTTTTTCCAAATTTCCATATTTTTTATGTTTCTTATGTGTTTCTCAATACAATCAAACAAATAGAATTAATGATTTTTGATTTTAAATGCTCTTGGCTATTAATGGGTTAATGATAGTACATTAGTAGCACACCCAAATTCTGACAGATCATTACTTTCACTATTCCTAAACGGAGCTCTAACTGGCATCACTAAGGATCTATGCTTCTCCTTTTTAGGTAGCCAGCTCAACCCCACCTAACCTACGTCTAAATCAAACCTTTAAAGAGCAGCGATCTGAAATATATTGCTAATAGCGTTTTTTGCATGTCTCCGATTAAGATACCTAGTAGAGAATGCACTGAAAACGCATTGGCATATCAAACGGGGAAGGGTTACAGAAATGCCTGCAGAGAAGCGGTCGTCAGCCTTCTCCGGGTGCTTTTGGACATGTGAGACGATTGTATTCTATAGCCAATTTAAATTCGAGCATTCTCCGCACTTAAAGCCGCCTAAGCCCTACCAAAATTACTTACATTCTAACTGATATTTCCAATAACTTTCCAACACCACTGCACCTCCCCTCTTGCATGCCACAAGATATTATTAAAAAACACATTTCATTCGTTTGAATTCATAATTATGGCATTTATTGTTATTCACTAAATTTTATGAAATTTTTTGTTGTTCGTTCGTAAACTTGTTTTAAAATATATTTATCAATATCAATAATTACTTATAATTAGCACATATACATATATAAATTAGTTTAAGTTTTTTTGTTGCAGAGCTGGCAAAAAGTAACATTTGCTTACAATTATTGCAATTGATGCCAACATTTTTTTTGTCCATATGTTGTAGGCGACGTCGCTGCTGGCGTTGTTGTCGATAAGCACGCTGGGATGCACCTGATTCGGTGGTGGCAGCGGCAGCAGCTGTTGCTGTTGTGGCAAGGGCTGGTAGGGTGGCTGTTTCTGCGGGAACTGACCGGGGTGTCAGTTCCGCGAGTCGGGGTGCCGTTGAGGTCTGGAGTCTAGAGGGCGGGGCTGCGATTGGAATCGCTGCGGGAAGAAACTCTCCCCAATAAAACCACTTCGATTTCAATGTAAATATATGTACACTTTTCTCCTTTATTCTCGCACAACTTACACTCTAGTGAACAATAGGCAGACGGTTGGTGGAAGCGGGGGTCGGACTTTGTTGGTCGTCCTTCAACAATCGGGGCTCGTCACGATAGCTTATTCACTTGGGGAAAAAAACTTGGCTGTGTCGTCTTCGGGGGTTATACCATCAGTAAAATGTAATGAAGGACACTCCAAAGTCCGATCCCCTGTTCCACTTTCCACATTCTTTCAAATAATTGATTATGAGGTTGACTGCATGTAGCGGAGGCCAAAAGCTTTTGGCCCCATTGTGCAGCGGCTTGTCTTGTCATGGCAGGGTGGCCCGGCGTAGACAGTGGCTGTTGCGGTTGCTGCTGCTGCTCGTCCACCTTCACGTAGAGCCGCTCCATGTCGTTCAGTTCGCGGTCGGCGGTGTAGTGCAGCGCCTGCTCGTCCTCGTGCGACATGAGCATGGCCATTGGCGATGGCGAGCCGCCGCAGCCGGAGTCGGCCAGCCCGTTGTAGCGGAACGAGGAGGCGTCCAGATCGAGTAGATTCTTTGTGGCCGCTGTCAGGTCTTGTGAATTGCCGCTGCCAGTGTTGCTGTTGCTGTTGCTTGTGTTGTTGTTGTTGAGTGCATTCAGCTGCTTCTGCTGCTGCTGCTGCTGCTTGTTGTCCGGCAGCAGCGTAACGGCCATTGTGGGCGTGGCATGCAGCTGAAAGTGCTGTGCAGGCGCGTGTATGACCTTGAAGCGCGCGCTGCCGCCCACGCCGGCAACCTGGCGTCGCAGCGTGTTGATGCCGGCGAATTGGGGCAGCTGCTGTTGTTGCTGCTGCTGATTGTTGGTGGGGTCGTAGGTGTGACAGTTGCTCAGCTTGTTCTCGGTGATGTGTATCTTCTCCTTGGGGTAGTAGTATTGCTCCGAGTAGACGGAGCGGTTGCCCGTGTTGCTGGGATAAATTTCGCTGGTCGTAGACATTTGCTGGTAAATGTTGCCCATGGAGTTTTGATGTTGTTGCTGTTGCTGCTGCTGCTGCTGATGGTAGTGTGGATGCATGGGACGCTGTTGCTGTGGCTGCTGATGTTGTTGTTGCTGCTGTTGCATGTGGTAGCCTGGGCGCTGCTGATAACGTGGCTGCTGTGCTGCGCCGCTGCCGTTCAGTATGGCCGAGGTGGCGTACGGCACTGGCGAGGAGTTTCTGTGGCGCTGCAGGCCGCTGCCGTACTCGCTGGGTGCCTTGCCGAAGCTGGACACCTCCGCGTAGTCCGTTGGTATATTCGAATACTCGCCCACGTACCTGCAAGTGCAAAGATAAAAATTTGGCGCTCAGTTATTGCACTCTGTGTGTGTGTCTGTGTGTAATTGCAAGTGTAAATGTGATTGTGTGTGTGGGCGGAATTTAAAATGAAATAATTGTGGCGCTCGTTTGCGTTGGAGTGGCGAATGCCGAAACAATTTATTGCGTTCGTGGTCAGGCCGAGCGGAAAATTTAAATATATCTTGCCTACTGCACAATTTGCAAAATCATAAGCTGACCAGATGTGTGCACGTGTCACAGTGAAGCAAAGTCATGGCGACTCTAAGGTCTGCCGTTTAAGCCGAGTTATAAAAGAAAAATTTCAAAAACTCTCCCTGCTTTTGGCTATTTAAAATATCTCTTTTATCTAACAAAATCTGTAAACTTTTGTTCCTGCAGCGGCTGGTCACCCTAAAGGCGTTGTCGCACGAACAGCAGCCCATGGCTTTGCCCCTTTTGCATAAATAAATTACGAGCTTAAACGGGTTAAAGGTGCAAATGGCGCCATATATTTTCGGCCTTGCCCATTTTTATTTCGTAGCTAGTTGCTGCTCTTTTTTGCTGCGCTGGAATTTTCGTACTTTTCGGTTTTTTTGTTTACTTTTTTGCATACACGTATTTATAAACTGAAAGCGGATTAAAAATGTGCGCACATTTCAGCGGCTAAAGGCGTAGCAATAAAGCTTTCAAATTGCAAACTGATTAAGTGGAGGTGCATTCGGAGTGAGTGGTGTGCGCCGTAGCGCCATCTAGCGTGGCATGCACTAAATGAAAATGCAAATTACGAAATTTTTATATTTTTACGAAAATTTTACAATGCGACGGAACAGTCAAAGGCATGCGAGCACTCATTACGGCCTGTCCCTGCGTCGCTGTTGCTCGCTAAAAATTACAAAATACGCTGTCTCTATACTATGTGTGTGTGCGTGAGAATATATATTTGATATATGCACATACGTAAGTGTTGCCACGTTAAATGATAAAGAAATTGTTAAAACTTGCTTAAAACAATTTTTCAATCAATAAAATAGCTCATTATTTGAAAAAGCTTTGAGACATCGATTATTTATGCAGTGTGACCTTCAGAGTACTCTCAAAGAATCTGACATGAAAATTGTACTTAAAAAAATTTTAAATCCTTGAAGTTCGCTATAAATTGGACAAGCTTCTGTCCATTTGTCTTATATGTTAGCTACATTTCTATACCCTACACCTATGGTAATAGGGTATAATAACTTTGTGCGAAAATTGTAACGCATTAAAGGAGCCGTCCTAGATATAGAAATAAGTATATAGAAATGCTTAGAATGGTCCGCCCACTATATAGACGGTAAGCGGAAAATCCTTATAACTTCCATAATATATACACCAGTCAGTCCATATTTGGTCACTTCACTGCTGGTAATAATACCTTTAAACGCTCCCAAAATGGGCGTGGTCCGCCCACTCAGTTACTTGGTGTAGGGTATTACTCTGTCGGTGTAACCCGACTGATGCTTCTTTACTTGTTATAATTCCCTTTCCAGCAAGGAATCATAAACGCTCTGCAATATAAGAGATTAATTTTACAGTCATTAGATACAATTGTTTATGTAGGAAGTAAAGCAACTGGACTAGCTTGGCAGAAGCGTAATAGAGTATACCTGCTCTGAGCAACAAGGAAAAACATAAAGAGATGGCAAGTAATAAATTTATTTTCTTGTGGCTCTAAGTTTGCTCTTTTTCATTCTGTCTGAATGACGTCAGGAAATTGAAATTCGTTTGGTATCATAAAATTTGGAGAATGTTTATAACTTGATTTTTGGCATTCTTGTGAAAACTCAGACCAGTCGAACTAAGCAGCAAGATATTACAAAAGGTTAGGTATATCTGGCGGCCTAAGAAAGGCCACGCATAGACCCTATTGGGTCCTTAGCGATACCAGTTAGGGTTCCGTTTTAGGATTTCTCAAAGTAGTGATCTGTCAGAATTTGGGTGCGTTTCACAAATTTCCAAAGAGGCTTGATACCTAGTTTCGAGATCTGTTCGAGCCCTGAAAAGAACGGCGCTCCTAGACACGTCAGGCGAGCTCTAGCGATGGCGGGGCAGGAGCATAGTATGTGTTCTAAGGTCTCCCTGCTACCCGCTTCTTTGCAAATATATTACAAAAACTTTTAATATAATTTCATACAATTTCAAAGTAAAAATATGAACTAAAGCGTCAAAAAATTCCTGAGCTGAAAAGCCTTTATAATTTTTACTCTTTTCAAGCCATGAACAAAAGTTGCCCTTGTGCCAATTTTTTCATTCGCTATTTATTTTACATTTTTCTTTAACATTACACTAAAGCATTTGTCAGGATGAATAGGGTTTAGACGCATGGGATAATTTGCACAAATAAGATTATTTATTAAAACGAACAATTAAGATATAAAAGTAATAGTAACATTAAATTAAATTAAATTAACGGAACGGCTGAGTCTATATTGTACGCGGTAGACGATACGGCTTCTACCAGCGACGACGGTGACGTTAGCAAGGCTACGACAAGACGAAGACTGACTGACTGCCGAAAGAACGACAGTGTTGTTTTGTATTTCAACGCAGGGTTGCACCATGCGCTGACAGCTCGGCCAATTCTGACCTGGAATCGTCCTCGATTGCATCGGTGTCTTCTTCACATATGTTGTCCAGATCAGGTGAACTGTGGCACCAGGGTTTCATTTTGTCGGACGAGTAGATGGACGCAAATTTACGCTGCGTGATCTGCATACCTGGTATGTCTTCAACCATGTAACGGTCATGGCCAAGGACTTTGGTGATGATGTACGGGCCGCGAAACTTTGGCTCTAACTTGCGTGATTCACCTGTTGCGGGAGCTTCGTTGGCGATCACGACCAGATCATTTTCGATGTACGTAACGGGCTCGGAGTGTTTGCGGTCGAATCTCTCTTTCCATTTAATGCGTTCGTTCATGATGTTTTCAGCGGCTTTTAAACGTTTTTCGGATATTTGCATCGTGGTGTTGTCGTTCTCATTGTCGATGTGAATAGCGGCGAGCAGTCGGTTGTGAACGATATCGAGAAGTTTAAAATCGAACACAAGCTCGTTGGGGCTGAACCCAGATGTGGCGTTCTTCTGTGAGTTCACAGCCCATTGTAGGTTTCGGAGTACTAAATCCCAATCTTTAGTATCCGTCGTAGAAGTGCGCAAATAGGACAAAATTGTTTGGTTGGCGCGTTCAACTTGCCCATTTGCGCGCGGCGTGCGAACAGCATTTTTGACGTGCTGAATGTTGTTATGGTCGCAATAGTCTTCGAACTGCTTAGAGGTGAATGCGGTGCCTCTGTCCGTAATTATGCGTATTGGTAAGCCAAAATATCCAGTTAACTCGTTTAACACGTTGAGCACTGGAGCCGTTTTTGTGTTGCGGACAGGTTTGACAACAAGAAACTTGCTGAAAGCGTCGGATATAGCGAGGATATAGTACATACCGCGTTTGCTGGGGACGAAAGGTCCGAGATGATCGAGATGAATAGTGCGGAACGGAATTGGCTCGACAGCCCCATAATGCATGCGTCCTTCAGCTTTTCCTCCACGTGACTTGTAGTAGCAGCATTCAACGCAGGCTGCTATATACTCCTTAACGTACTTACGCATCTTCGGGAACCAAAAATTTTCTTTCAAAATCTTCAAACATTTTTGTAGACGGCGTAGACCTTCGTCAACGGTGGTGCTTGGTATTACAACGTCATCGAGATATGCGAGTACTTCACCAGGCTCCATTTTCGCAACAATTTTGTTCATCACGGCCTGAAAGACTGCGGGCGCATTTACGAGACCAAACGGCATTCTGGTATACTCGTAATGGCCATCGGTGGTAACAAAAGCTGTATATTTTCTTGACGGCTCTGCGATTTGGATCTGGTGGTAGCCCATACGGAGATCCAAAGTAGTGAAATATCTGTTGCCGGCGAGTTGCGCGAACTGCTCCTCCATTATAGGCATCGGGAACGGGATTTTGACGGTGATACGATTAAGTTGCCTATAGTCCACGCAAAGGCGATGTTCTCCATTCTTTTTGTCGACAAGAACAACGGGTGAGGCGTATGTAGAATCGGATGGAATAACAATGCCAGAAGTCATTAGCTCGGTAATAATATCTCTGACAATGTGACGTTTGGCGAATGCGACTCGGTACGGCTTCATGTTGACGGGAACGTTTGTGGATACCTCGATTTCCATCTGCGAGATCGTGCACGTACCTAGTTCGGAAGAATTTTCGGCAAAACAGTCTCGGTTATTGGAAAGAATTACCTTCAGCTGCTGCAATTCTTCAACGGTGAGATGTGCGTGACTGCTTTGTACGTTACCAGCGCGCTCTATCCAACATTCGTCTCTTTCGATTACGACGCGGTTACCTTCACGGCACAGAGTATCTCTGCCAAGCAAAACATTTTCCGGAATGTGATCATCATCTACAACGAGTAGTTCAGCATCGGACGTGGTATTGTCGATTTTCAAAGACGCAGTGACTTTACTGGTGCAAATGTATTGCCCACCAGCAAATCCACTCAGAGCGACATTACACTGCACGGTACGCCCAATTAAGGCGGCGAACGTTTTACGTATGAGAGTTCTATTGCTTCCAGGGTCAACAAAAGATCGCGATTTATGTTCGTTGACAACGATTTCTTTTATAATTTCTGCATCGCATTCAGCAGGAGCAACACTTTCGATTTTGTGCACATTCGGTTTCTGCTTTTTTTCTGCACAATCTGCGGTTTTGTGCGAAGTACGCTGGCAATTATTGCAGCGATCTTTTCGTTGTGGCTCTGGACACTTTATCGAATAGTGACCAAACTTAAAACAATTATAGCACTTCACATTTTTCGAGTCTTTTTCGTTGTTTTCCTGCGATTTTGTTTGTTTTGTCACAACAGGCGGAATGTATCTTGGTTTAGAGGACACAACAGTGGCATGTTTAACTTCGTTAAAACTACAGTAGCTATTTATATCGCGTAATAGTTCGTTACACATGGTGTAGTCATTCGAAATTTTCTTTTTCAAGTCCGGGTCGTTTATGCCATTAATTATATGTCGAGCGATAGCGGCTTGCGGTAAGCCTGCACGAGAACCAATCGAAAGCATTTTGTAAAAATAGTCCTGTGGCGATTCGTTGTATTGTCGTTTAGTTTGCGACATTTTAATGTGGACATCGGCCTCATTTTCAGTACACGGAAAGTCGGATAAAAATTTGTTTACAAACTGCGACCACGACAAAAACACTTCACGTAGAGAGTCAACCCAATATTTCGCAGGGCCTTGCATTTTTTGTTGTACAGCAAAAACAAGCGTTTGGTTATCCCATTTATATGCTTCTTTAAGCATTTCCACGCGTTGCACAAACTGGTGTGAATTTAAGGAATTCTCAGACAATGGATTAAATTCCGGTAGAAGTGCAATGACTTCCCGCACACTGCCGTAAGGATTGTACGATTGCCCAAACGGCTGAGCATATGACGTTGCAGTGCGTGGATCGAAAACAGCTTGCGGACGAATTTCATTTTGGCACGGATGAAAATTAGAAAAATTTTGTGAAGTCGGTAAAAACATTGACACAGGCGGATTTTGCAAAGCACTATTTTGATTGTACAGCGGCTGTGACACGTTTTGCAAATTGCCTGCTGGAATACACGTTGGAGCGGCTGTCGGAGCGAACTGGCTATATATCGTTCCTGCATTAGGAAATGTGTGCGAATGAGACGGTTGTATGTTTGCATGCGAAACAACTGGCGTATGCGCGGCCAGCTGTGTGCCGTGTACATGTGCGCAAAGGGCACCGAATGACTGCGGCATCGTACCGGCATGGGAATACGTTGGAATCGGGCCAAGCAAGTGCTGATGAGTAGCACCTGCGTATGATAGGGTCGGCGTTGTATTGAGAGCATGTGACGTTGTTGCATGTTGCGCAGAACACACATTCGAAAGTGACTGCGACAGGCCGTGTGCCTGTGAACTGACAGCTTGTTGCGTAGTGCATGCGATAGAGTGCGACGGTTCGATATGAATTTGCGTTTGAATTGGTGACGACATAACCGGCGGAATGAAAACATTGGAATTCGGCTGCGAACTTGAAACAATTATATCGCTAACACTTTTGTTTTGCTGGAAATCCGCGATTGTTTTTTCGAGGTTATCTATTCGCTTCAGCAATTCCAAATTTGATTGCGTTTCGCTCATGCTGTTACTAGCGCTGTAAAATTGTTCTAGACGCTCGATTAACTCGTTTCTTTTTCCAGACGTTGACAGTCCGGCGTTTTTGCATGTTTTTCGCAATTTTTCAAGTTTGAATTTTCGTACTTCACTCATCTTTCACTGTTTTTGCTCTTCTTACTCGTTTCAAAGTTCTGTCTATCTCGTTTTAACAGACTCTTGTTAACGCGATTCGACACGATTGTTACTCGAACTTTCGAGAAATTCCACGAGAATTTCGCAACGATAACGACTTATTTGTGAGTTCGAAAATTATGCCATGCATCCCACTTTTGAGATTGTCAGGATGAATAGGGTTTAGACGCATGGGATAATTTGCACAAATAAGATTATTTATTAAAACGAACAATTAAGATATAAAAGTAATAGTAACATTAAATTAAATTAAATTAACGGAACGGCTGAGTCTATATTGTACGCGGTAGACGATACGGCTTCTACCAGCGACGACGGTGACGTTAGCAAGGCTACGACAAGACGAAGACTGACTGACTGCCGAAAGAACGACAGTGTTGTTTTGTATTTTAACGCAGGGTTGCACCATGCGCTGACACATTTCAATGCTGGCAACTTCAACGCATATACTTATGTAGCGGAAGCACGAGGCTGGAGAGCAGCAGCGGGCACAGATGGGCGCGACATGAATGAAGAAGGATCAGCGGCAGTAACAGTAGCATAGGAAGCAGTGGTAGCGGGAGCAGGATGCTGGAGAACAGCAGCAGTGGCAGCCGGCGAACTAGTTTTTTGCGCAACAGTAGGGCGCTTTTTATTATTAGCAACTCTATTGGCAGTATTATTCGTTAATTCCGATAGGCTTTTCTTCATCTCTTTAAATTCTTCCGTTAAAACAGAGATTGTGGGAGCAACATCATACTGTCGCATTAGCGACTGCATCGATTGAATCTCGGTTTGCAAGCCACAGACTTTCTCCAATAGGAGCTTTCTGTCTTCTTGCAAAGAGCTGATGACGGAGAGTGCGTGAGCATTATCGGCTCTGAGCGCTTTCAGTTCATCGAACACATGCTGTAGATTTAGGCATTGCACTTGATGCGTCACGTGCGTGTCTTGTGCGCGCGACGTAGTTGAACAATTTTGGGGCAGAACCGGTTTTCGAGGCAGTTGTTGTGCCGACGCTGGTGACTTTTGGCTTTGCACTTGCTGCGTCACGTGCAAATCTTGTGCGCGAGACGTTGTAGAGACCGAGTTAGCAGCGAAAGTCTGCGAGTGTTCGGCTTGTGCACACGGGGGAGGCGACCGTATGGAGCTCCGGCGCGCGGCAGCGCAAACTTTACAGCGGAAAGGGGTATTAGCTTTCTGCATGAATTCCACATCAGCAGGCAAGATATTTACGCAGTTTAAATGGAATAGATCATTGCAATTTATACATTGGATCTTTTGCTGACTCCGGTCAACCTTTTGACCACAGTTGCACGGCATTATTAAATGATACGATTATTGGGTTTAAAATAAATAAACCAGTGTCCAAGTTGACGAGCGCGCACAAAACGGATCGCCAAACTCTCGCACAAACGATCGCAGTAAATTTTCCGCAGAGAAATATGAACTTGAGTAAAACACGTCTGCAGAGAACGACAGCCAGAACTGAACTACTTGACACTCTCTTCTCCATTTAACGACTAATTAAGTGTGCAAAATTGCACTGTCGCAAAGTTATTCAAGTTAATTGCAGCTCGATTTTATGCTTTTGTTGCTATAATTTTTTAAGTAATTTAACGTTTTTATGCGCGCAATATGAAGTACATACATTCACTCTCTGTGTCTGTCTTTTTCCGTGAATGTGTCTGCTTGTTAATGCTGAGCCATGGTGGCGTATGATTGGCATTTAATTGCTTGTGTCACTCATGCGTCAACGGTACTTTGCATTGCATTTACAAAGAACGCATAGAGAGGGGGACGGACGGGGGCCTTTAGTAGTAAGTATTTCAAGCATTAAATATTTGAAAACGTTGGCGTATGAGCAACTAAGCTAAAATCAACATTTAAACGAATAAAAACAGGCCACAATTCTCCATAGCAAAAATTTGCAGAGATGTAGTATAAGAATATTCTTTTATATGTATATGCATTTAAATAATATAGTTGAAATTTACAGTAGAAAATTTCAGAATTTCTAGAAGTTACGCCTATGAATGCTATGAATACATTTAAAAAAGAATAGGTACTTTCGACCTGAATATTTTTATAGCAATAATTTAATATATGGCAATACCGCGCTCCCTACAAAATATCGAATTTCTCGATATTTCTTCGACAATCTGATATTTTTGCTTAACCTTCATCTGCCCCTCAAAAAAACTTACGTTGCGGACCCTCATGTGTAGATTTCTACACATATGGGATTTTAGTGCATATTCGCTACAATAATTCGAACTTAGTCCTTTTCTTGATTATATTTCTTCAGAAAACATGTTTAAAAGATAAAACTAGTTTGCAGTAGCTTTTCTTGAATGCGTTTTATGCAAACATTTCGATTGTTGTCTTTTTTGCATGCAATTATTAAAAAAGAACAGAAAATAGTTCATATAAATTGTTTTTAGATAGAAATTGTTTTCGTAGCATATATGGCATCTTGATATGCCCTTTGCTTGTGGCGGAATGGTTTTTGATCTTATTGATGGGATATGGCTTGTAGCATTTGATAGTAAAGATGCTGTAGTTTCCGATCAAGGCATACCAGATCTGGCTGCCATATACGGGTATAACATGTGGTCGAGCACGCACTCAACCAAAACATTATGCCCTATTTTTCATGCTTTTATGACATATACTGGCGGAATATGCATCTTCCTCGAAAACTGAGTGGTAACGCATTCATGTGAGTTATAAAATTTCACCAGTGAACTAGACCACTTATCATATTTCTCACGAATCGGAGCATAATTTTCTGATGATTTTTGCTGCCTTCTATTCATTGCATCATGAAATCGTATAACTTGATTCATATATGACATTATTGCTTTGAAAATTGGGCGGCCGTGTTCGGTTCGTGTGGTTCCGTCAAGATCTAATATTATATGCATTAGGTACTCAACTACTACACGAATTTCGAAACCATTGCTCTAAAAACTGGCCTATATATACCAGCTAAAATTAAGACACCAATATATGCTTGCAATAAGTTTTAGTCAACCTTTTTGTAGCCCTCATCATGTTTTGCAATGACAAAGACATTCGAATACGTTAAAAATAATTTTTCAATGTTCGGCGGAAAGAAAAGTAAAAAAGCATATCCTATGCCATTAACGCGAGCTTTTTTAATTTATAATTTTATAAATGTATTTCACAACTTTGTTTTTATTCACTGATTTATATTTACGCGCAGAAAAAACAATATTTTTTCCCGCCAAAAACTCACGAACATATGTTAACTTCATATGTGTAGAAATCTACACAAGGGACATCAATGTAAGTTTTCTTATAAAGGCTCCAAAAAATTCCCGTTTATGATAAAAATGCAATTTTAGCTGTAAATCGATGCTGTTGATAAAGTCATAAAATTTGGAAAAATTTCATTAAGCCGTTTTGGAGAAAATTCCAAAAGTGTATGCTCGATGTGTAGTTTTCTACACCAGGGGCAGATGAAGGTTAAAGATTCTAATCGATCTGATCGAAAGACGCTATTTATTTATATGTTATTTATGCTTTTAAATATCGAAGCCAGTATTTAGATATCTTATTTCAAAAATATTTTTAAAATCTTTGCAGTTTCAAATTTGATTCTAATTATTTGTTTGCGGTGCATTTGGATTTAAATTTGGAGCAAAAATGACGTCACAGCTCTGCAATTGGTGGAAAATGGCAGCAGTCGCTTGCAAGCAATGACGCACAATCAACCGATATTAGTAGCACATGACAACTCTCGTATTACCATGCAATTTTAGTTACACATACATATATGTACACACATGCCACACACACACACATCACAATGCCAGTGAACAAGCAACGAGCTAAACCTCAAAGCGCTCAAACGACAAAAGTGCCCAAAATTTAATTAAGCTTATTATTTGTGCAACGAGGGGGGTTGCTGCAGCAGCTTTTGTGTGGCGCAAGTGTGCGGTTGAGTGGCAGCGAATTGTTGCATGTGTGCTTGTGTGTGTGCTTGTATTGCGCGCTAATTATAGCTAAATAAATGTTAAATTATTTACACAATTTCATGTTAACAGCAATTTTTTGTTCTATGAAATGCAACCAAATGTTGCATGCACATTTGTGGCAGGGGAAAACAATAGTGGCTCATGTGTGCATGACAATGAGATAAAAAGATATTGACTAAGGCTTTATTTAGCACGAAAATAATACGATATAAGAGATAAGCTCAACAGGGAGAAGAGAAATTGTAAAACAAAAATGCTGGAAATTCGATTGAAGCATCAATTTGTGAATGTATGGGTGTATGTTGTTATCAGGACTTGTTGTCAAAAATGCATGCCACTTGAAACGAGCCAATGATACAGCTCGGAAGAAGAATTGAAACATTCAAAATTTTCAATATAATAGTTTTATTAAGTTATGAAAATGGAAGGGGAATAGTTAAAGGAAAGTATATAGAAGCTCGGAAATTGAAATTAATTGATTAAACTGTTATATTAAAAACACAAAAATATTACAAAATTTGGTACCAAATCTATTAAAGAGAAAAGTTCTTTCTAAATTCTTCTGCTAGTGGCTCAATATTAATTTGTAGCAAAACCGCGGATATTTCTGAAAGAAGAACCGTATTCTGAAAGTGTTATAATGAAAACGTAAAGACTTTAATAGTGGCTTTTCTATCGAAGAATGGAAATCAGTAATGTTCTCAAATTTCTGAATTCCGTCAAATGGCTGTAGGGTGATCGAGGCGTGATAACAAAACGGCACTCAATGCTAATTGATCGTCAGAGAAGCCACATTAAACAACAATATTCGTGGCTAGTGTTAGAAATTCACATTTTATGGAAGCGTAAATGGAATTGAACTAGAAGTTATTTCGCTGACAGCTCTTGCTTGAGATTTAATTTATAACATTTTATGTTATTGTATATTGCAATATAAAATTTCTGTATTTATTTGGAACTGTTTTGAGCAAAAACGTAGGCTTTATCTTAAGCCTTTTCTTATGTTGGAGAAACAAATTTCTTTAGCCTTTCTCATAGATAAACTATATATTTAAAGTAATTTTCAATATTTTAGTCAGCAGTTACTTTTAGCAACAAATCGATAATATTATATCTTTTCTATATTAATCGGCGCTCTGATGAGCAGAAATGCATTTTATATGCATTTTTAAGAACTTGCACTTCTCTTACGCCCTGTCTACTACATCTAGGCAAATCACTGCAGCATTGCAACCACCAATTAAACTCAAAAATCTGCCCAAAGATATGCAAAAATAATTTTGCAACTAAACGGCGCAGCAGAGCTCACTACGCCAAGCACAATGAGACACACACACATAGCATGAAACCGCATACAGAGCAACGAATGCCTCTGCCTCTTTCCGATGTGTGGGGGTGCGAGTGTATCTATCTGTATATATGTATGTAGATACTTGCATCGACGACAAAGTGCCTTAATTTGCAAGTCTCAACGTATCCGACAAAGCTGCAAAGACCACAAAATGTACAGCCCGAGACGGAGCTGCGACTTTGTTGTTGCAAGTGCAAATTCAAATTTCAAAAATCAACTCGAAAATTTGTGTGCATATTTTTGCAAGTGCTGCATTTGCCTACGCAGATACAATAGACTGAAATGGAGTTCTTACGAATTGCAGAAGAATGCAACCTTGTGGCTGCTCTGCTTCTTCTTCTTCTTGCACTGCAGCAGCTGAAAGTAGACGTAAGAAGCAGAGCAACGGGGAAGGGACATTAAGTAAACGTCCTTAGGTTCGCCTATAATTGCATTTGTGTGGGGCATATTGCTGCTAGAAGGGGAAGAGGCGAGAGGGGAGAGAGGAGAGGGCGGCAGGAGGGCAACATGAGCAACGTGTCGAAATGTGTAAGTAGTGGTAGTTGCCATTTTGGCAGTTTGCAGAGTTTTTACTGCTGCACGTCGGCGGCAAACTGTGAAATTGTCTGCTAAAAATTCCAATTTCCCACTTGCTCAACTGCTCAACGATGCAACAACAAAGTGCTCGAGCAACAAGTTGAACAATTTTTGTAAAACTTTTTGTTGAGCTCGTTACAAAGTTTAAGTCGCGTACTCACCTTTGCTGATTGCGTTCGCCGCCATTGCCGCCCGCACCGCTCATGCTCTCGTGTCCGGCAACGCTGCCGCAGACGGGCGCGTAATCGGCAATTTGATCCTTCTGCAGGTCGAGCGTATCACCGCTGGGCGAGGTGCGCCACACCATGCCGCCGGAGGAGGCATCCAACCAGAAGCTGTTGGCATTGCGCGACAAGCTGGGCATTTTCAGCACATCCGTGGGATGAGCGCCTAAAAGTAGTTCAAGAAAATCCAAAATGTAAGAAATTTAAAGTCGAGTTTAGCAAAAGCATTTTTTGGCTAAAGGTGCAGATTTTACAGCCAGAGTTGTGGTGCCCTTTCGACTGATAAAGAAAATAAAATTCCCAATATGAAGAATTCCTTCCTCTTTATAGTCGCTTCTCAACCCCTAAAAATATAGTCCGCTTAATATTATCCCAACGAATTAATGCACATAATCATAGAGAAAATCGGGTGTATAAGGAATCCGGTTCTGGTCTTTTAAACTTTAGCATAATATTACAATAGTACACACTTCTAAAACTTATTTGTCAAGCCTAATATTCGATTTTTCTTATCTTTGCTCTGTTTTTAGCGCTAAATTGCAAAATTAATTTCCGGGCCGCAGGTCAAGGTCATAAATTGTTGCTTGCCCCCAAATAAATCAACGTTGCGTTGCATTTATTTTGTGCAAGCTTTAAAATATGGCGGCGATATTTTTTCCTAACCGCCCAACCGACCACACAGCCGCGTAGTGTGCGAACAACAACAACAACAAAGCGCTGCACAATAGCAGCCAACAACAAAAGCCAAATTTTACACACAAAAATGGTATATCCTCCCTTTCCCGCCTCTGCGTCTTTTTAATTATTGTCAATTTTACGCTTTTCGCATGAAATTTTTGTGTTAATAAATGTGCCAAACACACATACTCACACGCAAACATACACACGAAAAAATATGTGGCATATACACAGGCGTTCTCAAATAATGCTATTAAAGCATGCCACTGGACGACGAACGACCCACAGGCGACAGCGCAGTTGCAGTGTTGCAATGGCATTGAAAATGCACTTACATGTGTGTGTGAGAGTGTGTGTGTGTGACAGCAACAAAAAATGAACCAATTAAATTGTCAGTAATAAAATTGCGAGTCAACCAAGTGTTTTATTGCTGCAATTTTTACAATGTCGCTACCTCTTGTTGCTGCCCCCAACAATATATGTGTGTATGTATGATGCTTGTTGCTGTTGCCGCTGCTTTGTTGTTGTTGTTGATATTGTTATCGCAGCAACAGTTTTTTAGTAACAGGTGCTTGGGCTAGCATACTTTTGGGAGCACTGGCGAAATTCACAATTTTCTCAGTATGTGTGCATGTGCGTGCAGTGTGTGTGTGTGTATGCTCACGCCTGAGGGCAGCAATATTTGTTCGTGGTTGTTTTTGTTTGCAATAGTTGTAGGTACTTGTTGTTTCGTTGTTGTTCTGCTGATCCCACTGCTACGAGTGCACTCTTCACAGCCGAATGCGCATTTATTTTGGCATTTTGGAGTTGCTTCTGAAGGATGCTTGTACAGCATGGTTGAGCGGCTGCAAATAGGCAACATTTTGTGGCACCACTGCTCATGAGTGGGCCCACTTTGGCATGCATAGCACAGAGTTTAATGTTGATTTTTGTATATGATGGGCACGCTAATAGTTGGAATGCACATGCCGAGACATGAAAACGAGAATTCAACGGGTTGATTTCTCTTCTGATTCTTTTTTAGTAGCTTCAATGAAGTTTGGAATTTTCTGCGGGCAAGCAAATTTATGCACTTTACCATATGAGTACATATTGGGTTTGTGTGTATGTGTGTATTGCACAGATGGAGGTGTGGTAGAGAAAACGACAAATATATAGAAATGATCAGAAACGAAAAGTGAAGCTATTTAGTCATGTTCGTCGGTCTGTTTGTTTGTCTTTCACTATTTATGAAATGCTCATATCTTAGAAACCAATAAAGGTTTTGCAATTATATTTGATTATTATATTCGAACATTATTATTTCGTACACGGCTTTAATTACTAAATATGAAATATATCTACGATAATTTGATTATGCGAAACATAATTCAAGGAGCTAAAAAGTAAAACGCTTAAAAATATGCCACATTCATATTTAATTTGAAATCGCCTTTAAGTCTGAGCTGCTCGTCGCTGCTTAAGCTGCGCATTCCAGCTGTAATTAAAAGGCAGCGTAGTTCTTTTCCAAAAGTTGCAAGTGGCAGCTTGTGAAATGCAGCTATTAGCACAGTTTTTTTCATTGTTTTAAATTGCAACGCTCGCACCTACTTTGCCAACTACAATTACAAGTGCTGTCTGCTGGTGCAGGTGCGAGTGCGTGAGTGTTTGCGCACATTGCAGAAAATCACATTAAATTCCTTTGCCTCTGCCACGTCGCTGAGGACCTGCCTCTGCCTCTCCGCCGGCGCTGCAGCTACTTTGCATGTGTCGCATGCTATGAAGTGCTGCCACTGCCGCTATTTCAGGCGTGCTAGTGCGCGCATGTGTGTGTGTGTGCACACTTTAGCGCATACAATGCTAAATTACAGTTATTTGTGTGCATTTGTTGCAGCAGCGGAAGTAGCACAAGCACCTCAGGCCGCAGCCCGTGCAAGTGCACAAGTGTCTATATGCTAGCATGTGTGTGTAGGTGTGTGTGAGAGCAGGTGGAGTAGTGCCGGCCTTTGTTGAAGAGACGTGTGCATTTCTATTCGCTCGCCATTGCAGTTTATTTAAATCAGCAACTTCTTGCATACGTGTTAAATGCTTCCGCTGCGTCTGCTACGTGCCCACTGTCCGTCCGTCCTTTCTTTGCTGTAGTGCCTCCCTTGTAGTATTGTTGGCTTATTTTTACAAAAACCCTTTTTTTATGGATTTATTTACTTTTTTTCTGTGCCTGTTGCCGGCAACTTACCTCGTATGGTATTCAGCGCAGACTGCTTCATCATCATGTGCTTCCTTTTGACGAAGACCATTGCGCCGAAGGATAGCATCATCACCGCCAAAATGGCACCCAGCAATATGATGAACCAAGGCTGTGTCAGCACATCGTCCACATGATCCTGATTGATGGGATAGCTGTATATGAAAGAAAGAACCACCATAAGTTAGCAATAAATTACAAAATCTACAAAAAAATCAACTCAAAAGTAAAATTACAACAAAAGAAATCAAACATAATAAAGTAGGAATTTACAAAACTTTCCTTAATAAGCCACTCACCGTTGATTTATAATCGGATCCAAGCGTTTTGTAAGCGGATCCAAACGCAGTGTAGCTGGCGCGCAATAAGGACCAATGCCGGCGTTGTTGCCCGCCGCTACACCGACTGTGTACATCACCCCTTCCGTTAGATTGGCCAATACGAGCGTGGGTGAGGCGGCATCGATGGTCACATTCGTGAGAATGCGTGAGAAATTATGTGCCGTATCAATGCCACGCACCACGACGTGATAGAAAAGAAGCACACCTGCAGGAGGAAGGCACAGAAAAAAAAGGTTACTTTAATTTATAAAAAAGTTAATGAGGAATTTCTTGCAACAACTGCAATTTTTGTTGTTAATTACTTAGATTAATTCTGTGAAAAAATCAAAGACTACTTCGCAGCGCTAGTGAAAAGGACAACATGCGAAAGAATCCTACAAGAATTGCAGCCAAAAAAGTGCAATATACTGCTAATTTTATTTAAAGAAAAACATTTGTAGCAATGGGTGTATTTAGTTTGTGTTAAAATCAAAGTATACTTTGCAGCGTTGGCAAAAAAGGATACTATGTGAATAAAAGCCACAGCTGTTGCTATATCCTAGCAGTGGGATTTATTGTTACAATATAAATGCATAACTTACCATGCTCAGCGTTGAGGTTTGGTGCGCGCCACTTCAGGAACACTGCCGAGGAGTTGAGCAATATGGCTTCCATGCCAAATGGCGCATCATTAGGCACTGCAAGAGCAAGGATATCCAAAAAAGGGAAGCGATATTATTATTTTGTAATTAACACAGAAACTGAGAAAAATGGTGTAGCGACTAAAGCTGTTGGCTATAAAGTTACAAAGGTAGCGCGCTAATGAGCCTAAAAGTATGCTGCGAAAAATCTTAAACAATATTGGAGGAAAAACTAATGTGCGTTTAATTAAGCAACTGCTGTGCAGTTATTTTGCTAAAGATATGTTTGCTTTTTAACCAATTAAGACTTTAAATTAAGCCTGCAAATTCTTCGCTCTTAAGTCATCTACGTGCAAGCTCAGCAGCAAACAAGCGTTGCTCTGCCAACCGCATACTTCAAATGCTTCCGCCTTGTCGAGTGACGTGCTCGCGCATATATTGTCTATATAGGTATATGTGTATATATATATATAGCGCGTGCTTATATAGTAGCAGCCGACAAGCCAGACAAGAAAGCCGCAGACCCCCACGTGCAAATGCAACGCCTGGCTTCATTGCGCTCAATCTATTATTTCACAGACACACACCCTAACGTCACATGACCACACACACACTCACACAAATAGAAGTAGCACTTCAAAAGCTCATCTTCATTTGTTTATTTATTTGTGTGAATGTGTTGGAATTTTAGCTCTTTCTTTCCTTTCCTTTGCTTTTCTTTGTATTTGTTGTTTCGTTTCGTTTTTGTGCAGGCATTCTCGCCGCTTGCACAAAGTAAAGCAATTTCTTTAAATAAACATAAACACACATGCGCACACTCATACATGCACACACACATGCATGCATGCATGCTTGCTTGGCAAGTAAAGGGTGCATTTTTTGATTTCATGCGACAAGCTTAAGTGCTTGTCAAGCTTTTGTTTTTTGCACAAAACGCTTTTTCGTATGGAGAAGGAAGGACGACGGGTGTGAAGGACGAAGCACGAAGCACGAGCAGAACTTCGTTTTGCCTCTAAATTGCAGTCAAATTGCAGCACGAAAAGAAACCAGATAAAATGTACGACTCTAGGTAGCAGCGGCAGCTGACATTTGTGAGCATGTGTATGTGTTTGTGTGAACGCATACACCTCAACAAATAAGCAAACAAACAGTGCGGCTCCTTGGAAAGCGTTGAGCGCCAACTTTTGCGGTTGTTTGTTCACATTTTACTGCACACACACACACACACTCAAACATTAATACACATGAACCAAAATTGTCCCTACTGGAAACCGAAGCAAATAAATTGTAGAGAAATTTTATTCAAAACAGTGATTTGTGTTCTCAAGTAGCAGAATACTTTGCAATTGAATTTGATTCAAATTAGTTTTCTATTCAATTCATCGATTTAAAATTGTTTTCAACTCCCACTAAATTAGTTTAACTTATTTGATTCAAAAATTGAATTGTATTACATGGGCAGCAATATTGTATTCTTTTCTAATAAACTAAATATCTTCCGCATTTTATTGACAGCGCTTTTGTTGCCATTTATTTCCAAACTTCTCCCTTTCCCTTTTGTGATACTGTTCAATACTACATTATAACTAATTCAAAGAAACCCCTTTCGAAGGCATATATTCCTCAATTCCGACTGGGACACTTTTCTCTTCTGCTTGTCACCAGCGTGCGAAGCTGCTGTTTGAGGGCTTCTGCATTTACATGGCTGTGCTTGCTGTTGGCACTCTGCATTGCTGCTGCTGCCTCTGCTGCTGTTTCGTATAAAGTAATTGTTGTTTATCTTTTCGCAATTGCAATTGGAATTCCCAGCGCTCTCGCTTCACTTCCCTGTTGCACCAAAAGTCAGTCATAGCAAAGTGGAAATGTGATGCATACGAAATGAGTTTGATTTAAAATTGCAGCTTGTGGCAGCAGCAAGCCAGCTCAACAGCAACGCGCCCTTTGGGCTGCAATTCTGCTGCTGTTGCTGCCTCTTAGCTGCAGCAATAAGCCTGATGAGGTGCTAAAGAAGCGGTAGCAAGCAATTGCTGTGGTGGCATCTACGAGCGCTCGTGACTTTGAGCAAGGCAACTTTTTTTTAATTATCTCGAAAATGTAGCGCTGCTCTGCTGCTGTCAGAGCGAGCGGAGTGTGGGCAGAGAAGTAGAAGAACATGTCTGGAAAGTTGGCAAGATATTCATGTGCATTTGGAATATGAGCAAACATGCAGCAGTTATTGCTGAAGTGCCACCAGGTCTTCGAGCTAAACTTGCCATATGAAGCTCTAATGGCACGCATGCCCCGCTCCGCCTCTTTGTGCTCCTAACATCTGCCTGCTCTCTCCAAATGATGTCTATCGCAATTTCAATCAACATTCCCCTATTTCCTTGCAACATTGCTGCACATTAAAGCACACTTGATTTGCTTTAATTCCCCCTACGTTTAATTCCCCCCTTGCCATAAGCAACAAAGCAAGTAAAAATCAATGATTGACATGCTTTTCATTTGGCATTATTCTTTCAACGCGACCCTTTTTGATCAGGCCGTTGTTGCCGCATGTTGCAGGTACGCCCATTTCGGTTGAGGCTAAGGTCGCATTAGATAGCACAGCTGATGCTGTCGCGCTGCTAATGAGTTGGCAAATACGCCGCAGTTTCTTCCTCTTTACTACCGCCCTCGAATTGGGTTATTGTTACAATGTCGCAATAAAGGGGGCTGGCTGCAATGACAATTTGGGCAAGGGGTGGGCACACATTCACATGTGCTGAAGGCCAGTGTAGGTATTTTTTCCTAAATTCGTGCATGCTGCTGCTACCCTCACGCATGCGGGCATGTAATAGGATTACAATAGCAATTATAAAAATTATTCGATATTTTATGCCTTATACTTTTGAATATTCAATTACTGAATACTAATGCGAATAAGCTAAGCCAATTTCAATATATGTAGTTTCTAGAAAATATTCTATTTGAATTAGTTGCAATTTCAGGAGAGCATGAGCACAAAACTGAAGGTGAAAACGCTAGGTGTAATAAAACTAACGCTGTGGTTCAACGATATGGTTGAAAAATAAATATCTTTTAGTAAAATTCCGTGAAGATTTGAAAAAAATCAGAAATTTATTTACGATTAGGAAAAATCTTATCAAGAGGCATGAATGCTCAGATGCTCAAATCGGAACAGAGAAGATATAAATCATTAGACTAAAATATTATAAAATTATTGCATGCCTATGCTTTCTAATTGCAGCATCACTGTACATGTATATAAATATTATGTTATTACATATCCTTATCACAGTAAGAGCTCTGTTGCACTAAGCTTTATGTGAATGCTTAACTGGCCAAATCGATTAGATCCAATTTCTGTATTGAAGACTTATTATCTTATACTAATAACCACAGAAATTTGTTTTAAATATTATACAGTTAGTAGTCAAAAAAGTGTTTTGAAATCAAACTCCAAGAAATTGGAGTTAATCGAATTGGCAATTGAAGCATTCATTTCTAATTTAAGATTCCTTCATCAATTTTTTAACTGTTTTTTCGTGGAAACCAAACTCTTTTTATGCTCAATGTAAAAATTATATATCTTCCCTTCATAAAAGGAAATTCTTTGCACGATTTCTACGAATATTTGCTAGCAGGAATCTAAAACTACGCAGCAAAAACTTGACATTGATGCAAAATTTAAGCCAGATGCTTCTCGAGTTTCTGCTCCGCTGTATTTTCAGCTAAAACCTATCATGTCCTGCCCTCAGAGCACAAACCCTTTAACATCGAAACCCCCAAACAATAATGATTTTCTACACGTACTACAAAAACAACAACAACAACATAAACTAGTAAACCATGTACCCCCATCAACAATAACAATAACAGCCGCAACAGCAGCTTCATCAAATACGCAACCGTGCACACGCCCACACCCACGCCCACTTACCATCTTCCAAAGTGCGCGCCACACGCGAATTCGACGGTTTACCCTCGACCGATTTGTAGAAGGGCACAATGAAAAATTCATACAGCGTGTACTGCAGCAGGCCCGTCAGCGTGCAGGAGGAGGCGCCGCCGCCATTCAGTATCGTTAGCATGCGATATGTGGTGCTGCCGCTTGCCGCAGCGGCAGCCGCCGCCGCCGTCGCTACGGCCGAGCTCGCCGCCGCGCTCGACGAGGCACGTCTGCCGGCGGCAGAAACATTCGGCTTCGCCGAAATCAATGCCGCCATCGAGGAGGATGCCGCTGATGAAGCCGCATAGCTGGTACGTGATGCCACCAGCGGATTTGTGTGGGGGCTGGTGGATGAGCTCGTGCTTGCCGGCGGATCGGGTAGCTGGCGCGCGTAGATGTAGAAGCCTTCGACGTATTTGCCGTTGATTATCTGCGAAACATACAAAAGGCACGAGAGCCATTTTTAGTGGCATGCTCCGAAAATTTGAATGGGTTTCCGTCGAATTCCGGGCATTTTTTGCTGTTGTTGGCAGGCAAAGACAATGCACGAAACGGAAACCCAGCCTCGATGGCGTTGCGTGCGCACACACCCACTACTCACCTGCCAAGTTAATTTCATGCTTGTCGAATCCACAACACTGGCATTGATCAGCTCGACTACGTCGCCGGAGAGCAGGCTGGCGCGTGCCTCACTCAAGTCCAGGCCGCTATTGAAGTACTTCTGCAAAAAAAGCCAAAAACAAAAACAGCTAAATTCAAAAAGTTTTCAAATTCACGGCAAATCTAGCGATGGAAGCCCCAACTTACCGTGCCCACTGTGACCGGCTCCGAGATGGCGCTCGGCAGCGACAGTCCGTGCGAGTTCTCGGCGCGTATGATGAAGAAGTAGTTGACGCCCGGCAGCAGTCCCGCCTGCGTGAAGGTGGTGTTCTGTATGCGCGCACCCACCGCCACCCAACCGTCCGTCTCATTCTTGGCGAACATCTCGACGACGTAGCCCACCAGACTGGAGGCGCCCACCTTGACGCTGCGCGTCCACGACAAGGAGACCGCGTCTTCGTTCTTCTCCACCACTTGCGGCTTGCCGGGCGGCCCTGGATAGGTGGACAGCTCCGGCGCACGATAGAACTTGATGTTCGGGTTGGTGGGCATGTCCAGGCGCAGGTAGCCGCTCGAGGAGGACTTGCCATTGCGATTGCTGGCGACGCACGTGTACAGGCCCTCGTCCTCGTTGCGCTGCAGCTCGACGATGGTGAGTGCGCCTGACTCGGACAGATTGCGGCGTTCATGCTCATTGACATCGATGGGTATGCCGTTCAGATACCAGGAGACCTGCGGCGCGGGCGAGCCAATCGTGCGGCACGGCAGCGTGACAAAGGACTTCACGGGCAGCATCTGGTTGACGGGACCCTGCTCAATGATGGGTGGCGGCAGCTCGAACTGTGTGTCCACTGTGACCACAGTGCGACTGCTGACGCTGCCCACGGCGTTCAGTGCATTGCAGACGACCACCTTGCCGGAGTCCTCGCGTGCGAAGCGCACGATGGACAGCACCGAGCGGCCCTCGGGCGTCAGTGTCACCTCCATGCGGCCGTCCTTGTAGCCGGGGAACAGCAGCGAGCTGTTGCCCTCCAAGGACCAGTAGAGCGTCGGCTTGGGATAGCCGCTCGCCTGACACTCGAAGAGCACTTCATCGCCCACCTCGACCAGCTGATTCTTGGGGCGTGTGATGAACTTTGGCGGTGCTGTGAGATAAATCGAAGACAGAAGCAGAAATCGAAATGCTCAAAATGACGACTTGTTAAGAGCTTAAGTGCTGTATGTGTGTGCGTATGTGTGTGTGTGCAGCAGCTGTAGTGCGTCTGCACAATTAAATTTTGTAGTGCCCGAAGCCTTAATTTGTATATTTTATTGAAGCAACAAAAGCGCCACTTCAACTTCAAGTAATTTCAATAACAGCAGAAATGTTGTCTCCCCTTCACACATATACACATACAAGTGCATACACATACAAGTAAATGCCGTAGCAATTAACTTACCATGAACTGTTAAAGTGCCAGTGGCCGTAATTGAGCCGACGGCATTATCCGCCTCGCAGCTGTACTCGCCCATATCCTCCAGAATGACATCGTCCAATTTCAGACTGCGATCTTCAAGTATGTGCACACGACCTGTCAAGAGAAAGCAGCCAAGCAAAAGGTAAACGAATGAGTGTCTGTGTGTGTTCGTGTGTATATAAATAACAATACTAAAACGGAGCGAAATTGGCGTAGAAAAATGAAATAAATGTGCTAAAATGTAGAAGCACCACTTGCCGCATAGAATGAACGAGAATGGGGAAGGGAGGAACAGGGCGGGGAGATTTCTTAAACTACATTTAGGACATATGCGTCTGGAAAATGTAGAACACGCATACGACATGCAGAAAGCCAGTGTTGAGATAGATTTTTGTTACAGAAATGTTGAAGGGGTAGTAATATTTTCATCTTATATATTTTCCAACTTCCTTCGAACGAAAATTCTTTGCGAAAATTGTTGTTAGGAGTGGAATATTGGAAGGAGCCACGAAGATGGAAAAGTAAATCATTTTCTCAAGTTTTAGTAGAAATACAAGTAGTATTTCAATAATCTGGACAAATCACTTGAACGCATCGTGAGTGCACTTCATCACTTATTAAATATTCATTTGAACGATATTTAATACATTTAACATTACCGACATATTTATTATCTACATATAGTTGGAATTGTTTACATGCAGAAAATTGCATGTCATACCTATGTAGAAAATATGGCACAAAACTGCTGAGGAGACAAGAGAAATAGTTGTGCTAAAAATACTAAAAATGGCGATAATTGCTGAAGAAGAAGACGTTCGTGGAAAATTGCGGCCGACTTGAGCACAGGCTGCATATGAATGTGTGTGTGTTAGGGCGTGTGTGTTTGCAAACAGTTGGCATCTAAGGTGTATTGGTAGAGTTCTATTTTCAAGTAGCACTCGACACACAGTCGTTGGCAGGGAAGGGGCAGGGCAGCACATAAATACAAGCACAATGGCTAAAAAGTTTTGTTGCTGGCGCTTTCTTTGGCCAACTACTTACGAGGGTTGATGCGTAGTTGGGGAGTTGTTAATGGCAAAGCATACTTTGTGGCGAGCATGCGTATGTGTGTGGATGTGTGCCGAATCACAACACAGAAAACAGCTTCTTCCGCTTGCTAACACACACACACACACATGCTGCTAAGTCGCCTAAGTACACTTGCAACTTGGCGCTATTTAGAATGTGGCAGCAACAGCAGGGGGAAGGAGGACAACCGTAGAGATTGTAACGCTCATTTTTAGTCACGTTACTTGCGTACTTTACCGCCTCAGTTCAAGTGTTGCCAGCTTGCGGGCGACTTCACACGCGGCGACCCGCTGCGACGAGGCACGGAATTGAGTTGCTTGCAACGGCTCGGACTGCGCTCGCTGAAGGAAGCCGGAACGAATGGAAGCCAGGCAGGCTGTAGTGGCAGTTGAGTGCTGCTGCACTGAGTGAGGAAGGTGTGGTTGAAAAATGAGCTTTGTATGCCTTTATTTGTGCTGTTGTTGTTGTTATTGTCTGTGGCAATTGTTTGCTTAACAAAAGTTTGCGGAAGCTTCTGCCACTGCTAGCAGCAACTCGCCTGCCTTGGGAGGAGCAACTGGAATGTAGCGATAGGTATTCTATGTGCGCCACCTGGCAGCCTTCTGCACTACAGCTTCCCTCGACTACCACCCCCTCACCCCACTGCTCCTCATCGCTTGCCACGTTGAAGTGTTGTGCAATCAAAATGTTGATTGCTGGCAACAGAGATTGGCAATTAACGGAATTAAAAGTTGCAGTTTGTTTGGTTTTGGCGGTTTGCATTGCTTAAAAACTTTGCACTTAAAGTCAGAAAGGCACTGAAACGCTGTAAGAGCTTGACGATGATGGAAAGTAAAAACCTGCTAGCTTTGAAAAACAAAGCATGTTAAGGAACGAGAATACCCTAAATTATTTAATAGTATAGCAGCAGAGTGTAATTTGTATCAGTGCGGGATGCCCACCTGTAAGCAATCAAGAAGTTAGGTCTTCTTGGTCTTCTAAGCATGGAAATAAGGAAAAAAAATTTTATATAGGTATTTGTGTGGAAACTGAGATCCGAAACTATCCTTTCCTTTTTTATTAAAATATGTGACGAATAAAGAACGAAGAATATATCATTATATTTTTGAAAAATTCAGGTATGCCTACTCAGCTTAATCCAATAGTCGTTTGGGAAAATTCCACAATAAATTTACTTTAACCTTAACATTTTTGGAAAATTCAAATAGAAAGCTATGCTTGCTTCAACTGTCCTTTTGCTCTGACTATTGGCTTCCTACCACTCATGCCCAATCTTTCAGCTGCTCATGCTTCGAAAAAATATGCAAAAATTTAAGAATCACATATTAAATTCTTTTGGACAGATCTGAATCAACTTGATTCATTTCTTCGCTATCCGTGTGTGTTCCTATAAGTTCTCAATTTACATTTCAGGACTTGATTGGTTAGTCCTGATTCAGCTGCCTGCTTGATTTTTATTTAAATTCATTTCGCTTATATTGAAAATGAGCCTGTGACCCGAAATTTAAAATTTTTCAACCAACTTAAATTTTATAAGGTCCATTAGCATTGAAATCACAATTTTTGCAGTGTATAGTATTTTTTGCACAATCACACATGCAAAGTGGCAATTCAAATTTGCTGAACGTTTTGCTCTTCACTCGCCACTTCCCTCTGATAGCTAACCGCATTCACAGGTGAACATATGCAAAAAAGCTTTAATTTACCAAAAACACGAGCATTTTCCAAGGCAATTTTCATTTGTCGCTGCTGCAAAATCAAACCAAAATGCAATTGCCATACGAGAGCAAACAAACAGAAACAACAACAACAACATGACAGGCAGTCTGGCATGGCCGTCATGGCCGTCATGGTCACCATGTCCGCCACGCGGCGGTTGCCAACTAATTGACAATGTGAGAAGAGGTTTTAAAACTAACACACATACTCACACTAACATGTAGAAATGAAGCGTTCAGTTGGGGAGGGAGACAGGGTGAGTGGCACAACATGGCATGTGGTCAGCGGGCAGCGTGGGGTAAGAGTTAATGTGTTCGTGTGCTTGTGTTTTTGTATCTGTGTCTGTGTACTTACGTAAAGGCATATTTCCGCCTGAAGCGGTGCGACGCCACAGGACATCCGGCAATGGATCACCGCCGATGCGACACTGAAAGATAACCGAGCTGCCCACAACGGCAGTTTGATTCTGCGGGCCACGTATCAGAAAGGGACGCACTGAAAATGCAAAAGTGAGAGAACGTTGGTATAAAAGATCAAGAAGAGCGTCAATTTGATGGACCAAAAGACTTTTATAAAACGAAATTGAGACTTACCATGCACTTTCAGAAAGGCGGTAGTCGACTCACGCGTGCCCACCACATTCTTCACCACGCACTGATAACGCCCGTCGTCCGATTGGCGCGCATCCTGTATGGCCAAATTGCCGCCGTCCACAATGCGTATACGCTTGTTGCCATTCAAACTCATCGTCTGACCATTCTTGCGCCAGGATATTTGCGGCTCCGGGGAGCCACGCGGTGCGCCGCACTCCATCAGCGCCACTTCGCCCTGAGCGACGCGCGTATTTTGCGGCTCCAGGCGAAATTCATCGCGCAGAACTGTAAAGCAGATGATATTAATTTGAAATGTTATAAGATGTCTGCCAGTTATTAGCTATAATATTGTACAAGCAAGCAAAGACTTTCATCTTCAACTTTGAATGAAATTGAGCAGCTACTCGCTGAGCTATTTCCATAGCTACTAGCTACCCTTATTATAGGTTACTATCAATTTTTTGCAAGCTACTGCCAATTCTTTTAGCTCTTAGCCTGCTTCAATGACTTGGCTGGCACTTCTTATTGGCTACGCAATATATTTTCTTTGAATGACAGCTTCAATTGCACTCCCGCTCGCCTTTCATTGCTTGCATTTATGCAGCCTGCAGCTGCACACGTCCTGTCTGCATTTCCAGCAGCGCAAATATTAATAAATCTGCTTTGACTTGCAAAAGCTTTACGCATGAATTCCATTTTCTCAAAAGTTTATTGCAGTCCTTTACAGGACTTTACAGAAGAGCCAGCAGAAGAGCAGAATAATATGCTTTGGATTGCCAGTCCATTTATGCAAAGCTTTTTAGCTGATTTTAATGATTTACAATTGGAACTGATTGCTTGATTTTGCTGGAGCAGCGGCTTAAGTCTCACTTGAATCACAAATCCTTGCTTGAAACGGCTTCATTTACATTTTTTTTATTACAATTTGCTTATTTAAAAATACATAATTACTTATGCTTATGCAATGAACTGCGCTTAATTACTTGACCGAAAATGTAATGCGAACCTAAAATTATGTTAAGCCTATTAAGGTCGAAGGGTATCCTGCGCTAAGCATAATTAAAAGAGCGTAATTCGGAAGCCCAAATGGAAGATAATAACCAAGGCGGCTGTAATTGAAGATGGCAAAGCGCCCAGCATCCCCTTTGGCATATGCCGACAGCATGCTGCCACTTTATTCCGATTTGAAACGCTAAGGCCACTCTTACATGCAGCCACTAATGCCACATTAATTACGTCATTTTTTTAAGTTTGTTTCATTTTTCACTTGCACATTAATTTGACATTTTATTAAAGTGCATGTTGCTACAGGACACGCAACTGCTGCGCTTTTGCTTGCTTTCATTTTATGATTAATATTCTTTTGTCGATTTTGCGTAGCCCCTTTCCAACAATTACTGCTGCACTTTTAAGAAATACACTCGCTCATGTCTAAGGCGGGCTCATTAATCTAATTAAAAGCAATCGATCATCGTCATAAGATAGCACAAGCAGCCTTGTCTACATTCTACACGCTGCATGCTTATCATATCACAATGTTAATAATATCCTGCTGCTTATATGCTCACATCCTTAATACATTACAAGCATGCTTGTGTGTGAGTGTGTGCGCTACTTACATGCCACTTGCAACGTTGCATTGCGCGAACGTGCCACGCCAAACTCGTTCTTCGCCTGACACCAATAAGTACCAGCATCACTTTCACGACGAGAGTGTATAACCTGTGGAAGTACAACAAAAATCCGGTCAATCAGTTGTGTAATACTATATTATCAAGATTTTGTTAATTAGCTATTTAAGACGATCTGGTCTGTATTAGAAAGAGCTTCAAACCATCAGAACAATAGATGCAATCATCCCCAATGCCCAAATTCATAGTGACTACTATAATTTTCAAATTGAATTTAAATATAGTTTAAATGTACTTTATTTTCACAGAAGATTTATTTTAATAACATGTGGCAACTTTGAATATTTTGCATTTGGACGTTGGTAGAACGTGTCAAAATCATTCAATTGTGGAGTAAGCAAGTGATATTAGTAAATTATTCGATATTGTCAAGCAATACCAATCACAAATAGAGTGCAAATAGAGCGATGAAATAAGTGTTGACCGAAAGCAATAAGTTTGGAATCAAGTCGCAGTGGATTTCAATTGCTCTTCCGACGGGGAGAATCAGAATCTTCAGAATCAGCTGTTAATTTGGTTTCGTAGATGCAACCCTGTGCCGTATTTAAAGCACGACATTTTCCCATTTAAATTACAATTAATTTTCAACCGTGAAAATGAAATCCTTAGTATAAGTGTTTAAATATGCACTGTGAAATTGTACCTAAGTACCTACTATTTTATTTGAGTCTTAAATTTCAGGCTTGCTTAAAAATTTATAAATTTTCTCTTGCCAGCAGCTGTCAGCTTGGCTTATAACTTACTAAGTCAAAGCTTAGGCATATTGACTTATAATTCAAAATTGTTGACTTCTTCTCAAGGACTTTTATGACTTTCATACCTCGAAAAAGGAAACTTTAAGCCTATTCGACCCGCCAACTTTTATCACAATTAGACAAACACGTGCGCCAACGCACAAAACAACAAAACATCAAAGGCAGCCCATTTTCCGGCCATTTTCTATGGCATGCCAGAAACCCCAAAACAGCAAAGGATCCCTCAGCAAACCGACGTTCCTGCAGTTTATTTAATTCAATTAAAAATGTTGTGGCAGTGCGTTATCTACCCCTGGAAATCATCAAATGCTGCAAAAAAGATGCCAGCAGATATTTCCTTATACCCTCTCAATTAATTGGCAACACTCGCAGCAACGCTGCAGATACACACCAATGTTGCTACTGTAAATATTTTGTAATTTTAACAACTTTTTTGTGTCAAAAGACTTTTGACATTTTGAAGATTTCAAGTACGCACTTCAGCAGCGGCAGAGGAAGAGCAGAGGGCAAGAGCGCCGATATCGAAGGGTAAGCTTGCTTATATTCCTGCCCAGTGGTGTCATATTGCATGCATTCGATAAGGCAGCCAGACAGACGGCAGCGCGCTTTGGGGGTAGCAATTTCTCAGAAAGGAACGCTTTAAGGGATTTAAGGGATTCACTTTGAAGTGCGCTGCATGTGCAATTTGTAAACGATTCATTTGTTGTTGTTATTTTTCAGCTTAATAAATGTTGTGCAGTCGTCTTGAAAAATAATCTGTAAAAATAATAAAAGCGAAACATTGTTGCATTTCGAGTGTGGCACACAGGCAGACGCTGCAGGATATGTGCACGAGAAGAATGCAAATTAACATTAATGAAAATTGCAACAACAATTGGCTGCTCAGTGTATGGGGGAGGGGAGTATTTGCATTGGCAACATGTTTAATTGCCTTTAAAAAAGAATGAAATAAGTTTTAAAAATTTAAGACCATAGCATACTTATGCAAAAGATATAAGCCCTATTCACAATCTTGTGCAAATGATCTAGCATCGTTGTATTTTCAAAATGGTAGAGGATATTTTTACGCTACACTAACAAAATATACAGAAATGCACTTGCAACAATTTTTTGTAACAATGCAACACTGGAAACCCATTGCATATATTTACTATGTGAATGCAATACTGATTTGCAAACTGACAGCTGATGAAAGAAGAAAAAGAAGATTAAAACGAAATGTTTGAACTTAGATTAAAATGGTAAAAAGAAAAGCGCGAGAAAAAACATGCATTGCAGCTGCGTCTATTCAAGAGTCCTTTAATTCCTCTTTCAAGCTTTCTTTTGACAAAATCTTTACGAAAACCAAAATTCCAGTAGAATAAAATAAAATAAAATTTTTCTTTTTTTACCAATCAGCTATGAATTTCGTGTGAGGGCTATAAAGTTTTGATATTTAAATAAACTCTTTGCATGCGCCTAAAACGCTGCTTTGATATTCAAATGTGACATTTGGCACGCTTCTGCATCTTTTGCAAATATCCTGCTACAACTGTGCACATTCCCATTGCATTGCCATGACAAAGTAGATTTTCGTTATGCTTTCGATAAAATTTGCATAATTGACAAGCGAATATCTTATGGCAATAGCTAAATGTAATGTGAAATGAAACGGAATGCTTTGAAAAAGCGCTTAACCTTATGATATCAATCTACTAAATATTTCATTTGCAAAAATCATTTTAAAGAACTTTGCGGCATGCGCTCGACTGCACGCACACACACACACACACACACACACACACTCACCTTCAGAAAGAACAAGCCACCCGCCGGCAGCATGATGCGATGCGAGCCGATATCGGTTTTCAGTTCATGACCATCCTTGAACCATTGAATTGATGGCGTCGGATTGCCCTCGGCCTTGCAATTGAATGTGAAGGGATCATTTTTTGGCACCGTCATATCCATGGGGTGTTCGATGATCCGTGGATTTTCACCTGAAAAGTGAATAAGAATATGCATAAAATAAATACAATTTGAATTTAGTCTACAAGTTTAAAAGGTTTCAATATTAACAAGATTGACTTTAATGCCGGCATTTTGCTCTAAAACAACACGCAACTATTTAAAGGGACAAAAAAGGATTAAGGAGTAACAAAAGAATTAGGTTCTACATATATGACAACCACATAGAATTCAAATATTGTTTCCAAGGGCATTCGAATGTGTGCCTAAAATGCGGTCGACTCACTTTAAAACACTTACCAAATGTCAAGCACTATCTATAAATTATGTGGATACCCTTCGCCGCTCTTCTTCTTATGAGTGGCGTGTTTCCAACTCACTAAATACCAAATTTTAAATAAATAAATTTAGAATGCAATTAAGCGCATTTTGGCTGTTCCCTATCCACACTGTCCTTCGCACTATTCCGCTCACATATACAGACGTACATTTAAAGGTTCCTACCTACACTATACAAATGCCATAATTCAGCTACGCTTAAGAGGGTCCTTTTACATTTACCCTGCACACAAAAAATGGTCAAAGGAACAAAAATAATTTGTGTAGCAGCCGACAAAGCGCATTAATGTCGCTACGGATTAAAGTGTAACGATTTTGGAAAGGAAGCGTCTTCTCTCTGGCGACGCAGAAAGGATACTTTGCCCGTTTGCCACATCATTTTAACATTGATTTTAGTTAAGGTTGCGTAAAAAATTTATGTCACTTTCTGTTTTAGTGCTGCAATATGGCCGAACGGGCTTAGGCTTAGCTTGGACGCTGTTCTTTTATGCGCTCGTTTGTGGATTTCTTTCTTTGTGATAAGAAAATTTTGAAATTTACATCTTTTAGAGCCTCCATATAAATTGAGTGCCTCTTTGCATTGTACAACGTACTGCAGATGTGCATTTAAATTTTTCAAATATCTTTTTCGTATTGTAGATAGCCGCCAAACTGCGCAATTACGTGGAATTAACACATTCTTAAATGAGTTGCGTTTGATGTGGAAATCGCATTAAATGCTTCTTAATTGTTATGGCCCGCAGGATGCGGCAGGCAGGCAGGCAGCCTGGCAGACAGACAAGCGAGCACGCCACATGCTTATGGCCCAGTTTAAAGGCCGCTTCGAAGTAAGTGCCACACCTAAAATGCCCACAAAAAGCTGCAGAACGAGCGCATAATTCACTTAGTGAACAATTCAATTAACTGCAATATTCGGAGCAGAGCGCCACAAAAATTATTATACGACAATGCATAAATTTAAATGAGAAACAGATAAACAAGGCAGCAGCATAACGGCAGAACAACAAGAACAAGCAAGTGGGGCCGAAGCAATATCTAAAGAGCAAATGCCTGAAAAGTAATTACAGGGTGGCAGGGCGGTAAAGGCACGTGTAATGAACGCAGCGTGCGAAGCTGTGCGTGTTCATTTTAGCCGGAAATTAAATCTGCAGATTTATTGAAAGCGGATAAGTGGAGACATCAATGTTTTGGCCGTAGCACACTCACACACAAACACACAGACACACACACAAAACAAATGTGTGGTGCAAGGTGCATGGCATGATAGTGTGTTAGTGTATATATGTACATAGATATGAAAGCAGGCACTCTTTGAATGGAAGCTGAGCAAAAGGATTCTGAGCACGAAATGGAAATGAAATGGGCATGTATACGTTTCAGCTTAAAGGATGCGGATGCTGTGCACCAGAGTTTTTTGAAGTAAATGCAATTTAATTTAAAGGCAACTGCAATGAAATTAATTAACCACAAACAAACAAAGAAGAAGTATCCAACAATTTATGACTCGTCTTAAGGCGGCTTAAAAGCGCACATCCTTGTTACGCCCAATCATGCCACGCCCGCGCCACCACTCACAACCGCCACTGTCAGACAATTAGCGCCAATTTTGAGCCCTCACTTATCGGGTGCTACTAATTTCTTAAATGTTGCGTAATTAAAATTAAGTTGCTGCGGATCAAGAGCAAAAATCTAGAAAAATATCTTTGAGCCGTTTTTTTCGTGGCCACTGTTCGAGCCTTTTTGCTTTTCTGTCCTGCAATCATTTTTTCTTAAGACTAATTGTAATGGCTGCCCGTTTGTCTTACCCTTTACAGCGTTGTTGTTGCTTGTTGTTATTTTTAGTTATTTTTGTTGTTGTTGTTTATTATGTGCTTAATAGACAAGGCGCAACTAGCTGAAAGGCAAAGTGGCAGCGGCGAGTGACTAAAAGGACCAGCAAAGTACGGCAAGTCGCTTGAAAGGCCATTCCTTTTTGTTTTTTGAAGTAGCAGCGTATTTTTTTCCGACAACTTATCAGAGTGTAAAAAGCATTCAAGTACTTAAAGTCAATTAAGAAAAATATGACAAAATATAAGCGGCAGTAAGAAAAGCTTTCAGCGAATGACAAGTCGCCTTCTCAGTACTTGTGCGGGTGGAAGACGATTGAGAAAAGGCACATTGCCGCCTTCTTTGTGCTTTTAAAAATTAGCGCAGAGCAGTCAGTGAGTTGGTCAACAAGTGGCCAGCGTGGGCGGAAAGTAGCTTGACCCTTAGTGATTGCACTTAGAGGACAAGAAGAAATACCTTAGCGAGGCACTTAATGGCAAAGAGTGACAAGAAAGTGTAGCGAAAAGAGCTTTAAATAATGAAAGACTGAACAATTAATATAAAGACTGAACAGATAACTTCATTATGAAAATAATAGAATTTTTTTTATATATTTTAGAAATTTTAAAACTGGAATTTTCCGGCATTTATCTCGGAATTTTTGACACTGAAGATCTTAAGAATCTGAAAAACGAATAGACAATGATCAGCGTTTTCACCAGCAACTACAACATTTATCGCCATTAATTTAGCCCACAAGAAACTTTTGTGTTGCCTTGAAAGGAATGTGGCATATTTGAGAGAAGTAGAGGGTGACGACAAAATCTAATCATGGAAATCACAAATCCTGTTTAAAATTCATGAACGCATTCACAAAATTACCACAGTAACACAACGGAATACATATGCAAATACACTCACACACGCATACCGAGTAAAACACACCTACTTGCCCCCTGCACCCTTGCTTCAACTACGTCACACAAATAAATGATGACATTAAGGCAAAAATGAAGAAAAATTACAGCTCAGCACAGAAATCTCATAAGAAGCTCATACAATATTTAAAAGTTTCTACTGGCTGAATAGCAAGGGGGAAGGCTAAAGAAAAGATGCAGACAAAGCCGAAGAGCAAAAATAAAGATGAAGGCATAAGAATGAACCGACACACAAAAACAGCTTAAAATACGTAAAAACGCACATTTGCACATCCTGCCAAAAAGTGGGAGGGGGCCGGGGTGCTGGTTAAATCATGTAACAAATATAAGCTGCTAGGGTATGAGGCAGCTTACGGATGGTGGCGCAGGGGCAGGAGGCTGTCTACCAGCATCCCCGTAATTGGCAGCGCTCCTTTCAGCAAACAGAACAACAAAACAACACGTAAAATGCACACTTTTCACAGCTAATACCACGCATTTGAATACCTTTCAAGTGGCTCACTGGGAGGGGTAAGAAGCAGGGGTAGCATTCTAAGCGCTTCTGCATACACGTTTCAATATTTTATGTTTTATTCTTCGAACGTATTTTGCTAATATGCCTCACACACACACACACATGCACGAACACTCGTATATACAGGGTGTAACAGCGCCGATGACTTGATGCTGATAGAGTAGTAAAGTAGCTCTAGGTCTATATTTAGAATCTAGAATATGTTGATCTCGATTTTGTTGAGAAAGGCCTTGATGAGTTGCAATTGAATTTAAAATTATATATATTTTAATATATATTGATATTCAAAGCAATATGATATAGATACATATCGATATTCAAATAACCCATTTCCTTTTCGGAGGGAGAAGTTAAAAAAGCTTATAAACAGCCTTCAGTAACTTAAAGGAGTTGTTATTGATGTCATATACCAGAACTGAATATGGATATGAATTGGAATATGGAACTGAATATGGAAAACTACAAGGTGAGGTATATAAGGATTTTTCAGTATAACATATGGTTTCGAAGTTCAGGATGCGGCTGTGGATGAAATGCGAAAGGGAATGGAAAGTGCTTAAAGATTTTGATAGCAATAAAAATAAAGTTTCTCATTTATGGTTTGCAAATACAATGGACTTTCGTAACAACCAAATACAAAGCACTTTCCAAACAACCTTTATGAGTAAAATGAGAGATATTGGGATATTCATTCCTTACGTTCCAATGATCCCATATCGCTAATACACCCTGTGTAAGCAGCCATTCGCCTGTCCTTTGAGCGAAAGCAGAGAAAGTGGCAGCGCTGTCTGAGATTGTTGTTTAAATAAAAGCTCAAGTGGCAAGAGTTTTTGTTTCTAATGGCGCTTAAGTTTGTTGCAACATGCCGAGGCGAACGGGAGCGGCAAAAAGCATTACTGCTGCTGTCCACGCGTAGCAATAAATTAAAATGGAGCGCTGTTTTCCTGGGCTGCATACACACAGACACACACACACGGAAAAACAAACTAATAAATTATTTTGAAACATTTTTAATGCTACCTTTCGGTAAAGCGTTGCAACACAGTGGCAGCGCTAGAAGAAGCAGCAGCAGGGGCAAGAGAGAGATTTGCTTTAGAGTGACGGACGCTCTTCCTCCTTGGAATTTCTTTCTCATTGGAAAATCCTTCCGGAAATGATTTTGGCTGCTGACCCTGCCACACAAAAATACGAGCTGCGCCCATGTGCAACATGTAGCAACGCTTTGTTAAAGTAGTCAACAAATTGTTGTTGCTTATTGCTTGTAAGTGCAATTTAACGCTTTTGCCATGAAACTTTTTGCTGCTGAATGTTGTTGTTGTTGTTATTGCTGCTGTTTCATTTATTTACCACTTTTTTTGTGTGTGGCTGTTGCATTTTTTCAAAACTTTTTCCGCACGTTTATGCAGCTTTATGCATTTGTGTGTGTGTGTGAGTGTGTCTGCCTGCGTGTGTGAGTTCGGTTTAGCCAGCAACGAGTGAATTTATGTTGCAAGTTATGTGTTAAGCTTTACTCAAAGTTAGTTGAAAACTTTTCATTCGTATTACCAGGCGCGCCAACACAACCACAGAATCACAAACACACACACACACACACACACACACACATGCACAAGCCCTTTGGCAGCAGCATATAGCGTGCCTGTGGAGTGCTTTTTAAATAGTTTCAGGCGCTGATTCCTTCTTTTTCATATTAATTTATGAAGTTCTATCACTTTTAAATAGCGAATAAAATATCAGGAATGCTTTCACGTAAGTATTTATTTTTAGCTTTTTTAATTTGTATTTATAAAGCTTTAACATTTTAATGAAGCATATGAATTTCATCGAAATGCATTAAAATATTTGTAACTGACAACCATTACTAACAATTTCTAACTGAATCAAACAACATTTCAAAGAGTGCATTTACACAAACATTCATCCTCTTCTATTAACTGAGCCGAACCGCGACTTTAATCAAATACGGATATATAGATTTTAAATAGAACCAGCAGTCGAGAAAATTGGTTTTCGAATAGGGCCTCTTTAGGCTTATGCTGAATTAAGGCAGGGGTATTTAAGCAACCAGAAGGTTCGTACAATTTATAAAAAAAACAGGTGAGGAATCTCTTTGCTTGCTTCTGTCCTTTAGTGTTGTTCTAACAGGCAGTGAATTCTGAATCCTACCATTTCCTTACCACTTCAGCTGTGTGCTCTTTAAAAACCGCAGGAGAATTCCAGACGCACAATCAAACTCATATGCACTTGACTTCAAGCAGTCCAGCCAAAATCCATCTTAATCTAAGCTATAAAAAAAGATGCAATTCGCTGTCTGAACAAATATATTTGCAGACGGATTTTTCTGGCTAATAGAAGCAGCAGTGTTGCCACTCTGCAAGCGCAAAGAAACGCTGTTGATTTAAAAGCTTTTGGCAGCCATTTTTGATGTGTCGATCGGTTTTACCTGCCGCCCGCACAATTTTGATGCAAAGTGAAAGCGCCTCGTTGCAACATCATCTACACACACATTTAGAACAGCACACATACACGCGCAGAATGCAGCACGCAAAATGGCGCAGACCAATGCCAATGCCATTTCCGTCTTACGTGCTTTCCGTTTTCCGCTTCCTCCCAGCCGCTTTGGTTGCATGTGGTTGCCACGCACTGTTGGCTCATGTTTACATGTGTGTGTGTGTGTGCGTTTTTCTAAAGTGCCCGTATTAGTTTTTTCCCTTGGCTGCGGTTGCTCGTTCCCCCCCTCCCCGTTACATTATTTCAACTCGGCTCGGTATCAGTTTGGCTTTCACTTGGCAGAGCAGAACTGCAGCAGCGGAATGGAAGCAAGCGCTTGCGGTTTCGTGTGCATCCACATTTTCCCTACTCGAGGGATTTCTCGAACTTTTGTTTCGACGCTCATAAAGATAAGTAATGAAATGCTTTCGGGTTCACGTTGCAGCGGCCATAAATGAAGTTCAATGCGCCAAGTTGCAGATTCGTTCTAAAAAGCAAATTTAAAGCATTTGGAAAATGTCCAGAAAAATTCAAGAAAACATAAAATTCTAAACCTTTCCTTAATTGACAAAGTTTTTGTGGCATCATATAAAAAAGTTTTATTTTAGTATAGCTTTTTTTCCAAAAATACTTGTGGTTGTTCTATACTGCAAACATTTCGGAATCACCACAAAAAGTGCTATAAATATGTCGCATTATTAGCCGGTAGCTTCGAGAGATGCTTGCTCTCTTCTCCCTTATTACCCTACTACAAGTGGCGTTTTAAGTTGCTGGGGAGCTCCTTGGCTCGACTGGTTTTCTAGGCGATTTGTACGCATTTTTATAAAAAAATTAATTTTGACATTAAAAATGTTTTGAAAACCCATTGCGATCGAAAGCGGTCGATTACCAAGTAAGTTTTAAGTCTACATTTCTAGCGAAAATTAATTGGATATTTTAATCTGCCGAATTTTGTAAAAATAAAGCATTGTTACATCGGCGTTGAACCTTTCTAATTAGAATTGCCAACCGCCCTCAGATAAACACCCTCACATGCAAAGCGAGGCAGTAATGCACGCACTTGCCACAGCAGCTTGCCACTTTTAGCATTGCTGCAACATTTCTGCGGCAACAGCTTTCGCTCTAATGGCAATGTCAAGCGTAAAGCTTTAAACCACAAAGAAGGCAGCGAGCGGCTGGCAACAAAGTGCGAAAGTGTAAACTGCACTTTTCTAATATATTTTGCTGCTGCTGCTGCAGAACGGCAGCAATACTTGCCAACGAGCGCATTTAAGGTAATGGTAGCAGCAAGAACAACAATGCAAAGCAGCAAACAACAGCTGTATATGCAACAGCAACAACAGCAACAACAACAACACAGCACAAAACGTTTCCAACTTGCTTATTAACTGGTCAACAGAGAGTGTCATCAACAATACCACAGGCGTACTGACGTTGTTGTCGAATATTGTTGTTGTTGTTCATTGTTTACTTGTTGTTATTGTTGTTGCTGTTAAAAGCTGTTGCAATCAAAGAGATATGCACATGAATTTGCAATATGCAGACAGAAGTGCAGATGAACCGACGAACTAAGCAACGGACGGACGGACGGACGGACAAAAGGGCACTCATTTATGTAGCAGGCAGCAAATTTGTTGTTAGGCACGCACACACACGCACACACAGACAGACTGAGTTGAGTTAGCAGCATGTAAAAACGTTGCAATTGCTGCAACATGCACGCACTTAAGTTGCAAGCTCAGCTTAAGTTTTTGAGTAGCCAGCCGCTGCCGCTCGCTTTTGAAGGGGTTCAGGCGCAGGTGCGCAGCTTTGTAGGAGCATTTCAAGGATATGCTGTAGGCATGCAAAAATTTAGAAGCCTTTCAAAAATATTTTGAGCAGTGCATGACTTTTATTTTTTTATAGTTAAAATATATTCAAATAAAATACGAGAAAATTTAGAGTAGCTAATTTTTATTTCTTATATTTCGATAAATTGGCCACTTACTTTACTCTACTTTAAGGATATAAAGACTGAATTTCTAGAATTGTTACTGTTGTAACCCTTTATCATTATACATTCCACGATTATTTTGGTTTAATTTTCATTAATTAACTTGTGTTTTCCATACTGGAACTCGTCCCTAATATCTTGTATCTTCTATTGGAACTTATACTCAAATATTCCATAAGAAAAATAACTTGTTTGTACAACTGTGGAATACCTCAAGAATGCAACCTTGTAAGAAAGGATAAATGACACTTGAAAGAAATCACTAAGGAACGAGGCACCTTTTACAGCTTTTTATGACTCCATTCAATCAAGTAACTCTAATGCCGGTATCACACTGCTTACGATTTTTGCCGGCGACACATTGCTTCCGACTGTCGTCGACAAACAGTCGGCGACTACAGTCGTAGCACTATCACACTGCCGACGACAGTTAGCAAGAGTCGGAAGCGTGTCGCCAACAAGAATCGGAAGCAGTGTGATACCGGCATAAGAACACAGTTACTCCTATTTCCTAAAGCTTTTGCTGAGATATTGTATTGCTCTAAGCGCCGCTTTAAACTGCCCCACAGCGACGTCCCTGCATATCTGACTGCTTTTTAGCATATTACACGGCCAAGCAGCACTGGAGAAGGCAATGACAGGCGTCTGCATGCATATGCAAAAGCAGCACACTGAACAACAACAACAACAGCAGCAGCAGAGGGAGCAGCTCCTCCTGGCGCATTTTTAAGCCATAATCAAGGTAACACAATGAGTGCAACCTGACACAGCTGCATGTGCCACACACAAACACACACACACACAGAAATTGGCAAAACAATGTAGCATTGTTTGTTGCATAGCTGACAATCTGTGTGTGTGTGTGTGTTCGTGCGTGCCACACATTGTCTGCTGACTAAAATGGCCGCACACATTCCTGCCAAGTTTCAATGCCGTGCCTTATGCTACGAGCAGCGTCGCCTTGGGGCTCAGAGATTGCTCCAACAGCTTCTGCTGCTGCTCTGTTGCTGCTGCTGCACACTAAAGTCGCCAACTTTTGACTTTTGTACAAAAAGAAAACGCAGTAAAAACTTAAACTGCGAAGCTTCTATATTTGCCAGATACTTTTGGGGTTTTTGTCACACAATTACTTTGGTAAAGTTGCTGCGCATGCGTTTGCGGGCACATTTTGGGCGCACAATTGTTGCAGCAAAGCGGCATGTTGCTGTTGCTGCTGCTTTTAGATTGCTCAAATTTATGAGGTTTCTTGGAGTGTCTGCTCTGCATCGCCTTATTTGTTTGAAAAGTGCAGCACTTCTTGCAAAGGAAGCCGTGCATTGATGGCGAGCAGGGGAAACAGAGGGTAGCAGCAATGAATACAATGAAAACATTTGCGAAATAATTTTTGCGACTGCAATTGCAAAAATGTAGAAACAATGGAAAGTCAGCAATAGCTCTGCGAGTATCGAAGAACAGGCGAAAGTAGCAGCGAAGCATTGTTACACCTTTTTTCAAGTGAATTATGGCAGGAATTTTAGTTGGCTGCCTTTTTGGGCGCACATGCCTTGAAGCAAATTCAGAGAAAGTAACAGCAAAAAAATCTATGGTAAATTATTAAAAAAAGTAAAGCTAAATCATCGATGCAGATATATTTAAGTGTATATATTAAGTGTGAAGAATAAGCGAAATAATATTTTAAACAAAATGGCGACTTTAAAAAAATATCGATTCTTTTTCCTTTATACTTTGCCATTTTTCTGTGGTATCATCCAATTTGAGAGTCCTAGTCTAGCTGCGTCCTTGCAGGCTCATGGAAAAAGATGGCGAATCACCAGCAATTGGCAGCGCAACCTCACACTTTTATTTAGCGTGCTTGCGATTGTCGCTTGCACCTGCCGCAAACAAGAACTAAACAACAACAACAAACACTCGCATGCATGCAATTTTTGCATTATGCATAACTAAATACACTCTTAGCTGCCTTGCTTTTGGCACTTGCCAATTGCATTCATGCGTGAGCTGTGTTTGCTGAGTGTGTGTGTGTGCACCCACGCACACGCACTAGTGCCGCACCCAAGCTAATGCACTTCCTGCTCGTCGGCTCAAATGCACTCACACAGATACTACACACTTATGCAAACATAACTACAAAGTAAAAGGCATACACACATACACGCACACAAATAAAAGCTTGCAGCAGCCGCATTTGTTTATTTACTGTGCACAGCGTTGCATTTACCTGTACGCACTTGCAGCAATTTGTGTGTTTATTTGCTTTCTGGCCGAAGCACAGAAATATGAGCAAGAAATAAAAGCGTAAAGTCGGACTAGTGTTAGTGTGAGTGTGTGTGTGTATTATCAGCAAAGCGTCTAGTTGCTTGCCTCAGCTTTGAGTGCACTTCCTGCTGTATGCGCAACACACACACACACAAAAGCTTTGCGCATATTTTACACTTTTTATTGAGCAACACATCTTTTTTCCACAAATTGAGCAAATATTTGAAGTGCAGGAAAAGTCGGTGCGCAGGAAATACTCAGCAATTCTAGCAGGATGTTTGCTTAATGAAATCTGCGCATTGTTGTTGTTTGAAGAATTCAACACAGGAAAAATGTAAAATACTTGAAAACTTTTTGTAATGTGTTTCCTTTATGTTAGAAAATATTTGGAAATAGATATGCCTTAAACGAAAAACTTTAACAAATATTCAAAGAAGTTTCCAAGCAATAAGCTTTCACTTTGATTCATTGCTAAATCAAAAATTATGGATATTACAAAATCTTGTATTTCTGTTCGCAGCCAACATCTTACCATATGACAAAGCTGAGGCAGAATTCAAAAGAATTTTTCAACATATGAATTCGTTCTTTAACTTTTTACTATTAATTAAAAATCGCTTTTACATTTTCCTAGATTTCTGACCCAATGGGATATTTCAATTTCTCTCAGAAAACATTTCGCCATATAAACACATCAAACTCTTATAACACACTTTTATATCAATAAAATTTTCAGCCGAAAAACCGAGAAACAGCAGGATATGAACTCGTCTCTTGGCTACTTGATATTAACTCAAATCGCTTAAAAGTATGACAGTGCAAATAATAGAAAAATCCATTTTGTCAATTACATACATATATACTAGTATATCAACAACAAAAAAATTGTGCTCTTACTTTCTCTGACCTCTGAACTCATAACAAAACTTCAAATTCTCTCGTATTGCATTTTCTCATATAAACAACTCAAAGCACTTTAAATATGCTTTCTTATCAATGCATTTTTCGGCACTCACATTTTATAATCAATTTATAGCAACATTACATGCCCGCCTCAGCGATAACCCATCAAAGCTTCAAATAAATTAAAATTCAACAAAAATAAATTACATTGCCAGCGCCATAAAAACTGCTGTCAGCTATAAATCTCTTAAAATTTTATAACAAACTCAAAAATATTAAACAAATGATCAAATTATGAAGCGCACAAAAGGCAATTGAAAAAAACAACTTCCAAAGTTCAAAAATGCATTCATCATCATATGAAAAAAGAAACGCTTTTTAATGGGCAACATTTAAATTAACATTAGAATGAAAATGTGAACCTTTGATGGCCTCACTTCGCTGTCAAGTGAATGCAGAGTGAAATATTTCAAATATTATTAAAATCGCATAAAAGTGATAATAATAATATGATAAATTGCGCTCACATTTTGTCACATAAATTATGGCGACTCATTGTCTGTGAAATGTGTCGAGAAGCTTATTAAAGAAAGCTTTTGAAAAAATTGTTATTAATCAAATTGTTGTAGCCATAAAAGCAGGTTAGAAAGTATTTGTTTGAACTGTGCATGACGCCAGAAGGCAAAACAAGAAAAGACAACAACAATTTTTAATTCCTAAAGAAGACAAAGTAAGCGCTTTGCTATGAGATTCATGCAAAACTGTAAGCAATCAATTTTAGTAAAAAAGCTTTACTGACTTTCGTTCCAAACTTTTAGCAAATCAAGGCAAACGATCACCGACACTTCTACACTTTCTCCTCACCCATTTACTTAGGATCTTTACTAAACCAACAAGTTCTTTGCATGTATTGAGGGCATCCCCTGAGCGTCGGTTTATGTGGTAAAAAAATCTTTATTATATATTTTTTTTAAGTTTTTTGAGTTGATTGCGATCAAGCTATTTCTTTATCTTGCTAATCCATTTCTTATTAAATTCAAAGTACTCGACAAGTGATAAAAAGCAGTTCTTGTTATTTCAAGTTCTTCATTTAATAATGACAGTTAAATTTCTAAGAAAGAATCTACGAGGCACCGAATGCATAGCCTATCAAAATTAGGTCCTTATTATCAACGCTTTAATATGACTTGCCTCAGTTCCATTTTGCTTGAAAATGCCTGCAAAAAATATGGCTAAATAAATGTCTGCCATCGCAAGTGGGATTATCATTTTATTGCATTTCAAAACAATATCCCTCAATATCCTGGCATATCCTCGCATAACCCCATCATCAATATGCCAACAAATGCCGCTGGCTGTATACCAATACGTTTTTATTGCTATTATTATTGTGTTGTGTGTGCTACACACACAAACCCACACACACACACACACACACACACACAGACAAACAACATTATTGAAATCAAGAAATCAAATAAATTATGCAAATAACCATTGCCATTGGCCGCCCCGGACAATTAGCAGTGCACAAACAAAACCGCAAGCTGTAATTCTGATCCTAATCCAGTGACCAGCTCCCTTCATCTCCCTGTTCCGCCGTGCCTCAAGAAGCATAGCGAAGGACCAGCATAAAAGTACTGTTTCAGCCTGTTCGAACACAAAACAATGGCAACTCACATGCCCCGCAGGCTTGTGGCACCACACCCCATCCCATCCCACCACACCCCGCCCAACAGCCGGCGTATTATTTTGCTTTTCGGAATTTCCATTTTGCTGCTGATTGTCTGCTGAATTGCTATTGTCTGCACTCAAGAAAAACACATTGTCAATGTCGGCCGCCGGCGTATTTATGCTTTGGCACGTTCGCCGTCCATCTTGGCGCTTGGCGGTGACTTGGCCGGGTGGCGCTTCGCGTTGCTAATGAGACAAACCGCCCGAAGGTGTTGAATTGAATTCGGTTGCCAGGGCAGACAAAATACAGAACGAACGTTCAGCAAGTGCAGAATGAAGGAAGTGCCTCTCCTCTCTGCCCGCTCCACCTTCTCATATTGGCTTAAATAGGATATATGATATGTTGCCGCTGACTTTGTGACTTCTGCCACGTCGACGCTGAAGCCGACACCGACACCAGACGCCAGACAGTCTGCTTAATTCTGTTGATTGCTTGTAATTAAGTTAAAGTCAAATATTTTATATGTCGGCGCATGACAAGCGAATAGCGAGGAACGACTGAAGGAAAGCTGCAGCATCTTACTGCAACACTTAAGGAAGTCCCTGCGTCGTATTTGCTGTCTGCGTATCATGAAATCGATCCGAGTATGACGCTCGCTCCGACGCATGACGTGAACAAATGTTCAACGAAATTGATATGTGTCTTGGCTGCTGGAACGAGTCAGCTCCCTCGTGTCGAGTCAGTCTTGATGCTGTCTGCCCTTAAAAGGATTTCTGTTGGCTTTTCAGCGTCGTGCCTGATTTGACCCCTGCTCAAAGAATACTTTTATAACTTCCGCATATATTTTCATGCTCTTGCAAGAACCGTTTGGGTAGTTCGAATTTGCGAACAGTTAAAATTTGTTAATATTTTTATTCCATTCCTATAAAAAGTGATCAAAAAATTAAAATTTTAAATTTTATTAAAATTTTCACTTTTTATCAAAAATGTCTGCCTCAGTACACGCCAAGCAATTATGAACTAAAGCTTATGAGCATGGCAAAAGCCTGCGTTTATACGAAATACGGATTTCGAAAACTTTTTTTTGAGGCAAAGTACGAACAACAGTATTTATTTGAAAAAAATTAAAAAAAGGAAAAAAAGAGTTCGCTGGCATATCAAAACCGAAAGTTCTAATTTAATACCTTTCAGTTTGTATAATGTAAAAAAATTTTCAGATTCGAATTTCGGGAAAAATTCAAATTTGTTAGCGATCTAATTTTTGGGCCTCTACTGTATTTTCTTTTACTATACAAAGCTAGTTAAATAAAGTTGCTATTTCAACTCGAAATGTGTGCAAAATAATTTGTTATGTTCGATGGCAATTCCGAGCTTTCTATAAAGTCGTTCCTTTAAATATTTTCCATCACGACTTTTAAGCATTTATGCATATCAAGCTGCCGTTATTTTTCGTAAAAATTTACAATATCGGCTTCTAAGCTAGACACAAAAAATTTTTATTCCATAGAATTTCACTTTGTGCCTTTCATTTCCATCGAAAAGTAACAAAATCTGACAGTTTTTATTCGGAATTATCAGCAAATCAAATTTGCCTGCTCTACACTCAAGCAAAAAAAGTCCATCAAAGTGGCGCAAAAAAATTACAATCGGCATTCAGTGAGTGTCAAAAAATTACCTTTCTGTAAAGAGTTACCAAATTGTTAAATTTTTTAGGGACTTTCAATGTTGCTTACCTGTAAAGAGAGAGAGAAAAAAGTGAAAATTAGTATTTTTGCGAAACGATTTGGAACAATAAAACTTTGGTGCTTTAAAATATTTTATTTGGAAAAAAAGAATAAGTGTTGAAATACAAGCGCTATTCACCATCTTGTGTATTTAAGATTGCAAAATTATGCAATAGTAAACATTTGCCAACAATTGTGAGCAAAAATAATACTCTACAATTTGCTAAAAATATGTTCTACTATTTTGCAAATACATACTACGTTGCAAGAACTTTTGCACAAGATTGTGAATAGGGCTACTGTATTTTAAGCAGAGCGTAAAAAAGTGCGCTTGCAAAGTTGACAGGAGCTAAAATCATTGAAAACGATTTCCGTTTACTCATCACGCTGCCAAGCCGCTCCGCGCCGCGCCGATGGCTCAGCTAAACGTGAATAACATTTTTGACATTTTTTCGTGAGATATGCATCGGTAATATTTTAAGCTGGCAATGTCAAATGGAATAGAAGCTAAAGCGCAGTCAAAATAGCAGTAGCAGCCGTGGCCGTGGCTCCTGGCAGCGCAGATCATTATCGCTTATGCACAAAAAAGAATGAAAGAGCGAGTGAATGACAGAATGACGTAGTGAATGCAGTGTGCCAGCCAAAGCGAAATCCACACAGATGTCCTTTATTGAATATCGATTTATTTGCGCGATATGCACACACACACACACACACACACACACTTACACATGCATAACAGCATAATAAGGGATTGCTTCCCTTTTGCTTTTAGATGGTTGTCAAATAATGAGCAGCGGCGTAGGCGCGCACACACACACAAACATGCAACATGCGGCAGCACTAAGCATAAATTCCGCATTCATTTTTCTGTTCGCTTTTAGTTCTTTATTTGTAAATTTTCATAAAAATTTTTTCAATTACCAAAAATTAATTTCAAATAAGTTCGAGCTGACCGTGGCACATGCCTTTGAGTGCATGGAGCAGGGTTGCATTTATTTGTGCCATGCCATGTTTTGCTGCCACATCCTTTGCAGCGCATATTATAAGGCAAGAGAAACAAGAAGAAGCATATGAGCGTCAGAGCAAGAAGTTAAAAGTGTGCCCTTAGGGCTGGTTATAGCGTACCAGGCGCATTGCAATATACCACTGCAAGCGCATAAAACAAAAAACACAGTCGCTGTCAGACAGACAGACAGGCAGACATAATGAAACCCCTCAGAAAGCGAACCAGAAAAAAGAGAAAGAGCTGGGAAAAAGAGCGATCTTTAATGCAGATAATGTCTGGCGAGAAGCGCGCGAGACGCAGCGATGATTGATTTCATGCCAAAGTGATTTCAATCAAGCTCGTCTGCGCGTTGCTCGGTGGGAGAGGGGGGCCTTAAATGGCCATGCCTGTTGGGTAGCGGCGGTGCTTGAAGAGGGTAGCAAAACGAATTTTAGTTTTTGGCAAAGCAAGAATTATGACACTTTGATAAAGAGATAAAGAGAAGCCGGCGCGCCGAGAAAGAAACCAGAGATTGTGCAACATTGCCACGGACGCCGGGGGTTGCAATGTGTGGGGTCACTCACACTGCTGGCATTGCAGTTGCCAGTATTGTTGTTGCCTGGCAAATGTTTTTAATTGCTTTTGCAATTTAAAGCTTGCAAAATATAGTAAAATTAAAGCAAGCGAGTGAGAGGGTCATTGGTGGCGATTGCTGAACAGTGGCATAAAATGTGAAAAAATGCAACAAAAAATGCGCTCAGCGAAATTCAAAATGTTTACCATAAAAACCAAGCAATTTTTCTAAATTTTCCAATCTTTGCTAAAGTCAAATTAAAAAAGTGTATTTCAGTTACGCATGCGAATTTACATAATTCTTGCCATTAAAATCGTTGGCGGCGGTTATTGTGAAAAACAAAAGGCAGCAAGCGGCTAGTGTGGAAAAAATTAATTGCCACTGTTGGCAAGTTTGCGAAATCATAAAAATGCGCACAAGATTTTTAATAGCAGAAAGAAACCACTAACACAAAGAAAAGCAAAGCATCAAACTAAAATATCTTAACTTTGACTCTGTTTCTCAAAGTTTCTAACAATTTCACACAGCCAATTTTCTCAGCTGTATAATTATTTCGAAATTTGCATTTTTATGTTAGAAAATCAAAATTGGAATTAGTAACAAATTTTTCAAGCTAGTTCAAGCTTTTATATTCTTTTGAAGAAACAAAAGAATGAGTGAAAAGATTTGCTTAGCAGTTTTTGTGAAATTGTTTACTTTGGTTTTTAACAATGGCCTTGTTTACTTTTTCGTTGATTCAAAGAATTTAAATGAACAAACTGAAAATAAAAATATTTTCTGCTTTCGTGCATTTTTTATGTAAAAGAAAGAAATCTCTACAGTTTGCATATAATTTTTTTGAAAGTTCTATATAAGTCCAGATTCTTTGGTAAATTTAAGCAAAGACTTCCTCATTAAGAATAAAAATCAATTAAATTCATTACCTTCATTCAAAGTGATTTTCGATTGGATTATTTTTTATTCAATGTATTAAAAATTTCAATATTTTGAAGTAAAAGTTTCATTATAGTTATTCTATATCTACAATTTGCTACCTAAGGTTCAAATAGCAATTCCACTTGTGGAAAATAGCGTCTGCTACACGCCTGCGGGCCATGTCGCACTGTGAATGCCCCATAATGCTGGCATTTATTGCACAATTAAAGACATCAATTGTCTCTCAGTTCGTAGCAGCGATTCCCTACTGAACATGCCGCCAGCTCTTGAAACGGTCATCGAACTCGAAGCTTTGTGATGCCGGCATCTCAAGACATCACCATCAAAACAATAACATATCAATTCTCATATCAATATCAGTGCGCGCGCCACAAGATGACTTGACAACAACAGAAACAACAAATGCGAGTATTTGCTGTCAATTTTTTTATACGAAATCTGCTCGAAAATTCTGTAATTTTGTTTCCCTTTTGATTGTGTTATGGAGCGTGTTCTGCTTGTGTGTGTGTGTGCTCGTATAACAAAAACGCTGACAATTCGTAGAAATTGCTCAGAAAAAATGAAGAGCCAGAGAAGCAAAAGAAAAGCAGACAACGAAGCATAAGATTCAAGTGTTATTAAATTCATAAAATACACACACACAAAAGCATGTAAAAGCTAAAAATTAAGGCTATTAGTGCCCGCTTTTGGCTGCGACTTCGTCTTTTCCTAAATGACTTTTATGCGCTAGAAGCCACAAAATCAGCTGTATGTGAGAGTGTGTGTATGCGGCGAGGAGTGTAAGGCCAAATAATAGCGCAGCGCTACATGCCACACGCTCAATTTAATCAATGCTGCGTCCTCCTAATGCTAATGGCAATGGCTGCAGTGGACGACGTGGCCGGCGTGGCGGATACGCCATACACTTGCGCACAAATTGGCAAATTGGCAGCGCACTCGGAATGAGTTTGCATTTTTATGGCGGCGGTATAATTTTTTGGCAATAGCAGCTGGAGTCACAAGTGGCGTGGCTATTTTTATGGCAAGTACTTGCAACTAAAGACGCACATCAGCCGCACCTAAATGGCCAGCTTAGAGGCGAGACATATTAATAAATGTGGGCCAATGTGGGCGGCAGTAAATTTATAAATGTGGCGGAAAATCAAAGGAAAGTTCGTCAGCAGTCCTTTTTTTTAAATCAATATTGATATTTCGGTGATCACACGGCACAACCGTCTAAGTCTGTTTTTCAATTTTTTAGAAGAATAATTCAAAGTTTAAAATTCTCACTGAAAATCACCTTAAGCTATTATGTTTATGATGGATAATTGTCGTCCTAAAAAGGATACAAACAAAACTGAAAGCAAATAGATTTATACACGCTAAACACGAGGGCACTAAAAATTCAATTTTATCCTAACTCGAGTTAGACCATTATGATTTGTGGCCACTGATTCATGCATTTTCATATGTCAGTGAGGTCTTAAAAGTAATAAGGCAATGCTGATTGTTCAAGATTTGTTCAAACTTTCTTCAGAGTTAATTTCAAAAATCGCTTGTATTATATAAAACAAGTGGGGCCACCTGTCGTGTGTGCCTGTATACACGACAGCTAGTAAAACAATTAGCAACAATAAAAGGCAAAGCAAAGTAAACAAGTAAGGAAGCAATCAGTCGGGTTTCACCGACAGAGTAATACCCTACACCATGTTCCCAAGTGGGGTGATAATTCACTGAAATTGTGGGCGTATTTGATTTACAACCTACATAGTGGGCGGACCACGCCCATTTTTGGCTGACTACAAGATATACCTAATAGGACTATACATGCCAAATATTGATGCTCTGACAGGTGTACACCAGATGTTATCGGCATATTTATTTTACTGCCCCCATGGTGGGCGGACCACGCCCATTTCTGGAGAATTAAAAGATATTCCTATCAGGAACGAAGTAACCAAATCTGGACTCTCTGGTGTATATATTATGGAAGTTAAGAGGATTTTTTGTTTATCGCCTATATAGTGGGCGGACCACGCCCATTTTCTTGTATGGCATCTAAGACCTATATATCAACTTGGAAACCGAATTTCATTCATTTATATTCGTAACTAGTCAATTGGGAGCCATTTTACCGAAAAAATTTTTCCGGCTATATAGTGGGCGGACCACGCCCATTTTTTCCTGAGATATAGAAGACATACCTCTTAACTTGAATACCAAGTATTATTCTTTTCCATGAGTAATTACACAAATTATAGCCATTTTACCGAAAAAAATCCGAGGTAGTGGGACTTATAGGTCCATTGGGGGCGTATCCTTCGACCGATTTGAATAATTTTAACACTTTACCTAACCCGAGGTTCACTGTAACTGTGTACCAAATTTGGTCCAAATCGGACAACTCCTTCTTTCTTTTTTTTGCATACACGCAGACAGACAGACAGACGGACGGACAGACGGACAGACGGACAGACGGACAACCGGAAATGAAAAGAGAAAGTGTTTCTGATCATTTCTATATACTTATGTCTATACCTAGGAAGGCTCCTTTAATGCGTTACAATTTTGGCACAAAGTTATTATACCCTATTACCATAGGTGTAGGGTATAAAAACAAGTAAGGAAGTATCAGTCGGGTTTCACCGACAGAGTAATACCCTACACCATGTTCCCAAGTGGGGTGATAATTCACTGAAATTGTGGGTGCATTTGATTTACAACATACATAGTGGGCGGACCACGCCCATTTTTGGCAGACTACAAGATATACCTAATAGGACTATACATGCCAAATATTGATGCTCTGGCGAGTGTACAGTACAACAGATGTTATCGGCATATTTATTTTACTGCCCCCATGGTGGGCGGACCACGCCCATTTCTGGAGAATTAAAAGATATTCCTACCAGGAACGAAGTAACCAAATCTGGACTCTCTGGTGTATATATTATGGAAGTTAAGAAGATTTTTTGTTTATCGCCTATATAGTGGGCGGACCACGCCCATTTTCTTGTATGGCATCTAAGACCTATATATCAACTTGGGAACCGAATTTCATTCATTTATATTCGTAACTAGTCAATTGGTAACCATTTTACCGAAAAAATTTTGCCGGCTATATAGTGGGCGGATCACGCCCATTTTTTCCTGAGATATAGAAGACCTACCTCTTAACTTGAATACCAAGTATTAATCTTTTCCATGAGTAATTACACAAATTATAGCCATTTTACCGAAAAAAACCCGAGGTAGTGGGACTTACAGGCCCATTGTGGGCGTGTCCTTTAACCGATTTGACTAATTTTAACACTTTACCTAACCCGAGGTTCACTGTAACTGTGTACCAAATTTGGTCCAAATCGGACAACTCCTTTTTTCTTTTTTTTGCATACACGCAGACGGACAGACGGACAGACGGACAGACAGACGGACAGACGGACAGACGGACAACCGGAAATGAAAAGAGAAAGTGTTTCTGATCATTTCTATATACTTATGTCTATACCTAGGAAGGCTCCTTTAATGCGTTACAATTTTGGCACAAAGTTATTATACCCTATTACCATAGGTGTAGGGTATAATAAAAAATAAAAAAAAATTTTGAAACCTGTGGGATTCGAACCCATGACCTGCCGAGTGCAAGCGCGCGGCTCTACCCACTGGGCTACACAGGGCACTGATTGCGTTCGTCTAAAGTCGTAGAAGAAAGAAAGTGGACAGGCTGCAGCAGGCTGCAGGCTGCAGACACTTTTTAGTCACTCTGCGTTTTATATATAAGATAAGACGCTCCTATTTGAAATTAAAGCCTTAACCTTGTGAAACGCTTTCTTTTCGAGCTTGCTACGTATAAATGTTTAAACTGTTGAAGTTATGCATCTAATGTAGACCACTTCAGTTGTGACGTATCGCCTTAGCACACATCTTTGTTCTGTATTAAAATCTGGCATGAATTCGAGAAAATCTACTCTGAGCAATTTATGCAAAAATGTCAGCAAAATAACCAATAACAATTTCAAATAAAAATTTTAGTATGTGATTTTAGCACTTCATTCTTACTTGTAGAGTAACACAAAGCATTGTCTAGCACAATTGAGAGCTTCCAAGTATTTATTAGCAACTTTTCTATGGCATGCCATTAGTGAGGGGCACTTGCTTGATTACTCACATCAAACAGCAGCCTTTACAACAATTTCACTTTAATGCCAACTCGATAATGCCACATATAAAGCTGCAGAAGCTGTGGCAAGAACAACAATATTGCCTGCTGTGATGAACTGCCTGACAAGCGCGCTGACAGAGTCACTAGTTGGATGGCCGGCTGAGTGGCTGACTGGCTAGTCGGCTGATGTGGCAAGCAGTGTTGCATTTAGTGGCATATTACGCATCATTAACTATAATTATGTACCAGCAGGCGTGAAGCGCGCACTCCACTGAAGAGTGACAGAGCAGGCAATAGTTTTCGTACAGACTGCGGCGGCAGCTTCACAGCAACATCACAACAATGCCACATAATTTAGGCACATTTATTAAACGTTAAAAGTAAATGTCATTAGCCGGACACATGGCAATCCTGCAGCAGCCCAAGCAGCAAGACATGTCTATGTGACCAGAGAACGACCGACCAACAGACAAACACACGAGAGTGCGCACTGACAGTTGATGAGCTGTCATAACATGGGATTAAGAACTTAAGTGATGCCACTGCTGCCACTGCCACTCACTCACTCGAGCGAGCAAGCGAGCGACTACGGCTACAACTAGCTGGAAAGCGGCTGTCATTGTGTGCGCTTCGATATTTTGGCGCAACGGCGGAAACAGCGCAAACAGTGCTGCCAACTCATTACAGTTGAGAAATTGTTTGTTGTTATTATTAATTAAATAAATACATACATACTTGCACATGTGCAGAAGATAGTGAGCAAAATGTGTGACGTAAGTGTTGGAAAAACTATTAGCAAAAGAAAAACTTTCGGCAATAATTAAGTTCCGTTTGAAAAAAGTCATAAAGAAAATACATTCAACTTAAAAGCAACAAATTCGACACACTTAATCAAACATTTAAACAAGTAAGGAAGTATCAGTCGGGTTTCACCGACAGAGTAATACCCTACACCATGTTCCCAAGTGGGGTGATAATTGAAATTGTGGGTGCATTTGATTTACAACCTACATAGTGGGCGGACCACGCCCATTTTTGGCAGACTACAAGATATACCTAATAGGACTATACATGCCAAATATTGATGCTCTGGCGAGTGTACAACAGATGTTATCGGCATATTTATTTTACTGCCCCCATGGTGGGCGGACCACGCCCATTTCTGGAGAATTAAAAGATATTCCTACCAGGAACGAAGTAACCAAATCTGGACTCTCTGGTGTATATATTATGGAAGTTAAGAAGATTTTTTGTTTATCGCCTATATAGTGGGCGGACCACGCCCATTTTCTTGTATGGCATCTAAGACCTATATATCAACTTGGGAACCGAATTTCATTCATTTATATTCGTAACTAGTCAATTGGTAACCATTTTACCGAAAAAATTTTGCCGGCTATATAGTGGGCGGATCACGCCCATTTTTTCCTGAGATATAGAAGACCTACCTCTTAACTTGAATACCAAGTATTAATCTTTTCCATGAGTAATTACACAAATTATAGCCATTTTACCGAAAAAAACCCGAGGTAGTGGGACTTACAGGCCCATTGTGGGCGTGTCCTTCAACCGATTTGACTAATTTTAACACTTTACCTAACCCGAGGTTCACTGTAACTGTGTAACAAATTTGGTCCAAATCGGACAACTCCTTCTTTCTTTTTTTTGCATACACGCAGACGGACAGACGGACAGACGGACAACCGGAAATCAAAAGAGAAAGTGTTTCTGATCATTTCTATATACTTATGTCTATACCTAGGACCGCTCCTTTAATGCGTTACAATTTTCGCACAAAGTTATTATACCCTATTACCATAGGTGTAGGGTATAAAGAGCAGAAATAAAGACAAACAAAACAAGTAAGGAAGCAATCAGTCGGGTTTCAGCGACAGAGTAATACCCTACACCAAATTCCCAAGTGGTGTGATTTCACTGAAATTGTGGGTACATTTGATTTACAACCTACAGAGTTGGCGGACCACGCCCATTTTTGGCAGACTGCAACATATACCTAATAGGACTATACATGCCAAATATTGATGCTCTGACAGGTGTACAACAGATGTTATCGGCATATTTATTTTACTGCCCCCATGGTGGGCGGACCACGCCCATTTCTGGAGAATTAAAAGATATTCCTACCAGGAACGAAGTAACCAATTCTGGACGCTCTGGTGTATATATTATGGAAGTTAAGATGATTTTTCGTTTATCGCCTATATAGTGGGCGGACCACACCCATTTTCTTGTATGGCATCTAAGACCTATACATCAACTTGGGAACCGAATTTCATTCATTTATATTCGTAACTAGTCAATTGGGAGCAATTTTACCGGAAAATTGTTGCCGCCTATACAGTGGGCGGACCACGCCCATTTTTTGGTATTTTGCAGAGGCTCCACACCTAACCATAAATACCAAGTATTATTCTTTTGAATGAGTAATTAGACAATTTAGAGCAATTTAATCGAAAAAAACCCGAGGTAGTGGGACTTACAGGCCCATTGTAGGCGTGTCCTTCGACCGATTTAACTAATTTTAACACTTTACCTAACCCGAGGTTCACTGTAACTGTGTACCAAATTTGGTCCAAATCGGACAACTCCTTCTTTCTTTTTTTTGCATACACGCAGACAGACAGACAGACAAACGGACAGACGGACAGACGGACAACCGGAAATCAATAGAGAAAGTGTTTCTGATCATTTCTATATACTTATGTCTATACCTAGGAAGGCTCCTTTAATGCGTTACAATTTTGGCACAAAGTTATTATACCCTATTACCATAGGTGTAGGGTATAAAAATTTACATATGCACGCATAAAATAAAAAATGAAAGCACACAAAGTGGCATTTTCTATTAAGCAGGCCATAAAAAAGCAGAAAATGTGCCAACTGAAATCTCGCCCCCAATTTGTGGCAGCAACTTATGTTGAGCTGCTGCTGCTGGTTGTTGCTTTAAAAAAATTTTGTTGTTATTTTTTTATAAATTAATGTTGTTGCTTTTGTCATTGCATATGCTAGAGTCATCAATCTTGTGCGCGCTTTCAATAGCCATGGTCACATGAGCTTGTGGCATGTGAAAGCGGAAATGTCTGTGCCACACTTGGCAGTTGTTGTTGCAGTTGTAGTGAGCGTGGGGGCATTTGCAGCTGATTGCACATGCTAATTGTTGCACTAATTAATAGCATTTGAGTGCGCGGCTTTCCAACGCCCTGCAAGATGTGGCATGCAGCAGGAAAAAAAAGGAGGCGGTCAGGCAGCCCGGCAGAGTGCAGCAATATTTTAAATTGAATTTTTACAGCAACATTTGCGGCGGCTGCAAATGCAAAACAAATAAATTGCCGCTCCGCGCACACGAAGCCAAAACGCCTGCAAACGCCTTTTTTTTCATTCATTCATTCACTCATTCCATTTGTACGAATGCGCTCAGCCTCAGCGGAAATTTTATTTCATTTCATTTTGTTGCAATTGCTGTAGCCCTCGTTGTTGTTGTTGTTGTTTTTGTGCTCTGGCAGTTGTGGCTTTTCAGTTAAACCGCAACGACTCAAGGGGGGAAACAGCTTAATCGATTTGAGCTCATGTACAATTTGTATTTCATGTGTGCATGCGAGCTACTCTTGCCGACTACTTGCAGCAATTTGTTGCTGTTGTTGCAACAACAACAACACGCACTCATAACACATTACAAAAAACCAAAATAAAGCAAAGCAACCAAGTAAGACAAACAACAAGGAGACAGTGGGTCGGCGCAACTGAGCAGCCAGCAACAAAATATCAGCAACAAATTATTGCAGATAAATTGTGGCAAACAAAAATATTAATTACTGCAGATACGCTGAGAATGTGCAACATTTCGTTGTGTGCGTCGGCATTGCTTATGAAGCTGTTGACGATGAAAGTGTGCGCACTTCGGGGGTGCAGTGGAGGGGTAAAGTGTAGTTACAAGTTGCTAGCTGCCGAGATGTAGGTCTCTATTTTTGGTTGCCGAACGGAAATGAGTGTAGTTCTGCTGGCAAAAGACTGTGAGTTATGTTGCTTAAATTGACTCATCAGGGAGGAGAATTAATTTTTTTGTTTGTGCGAAGTGAACGAAAAATTAAGTGAATTGTGAGTTGGTAATTTAATCGTTGCTACTAAGATTAATGCAGAAGTGAGCAACTAAATAAATTCATTTAAGAGGATATAAGGCTACACTCTTTCTATAATTGTTACCCAAGCAAACTTGAAGCCATTTTATATGCAGAATTGCGCTATGCTTGCATCATCGAGCTGCTTCAGCCAAATGTAAACAATTCCTGTATCGAAATCGAGATACTCTTCATGGCTGCTCTTTGTGGGCAAGAGCAACAACAAAGTCATCGACAAAGTCTTTTGATATATGTACTCATAAATTTTGAACTTTTAAGAAACAACTTCACAAAACAAACCTATTCAGAATGCTATTAAACTTTCTCGCGCTCGGACCATTGTGGTCTATCTCTCTCTACCACAAAAGCCGCACTCATACAAACGCACTGCATTTTAAAGCATAATCAAAAAGATGCATTCCCAAAAATGTGCTGCTCCATTATTTTCCACTGGCCTTCATTTCATGTGCCTGCTTTTTTTTCCAACGAGTACGGTTTTCTTTAGAAAATTTATGGCCATATTTTTGTTGTTCTGTTGCATATAGCTTCTGCTGCTGTCTGTGTGTGTGTATTTGTGTATGAGGTATTATCTAGTTTTCCTTTATGGCTGCTCTACAAAAGAGGAACACAACAACTTCGCCTGTGACTTTGAGTCTGACTCAGCCTCTGACACGCCGTTGTTTGCAATTGAACCTAGCAACAGAGAGGGAGATATACATATACATATATATAATGCATAAGTGTTTTTGTGTGTGTCGTGGCAACACAAACTGCGTTGACCTTGCAACAGAAAAGATACTGAAAACAAACTCGAAATGTGGCATTAAATTATTGGAACAGTATTTGTTTGTTGTCAATGCAGAGGCGCGTAGCGAGGGGCTATAAAGGCAAAGAGGCGGACTTTGCTCTGAAATTAATCTTAGGCTTTATTTTAAAAATTCTTGAAACTAATAGCAACAAATTCCAAAAGATTCACCAACAGTTGTTTATGACCTTTCTGCACACTTTAAGGGGCCCCTCAACCCCCTTCAGTGCCTAAGCAACACACCTCTCTGCATTTTTTATGACTTTAATGAAAGAGCACATACCCAGCTCAACCTTGTGCACGTAGTAGCTATGCGCACGTAGAAAGAAAAATAAATAAAACGAAGAAATGCCAGAAAGATGGTCCTTGAAATGAAAGAGCCTCTAAGATCGGGACGCACAGTGAAACTGCAATAAAAATTTACTTCAACACTTGAACAGTTAAACAAGGAAGCAGCAGACAAAATAAAATTTGGTAGCATTTCCGTCCATGGCCAAGGCAAGTGAACGCTTCCGCGCCTTGCGTGGGTGGTCCTGCCTCGCTGCGCCACACTAACACACACACACACACATACACACGTAAGTGGCAGCTTTGTAGCCATCGCAATAATGCGCGACGGCGAGGCTGTGACAGCACAGAAGAAGAAGAAGAAGAAGCAGCGGTAGATAAAAATAAAAATTTGCTGCTTTTTTGAAGCGCAAAAATTAAGCAAAGAAAAGAGAAACTTAGTAGAAATAATAATAAAATAGCAGCAAAGCAGAAAATTTAAATTGTGCGCAGCAGCAGCTTCTTTTTATGAGCTTTTTTCTGCTTCTTCTTCTTTTTCTTCTTCAGCCACACATAACAAGACTTACCAAAACGGGCACACACACAGCCAAACAAACATAAAGGCAAAACTTAAAAAAATTTATTGCTAAGAAAATGTGGGCAAAATTTTATTTCTAAACTTTTCTTCAAAACGAGCAAAAATTTAATTTGCCAATTCTTTATCACTTTTTTGCTGTCTTTCGCTGCTATTATTCTTCCCCGCTTTTGTGGCATGACGAAAGCGCTTGCCCCGCGCTAAGCCAACATTTTTTCGAAAAACAGCTGCTTTTGCACAAAATGATAAATGAAACAAAAACATGCCAGCATGCTTCCTGAATATATCTTGTTAAGGGAGAGGGACCCTGTGCAGTTGTCTCTCTGCAATGCTGAGCATTATTATAAAAATGCCGTTCTTCCAGGCAGAAGAGACACCCTGCGTACTTGCGCTTGGCCGCGGTAACATGGATTATCTCTGCTCAACAAATAATGTTGCCAATACTGTGCTTGTTGTTGTTGCTGCTGCTTCTGCTACTGCTGCTGCTGCAGTGAATGTGGCCACGCATTTTGTTGAGTTTGTTGTTATTACCTTTGGCCTTGCCGCAAGTAGGCCTCATATGTTTGAACATCCATCCCTCTGTCCAGTGGAACCTCTGTTCGTTCAGCCAGTGTCGTAGTCATTGTTTTTAGATTCAGTCAGTAAAATGGACATAAACTGAAGGGAACGCAGTGTTAAATTGAAAGAGGGCTTATGTAAAGGAATTAGAAAAGTAATGGCAAATATTGGAAATTTGACTTTTTGCATTTTCGACAGTTAGTATAAAAAAAATTATGACATTCTTTGAGTTTTAGCACTTTTTTTAAATTTATATAATCTTTCTTCAGCCAAAAGAAATAACATAGATAATATGTATTCATATTATGAAACATTTTCGAATATAAGGTACAGTCATTATGAACATTTTCTTAGTGACAACTTTTATCAATATTAGCTGAAAATCAATAAATGCATACCTACTCCCTAAGAATAGCTAAAATAACTATTCAAAATTCAAATGCCATTAATCGAGTCATTTTCTAAATAATATTTCAGCATTACCAGAGTGTGCAGTTTTCCATTTTGGCCACAGGCTCTATATTAATTGCAATACAAATTTTCTAAGTTTTTACAGATTTTTGGTAATACCAAAAATTCAAGTTCTGAGTGCTTATTTCTGCCTCTTTTTAAAAAGTCCTCGAATTAAGTTTTCCTTAAGCTGTCTGAACCGAAATGTACCCTGTCCAACAATTGTTTGTCTGGGCTATGACTGCCTCCAATGGACGCTACATTGGTACGTCTTTCCTTTTATTTTGTACATTATTTTGCAGTGCGCTATGCATGAGTGTATGTGTGTGTGTGTGTAGGCGCAGGTAAGAAGGTTAAAAAGGTAAGAGCAGCCCTCGACTGCTACGCATCTTCCGCTGCCTGCCTCAATCTCAGTGCTTGGTGCATTTTTCACTTGATTGTTTTTCGGTACAATTTTCAATATTGCTGTTTGCTTTGTTGTTGTTGTTGTTGTGTTGTTGTTGTTGTCTTCCCTCTATGTCTGCCTTTATGCTTTTTCTTACTTTTGTGTCTTGTTATGTTTTGTTACACTTGAGCGGCATGTAGTATTGAATTATTGTGCCAGGTCGTGGGCAACAACAATGCAGCGCATAAATCCTTGGGCTTGTCAAAAATTTCTCATTTGCGAAACATAAAGAAGCTGCGAATCTTTACTTTACTTGCTGCTGCTGCTCCTCCGGCTTCTGCCGCCAATTGTTTCGTTGTAAGTCACGCTGTGGCCTCCTGTTAATCCTGCCGCAATACACACGCACGTTTTCAGTCAGCTTGTGCGCGCGTGTGTGTGTGTGTGTCCTCATTGTGATTTGTGTGTATCTTAAAGATAACTATTGTCTTGCTTGTTGTTGTTGTCGCTGCTTACGTGGAACACAGGAAGTGCGGCAATTTAAAGAATTCAATTTAAAGACTAAAAGAAGACCTTTAGCATCTTCGACAACTTTCGCATAAATTTCAAAAACTCTGTTGTCAATGCGGAATAACGTTGGGATACTTTTATGTGGAAATACGTAAAAGAGAGAGATATATTCTGAATATATTATATAAGATAAGGATCTAGCATATACAAATTTAAAAAAAATTCTTCCATTATCTTTGCTTACATTAAATTATGATGCACTCACTATCTGACTTTTTAGCTCTTGTTTTTAATGGCAAACAATCTTACGATACATCCAGAACTAACAAAAAAAATTGCTCTTTAGAAACTGCCTCGCATTATCTTCACTCGCATTATCTTCTCTAGCAAAGAATCCTTTGAAATTGATTTATCAATAACATAAGAACATTTCGATAGTCCCAAGTAGAGGTCCGAAGATTGCTTGTGCTCCCTTCCCGCCATATCAAGCAAGAATGTTGTACGAATTTATGTTTAAAAATATTTCATGCATTCCAACGATTAAAGAAGCTTTTCAGTAGTCACTTCATAAAGAAATTGATGGCCACAAAAAGTTATTAAAAGCTGTTGCCTTCTGCTCAACCGTTAACCCGTTGAGCCAAAGCTAAGGCCAAAGATTCCCACAATTAAGACAGACGACAGCGTTAAGCAATTAAAAACGCCGTTCCAAGTTTGAGCGACGAACGGACGACGGTGTGAGAGTGCAGCTGTCCGGGGGCAGCAGCTCCTTCTGTGCATGCCTGCCGCGTTGTTCACACTTGCTCGCCCAATGGAAAAAGCCGTCACGTGTGCTGCTGCTCATTGCCGCTGCTGCTGCGTCACCGGCGACAAATGCAAATGATGACGGAGCGCTAAAAGCCAACAGACACACGCCCAGCAAATGCACACACACACGCGCACAAAAATAACAAAGCGCACTTAATTAAAATAAAATTTTTACACTTAACCGAAAGAAATGATGAAGCGCTACCATGCCACCGCACGCGCCCTCTACCCCGCTGACTGGCAGCCCTTTTGTCGGTTTGTCAGCTTTGTGCCCTTTTGCCTGGTTGCTCTGCCTGCCTGCCTGCGTCTGAGCCTTGCTGCAGGCAGTTTCCCTTGGCCCCCTCCCAGTTGCCACGCCGCTCGCTCACGGCCGCGCTAATGAATTGTCATTTCCATTGGTGGCTGTCAAATATTTGCTTAACTTTTTATTATTTAAACTTTAAAGTGTGCGAAAAGCAAGGAACGTAGCAACAGCGGCTAGCAGAGGGGGCCTACAAAGGAAAGCGCCACAAAGGGTTGACATGTCTGTGAGCAGTGCGCAATAAAAGCTAGTGCGAACGAAAGAGCAAGTGTAACAGTTTATGTGTGCATATGAACGCCATTTTTAAAAGCAAACACACGCACACATGCGCCAGCACAAAGTTGTTGCAAAGGCAGCCGCTCAAGCGATTGCTGGCAAAAAAAGGTAGTTGCGAAAGGGGAGCGAAATACGCTTGCCACCTTTTTGTTGTTGTTGCTGCCGTTGACTGCCGCCAAGGCTTATTGTTTTAACCGCTTTTTTACGTGGCGTCCTTTTAATAAAATTTTATGATTTTTTGAATTTTTTGCTTACAAATCAAGCAATCATCGTCCTCATCATCATCATCATCCTTGCCAGCAACAAAATGTTGCCGCTGTAGTTTGCTGCCAGTCTTTTGCTTTGCTTGTTTTGATTCGACTGCTATGCGTTCGTCGTCGTCGTGTCGTTTATTTCAACGTTTGTATATCTCTACATCTGTCTGTCTGCTAGTATGACTGTTTGTCTGTCTGTCATCGTGAGTCATCATTATGTTGGAGGCTTGAGCAGCACAGGGGAAAAAGGGTTTGTCGCTCTCATGCGCCTTAAATGCCAACTCTTTCCTGCGCATCCTTCCCGCTTCCCCTCTTCAGATTGAGTTGTTTATAGACGCGATTTTGTTGTCTGCACAATTATGATTGGATTCGTTGTATACATTATTGAATGCTCTTTTGTTTGTCTACTCTGTTTATTTGTTGTATTTTTTATGGCCAACATGTGATACCATGGGAAAGTTCCTTCATTTCGTATTCTCAATAAAACGATTTGGGGTTAAACTTAAGAGAATACACACACACATTTGAAATTCATATTGCCATAATATTTGGTCTCAAATTCAAAATGTTAATTAAAAGTTTTGTAAAAATTATGAAGCGAAAAAATTGCTTGCGATCGTAGCAATTCATTATGCAAAATATGAGTGTTTGTTCAAAAATTTCAATGAGTTGTTTGGTTATTGGAATATTTTATTGAACATTTAAACACGCGCACACGACTTGCCTTGTTGGGAAATTTATTCGAGAGTAACAGAAAAATATTTGACAGAACTAGCAAAGCAAGAAATCCGAAAAGCTTATTTCTAATAGTAACACAAAGTAGATATCTGTATAGTGTTGCAGGTTTCTAACACTCCTTCTCAACACATACATATATTAGATAAGCATAAATACTTAGGGATTAAACTAAACAATACAAATTAGTATAAGCCCATTTCCTTTGTGAATTTACAATGCTTAAGTTTCTGCAAATTTTTTGTTAAAATATCAGCTAACATATCATTGGTACATACATAGTTGAGACTTATTTCATTGTTTTTATAAGTATCGCGAATATGGTGATATTTAATATCAATATGTTTGCTCCTTGGGTGGTAAATAGGGTTTTTTACTAAGTGTTGGGCGCTCTGATTATCGCTATTGAGAACCATTGGTGTTGTGTAGTGGAAACCCATTTCATTGAGCAACTTCTTAATATAAACAGCTTCCTTTGCTGCAGTTGAAAGCGCGACATACTCCGCTTCCGTGCTGCTAAGTGATACGATGTTTTGCTTTTTCGATTCCCACGAAAATACACTACCGGCTGCAATGAACACACAGCCTGTATAAGACTTCCTATCGCTGGCGTCTCCGCCCCAATCAGCATCAACAAAACATTCTACGGGCTGCCCGGTCTTGCGGTAATGAATCTTCAAATCAGATGTCCCCTTCAGGTATCTCAGGATATGCTTGGCTCCAGTTTCGTGCTCGCAATGTGGATCGGTGTTTCGTTGTGCGAGTTTGCAAACAGAATGCAAAATATCCGGCCTCGTCGAAATGGCCAAATACATTAACGCACCAACCAATGACTGATACTCAGTTTGGTTCACCTTTCTGCAACCATCCTCTCTACAGCTGACCTGAAACCCTGCGCTTAATGGTGTCGCCACAGGATTGCAGTTTTGCATGCCATACTGGTTCAGAAGGTCCTGGATGTATTTTCGCTGGCAAACAGTAATAGCACCCGTTTCACCTTCCCGCTCTATTTCCATGCCTAGGAAATACTTAAGTTGACCGCCATCCACAAGATCAAATTCATTCGCGATTTGAGCTTTAATCGCCATCAAATCATTTAGTTTAGTGCTACCTATAATGAGATCGTCAACGTATATAGCTATTACGTTAAAATTACCATTTTCATTTTTTGTGTATACACAGGGCTCACTGACGCACGGTGAGAAACCCATTGTTTTCAGGACTGCGTCAAGTGTAGCATTCCACTCGCGCCCACTTTGCTTCAGCCCGTACAGCGCCTTATTCAGCCTCAAAACGCGATGAGGGCACTTTTCATTGATGAAACCTTCCGGCTGCTTCATGAAGACAATATCATGCAGTTCACTGTTCAAATAGGCTGATGACACGTCCATCTGATGCAGGTGCAATTTGTGTTCACACGCCAATGCAAACAGCATGCGAATCGTTGCATATCTCACCACGGGAGAAAACGTTTCGGTAAAATTGACACCAAAGCGTTGACTGCACCCTTTTGCCACCAGTCGAGACTTGAAGCGTTGAATACTGCCATCTGCATTTTGCTTTATATTGAAGACCCACTTGCAATTAATAGCTTTCTCTCTGGCTGGTAAATCTACTAGTGACCACGTACTATTCGCGACTAACGCATCGTACTCCTTCTGCATCGAGTCTTTCCACTGTATCGCGTACTCACTATTTAAAGCCTCTTCTACGCACTGCGGTATTTTAATATCGCCTTTCTCGATCAGATTTAAAATATTTCGTTCTTTGCGAGGGCGCCCAGGATACCCGGTTCTAACCAGTCTGGGCCGACCTGGACCAAACCGTATAGGCTCTGCACTGTGGACGACCTCGCCGTCACTTACTTCAGCTGCGGGAGAACCGACGTTATTATCGCAACTCACAGGCACAATTTCTTCAGCGTCAAACGTAAATATATCATGCTGCTCTTCTTTTGGACTAACATACACATTTTCCATGAAGACCACATCTCTGCTCGTAGTAATCTTTCCAGTCTCTGCATTCAACAAACGATATGCCTTGGAGGTGTCGGAGTACCCCACCATGATGAGCTCTGTTCCTTTTGCTTGGAACTTCTTTGAGTGTGTCTTATCAATTGCAATTGCCAACGAACCAAACACCTTCAAATGTGCAACTGTTGGAATTTTTCCTGTCCATTCTTCGTACGGCGTTTTATTTACGAGTGTTTTTGTTGCAGCTCTGTTGCGTAAATACGCTGCGGTTGAAACTGCCTCCGCCCAAAAAGACTCGTCTAATCCACTTTGGACTAGCATACTTCGCGCCATTTCAACCAACGTACGGTTGGCGCGCTCCGCCACACCATTTTGTTGTGGTGTGTATGGGACAGTTAATTGACGCTTTATACCATTCTCGTTTAAAAAACTATCAAATTCTTTGTTTATATACTCGCCGCCATTGTCGCTTCGCAGAAATTTAATTTTGCGACCTGTTTGATTTTCCGCCATCAGTTTAAATGACTTAAACACGTTCAAAACTTCGCTCTTATTTTTCAAAAAATAAACGAATATATATCGCGACTTGTCGTCTATAAATGTCAGAAAATATCGCGACCCACCAATTGAATTTTTGTTTATCGGTCCACATACATCAGTGTGCACTACATCCAAAACACTTTTTGCACGATTCTCAGAATTATGTGGGAACGGTTTCACCGATATTTTGCATTTTGCACACGTAATGCAATCATTCAAATTTTGGACTTTTTGCATTTTAAGCCCATGCACCAGTTTCTTACTGCACATTTCTTTAAGGCTATTAAAGTTCAGATGCCCAAATCTATTATGCCAAGTTATTGCATCATTATTTGTACTATTCGAATACAAACACTTGTTTGCTGGGTTTTCAAATGTAAACAAACCGCCTACTGCTTTTCCTGTCAGCACAATTTCGCCGGTTTTTTCTTTTATGGCCGCGTGATTCCCTTCAAAATTTACTACAAAACCATTTTCGCATGCTTTGCTTACCGATATGAAATTACAACGCAATTGTGGCACATGCAACACATTTTTCAATTTTAGGCCTTTTCTTATTCTTACTTCACCTCGCCCCTCTGCTTCAATAAATTTGTCTCCAGCAAGGTCTATTCTCTCTTTGCGGTCTTCATAAGTGATGAATAATGAACGATCACAACAAAGATGTGATGTCGCGCCGCTGTCGATGCACCAAGCATCACGATGGAGTTCATGCGATGACACAGAAGCAAGGATAGCCAAGGACTTCTGATTTCCCCTTTCTTGCTTTTGCTGGGTCTTCCGAGGCTCTCTGCATTTTGCAGCAAAATGACCACGACGTCCGCAGTTGTAGCACTTACCGCTTACTTGTCTGTTGTTCAAGTTTTCGGTATTGTTGTTTTCGCCTCCATTCCTGCTAACGGATTGGCCCTTTCTAAAATTAGCTTGCGCCACTAACGCCTGTTGGCCGTTGCCATGTGCTGATTCCTCGCATCTCTCTTGACGTCTGGTCCCTTCTTCAAGCAGCTTAACCTTCAGCGCATTAAGGGACGGCAAAGTGTCGCGTGTTTCGATGGCCACTACGAAGCTCTCGTAAGCTTTTGGTAGACTGGACAACAGAATAATGACACACATTTCTTCTGGCACATCAATCGCGACTTCTGCCAGCTTTTCTAGGGTCTCGTAAAACTCATTTACGTGCTGTGAAATACTGCAACCTTCAGACAAACTTAGGTACAGCAGCCTCTTGAATAGACTTATCTTTCGAGCTGGCCCACTTGGCTGGTATATCTCCTTCAACTTGCTCCAGGCCTTTGTCGAAGTTTCACAATGCCTAACGTGGTTTATCTGCGTTGGCTTTATGCAAAGCATTATGCTCGCCAGCGCTTTCTCGTCTTTTGCGTCGAACGCTTCCGATTCCGCGACAGACGCAGTTTCGCTTTTCAATTGTTTTCCGCTTACAATTGCCCATAGTTCCGAGTGGACAAGGACACTTTTCATGTGGACTGACCACGATGCGTAATTTGCATCATCAAGCTTTTCAATTGAGTATAAACCGACGGCACTCATTTTTTCTAGTGGTATTTGTGGCCTGGGCCCATAACCTATTGGAATATTTTATTGAATATTTAAACACGCGCACACGACTTGCCTTGTTGGGAAATTTATTCGAGAGTAACAGAAAAATATTTGACAGAACTAGCAAAGCAAGAAATCCGAAAAGCTTATTTCTAATAGTAACACAAAGTAGATATCTGTATAGTGTTGCAGGTTTCTAACATTGGTAACCCTTTTCTTGATTTCATATGAAAATAAGTTGATTGTGTAAAGTAATTTTCTTGAACAACTCCTCATAAATGAAGTTCTTTGTAACATTTCTCGAGCCATTCTCTAAATTTATACAGTTCTTTTCTAGATTTTTTAGCATTATTCATGCATATACAGCTCACATATATGTTCTCATATATTTACAGTTATTTTTAGGATATATCGCACAATTGCTTCTTTATCTTCAGTTCTTTGAAAGGTCACTCGATAAATTCCTCAAGTATATCAAGTTGTTTTCTAAGATCACTTCAACCTTTCCTCAAACATATATTTAAACTTTCAAAACACTGCTCGAACTCTGCCACCAACCGAATTTAAAGCACTGAAATTCAAGCACTCTCATCACACATGCAACAATAAAAAACATCTCTCTTTGATTTAATTTAAAATTTCCACTTCCATTCCTTCAAATTTAATTCTTCCGCAAGTGGTTGAGCAAATTTCTTGCTTAGCCTCTTACAAAACTTTTTATTGAAATTGAATTTTTAAAATGCTGCCGCCATTGTGTGAATTTCTTGTAAATTTCGGAAATTGCATAATTGAAGCACCAACAAGAGGTACTTGGCCCGCATGCAACGAAGCGTTTTGTTGCGACAGCAAGCGGCAGAATAACATAAATTGACCACTAGCGGTTGCTTAAGTTAATCAGAGGCGCGCACACATCGCAACTAATTTCGTGTTAATAAAGCGAGCGGCGAGCCGAAAGATTGCTGCCGATGTGGCAAGCACTTTTATGTCTACTTATAGAACGCTTTCATATGCCGCGCGCAAGGCTTCTTTCAAGTGCCTGTTCGTTAGTGGGTGCACATGAGAGTGGTTAAGTGTGTGTCTGTGTGTGTGTGTGGGTATGTAGATAAAGCCATTAAGTGTCACTTTCGTTTGCAGCGCTTTTTGTCTACTCGTCTGCCACACAGACGGCACAGTGTGCACATGCCTCACTGGCTGCCACAAATGATCGTCACCATTGGGGGTCGCGCTTATCGGCGAGTGGAGCTGCTCTGTTGAGATATCAGAACTTGCAGTACATATTGCGGCGGCAGCAACTTGAAGGAGATCGACACACACACATAAACGCAGAGCGGCAAGTTGCAGCTGATCGTGATCGTTTGCGTGATCGCTACAGCTTCAAGATCAGCTTGAGCCTTGGCTTTGGCTCCGGCTTCAGCGCCGCTTGCACTGATTTTTATTGACAGCTCACAGCGGTTTATTAATGATCGCGCTGTTGTGCACGCCTGCGCTTTGCCTGCCCTCCCGCCTGTCAGCCCGCCCGCCTGCCATCTTCTGCTCCCGTCTGGCTATGTGCGTGTTATCGCCTTGTCGTTGCAGTTCGTCCGTCTGCGTGTCTGTCCTGACAATTTCGATCCGCTTTCCCCCCCGCTCGCAGTGAGTGAGACACATCAATCTTGCTGCCTCTGCAAGATCATTCAGCTGTCGCTTCATTTTCCTTGCGCATCATCAACTGCCTCGGTGCATTCTCCGCATGTCAGTCTGCTTGCAACTTGCGAAATATGATATCCGAAATATGTAAATATGCAACGCGACGCTGCAGTCGCTTGGAGTTATTTGAGCCTGTCGTTGTGCGCACGTCCGCGCGAAATTGCATGATGCCGTAACAGCCGCCTCGAAGGAGACGGGCCAAAGCAGAAGTTATAAGTGATTATTTATCTTAAGTATCTGCAGTTGACTTATGATCGTAATTGGCTGCATTTATTTAAATTAATGATGTGGAATGAGTTCAAGGAAATATGACTAGGCTAGCTTTTCCTTTGGCTTGTCCTAATGATTCTAAGCTCTGTTGTTGTTGCTGTTCTGAGGCTATTAAAGCAAATTCTGTTGGCAAACCGTTTACTTTAATATTAGTAATATTAGAAGCAGGCATTCATAGCTAAAATTTCATTTTCATACAAGGCTGCAAATAACTTCATAACTCCGTGCGGCAACAACAAAGCCTTAAACTGTCTTTTCTTTCAATTAAAATCAACAAATTTTAATTACGAATTCATGTAAACGTAGCAAACGCAAAACAAACAACTCAATTAATTTTCGACACCAAGAAAGAAGAAACGTTTTAAATTTAACAACTACGCGCTAAGAAAACCCATATCAAAATGGTTCCACTCATTACACTGCAGCTGTGCCGCTGCCGCAGCCTGAATTCCTAATTAAGTGATATTACCTTTGCCTAAAAATAATACTTCAACGCAACCACATAGCACACACACACTTACACATACATATTAACTCCTACACTCATTCTACTACAACCGCGAAGCTAGACCAAGACAAGCTGCGGCACTCCACTCCACTTCACTTAATTTATACCAAATCATGCTGAATCAATTAGTAATCAAGTCAAACATGAAGAAGCATCAAGCGAAGGTATCAAGAAAAATCAACTCATCACTTTTTCACACAAACACACATAGCAACAACAACAATTTATCTATAAATTGAGCACAAAAAAAATTAAAATAAGAACCCACATGCGTGCACGCCAAACATCACGACCGACGCGTCGATGGCGGCGGCGGCGGTGGCGGAATTTGTCTCGTTGATGAGGATCCCAGCCACATGCGTACATGTAGCTACATACGAGCACGGACGCATCCCCACCTATTCCAAAATTCAAATTCAAAACGAAATCCATATGCATATGAAAAGCAGCTGAGGATGAGTGGCATGCGTTGGAGCAGCGCACGACGAGCAACCCCAACAGAACAGCATGATTTGACAAAAATTATGTAAAACTTTCAGATTTCCCAGAAATCTAGAAAAACTCAAAAAATTCAAAAATTCAAAGGCGCAGCAAAACGCACGAAAAACATTTTCGAAAATATTTGCTTCCTTTCGTTGGGCAGCACTTTGGGGCACACCACCACTACTCAGGAACATACATGTTCAATACAAATCATGCTTAACGGCTTGAATGCCGGCATAGATTTATGCGTAAGTGGCCGCCTACGGCTGAGCATGTGGAATACGCCAGAGTTGAGGCTGAAGATGGCGACGGCATGACTTGAATTTGTCACTTTGTCAGCGTTGTCGATATCGGAGTCATTGGCAGTGTCTTGCAGGATGGTAAGGCATGAAAGAGTGCTGACATGGTTGCTAGTAGGGTTATCCAACGAAACCTCAAGGCAGAAACGTAATTGGGTAGGTGTATATCAGCGAAACAGTATGAAGGAAGCATTTAAGGGGCGAGCGTTACATACACACAACTTGGATAGGAGCAGTTAGCTGGAATAAGAAAGTAATTATGTAAATTGTTATGAAAGTAACAATGCAGAAAAATTATAATTATTGGCAGCAAGTAAGACATGTATAGAAAATATATCAAGTGCAATGTTCAGCTGGATTGAGAACAGAAAAGGATCATCAAATTAAAATTTTAAATTAAAGAAGATTTTTGTTTCCCAATATATTCTTCTATACTATTTAAAATTTTCCCCTTTGGAACAATATTTACGGTTCTGGACTCTAATATATGTGAGCAAAAATTATTGGCAAGATCAGTGGAGCTGATATAATTAAATATTGAGGAGGGATAGTATAGTGTCGAGGCAAAGGGGAAAATATAAGATATGTATCATTAATAGACTATGTAGTTGAAGATAGCTAATGGAGGTTGCCAAAGAGACTATGTACTATTTGAAGATAGTTGAGAGAAGGATTCCAAAGAAAAACAGCTTGGAATAATTTTATCAACTTGTATGCAAAACCCGAATAAATACCTACTCAATGACCTGCTTTTATGCAACAAATTCCAGCATGAGTAACTTAAGATAAGGCACTAGCACACCAGCATGCTCAGAATTCCTAGCGTGTACGCGTATATTCATGCCTCTCACGATTAACATGCACGCCTTTCTATTTATGTACACATGTTGGCATGCCTCGCTGAGTAGGTACGTATGTATGTATGTGTGTTTGCCCAATGAAATGCACAAGCAGTGGAAGAGGAAGAGTTACGAGATAGAGCACTTTCCGAAACTGAAGTGATTAATTCCCACAAGGTTCGTTCAGCGTGCTCATTATGAATTTCTGATTTTTCCCATAAATTTTTCTATGCTTGAGTGTCGCTGTTGTTTTTATCATTTGTGTATGTGTGTGTGTGCGTGTGCGGCTTTTTGTGAAAAATTGAGAAAATTGTGTTAAAAAGCAAATATTTTTCACTTTTCTTGAGGGGGAAGAGCAAATAAAAATCTCACTACTTTTTTTATGGCGCGCTATTGACAACGTTAAAACAAAGCCATGCCATTGCAAGGCATTGAGTGGGCAGACACTAATGGGTTAATGTGCATGTGGGTACATGCACCAGCACCCGCACCCGCACCCTAACCTCTTGATGGCATTTGCAATGCGCCACACAAACGCTCTTGTTTTATTTACATACGCGTTGCAATGTAAATATTTAAATCTCATTTTTACAGCTCTTTATACTGGCATATGTGTGTGTGTGTTTGTGTGCATGTGTGTGTCTAATTCAATACGGCAAATGCGTTTTTTCGACGATGCTCGAATATTTTTTTTCAAAATTTCCGTTCAGTTTCGAATTCACCATAAACAACAAATACCAATACCAATAAAAGCAGCAAATGTCAAGGCGAGCCTTGCGCCTTTTTCACATGCAACTTGCAACTTGCGTAAACAATATGCAGCTCAATGGCGTTGGAGCAAGTGCAGCAGCCTGGTGCGGCCGTTCTCCATTTACATATTTCCTGCTTGGCTGCTGCGATTGCGTTTTGTGTACATATTTATCTTAAATGCCTGTCTCCCTTTTGCCTTTTTGGCAGATACAATGCCTGGCGCTGTCACTGCATACATGCGTGTGTGTGTGTCTACTCGTTTTCTTTAAGATCATGTGGCATGTCACATATGAAACCTTCTTCCACACATAGTCCGCAGCGGCAGCGGCTCCTCGGCATTCATGGCATTCTCAAGTAGGCATATCGCATTACAATTTAGTAAAAATACAATAAATATAAATAAGCGGCCGTCCAGTCTAGCCTAGCTTGGCGAGAATCGGTTCAAGTTGTCGCTCACTTCCATACAACATACAAGTGTGTGTGTGGCTTTGTGGCACTATCGCTGCTGCAGCATGCATTCAATTTGGTTTCGGTTCATGCTTGTAAGGCAGAAGCAGCCAAGTGCAAGCAGTGGCGTTGCTGCCAGGCCAATAAGAGGGTAACCTGCCAGGCTGAGTTACTCTATTGAGGCAAAAGTGTCTCGGCAGTGCGCTTTGGGAATGTTTCGCGAGCATTCCTTGGCCCTTCTTCAATCTTGTTTATAAATTAAGCGAATTAGTGAAATAAAAGAAATTATCTGAAGACAAACCCAAGAAAAATATAAAGTTGACAAAATGTACTAAAGCCCTAACTTAATGAAAATTTATGAATTCAATATGAATTAACAATTTCTCATCCAATTCTGATTTTAATTCTAAATTGTATGTACGGGAGCTGTAATCTAATTGATTCTAAAAAGTTTTCAATAAGGTAGGATGATAGGCATCAATTGTGGAGGAAAAATTCCAACGTATATTTTTAAATTCAAAATTTGGCTCGTAATAGCAAAAGCAGTAAAAGAAATTTAAAAGCAAAGAGGTCGTTTTATACAACTTCTTTCACATTTCTATATATGGCATATATGTAGATATGTATATTTTGCTTTCGATTTAGCTCTTTCGCTTTTTGCCATTTTTCCTGTGAAAAACGAAGCCAATTTCAGTTCATTTCGCCAGAATTTCTCCCTACATAGCATCTGCCTGAGCCGCCACTGGCCAGCTTCCCCACCTCCCCCCCTCCTCTACCACATATCGCGCAGCAGCCAGCGAAAAACTGTCGCGCTGCCAAAGTGAGCAGCATTTAAAGGCGAAAGAAAAGATGCCAGATAGCAAAAGCAGCAATTGCGACTGTCGCTGTCATTGCTGCCGTAGCTGCTGCTGCTGCTGCTGATGCCGTAACGACGACAATAATGAAGCTGGTGCCGTCGCAGCAACAGTTGCTGTTGCTGGTCTTTAGCGTTAAAATGCATGCATAAGCAACGAAGCGGCCTCTTCAGCATATTTTAGTTAAAAACCGATAAACCAGATACAATTTCAAGTTATTTCCTCTGCTATGTGCAAATATTTCACACACACACACACGCACGCATTTAGACGTAAAAGTACGCATGCGTGGCGTGGCGTCAAGGCAGCAGCAACATGTCGCGAACAACAGGTACAAGCAGCAATTGCTGTTGCCGCGGCTGCTGTCTCTGTCCACGCGTAGGTTGACATTCATTTAGATTTATGGAAGATTTCACATAAAATGTGCGCTTACGGTGCGGTTACGGTTTTCAGCTGCGAGCAATGAGCGAGCAACATTTTCGCGGCAACAGCAGCAGCAGCGGCAATTTAATGTGCCGGAGTCAACACCTCAGCGCGAAGGCTGTGCGACATTGGGGCGTTTTGTCTTTGGTCTGTGAGGCCAGTTCGCCAAGTGCGTCTGGGCAGCTGCGCCTCCAACGGTCGGTGCCTTCGCACTTTGTTGCTTTTATTAAATTCACTGCCAAGCGCGATATTAGATGTCAAGCGACGATAACAGCTCAACGCTGCAAGCAACACGCAACCAGCAACAAGCCTGCTTGCAACAGCAGCAAACGACTGCTGCCACTTTGCATTAGTTTTTATGTTGCGCATATGAAATTTGATATGTTGCATGAACTTGCGCTGTCTATGCACTTTGGCGTGGCTTACACTCAAAAGAAAATGTTATTAATATCAATTTTCCACAGCTCACACTCAAGCTTAACGTGTGGCAGGTTATCTACATTAAACAGTGCTTTTCTTCGAAAATGTGCAGAATTTTTAGAGTCATGTAGACAATGTGAAAGTTAAAGACTATCTAGAATATATTTGAAATACTTAATGATGGATTTTAAAAAGTTATTTAAAAAAGTATTTATTTGCCACATACTACTTTTTAAATATAACATACAAAGCATGTAGACAATGTGAAAAAAGTTAGGTGCTGTTTGGAAAAAATTAAGAATATTTATTAAAAATTGTTTAAAAGTTTTCAATGAACTATCTGATAGCCATAGACTATTTTCAAAGTATAGCACACAATACTTCGTACTCTTTTTCACCATATCTAAGCTTGAGAGCTCCCGTAAAACAGAGACGCCTGAAGGGACTCAACATATGAGACCGAAACCCACAAAAGGTTGCATTCACCATATGAGTAGATATATTCATAAATTTGTTGCTATAAAATAAAATTCATTTTGTTATTTGAGCCTTTTGAAGCGGATGTGCTTTATGTAGAAAAAAATGCACTTTTACTTGACGCAGCTCGTGTGGCATGCAACGCGCGCGCTACTAGCCTCAAAGCGTAAGGCAGTGCCGCAGTCGAGTGTAGGCTTAACTTACACCCATTGCAATTCATTTTAACAGCATATTTTTCATGCCGCATTTTACTGGCTGCACGCTTAACACACAATAACAACAACAACAACATGAAGCGGAGTAACAACAACGACAACAACAGCAGCAGCAGCAACGAAATGTGAGCGAGTAGGCAATTTTAATATTTCTAGTATTTGCCACGCTTTATTTGCAGCGACTGTGGCGGCTGTTGGCAGCGCAACATTTGCTGCCGCCGCTGCTTAAAGTGAGTGCATAAAAATGCATTAAACGGCATCGTGCAAATTTAATTTGGTTTCAGCTCTTCGCGTAAGCACACTTCTGCTCCTGCGAGCCGCTTAATAATTTATTTTGTTTACATTCGAAATTTCAATAAAGTCTTGTAAATGTGCTGCCAGGCAGCAGGGGCAGCAGCGCGGTAGTGGGTAATTAAAATGCAAAGTTATGTGGGGTGCATTCGCGGCCATGCGTCTTCTGCTGCAGCTGCAGCTCCTGCTCATGTGGGCATAGCCAGTTGGCCGTTTGGCTGCCGCGCAATTAAAGGCAAAATAATATTTCTTTTAAAACGAAAATGCAATTAATATTTGACTTGCGGCTGCTGCCGTGCAGTGCACTCGAATTACTGCACATTTTTGTTGGGTTTAGTTCAGATTTTATTCGAGGAAGACAATTCCATGGCAGCTCTCGGAAAGGACTGCAAAAGTGTTGATTTTACACTTAAACCTTTGCATAAAATTCTAAATAATAACTAAAAATTTTTGTGTGAAAACGTTTATGGCAGCTATAAAATAAGTGAAGTATTTTTTATGATTTCGTCTTAACAGAGAGAGAACAATTGTTGAGTGAACTGAATCCGCATGCATGCGGATATATGGCTGAGACTCCTGCTGGAGCTCAATAACAGCTCACATATCACATGACATTCGCTGACATTTTCTTCGTATATGATATCTATTTTCGGTTCTTCTAAATAATTGCAATAGATATGAATTTTATTTAAATGTACATGCTACTTCTAAAAATTTCGCTATCTATTTTGTAGCACAAAATCACTCACAAAATTAACCAATTAAGACAGAAAATTACGTGATCCCCTTTCGAAAAAAAATTATTCGATTCAAATCCGAATGCCTTAAACAAAAAATACACCTTAAATGCTTATTAAACGCTTCTTAACTTGAACGCAGATAAGCACGCAATGCCGTCGTTCGTTAGCGGCACGAAGAGATAAAGCAGCCTCATGCCACGTACGTACATACGTACGTAACGTAAAGGAGTAGGTGAGTGCACACGTGAAAACATTTAGCGCACGCTCTGACAACGATGACGACGTCCAGGACGGACGATGACGTGCAGCAAGTGTGACACGCAAGGCAATAAATCGCTGGACGCAGGCTGCCAGGCAGAGGCAGACAGCCAGGCTGTGTGCAACACTTTGACGCTGCCACACGAAGCACCCCTTGCCCAACTAAGGCCAGTCATTTGCAACAAGGACATGCTGTAAGCGCAGAGGGTGGCGGGTGGTGGCAAATCCAAAGCGGCTCTAATAAAAATTATCTTGCGCTAAACACGACGCATGTAACTATTAAGTTGCAACAGCAGCAGCAGCAGCAGCAGTGACAGCTTCCAGGGGGCCCAGCGGCAACCAAAAGGGGTAGTGTTGCAATGTGACCCTTGGGAGCGCTTCGACGCCACTCGTCCTTACTGCTGTGCCAGTTTGCATCTGTGGCTGCTTTTGATGGCCTTTTTTAGTGCTGCGCTGCGCTGCTGCAACATAGATGGCAGCTAATGTGGACTACTTTTTACAAGCAATAGCAGCAACAACAACAACAGCTCGGAGCAGCAGTGCTGCACTGTTGCACTCAATTGCAGCATGTGAGCGAGCGAGCGAGCGCCCTCTGGGGATTTTTATGAGAAATGTAGGTACTTTCATATTGTGAACGTGTGGCACGTTCAAGAAGGTTGCACTCACACACACATACACACACACTTACATTTAATGCATAATCGACTAGCATGCTGCAATTGTCTTTTGGCTGCTCGTAGGTCAGCACTTTGCCTCCAGTTGCCCGTTTCGGTAATTTGAGCACACTCTTTTATTTTTCTTTTGGAGCAACAACAATAACAAGAAATACAGTAATGCTAGTGACTATTCTAAAGACGAGCGCGCCGCAAGCGAGGCACAAGTGGGCCAAGTGCATTGCGGGATTTCAGCTTCAAGTATTGCTGCGCTCTCGTTCTTCAACCAAAATTTATTTGAACTGATTCCATTCCGTTTTTAAATTAGTTTTGCATTTTTGTGGTATGCGGAAGACTGCTTTTGGCATTTGCCTTATTGTACCTTCAGTTTGGTCCGAAGCCGCAATAATTTTCCGTGTTAACTGTAAAATTATGCACTTATAAATTGCTTTTTTTTAGAAGGTGAGCGCATATTTAGAATAAGCAATAGAAATTTAATAGCAGAAGTACCAACATTTGTCATATACTTATTTATACTGAGCCGATCAAAATGGCTATTTTGATGTTTAGTTGTCAAAATAATAAAATTTTGAAAATTAAATTATATAAGATAAATTAGTTCCAAAGAAATTAAAATATATTTCATTCATTCAAATGCAAGTTTATGTTTTTCAGCAGATTAGTTTTTAGATAGAATAATTTTATTCGGACTGAGTTGCCAAAGAGAACAGAACTAGACAGCTCTTGTCATTTCTCGCTGGCAAGTTAGTGCGAATAAAATTATTCAATATATTTCATTTAAAAATTGAAAGAAGAAATGATATATTCGGCCATTTTGATCAATCGGTAGTTCCTGTGTTAATAATTTTGATAATTCTACGCATATCTCTTGTTCGTTGAAAAAGAACAGATCTTCTGCCACTGATTTTTGGTAATATCGGTTCAAACAACTAAAACCTGACTGCTGAAGCTGAAGCAAAAAATAGCATTCGTATATAGCATACTACAGAGTATATATTCTGAAAAAAAACTATGTATGACTGTTGCAGTTTTCCGAAAAATTTCAAGAAACCTAACATTTTTCCAAACCAAACTCTTATAAGGCAACCTCAACCTTCTTGTAAAAGAAAATATTCGTTTCCTTTCTCGGTTGATCTTAAAGATGGCAAAACTTAAAATGGTCTAACATTTTTGTATAACCGACTGTTGGCAGCGCAGCTCACTAAGCTATCGGCTGACAAAGTTGAATTTAAATTTTTCGATTTTAAAATTTTATGTAAACGTTAAAATGCTGCTCTCAGTGCTTCAACTTCAGCTGCAAATAACGTATCTGCCTTTACAAAGCCTCACATAAAATCCTTCGAATGCTATAACTTTTTTTAATTGCTGGCATACTTTTAACGATTGAAATTATTAGCTCTTCGAAATAGTATATTTTCCGCAATGATTATTACTATGAACGCGTAAACTTATGCTACATTTTATATGCTTTAATTTATGTATATTAACGACTAGCAGCTACACAAACAAATGCGCAGTGCCAAAACTTTAATTTTCCGCTACATTTAAATCTGCTGCTTCAGCTCGCTCGTATCGCTTACGCTGTGGGATTGCAATACGAGGCTGTGCTCCAATTAGCTGCAATCCCAGAGAGCATTCGGCAAAGCCAAGCGGGGAGGAGGCAAGCAATTGCCATAATTTCTACACAAAATATTTAACATTTGACTTTTAACACCTCCCCAAGGCATGCCGACATATTCCCACAACTAGGCTCTAAACACACACACACAGTCACATGCACAGGACAGGATCTCTCTCGTAAATTTAGGCGCACAGCAACTTTGCCTGGCAATGGGCTTAATGGCGCATTTGAGCAAGAAGCACGCGTGCAACATGCCACAAAGGTGCCTCAAATTAGAAACCAATGCGGCGCACATGCTGCCTAAATCGAAAAGTTATGCTATATAAAACCACAGTTGGAAGCTGGAAGCTGTGGCGGAGTGGATAGCGAAGACGGCGACGACGACGGAGAGCAGCAGTTGATGTCCATTTGACATGAAAGGGAAATGTTAAATCACAACATAAATTACAAAAGCAAAAAGAAGAAACTGCACGCTTGTCTGTGTGTTTGAGAGTGTGTGTGAGTGCATAATTCGAGCTAACTGCAATGCGTTGCATGCCACTCAAAGATGCAGGCAACAAGCCAGACAAAAAGATATGAGGGATGTGTTATGAGTGTATGCGTATGTGTGCCTGTGTGTGTGTGTGTGTGTGTGTGTGAATTTAGGGAAAATTGTTTTCCTTTCTGCATTGTAGTTGTAGCTGTAATGTAAAACTTACCCTTGAGCGCTGCGACTTGCTTAAATCCATTCAGCTCGCTGCCGCTGCCTGCCAACAGCAACAACAACAGCAGCAGCCATAAACGCGCCAGGCCATTTCCATGCATTAGCATTTTCCTTGCTGGAGCTGCATGGACATTTTCCACCTTTCCAACAAGTTTGTTGTTTTTGTATTTAGATAAATGCATTTTGCGGTTTTTTGTATAATTTGTCGCACTTTTTTCGTTGTCGTAGTTAAAATTTTTATATAGCACTGCCGCTGTTGATATGCAGCCCTAAACGCCAACAGCTGCAGTTGTCTGCGTGACGCACTTCGTTGGCAAACGCTTATGACCTTTCTCTCAAATGGCACACATTTTTTATGCTTTTTTAGAGAGTAGAAAAATGTAAGCGGTCTTATATAAAAAATTCTTGTAAATGCAATTCTTCCATTTCGTTGGCACTCTGCTTCGCTGTGTCGAATATATTCAATTTATTTGCTTTAAATATTTTTTGCCAATTCGCACGCACTTTTGTGAAAAAAATCTTTTGCTTGTTATTTTAGTAAAATCTTTTCAATTTATTTTCTTAAAGATCGTGCCAGCGCGTATGTTTCGAACGTTTAGGCGCACAGATATGCCGTTGGCACGCACGCACGCACACACACACACACACACGCAAAACAGCCAACCGTCAGGGAACGAACTTATCCGCCGCTACGAAATTTCGACATCCAAACCGCCCGGCAATCGAATAGCAACTGAAGTCACGGCAGCGGCAGTCGCTTGCTGGCCTCGCACAACAGATGCATTTGTATCTTGTATCTCGTATCTGGCACTTGGCCTGGCTGCCTGACTTCGTGTTTCATTCACGGCGCTGCCGGTCGACACCTCGTGTGCGAGTGTTGGTGTGTGTGTTTGTGGATTTGTGGACGCAGTTCGGCGCTGGCCAATTCCAGCGGTTCCTTCCTCCAAACTGTTGCTCGCCGCTGCAGCGTGTTGCTGGCATTGAAACGCGCGCATGTGGTGGATTCCATTTGACTGTTTATTTTTGGTAAAGTGCATTCTTGCTGTAATTATTGAGCCCGTAGCTGCTGTGAGTTGCTTGTGGAATATAAGAATGTTGAGATAATGTTGGGCAACATTTCAAAATGTTGCTGCAATCAAGCAAGCAACAATAGCTAGCAATATTCCGAGGGGTTCGTTGAGAATTAGAGCTCATAAAAGTGAAAAATTTATTCAAAATAAAATATTTTTGATAACATTGAGATAGATTAACTCTGTTGAGATATTCTTGAGGTACAACTTTTAAGTTGCTACAATCAAGCTAGCAACAAGATTTTAGCACTTGTTGAATTAATGCTTTAACTGACTACTTTTACGGAATAAGATGGCAGCATAAAAAAGAGATTTCCAAGAAATAGTATAGTATAAAAACAGCAAGTGGACTACTTACCTAAAAAGGATCAAAGTGGATTCAACTTAATCAGCCTATCGTATACTTGTATAAAAAGCAGCAGAAAAGCAAAAAACTTACTAAAAGCAAACTATGAATAACTTTTTCGAAGATAATAACGCAATAATAAAGCATACGAATTAGGGGCAACTGCGGAGGCGCGGCACGCTTAAAGCCGCAACACAATTTCAATCAAATTTATGGCCATAAAATGGGTGAAAGTCAATAAAGTCAATTTTCCGAAAGACAAAGAGACAAAAAGCGCCAGAAAACATAAAATTATTCCGAACATAAAAGCTCATTTGAACAATATCATTTGTATCAGCTAAAGTAGGGCTGCTTAGCGTCTGGAAAATTATGCAAATGCGCCTAAAAGCGCTGACAGCTCGTGAGCAACGCATACTCTGGCGGCTGTGGCTTTTTAAGTGGCAGCCAATAAAGCAGCAAATCAAATCTATGGAAATTTTCAAAACTAATGCACTAAGAAAGATTATAAATAAAATATTCAGCGTTGATATCAGAAAAAAAATATGTGAAATTATGTACAAAGGCACATTAAAATTTTTCAAACGTCTACAAATTTTACAGTTTTATTACAGTTACAATTTTTAAAATGAAGCAAATGCGAAAATCCAAAATTTTGCTTTCATTCAAGCAGACACGCGGGCACTTCAAACATCGAATTATGTGAGAAATCAAAATTTGTTATTGTGTCCTTAGCTCACACTTTCCTCTCGCTCACATGATGGTGAACATGCACACACACACACACACACACACACACACACACACACATGTACATGTATAAATTACACTTATATGCAGGCAACGTTTCGGCTTTGTAACATTTGTCTTGGCACATTTGTCTAAAATTTTCGATAAGTTTTCGTATATATTTCTCAAATGAATGGGAATCCTTTATGCCAGCGCAAAACAAAGCCAAAGGCAAAGACTACGATTGCAACAACAACAAAAAAGGTTCAAAAAGTAACGTAAAGTAAAGTATAGGTAAAGTTGTAAGGTCGCAAAAGTCGTTAAAAGTGTGAAGCGCAAATGTGAGAGAAGAAGATCAAATGAAGTGAAGTGAAAAATAGGAGGGAAAATATTTTAGAACTATTTTCCTTCCTACTTTTCATATAAATGCATGTAAAGAAACACAAACATACACACACACACTCGCACACACATATGCACACATGCACAACTGTGAAAGGTCTAAACGGCATGCCGGCAGGGCAGGTGTTAAAACTGTAGGACGAGTTTTTGTTCGGCAGCAGCGAACGCATAAAGGTCGCTATTATGTTATGATCTCTAAGAGTGTGTGTGTTTGTGTGTAACTGTGCAGGTAGACTGATTATTTGTGTTTGCTTGCCAGGTAGGCAATATATGTATATGTGCTATGATAATTGGCTAATTTTCTTTTAAATATTAGAAATTCGGAAAGATCTAGCCGCAAAGAAATGCACGCTACTTTTGTGTGTAACGAAATGTGGCAACGTAGCAGTATTTGATTAGGCCAAGTTGGTCTAAAAAGGGAAATATGGCAACAACTTAGCTGCACTTTTGCGATGCATTCAACGGACCGTATTTATGCTACTGTGGCTTTATGATTTGGAAGGAAAGAAAAATAATGTAAATTATTTTGCAGGTGCAAATAGCAAATAGCAAAAACAACAAACACACACACTTGCATTGCCTGCTGGTGTTAAGGGTAGCAAAACCTTCTGAAATTGGCTTGAAATTGTACTCAAGAAAATTTGCGAAACTTTTCGGCACAAGAAACTTTATGATTGGGTCTTGTAAAAAGTAGTACCCACAAATCTGGCAACACTAGTCTGATTATATCAAACGAACATATGTTTGGAAGACCGCATTTCAGGCTATATTTTTTGTGAAGACACTGAATAATTCGTTGCTATCGTAAGAAGTTACATAGATTTGAAAATGAGTGAAATATCTGAAGAATTTCCACACACGATCGAATTTTGCAACTACTCAAAAAATGGCAAAAGGTCCAATATATACGCGATTAAAATTGATTTTCAATAAAGACAATTTTCGTTCAAAACTCTGCCTTAAAACTGCGGGTACTTTTTATATGATCCAATATTTATTCATATTTCTCAAATAAATATGTAGAACAATTTATAGGCACTACCTGATATAATAAATTTCACTATAAGTTTTATCAAAAAAATTTTTAACTTATTTCAAATGTTTCTTGATAAAAAATGCTAAACGTTTTGAAAGCAAAAAATCATCATTATAACCATTTAATTAAAATAATGTTTGGCATTTGAAGAGCACTTCAGCAGCTTAGTCCTCCAATAAATAACAACAAAAAGTCAAGTGCATGCACTGAACGTGCCTTAGGGCAGATTTACCAATACAACAAAAATCCAAATAACAACAACAAATAGCATATGAAGCTATTTTCGTGCACTGCATTTGCCGTCCAATTCGCAATCCGCAGTTGAGACTGCTCCAGCAAGGCATTAGGGTGCACGTTTTACCCTTTCGTGCTTGGGCCAGGCAAACGCTGCAAGTCTCCTTTACAAACATACATATTACATACTCAATAAATAGCGACAAATGTGCGCATGTAGCACGTCATTAGCCCGTGCTAAGCTGATCTAATGAGCATTTGCGGCATATTAAATTTGCGTGCTGCTACCGATTGGACGCACACACACACACCATTGTCTTACTTTTTTTTCAAATGTCGTATTTATTTTCCTTTTTTTGCATATTTTCTTCCTCACTCGCAAATATTTGCATTTGCCATCCTCGTAGCTGGTTGCAATTAAGATTTTCCTGGGCTGCACAAACTTGGCGAATTGCAACTCCCACAGACACACACACACACACATGCTCGCATATAAAAATTTAAAACAACACTCACACACACAAGCGCATTTATCATTTACCACAATTTATCAATAGTTGCATTTTTTCACAATTACCATTTGTCCGCCTTATTGTATCTGTGCAGCTTTGCTCGTATGCATCTGTATCTATGTTACTTCGGCTTTGTGCAGTTCAAGTAGTTCAGTCGCTTGCCACTTCTGCATTTATTTCAATCCTACTGCTGCCTGCCCCGCTCTATCGTCGTGCTCTTCTTCGGCCTGCCCTTTCAATTCGAATTCAATTTGAAAGAGCATGCAATTGTTCTGCCCTGCCCACCTCCGCCCGCCACACTCACAAGCACACAAAAGGTGAATCATAGTTCATTAGAATAAATAACTTTAAGCTGCAACATTTTCATTTGTTAACATGTCAATAATTCAGTTGCATACAGCGAGGCAGCGCATACAAAACGTAGCACGATGATTTGCCAGATCATAAAGTCAGTTGCTTTGAAGCGAGTCATAACTCTTCGGCATACACGGTGAGAAAAATGGCTTCAGTAATTAAACTAAAGCTTAAATTCTCAAAAATTCTGCTGGGAAAGGAAAAATTGACTATAATTTTCTTTAAATAATTTTTCAAACTGAAAAGTTCATATTGACTAAAGTTAAAATAATTATACTTGTTAACATAATTATAATTTTGAGTCTTAAGGCCTTAATTACTTAAAGATTAATTGCATGAAAGAATTATATTTATAAATTAAACTTATGCCGAAATTTCTTTTCTTTACAGGAAATAAATGCAGAAAGAAAAACAGAAAGAATATTTGAGTTGATATTGACGGCTACTTTTTCAAGGAGTCGAATTAGTTGAAATTTTAGTTGAAACAATGAAATATTGCAAAAAATATTTGGTTTGATTTCTGTCCTTAATTTAAGTAGATACCAAATGTTAAAATTTTCGTCTTAGTATTTGTCGTCTTAAAAGAGTGCAATGAAGTAAAATTCCAAAGTGATTCTGCAATTTCATTCTACAAATATAATTTGCTCTATCGCATAAGCGCCTTGAATTTTTGTACACACCTTGGGCAGGTTTTTCATGACTCCAAGCACCAACACTTTGAATAAAATAAACTTAAATACTTCTAAGTAAAAGTGGTCTTAAGTAGCCTTGAAATGTTTTTCCTGAGCTCTTACTGAAGACTTATGCTATTATTATTTTTATTGAAAAGTTTTTTTTTTTAAGTAAAAGTGGTCTTAAGTAGCCTTGAAATGTTTTTCCTGAGCTCTTACTGAAGACATGCTATTATTTTTTTTTATTGAAAATGTTTTGAGTGTAGCCGTACATTTTCTGCGTAGGTTCATATCATGTTGATGCGTACACGAACAACAACAACAACGACAAGTTGAAAGGCGTTAAAAACGCAAAATCATTAACGGTTGAAAGCAGCGCGAGAGTGGCAAAGGGCGAGAAGTGTAGAAGGCTGCAGAACGCTGTGTAATATCACAGATGCGTACTTTATACTATCGCAGCGATAAAAATAAAAATGCAATTGCAACCGCGTCGAGGTTCTAAAAGGCAGCGTCGCAAGGACACACCTAATTTTTGTACCTGTCTATGGCGGCTGAGCATCGGGAAGCAATGTTGTTGTTGTTATTGTTGGAGTGCGTTCATAAGTAAACAGCAACAATGACAGCGACATGCACCACATGTGACAACCCACTCAAACTGGGTTGGGCAGCAGCTCAGTATCCTGCAAGCAAGAGCTGGGCGAGAATTGCTGCTGTTACTCGCGTATGGCAGCCGTCGAAAGGCCGATCAGCGGCACAGATGGCACACTGCCGCGCCCCGCACCCGGGGCGTGTGACGCTTAGGTGCAACACACCGCAGAGCCATGTTTGTGCAATGACCTGCATAAATCCTGTTTAACTGAGAGCGAGGCGGCTGGAAATGTTGTTGCGCCATGTTGCAAGCAGCCCCCGCCACCGCTCAAGCGCGTTCAGCGTTCTGAGTTCAGTGTCAATGTCAGCACGCGCACTCAATTTGTTTGCTTAGCATCGATTTCAGTGCCACAATTGGAAGGGGTTGCTACTGGAATTCTGCGAATTTGTGATGAGGCGCCTTGCCATTTCCGAAGGTCAAGGCAAGCCAAGCATAAAAATAAATGCTGCAAATTCTCTTTATAAAAATTATAAAACCAAAAATAGTAATTAATGGCAACGCCGCTGCAGAGCCGCTGGAAGAGGCAGCCTCTGTCTGAGTGTGAGTGTTGGGTGCGAAGTGTTTGCGCCTTCGCGGCACAATTACTGCCACCGCCGCGGCACTGATGGCGTTGCCGATTGAGATCGCGATCGCGCATCAACTTTTCGGTTGCAACAACAACAACAACTGCTGCTGGCGGTGGCATCAACATTAGCGTCGCACAAATTTACAACGCCGCAAGAGCCTCGCTCCCCGTCACTCCCTGACACTCACACGCACACTGCTGCTGCTGCTCCTCCTCTTCCAGTTGTTGCTTTTATTTCAGTCTCATGCGCTTCACTTTACGCCGATTGCCGGTCCGTGATAAGCACGCTTGCGCGACCGCCTGCTGTTTTTATTAACGCCTCCGTGGAATTTCGTCGAAAATCATTTCCACGTTCCGCGCTTGACTGCTACTCCACTACCACTTGCCACACTCTGCTCCTCGCCAGCCCGCTGTTCCGCTCGCCATCGTTGATGTGATTAATTTAAAATTAATAATAAATTAACGCCAAAGCACTCAAGAACGTAGCTGGCCGTGGCTTAAGCCTGAATTGGTCGGCAGTTAAAGCGTTGCCTTTGTGTGCACGATCTTCGTATGCTTTTAAATGCCTCAAAGTATACATTTTATATATTCTTTACATTCTTTTGAAATGTCTAACACTCTTGAAAAATAGTTTTTTTCTTCATGCAGACTTCTGTGCTAAAGACAAGGTAATCATGAAAGTTGAATGAAAGATTGGGGTGCCCTTAAACTCAAGCTGCGAGTGTGTGCCATTTTTTTCATTTGAAAAGTTTCCACTTATACAAGTCAGCTACGTGTAAAAAAAAATTTTTAAATAACAGATGATGTGATGATAACATAAGAGTATCTTTTGCAGAGACCGTACGCATATATTTAGATAGCCTTAAGTTAAGATCTTTCTTACAATGCTAGATATTTTAGGTGTAGTAAAAAGAAATGCGCCGTGGTGGCTCAGTGGATTAAGTGCTTGGTCGCTGATGCGGAGGATCTGGGTTTATATCCCGGTCCGGGCAACATCTAATAAAAAAGAAAATTGGTTTTCAAATTGTTTCTTTGCGCTGCGCCACTTCTCGCGGTGAATTGGCAATTCTCCGAGAAAAATCTTTGCCATGAAAAGCTTCTTAAACCCGTTCGGATTCGGTAAAGTAGGTCCCGTTAACTTGTGCAAAAATATAACAAGCACACACAAGTTAATGCGAGAAAGCTAGGCCTAAGCCACGTTCGCGGGCGGTTGTGCCAGTTACTTATTTTTTTTTAAGAAATGCATTATTTTTGCATGAAATTTAGGGCTTTATTTAGCATAGTTAGAATGATTCGAATTAGGTTCTTCTGAGCAATCGAAACAGTTCTCATATGGCAGTTGGACTCGACGATTAATAATTAATAATTCGCCTTAATCGAAGAAAAGCTGAAAATATGCTGGTGTCCATATTTGAAGCGCCTTCAAACAAAACTCAGTCAAGCAATCACAAAACCGTCAGTGAAGTTTTTATTGATAAATCTTATCTTTCTAACGCCATCTACTGTAAGCCGATCGCACTTATAAAACGCGAGATATAGATTATTTAAGCCATCTATTGGAAAAACAATGAGTTATTTTTTACTACATCTGATATTCATATGTATAAATTGATTGTATTTGCTTTCACTCACACTTTCTCTGCTACTAACTGACAGAAATAGATCGAATATATACAAAATTGCTATACTCAACATGTAGATACAAGCATATTGTACAACTATACATCATTATTTGCACTCTTCGCGGAAAAATTTAATTAACTCTGCCTAATAAAAAACCGAAACTGTTTCATTAAAAACGAAATTTAAGCAGTTTTATGCGCCGCTTTTTATGGCGGAAATCTTTTATATTTGAATTTTTTGCACAGCAACAAAAAGCAGTAAACAGCAGCAGCAGCACTGAACGCCCACAAACTTATTTACACAGCCACAAACACACACACGCATACGCAGCCACACATGCAAAGAAGCGTTTACATTATTTCACACTTCGGCTCGCATTTATGGCGCATGAATTAAAAAGAACTTTGAATGTTTTAATGAATTCTTTGTAGCGCTGATAAAAATCTAAATTACCGCGCACAATCACACACACATACACTGCAATACGCATGAAGAGCACATATGCGTGTGTGTGTGTGTGCGTGCGTTTTTGTTTTAATGAATTTATGCATGCCTTAAATTATTAAATCGCTTAACAAAAATTCGTTTATGGCGTTTATGGCAGGCTGTCATTTGTTGTTGTTGTTGTGCTGCTGCTGCTGCTGGCTGTCAATGCTGCATTTCATTGAAGTTTTTACAAATGAGAATATTATTTTAATAATAGGAATACACAGCTTCACACATTAACACTGCGCATGATATGAGTGTGTTTGTGTATGTGTTTATTTGCTGTAGTGCTAATATTTTAATTACTAAAATTGATAGTTATGTATTTTGTATGATATGCTAACGTATGCACACACTCACACATACATTTGCGTAGCACCCACAAACGCATACAAGCACGTTGGCAATCATCAATTATTAATTAATTATAATAGAGTGCCATTGCAGAGCATAATTTATGGCGTAGTAGATTGATTTTTGGGGTCACTTTGTGGACAGTATAAATCGATTAAATTAGTAGTGCTCTCATGTGGAAGCTCATGATCGAGGGCATAACATGAAGAGCAGTCTCGTGAACAAATATATAAAAATTTAACTTCTTCGAAATTGCAAATAAAAGCAATTTTTATATATATTTAAACCAATTTTAGTCAAATAAATTTTAAAACTCTATTCTTCAGAGAAGATCTGCAAGTTTGTACTTTTATGCAATAGCTATCAATCGAAGCATTCTTTTTGATAATGATGTATATATTGAGTTGGCGGATCTGCAACAAATCTGTTAACCCTTTCACTACCCTTGTACACTACAGTGTACACATCTTTAAAAAATATTTAAAATATGACCGATCAAAATATATCCATTTTTTCTTTAACAATCATATTAATTGAGGTCATGGCATGCTACTACTATTTTTTTTATGAAGATTTTTCAAACCATTTAATTGTAGTCGCGGTTTTTGTGAGCGAAGGTTGTGTTTTTTGCCTTAGCAGCGACTTTCGTGCCTATAAGCTGCAACAACAACAACAACTGAACTTTTTTTAACACCAACTAATTTTTTCTTAGTTACTAAAGGTTCAAGCAATGATCTAATGTTTCTACCACAAAAATTTTATCAACGCTAAGGATAGGGCAATTTGTTGAAGTGAGTGTCACTGTAGTGTACATGAGTAGTCAACGGGTGCTAATTTGAGCATTTTCCTTGTGTTTTTCTGTAGTAATTTTTTTGTATAGTCTTGTAAAACAAGCATTGAACGTGCAATACATTTTTTTAATGTCTTCAATCAAAGGTAAGGTTAAGTGAAAATTTTGATTTTTGTTGTTTTTGTTGTTGTTGTAATGGTTTTTTTTTTAAAAAGAAAATATGGATGGAGGGGTGCGGAAATTTTTTTTTTTAAATCGGCTATTTTGAGGGCCCTAAGCTCGAATCTGAGGTCAAAAAAATTATTCGTCCACAAACAAAAAGTGGGTAGTGAAAGGGTTAAAATATATATGAATAATAAAGCTGAATCGGTCCGATCTCCGCTGACAGGTTCAAGTGCTAAGGAAGCTGCCAGCTGCTTGGCACATGGAATAAAAAGGAAATGAAAAACTATAGTTGAATCAATCAGTTCGGAAAGAGTACTTCTGCCACAATTTATTACCTGATTGATTGACTTATTAATGCTGGCATTCGACGCTTCGTATCAATCAAAGACATATCAAAATGAAACAAAAATCGGTCTACGAAAACTTAAAAATGAGTCGTTGATAAAATTTAAATTTATTGTAAAATCTGTGGAGTTTTGTATAATTATACGTATGTAGCCTCGTTTACTGGTAGGCACACTATTAGATATATATATTTACGGACTGTTTATGCTGGAACATAAGCAAAGCATTTCAAATTTCAGTTTCTCTATATATTTCTTTGGTTAAAATAATACTTAGGAATTTCACTTCAACTCCGCTTCAAACTCTTCTCACTTTGTGTACTACATGTGCCTCCGGCATATCCTTTTATGAAGGTAAGCATAAAATTGGGCCACATTACCACATTTTCCGATTGTTTCTGTAATTTCAACACGGAATCTTCACCAACTTTCATGTGCGTGCGAAAATAGTGCTGCCACTCTGCAGCTGCCGCCAACTCTCGCTCGCTCAGCAGCCGCTGGTGTAACGAATCAGTGCATATGCGCTAATTGTGAGGTCCTTGAATCCTCGAAATGCTTGACAAATCGTTGGTTACGCTTCACGCAGACGAATTTCGTACGTCATACAAAAACTAAAATTTTTCGAAAACTGCCAAACCATAAAATGCATTCACACATACGCACACACATGCAGCACACATGTGAGTGGCGTGCAAGGAGTGGCTGCACAAACGTGTCGATTGCTCAAATTGATTGAGCCACAAACGTTCTAATTTCTTGGAATTTTTGCGGCCGCGAACTGTGCGCCTGCGCCATCAGCAGCAAACACATCCTGGCGGTGAACGGCTTCGAGCGTGGCCATGGCGACCGAAGACGACAAAGGTTCTGCTTGTTCGTCGTGCTGGTTGACTGCCGCCGCCTGTGCTCGCCGTTTCATAGCGTTCCCCTTAATTTGAAGTGTTGGAGGCGTTCTCATTGGCTGCCCTTTGGCTGGGAATAAAAATTCGTAACATATAACTTCTCAAATTATCGGCTTATGGTCGTTTTAATTTTATTAACACAAGCCAAGCGCTCGTCCATAGTCTGAGGTCTGCGGTCTGCCTGTCTGCCTGTCCGCCTGCCTCAATGACTGCCACTGGTGGCCATTCCACAACTTCCATTTCAGGGGCAATGTTGCGTTTGGCGCGTCGCGTTCGCAACTAATTTTAAAATCATTTCAAATCGCAATTTAAGGCAATTCGACTGACAGCCTCTGCGCCTCCATGGCGTTCATGGCCTCCACGTACCTACCCGCCGCTGCGGCAGTGGCGCTTTTGAGCGTTGGCTGGCAGCGCATTTGATGTGGCTGCATTTTACGATCGCCGCTGAAGCACGTTCCCAGTTCAATTTTATGAACAGCGGCAATTTTTGTTGTTGTTGCTGTTGTCGTCTTGCTCTGCTTGGCGCGAGAATTCGCTGCCTTTTCTATAATTTAAGACGACGTTATTGTTATTATGACCAAGTTAAAATGTTTAATATGGCATTCGCGGGTTTCTGGATTTCGGTCGCTGGCTCTTACTGTTACCTGACCCTTTTGCATTTCCATTTCTTGCATCCTTTTTTTTGTTTGTTGCTCATTCTAGAGCAAACATTTCAGCGGCTCTTTGTGACTTTGATCTTTTTGCAGCTCATTCGCCCTCTTTAAAGTTTTAACGGCTTGCCACTGGCACTGAGCTGCCGGTGTCCTTATGAAATTCGCATTTTGAACTTTAATTTGCAGTTAAGTGGCATTTAGCGACATGCCATTTAATTGGCACTAAACAACTTTTTGTATATGCTATATGTAATTTTATTATTGATTGAATTGGTGCATTAAAGATGAGCCATAAATATGTTGAGTTTATGATATGTTTTTTATCAAACGATCAGCTGCAAGAAGACTTTGGCATATCTTTACATCTTAAAGCATTAATAAATATATATTGACGCTAAAAGGCACTCAGCTGAAAGAACTGGCTTGCGGTTGAGGAACTGAGGAATGCTTACTCAGAAGCAAAAGTAACAGCTTCGAATGTTTCGTGAATAGTTTGGCGCCAACTTAGAAGATGTTGAAAACTTGGTAGGTAGTAATCACTCTTTTATTCTTATACTATTTTCAAATAAATCGAAACAAATGTTTGCACGAATTGAAATTGAAAAAAAAAGAATTTAATTCTTTCTTGGCATTATAAAATATTTCAGAATTTACTCTGCTAAATTAACACAAATACAACATGCGATATCTAATAGCAGTAGCGTGTGAATACTCTAATAAATTAAATAGAAAAACTTTGTCATTTTGTATATAATTATTGGCATCTATTTCGGGTAACAAATCGCTCTGGTTCTCAATAACATCGAGATATTTATTTTACTGTTCTTTCATTCTAAACCATATTCCCTTTAATTGTTGCTTTTTTTGACTCTCATAAATGTATAAAGCCCTGCAGTCAGTTTCCTTAAATTAGAAACCCTGTCTACCTTCGCACCCTCCGAGCACTTCACACGCTGATGCAGTGATCCGTTCAGTCGGCGCAGGAGTGCCACTGGCTGCTACAAGCCAACAACTACAACTAATTACTAAACAATCGATAAACCATAAATTTTCTTAAGCGATTTCATGCACTTCCAAGAATCAGTCATTATGACTAATAAAATTTTAAAAAAAGTAGAAGAAGAAGAGTATCAAAAAGGGAACGTGCAATCGTTAAACGATTTTCTCACATTTTGATGATGTTGCTTGAAGCAAGTTGTTGCTGTCTTTCAGTTCAGTCTGTGTATCCACGAGCAATATCACAAGCACATTATTCACACTCTCTCACACACACACACACACACACAATAGCATTTATGAATAACACGCAAACTGCCACAACATAAAAATTGATATGCGCCGCCGCCGCTGCAAGGGCAAGGCCCAACGAGAATGCTGGAATACATTGCTCCGCTTTTAACAACTTTGCACATGCCACCATAGGCACTTGGATCGTGGATCTTGGATACTCCTATATGTATGCTTAATGTCGATTTATGCATTTTGATACTGGCTCAATTTTTATTTGCATACAAATGCAAGAATTTATTAGTCACACGCTTAATGTGAGTTGCAAGCGTGCACAGTCACGAATTCTCCAGAGGATTGCAGCAGAAGTGCTTGGCATTCCTTGCCACTTGTTGGCGTTTACTGTCTCCGGCAGCTGTTTACGAGCACATTTGCGAAATTTAATCGATTTATTTTGGTGGCAAAGCGGAGCCACTTAAGCGTTGCTTCCTGCCGTATTGCCCTACGCCGCGAGCGCTCTCGTGCTGCAGTGACTTAAGTGATTAAGCTTAAATTTGTGGCCAAAGTTATTAATTTATTTGGCCATCGTTATGGGCGAACATTTATGCCTGTTCATATTGTTTATGGTGAGTGCCTTTGTTTAGCCAATAATAAATGCGTCCTTGCTGACGCTGACTCCCTTCGGGCTGCAGTTTGTGGGAATTCATATTAAGTTGTTAAATTTTTAATATGCAGATGCAGACAGATAATCCGTGGGTTCAAGCGCAACAACAACGTGCACAACAATTTGCAATAATTAAGCATTAACTTGAAATTTATGCAAAATTAATCTGTGCCATAATTTGTGAATGTAGGCGGAATGAATTCGCAACAAAAGTTGCCGTTTTTTGGGCGAATTTATATAACTCGTAACAATCAGAGTTATGGTCATATGGAATAAACAATTTTATAGCAATTATGACAGATAATAATACTTAAAGCGAAAATGAAAAGCAGTTAAGGCACTGACTGCATAGCAATTAAAATATGTACTTAAAACATAAGCTTCAGATACTTTTTATAGACTTCGGATTAAAGCCAATTTTCGGCAATTTGAAATATACTGAAGAACTATACCGTTACTTCAGTTAGGTTCTACTGGTAGGCCAAAACGGCTGTGCTTGGACCCCCTTACATTCTTAGGCATACCAGTAGAAGCATCGTTTATGAATCAGGGAGGGATTTCGCGAGCCTCAGTTGAAAGTTGATTTCCAAGCTTTGTAGCTTTATTTCGTTTGCAAGCAAGTTCGTTCACAGAACTAGGTCACGTAAGGGCTTGAATGCTAGTAAGGACAGCACCATAAAGTTTATTGCAGGCAGAATCCTAAAAATCTCTAAATAGATGAAGAACTGGCACAATAGTACTTTTAGATCGAGGCGGCTAGAAGACTAGATCCTTACGACAAATAGGCGTAATTTTTATAATATTATAAGTAGTTTCAGTTAAAGTTTTAATATTGTTAAAGTTTGAGGTGTTGAACCAAGGAATCCTTAAACTAACGCTACAGTATATATATCTACATGTTTTTTTAAAAGAGTAATTTACATAAATAAAATTTTTTGGTCTTTAAAGAACTTTTCTAATTTTGTTCTGACATTTTCCCTTCATCAGCTTGCCACTATTGGTTGCAAGAATAGTTTTTCAAGGGACTCCTTTACATGTGCAACAGTAGAGAGCGTTTTTGTTTTTATTAATAGACTGCATCTTTTGTAAGTCCCTTCGCATGAAATTGTTGTGAGCCTCCTCTTCAGTACAGGAAGTTATTTGCTTTGCTACACAACATAAAAAATAATCATCAGTTTTGTAAATTTTTTATAGTTTTCCATTTTTCTCAAGCGTAAAAAATTAAGTGCCACCTTTTCGTTTTCGTGTCAAAAGTAAAAAAAAACAGCACGTCAAAAAAGCAAATAAACCATGCAACAGATTTGCTATGGTTAAAACATTGTCGCACCAAAAAACGCAGCGCAGCTAAAAGATGCTATATATGCTGCCCACTTCCCCTTCTCCCCTTCCAAAAAAGAGACAACAACCAATATAAACAACACACAAAAGCGCTGCAGAGGTGCGCATCATTTTCGAGGGTCACATGCAAGCAGCGGCGACCCAACCCTGCACCCTACAGCAACAAGATCAGACAATCCGACAACAACAAAAATCACTTCACTGCGATGAATGAAAATGAAAAATGAAGTGTATGAATAAAGAGCGAGCGCATTGCACAAAGCAATTTCAATTCCCAAAACCCAACTGAAATTCATACTGGGGACAAAAAATGCGGGCCGGCCCGATATTGAAGGGCAGAAGGAACTTGGAATAAAATGCCAGTGCACAAGAAACGCTTTTTATCGGTGCTAAGGCAGCGCTCACACCAGCGCAAAAAGAAGTTGTATCTTTCAGCTGCATTTCAAAGACGACACGCCGAGTCTCCGCGGCATGGCGCGGGCATGTCGCTAAGGCGTCGATAAAACCGTAGGGGGCCATAAATTCTTCAGCTTCGATGCGCGCGCTCCACACTCAGCGGCAAGTGGAACAGAGCCGCGCGACAGTTGCTGGTGTCACTGCAGCCCGACTGCCGCTGCCTCACATACAAAAAGTCTTAATACAAATTCGATTTCATACGATTTTGGAAAGTTGCGCTTGGGCAGCAGCCTTGACACTTTGCCGCGGCAGTCGCCGCATCTCTGGAGACTTGGCAGGTCCGTCTGTCTGTCCGTCTGTCTGCGGTCTATCTGTCTGCCCCTTGTACTTGCCGTTGTACTCACTCACGCAGCTCCACTGATAAGCTTGTCACTTGCTGCCTTTCCTCGCGCTTGCAAGCCACCAACACATCCACCGATTTGGAATTGGGGGTTATTTTGTCAGACATGCTGTTCTTTAAAAAACGATTCATGTTTTTATTATCTTGCCTGTATTTTTGGTCTTTTCCCCGGCATACTCTTTCCTCTGTTGAGTGTGTCATCTTCGTTTTTTAGTTGTTGTTATTTTCTATGGAAAAGGCTTAATCTCTGCCAAGTATTGATAATACAAAATTTATGGCCTTTTATGCACCTTCTCCTTCTCCTTAGTGGCACGTAATCAGCGCCTTAATTATTGTTTGTTGTACTCGCGCGGCAGCAGCGGAAAGAAGTGCTTAAGTCAATAAAGCAATTGACATTTAGTAATTGATCATTTCTATATAGAGCACGCGTTTCGTTAACGATCTCGACTTGTGAAAGCTATACATATTTTCAGTTTCTTCTAAGGGCAGTTGGAACTTTTCACCAGCTTAAATGTCTGCATTCCAACATTTTGATTTCACAACTCACAAAAGGCTGACTTCCAAAGCAAATCGTTGCTGCCTTAGGCTGCACCTTTACACTCTTGGAACCTTTATTTAATTTACCTCGAAAATCTTGTAGCACTCTTCGTCTCTGGACTGCTCCTTCGGCTGCAAAAAACTCTAAATGCGCGCAATTTGCAAATGTATCTGCTTAATGCTTAATCCCGCCAGGGACAACCCCAAATGACCAACAATTTGTGCCACAAAGAGCGCTGCCCAAATCACAGCCCATAAGCAGCAGCGCATGCATGCAAGGAAATTTATTAACTCCTAAAGTGAACACATGCGATTTTTATCTGTGCGCATTAAGCCACACAAACGCAAAACCGCCGAGCAAAAAAATATGACAAATTCGTGCAATTTGTAAGGCGAATTCAGACAAACGAGCAAGCGAAAAGTTTACACGCGTTGCATGCCGCATGCAACGGGGTAGTAGCAAGTTGCATGCCACACACACGCACACACAAACACAATGCGCCGAGGTAACAGCTGAAAGCGCGAGAAGAAGAAGAAGTGCACGAAATGAAAAAAGTTGCAATTGCTGAAGTTCAGCTCGCCTTCATTAAGCGAAAATATTGCGGCCAACGCGTTTAAACCAAACGCTCGCGGCCAGCGTTGACGGGCGCGCCGCCGAGCGATGATGACTCACAAAGCGCCAAAGGAAGCGCGCTTCGCAAATTTTATTCTGCGTAAAGTGCTGTGCGCGCATTTTAATTAAATGAAAGTGATTTTCAGCGGAAGACGAAAAGTATGCGGAAACGCTCGTAGGCAGCGGGCATGAGCATGGGCTCCATTATGTCAATGCAGGCGCGCCAGCGAGAGCAGCGATCCAAATGTTTTACTTGGCTGCAAATTGTTGTGTGTATTTTGCGTATAAGTAAATTGAGCATACAGCCAACGAAAAATATCAATACATGTACTCAAAAAATGGCAAAGAAATTGAGTCCCCTTTTTTTCTGATTAGCAAAAGAAATGGAAGGAAAACCAGGACAACAACTACGCCCAAGCCATGCACCCATATGTTCGAAGAGATTACGACCATTTCACTTGAATTAAAAAGCTTATGTTTAAAGAAAAGAGGTACGGTCTGTTCGAATATTGAGAGTTCAGTAACCCGCAGATTGCGAAACAGAAAAATCTGCATAAATTAAACTAATTCTTTCATATTTGGGAATTATGTATTTAGATCAGTTTTTTTTGCGTAAAACCTAATACATATACTTATAACATACACACAAAGTCATGTACTTTTGATCAATGCCAAGTTAATATTCTAAGACTGCATTACAATTTCGAGAGTGGCAGGGGCGGAGGTGGTTCAAGCCCTATTATTTAAGATTTTCTGTACTATATCACGATTTTAATTTAAATTTCATATTATAGCTCATTAACGTTTAATAACATTTTTCCTTGAATGTAGCGGAGTCTCACTTGCAAATCATTGTTTCAGTTGTCTACAGTCACGTTGACGAGTCGGCGGCTATTTTCGTGTCATTTATTGGCAGCGCACTCATGCTGCGAGTATGCCGCCGTTGCTGGGAGTTTCGGGCTGCGGGCTGCGTGCATAACTCAAAGTGCCTTCTTTTATTTCTGAGATTTTATGTTGTTTTATCACGCACCAGCAACAATTGAAATAGCGCGCAGCTAATTGTGTTTTACTTGCGCATTATGCACAGAATCGCTGCCGTGGTTGTTGTTGTTGTTGTTGTTGTTGCTGCAATTATAAAGTGCGCTGGTCTGAGGGACGCCTGGCGGCATTTGATTGTCTATTTTAGTACGATTTTGAAGAATTTCATTTTAGGGTTTGTCCGATGCTATTGCAACTTGCAGCATATTGCTCAAAAAATGAGCAACTTTTATTTGCGAATTAGAAAACTTTCTTTCCTCTAAAAATCATGAATATAAGAAATTATGACAAAAAGAAAACGAAGATGGGAAAAAAATATATTTTTGACATAGCTGACATGTAAAATGCATGCCCACCTTTTTTCGGCCCCCTACACAATTACCGACTAATCAGCTCACCGCACTTAATCAACGCAGATTAACCCATTACTCAGCAAATGCTTTCGCGCAGCTACTTTTGTGGCCGCAGCATGCCGCTGCTATAGCGGCTGCTAGCACTTGATTTAGACTGACAACAACAAAACTAACAAAAACGCAAATTACACCTTAACCCACTCAATGTCAATGACTACATAGAACTACACTCGGTTTCGAAGAATTTATTAGAATCCAAATTATCAGAATATATTGAGAATAACATCACTCAGTGAGATAATATCCATCTTCAACGGCTCTATTCGAATTTTCAGGGTTCATTTTCCTTTAACTTTGGCACTCAACTTTTGTTATTGAGCAATTGGAAGAGTACCATCTTCTTAAGAATTAGTAAAATGATCTATATTGTAACATTCATCGAACTGTTGCCAATAGATTAAACGGAAAAGTCAGCCTTTGAGGCAAATTTCTGCTTAAATGGAAGATGCTGGTTAACCTTTGTGAAATGTATACCATTCTATTGACTAATGAGTAAGATCTCTTCCTTTTCAGTGAGCGTCCTGATGAAAGTTTCAAAAATAATTGCCTCAAAGTTTCATTTTCGCATAATTTTTCTAACAGAAATGTTAACTTTTTCCTATATGTATGTATCTGCTCCTTTCTGTGCAGTGCTTTAAAGAGACTCCTTTGTTTGCTTAACGACATGCTACAATTTTTAGAAAAATTTTTTTTAATATTAGCCCATAGAGGCAAAGATTTGTTGATCTTTTGCACTACTCAATAATGACGAATGAATATGAAAATATTCACTCTGAACGAAAAGCGACGTTGTACCGATTTCATATGAAATATAAATTTTACAAAAAAATTGTGTGGCTTAATGCGGGTTAAAGCAACGCTGAGACGAATATCATTAGCGCTTGCAGCGCAACATTAACGAAAGACCACAACAGTTTTTAAAAGGCACTGCCATGCATGTGAGTGCGTGTGTGTGTGTTTAAGCAGCATGGGGCTGGCTACATTAGTACGCTGCCAAACTGCGGCAGCCTGTCACCTTTGGCGGCTCTGCCTGCCGCTCGACAACTTTCCACAAACTCGCTGCTCCAACTGTCAATATTTGCTGAGAGGGCGGCGGCAATTACCGGCAGACTCAATCACGCCGCACAACACGTCTAAATATTTCAAATATTTTTGGGGCTACTATTTTTAGCAGCAACACACAAACACACACACATACACACTAACACTAATACATAAAGACTCTTGTTGCTTGCTGTTTTCAAATGCTGCCATTGATGAGTCAATTTCTGCGCTGACATTTCTTGAGGCTGCGCGAGTGCGCTACTTAACATTCCAAGCTGCCACTGCGGCTGCCTCGAATTGGCTGCGGCATATTGAGGTGATGCTCCGCCGGCTTAAGTAGTCTTAAGCAATTTCGAAAAGCGCTGAAAGCGTTTTCCAATGCGAGAAGTATTCTTTCGTAACATTTCATAATTGCTTTTGCGCCTTCAAGCTTGCGAGAGCAACTGCTGGCAATTGCAGGGAAGTGAGGCGGGCGGTTTTTGTTGTTGTTGTGTTGAGTTGATTTGCGCAAGATTTATGACGGCTTGTAAGTTTTCCAAAATGTCTACGAAATCAAGCGTTTGGAATGCCAAACTATTTACAGACGCCATTTAGAATGCTCTTCTCTTGTTCATGTCGCACAGCTGAAGTGCCACACACACACGCATGCAAACAAACGCACTTCAAAATACACTCAAGTAAATTACAAGTAATACAAATTATAAATATCAATTGCCAGCAGAGGGCAGACAGCAGAGAGATACAATTGAAATGCACAAAACGAAACTGATAAATTATTACATAAATAAATATTGCTTGTAGATGTGGCATCTACAGCAGACAGCCATAAGAGCAACAACACACACACATACTCACACACACACACACACACACGTGAAGCAATGTGGCACATATCATTTAGTGCCACATATCAGAGTCGTCCGTTCAAATGTTAGCTCATCGAATGTGCGACATTTATTTCATGTGCTCAAGGACTTCTGCAGTGAAGCATGTCCTTGCTGCCTGCTCCCTGCTTACGCCATTTTCGTTTTTTTTTCTGTGCGCGCTTGTCCTTTCGACCGGCGTCCTCTCACTTCAATACATAATTAATGCGTTTCCCATTTTTGTGCAATTTCTGGCCGGGATTATGTTACGTTATTTTTTTTCCTGCGCCGCATACAGGTAACAACAGGCCGTTCCCTCCAGCGTTATTGTTTTCCACACAAGCAAAGCAGCATCATTTTTGCGGTGAGTTTCAAAGGTTCCGCCACATAATTCAAAATTGCTGTCCAATCGATTTTGTTGCTATAGATTTCATGAATTTTGTAGATTTTGCTGCCTTAGTTTGCTACCCACTTAACATGATTTGGCAACTGATAATTATAGCAATTCCCAATGATGTGTGAACTGCGAGCGAGTTAGTGCGCATATGCGAACATCCTTTGAGCCGGCAGCGTAAATGGTGCGAAATTTCGTGCGCTCGTTGAAGAGGAAATCGCTCGTTAAATGCGATGAGTTGCTGGCTAGCATAGCAAAGATTTGCCGGTCTACAGTCTAGAGCGGTCTAAATTGTGCCGAGAATTTGAATGAGACGCAGAGAGAGCTGCCCGAGGTAACATGTTGCCCAGAAGATGCATATGTTAAATGTAAAGAACATATGGCACAATTTTGAGCAGGACCTTGAAATGTAAACATTTTCACATAGCTATTTTCTTTTTATAATTGATGCATTGGTCCTTCAGACGGATAAGATGATTTTCTTATATATAAATCTGTGCTCATATTGAAGAGTAGCTTGTCTGTTTTTCAAGATTTTCAGAAGAGCAGTTTAAAGCTTCAAATTCTCACTGCACTGTAAGGAAAAGCTATTAGGTATTTGATGGATGAATCACTATTTATTTTATCACTACTTTTACGAATTTGTTCAACTTCTATAGAAAGAATCAATTTAGGTTGAGGGGGCCATCGGTTTTTCAGCATTCGCATGAGTTTATGTTCATTTTACTAATTACATAAAATTTGTCCTTTTCTCTCAATAGTTCAATTCTCTTTAGTACCATTTTGGCATAAATATAACTTGCTCTTGAAATCTGCGTCATTCATGCCACACACACAGAATCACTGATAACCGGTTGCACCTGAGGCGTTTCCGGTTCAACGCTGCTGCAGCTCATTGCCAGATAAACAGCTCCTTGGCAACAGCAGCATGTTCCCAAGCGGCGCAGCATATTAATGCAACCCAACCGTCTGCAAAGTGACCACCGCCGCCGCAATTGCCTGCAACTCCCCTCCCCTTCCCTCTGCCGATATTGCTGCTGCATGACCTTTTGTTTACTTATTTCAATTGCTCGTTTCTTTTATTTTCGCTCTTTGTATGCGTTTGTCCAAAAAGCAGCAACATGAATTGTAGATATTTTTATACAGATTGCAAGTGCATACCTCTGCCGCCTCACCTCAGCTCGCCTCACCTTGCCTTGCGCAGTTACAGATATGCGTATTTATATTATTTATTTTTGTTGTTATCTTTGCGCGCATATCAAATAAATGAGGGATTATGTGAAATTTCCTTATAATGAGACCACACCGCAACATTTCTTGCATGCCTTTCAATGTGTATTTCCGTCTCTCTCTCACTCTCTCTCTCTCTCTCTCTCTCTCTCTCTATCTTACTGGCATGCTGACTGCATGTTGCAATGCGATGCGTAGTTCGTCGGTGTCTTGCCCGTATTAAGATGCTTATCGGTGACACCTGAAACAGTGAAATGTGATCCACTCAGCCACTCGCTCGAGGTACGCACTCTGCGGAGCACCTCGAATGCCGGCAACCCAAACTGAAGCCGTAGCTGTAGCTGGGCCTGAGTGGCCCGGCTCTGGGTTTCGCTGCCTGTCAGCGCTTACAAACGGCTCAGCTCAGGTGTTGAATGCCTCTTCCTTTGGCTGCTGCTGTGGCTGTGGCTGCCAACTGGCTTTGGTCTTTGGGCATGTTTTTCATTTCATTTCTTTCATTTACCTGCTTCAATGTGGGGATTTGGTTTTGTTTTATGAATGCCGTTTGAGCGCTGGTTTCGTTTAACCCTCTCTCTCGCCGGCTCTGGCATCACTTCCTTTTCCGTTTCGTTTCGTTTGTTATCGTGTGTTCTATTTTACGCTATCGCATCATCATCATCTTTATCTACTGACCTAATTTATGAACCTGTAAGAACGTTGAAATTTAATATGCATTAATTTTTATCACATAAAAGAGCAAAGTGGAGCAAAAACAGAAATTCAATACAGGCACTTGAAGGCTTATTTGGAAATTCCAACTAAGAACTTAGAATGGCATAAGTTGATATTTTTTAATCAGTGAACAACCTGCCGCTAATATATGCGCTCATAAAATCTAGAAAAAATTATGCGCATCTAACATAAATCAAACTCACTTCAAAGATGCATACTTTAAGAACAACTCACAAATGTAAATGTTCGACAATAAAGTGAAATAAATGCATGCATAATTTTAGCGGCAGCTTGCCACAAGCCGCCAGCCGCCAGCCTCCAGCGTCTAGCCAAACGTAAATACAACATAATTAGTGTCAGCGTTTAGTCAAAACTGCAGCTCAGCGCAGCGCGGCTGCTTTAACTTTGAAGTTGTGTTGATTGCCTTGCAGCCCCCTTTCACCCACAAAACATAAACTAAAACCACTCGAATTCAACACACAAGATACATTCAAAAAATCTCAAAGCTACACACAAAAAACGTTGGCAACCAACCCAAAAATGCCAGCCGAGTAAACACCAGAGAAATGATTAATTACCAAAGGCGGAAACGAGCAATGTGCCGCATTGTCACATCATTTCTTTTCTTTTCTTTTGCTTAAACATGGCATAAGATACAAAAACATAGCCGCAATAAAAATAGAGCAAATGAAATGGAATTCTGGAAATAGTGCAGAAGAAGAAAGCCGCCGAAATCCGATGAAATGCACAGCTTAGCCCCCAAAAATAGCTCGAGAACAAGTCAGACGAGAGTGGAATAAGATGAAAATTGTGTTATTAAATGTACCAAAGACGAGGCAGGAAGGCAAAAATGTCTTGGAATCGGCGGGAACGAGGTTAAGGTGACTGAAACTATTTAAGTAAAATGAGATTTGGAACAAGCGCAAGTAAATGAAATAATATGTAATAAAGACTCGCTGGATAACTGCCAGAGAATTGAACGCAATATTGAATCAGAACGTCAATATTTACCCTTCCAACTATATTTCGAATTTAATCAGAAATTTCGTAGTCTTCGAATTTAATCAGAAATTTTAAGTATAGTACAAAGCAATCAAGCATAATTTTGTTTAAATTTTTAACATTTTTTTGTGTGTAAAAAGCAGAAATCTGCAAAGCAAATGAACCCATTAAGTTTAATGTTATAAATAAATAAATGGAATTATATTATTTATATTATAAATGTCAGGAAGTTTTTTCGTATGAAAGGAGATGAAAGGCTTGAAAAGATACTGCAGTACAGATTCTACAGCATTATGATTTTCGATCGACAAAAAATACCATCATTTTGCAGATATGGAATAACTTTCGATTCATTTTCATCTTTGCCAAAAGGTCACTGTCTTATGTTGCCGCCTTCCAGTAAATTCCTTCCACTGATCTCAAGGTATTGTATGATATTAAAGCTCTAGAGTCTAGACATATCCGTGAGATAAAATAAACTATATCTTGCTGTACTTATGCTCCTTAGAGGAAAATATATATGTACATACATATGTAAGCCCCATAGTCAGCCGGCAAGAAAGTGCTTGCCAGTCTGCGCCCGATTCCAATGGCAAGCGTGCATCTGTCGCTATGCTCGTATTCCTGTCTGTAGGGGACATAAAAATGCTTTGGCATATTCCTCGCACAGACAACAACGGCAAGCCGGCAATAAAAATAATAATCGAGTTGTCGTGAAATTAGCACTTAATGCTGAAATTAATTACCTCATGTGCTCCGCGTATTATTTTCGTATTCATTGCTGCTTTTATTTGGAGATGTGTCTGCGCTTTGCCCAGTTTCTTTATAGTACATATTTTCTGTCTGTATTTTGCTTGCTTCTTTGTGGGGATGTGCGTCTGGCTGGTGTGACACTACGTGAATTTCTTTGGAAATTGGCACTTTTATCGGTCATTGTTCTGCTCGTAAGATCGCTTTGCAAAATATCTGCACTTTTTTGGTCTCTCTTTCTTTTTTCACAGGCTTTGATTAATTTATGTGCTTAATCGCTCATGTCAACGCCTTCGCGATTTATCGCGCTTGTATGTACAGCATGTGCGGTGCAATAAATAAAATATTTCAGGAATTTTATTGGCAAGTGTGAGAGTGTAGCAGGAGGCTGGATACACAAATTGGATTTTAATGAAATGTGGCGCATGTGTGGCAAATATGAAGAATTCTCTTCGCAAGAAATTCACATGAAATAGAAGAAACTAAACATTTATTACTATGAGTTACTTCACGCTTCAATATTAAAATTTTATGAAATTGCAAATTTGTGGCAATTTCGCAGTTTTTTAAGAAAATTATTTACAAAACATGTGGGCAGCAGTGCCAAGATATCGGATGTAATTTTACACATTATTCTTTTCAATATCTTCTACGAATTTTGTTATAAAAATAACATTCATCTTTAGCAGCTACTACAGTGGTGTTCTATAGTATGAGAACAATTCCTTCTTTCCACCAGCAAAGAAGGTATTCGATGCGAAGGTTAAGTGCCGGCGCAGAAGAGAGAGACCGAAGGAGGCACCAACTGAAAGATCCTTCTTGCACTGCTTATGTGATGCCGCAGTTTTCAGTATTGAAAAATTGTTATTCCGAAATCGGAAAGGGAATTGGTTGGTAGAAATTAGCAGAAAAATACTGACCATGTTTTAATATTAAAAGAACAATTCACAACTCTTCTACAAGATTTATAAATCCTTTCATATGAAAAATATTTGGTTTGCCTTTGACAAAAAGTTTTGTCATCCAAAGAAGTTTGACTGATGGCATGCATTTAGTACAATTTGGAGACGGGATTACTATATTTAAAATTGTCAATCCCAAAAGGTGACAAGCTACTCGAAGGTATTACTCGATATATTTCTATGCTGAACCATCTGCAATCGCTTGCTTTTAAATATTAAATATTGATGGCAACTTAATACCTTTCTTATTTCTTTAAAAATATTACAAAATTTGCTATTTATTTGAATTATGTAATTTATTTGCATTTTTCTTCCTTGCCATTGTTATTTTTTTATTGAACATCATATATAATTGCTTCCGATACAACTGAGAAAAGAAAGCGCACTGTCTTCTAAAGTTAACTTGTCGAAGAAATACTACAAACCTAATTTCTCTTTTAGTACAAATTTTAGTTTTAAAGATATTCACTTTAATTCTCCAGAGACTACCTTTGCTGGTTTTAGTATTATTGGCCTAGCATGCTTGTAACTACAAAGCATTCCATTAGCTGCGAGCACTTTCCGAGAAAACCTCTCAGGCAGACAGTACTATAAATAAGTTCTGCTCTTAAAATTACGAATTAAAATGAAGGCACCTAAAACTGTTTGTGGAAGCATCCACTAAAGCGCTGATCCCTAACGGTTACTAGCCGAATCGCGCAGCCATTCCAATGCAAGTCACAACCTTTTGACATATGTCAAACTACTTAAAACTGTTAAATGTCTATCTTGCGCCAGTCATCAAACTTGGAAATTACTTCTGGCACTCACAGATAAAAACACACTCACATGCGCACGATCAATTGTCAGCGATTACGGGTGACAAACAGCCTCCTTAAAAAGAGAGGAAATGAGCAAAAAAAGAAAAACCCAACTAGTTACAAAGAGTGCATAAAACAAAACGTCAAAGTGACGTAATGCGCCACACGGCGGCGCCGAGCGATATCTTATCACTGGCGTCACTGACGCGTTTAGTTGGAAAGCAAAGAAGGGAGAGAGGAAGGGGCCATACAATGTGTCACATATGTATGTATGTATGTAGGTACGTGGCAACTGTGTTTGCCGGGTCGGCGACAAATGCCAATGCGTATACGCTTGAGTGACACTAGAGACACGGAGAGCAGCTACTAAAAAGTAAAAGCAGCTGAAGATTGCCAGCGAGGATTGCACATTGCAGTCACCCAACGCACGTACACACACACACACACATGCACTGAGCACTGCAGCTACGTCTTAATGCACGTCGCCAAGTGATTCTGTCACTTGGTGCCTTTAAGGATATATGGCACCTCTTTCCGCACTGCCTTGCTGCTGGCTTGGCTCTAGCAGCGAATTGTACATTTTGTGGCAAGTGCAATCAGTGATTTTCTCTAATTTCAGCTGCTCCTGCGCACACACATTTTTTAGCTGCCGGCATTAAGCATTTTAATTTTCATTATACTCAGCTGTGTGTGTGTGTGCTCTTACAGCTCAACAAGGCTGCAGCCAGGATCTTTCAAGTGGCAAGGACATTGGCCAAAGGGTTAGCGATTTCCCATTTAGATAAGTGCTCGTGGTCAGTTGCTCCTCAACCACTACGTTGAAGCAGAGTGTGGGAAAATAGATTCTAAAGTGTAGGCGGCGTTTGGCAGTTAATTAAAATTTTAGCCTGTGACGCATTTTACACTTTCAAGTGCTTTCCTCTTTTTTCTGAAATTTTTTTATTGAAAATAAATTACAATTTAAAAGATTTTATGCCCCTATGGCATGAAATGCTGAAGGCTCACAATACACTCATCAGTTTGAGGCTCACATTGCTCACCAAAATGCTCGCCGCCTTCGTCGTCGCTTATCAACAACATTCGACACATGATTAATTATATTAAAGCTCACTGTGGCCACCACACCTTCAATGCGCACGCACACAGCTGCACGTATCACATATAAGTATGTATATGTATATATGCATTGGTCATTGCTCTCGTGACCATCTCATGAGTCTCTGCTCATGTATTTGGCCTTATTGCTTGCCTGCATGCGATTCATCTTTGCCTGGAATTATCATATCCTAGCGGCTTGCATATACATTCTTCCTTTACTTTTGCCACTCATGCTGCTCGGCGCTCCACTCAGCGCGCTCATTAAGCCTCAAATTGAGACTGCCGAAAAAACAACGAAACTGCAACATCATCTGGCAAATGATTTGCATTAATTTGGCCAGATTCTGGCCAGCGGCGGCTCTTATCGCCTTCGCCGTCGCCAGCTAATGACATTTGAAAGGTGTCAATTAGTGAGTGTGCGCGCCGTTTAAGCCATGAATATTTCAAATCAAACCATCCTGCCAACAACAACGGTTTGCATACTTTCGCAAAGTCCTTTCAGCCTTAGCGTTTCTCTCCTCCTTTCTCTCGCTCTCACTGCCTCTCTCCTCTTATCTGCTTTATTTATTGTTGCACATTAATTAGCATTTTCGTTGGGGGCGCATAAATTATTCAACTTGTTTTTGCCAATTTTGTTGCTGTTGTTACTGTTGCCTCTGCTGTTGTTAAATGCCTGATTTATGGCGTTCTGTGGGCAATTTCAGGTAACGAGCTGCATACGAATTTTTTTTTGGCAAAGCGGCAAGCATTGGAAACGCATTGCAACTGACTCATTAAGCAAATACTTCAAATTGATGTTCAAGTAGTTCGGCAGAATTTTAAATTAATCGGCATATTTTATTTCCTTACGCTCTTTCAGGTGCATAACACGTAGCAATTAAGCTCATGTGTATGCATCTGCATATCCGAAAGATTTAACGCAGCTATATGAACAGTAAACGGAGTCAATCTCACTGCCTTCTCTCGAAACTTTGGAGTATCATGTCGTGCAAAAAGATTATGGTTAATTTCATTACTTGACGATGCTGAAGTATCAAGTCTCGGAAATTGACTTTAAATATACACAGCCTCTTCAAGCATGCGTACAAAAAGGTATTTATTACTGCACTTTAAAGTATGTGAAGAGTTGTAGCAAGATTCCACAGATTTATCTAATAACTCTTTGAGTTATGGAAGTTCGAATGCAGTTCTTGTGGCTGCAAAATGTAAATTTTAAATAAAAGATTACTTTACCTTTTTGGTTGTTGGACAATGACGAAGAGAACATTATAACATTATTGATATGATACTCAGCAGTGGGCATCATTGTTCAAGATTAAGAAAAACTTATATAAGATCACTTGCTCATATTTAAAGCAAGGCGATTTATAAATTGACATTCGATTATAGGGCACCTCTAAAACTCGGACATATGAAATATGCTTCAGCGTATGGAATCAATCTAATAGCAGTTAATATTCATCTATAGTGCTGTCTTGATTTTGGGAGCAGACATTTCTTCGATTATTCATTTCCGTATAAAAAATTTGGGGAATATTTGAAGCAACTGCAAATTCCAAGATCTGCTACTAAAAATCACGCAACTTTGTGTTCTTGTCGATGGAACAAATTGGAGTTCATTGAAGGCGACAGCGATTTCGGTGAAGTTATATTGGACCCGCTTGCCTAACTTTTGTTCCAACCAAAATTTTCGCTAATTACGCTTAATATTGATAAATGATGGCGTGGTGCGACACGCTTGTCAAAGCTGACAGACACAGCGCCAAGAAAGATCGCGCCGCCAGTAGCAGCAGCAGCGGCAGCAGATATCACAGCGTGTCGCGTTGAAAGATATATGACGGGGAAAAATGAGGCGGCGCACAAGAACGCCGGGGATGCCACAAAGAAGCAGAAACAAAGCGACGCGAAGTTAATAAACTGTGCATGCTTAATTGTCGGCGCATTAATAACTTTTGAAATAAACAAATAAAAGCGACTTGATTTGCTGGAAGAAACTAAAAGCAAGACATCTGGGGATTGCGTGGGGATAGCGGCAGAGGAAGGAGCCTTGCCTTATTCTGCCTCATTTGCATGTGGCGCGCTATGCTTGTAGGCCTAAAAATGTCTGTCAATGCGAATCGAATGGGCCGAATTGAGGAGCGCCGGCAGGCAGATACTTTCGTATTTTCGATACGAGCCGCGCGATTTGCATACGGGCACAGTCCGTCCGTTCATTCTGTCCCAGTTGGTGTCTGTCGCTTCATTCACATTTCTTCTATATCATGCCTCATAGGTTTTTTTTCTTTTTTGTTGTTGCTACTCAGCAGCAGCTTTCGAGATCACTTCACGAACTTCAGTTCCAAAAGCGGAAGACAACTGAATTCATTAAGTTTTTTCGTGCGATCTGTTCTTTTGGTCGCTGAACGGGAATGTATTGGAAAAGTGTGTAGCTGCTGCTACTTGAAGTGTTTCTGGAAGCACTTTGCCTTTGGTAGTAGAGCATTTGTAGTGTCAGGCAACCACTCAAGCTGCTCACACAAGCGCTAACTGCAAGCAAAGTGGGAGCCTTTATTAGCATGTGTAGACTTCAACAGCTAATTTGTTTATGGGCTGCAAATGGCTTATCTAATGGGCATGGCATGGGCGTAAGGGTGTCAAAAGGCGTTTAGAGAGATAGCTTATAAAGAAATAAAATTATATTAAAAAAAACTTTTTAAAAATAAGCTTTAATTTATTTAATGTACTAAAAAGTAGAAAATAAATTGTTTTTAAGTCACCTGTATCACTATCAATAAAAGCTTGGGGCGCTCATGTGTTCAATATTTGTCAAACAGTTACCACAATATTTTATTTAAATAATTTTTTGCAAATAGATTCTAGTAATGAAAGATATTTTGAATATGTATATTGAGCGCACAAGCTTTTATTGATAGTAAGATACAGGTGACTTAAAAACAATTTATTTTCTACTTTTTAGTACATTAAATAAATTAAAGCTTATTTTTAAAAAGTTTTTTTTTATATAATTTTATTTTCTACTTGTTAGTCTTCCATAAATTAAATTTTAGAGCTCTGAAATTTTTCGCAAAAAGAATTTAAAACTTGCAGAGCAGTACACAATATTTAGGGTATTCATAGTGTCCCCTATCGTCATATCCTCAATGTAACAAATAATACGGCTGTGATCGACCCTAATATTCGTGGCATATTTGTGGCGCGATGAGTTGTTGTTGTTTTGCTTACAAGGCGCGGCGAGCTCGGCCCATGCGCAAAACCCCCGTTGGTTTGGCGCGGTGAGTTGTTGCTATTTTGCGTGCAAGGCGCGGCGAGTAAGTTCCTATCGTGTTTCATTGATGTGTGGTGTACCTATAATTATAAACTGAAGCCCAAGTGTGTAGTTGCTTGAAAAGTGCCACGCCCCTTGTCCTACGCCCATACAATTTTACCAGTGGGACGAAGCATCCAAGAGGGGCCTGTATACGGAATTTCAATGCTGCACGACCTTTAGTTCCAAAGCTATTCTATATAAACGATTTTGTTTGTATGAGCGGTGCCACGGCCCCTTATCCAGTGCCCCCCTTATTTTCTCAGTAGAAGGATATGGATATGTAGTAAGTTCCTACCGAGTTTCATTGATGTGTGATGTGTAGTTCTAAAGTTATACACGAATCTGGAGTTGATAAAAAAGTGCCACGCCCCTTATCCTACGCCCATAAAATTTTACCAGTGGGACGACACATCCAAGAGGCGACTACATACGTAATTTCAATGCTGCACGACCTTTAGTTCCAAAGCTATTCTATATAAACGATTTTGTTTGTATGAGCGGTGCCACGCCCCCTTATCCAGTGCCCGCCTTATTTTCTCAGTAGAAGGATATGGATATGTAGTAAGTTCCTACCGAGTTTCATTGATGTGTGATGTGTAGTTCTAAAGTTATACACAAATCTGGAGTTTATAAAAAAGTGCCACGCCCCTTATCCTACGCCCATAAAATTTATTGGTTCATGTATTGGGCTCTAGTTTAGGCATGTATGCAAAGTTTCAGATCTCTAAGTAGTCGGGAAGTGGGTGAAAAATTTATTACTAGATTTGACGACATACCACTGACATACCACTGACTGACATACCGCGGACAGAAAGTGAAGTTAACCCTGTAATTCCCAGGCCTGCCTTTAGGCGGGCTTAACGAAAAGTTCCCTAAAAACAACATAAATAGAAAATTCAGAATAAGGGGATTCCCAAAACTTAAGTAATATATGCTAGCATGTGTTTGTTTGTAGCGCATGGGTATAGCTTATTTCGATTCGCAGAAAATTAATTTCAAAGTCAAATTTGGCAGTGCTCGGACGTAAATAAATATATTCGTTCAAACAGTGATTTTCAAAAAAAGAAAAAATATAGTTAATTTCATCGTACAGAGTTAAAAAAAATTACTGGTGAGTAGGAAATTTAAATATTTATTAAGTGATGTAAGAATATACTGGCATTTAATGAATTAAATATATTAAAATCGCTCCGAAAGTGAAACCGCCTAAAGGCGGGACTGGGCATTCCGCTCAAAATTTTTGATCATTGTGTGCTTTTAAGTTTTTGTGTTTTTTCGCCGTTTTTTCGTTTTTCATAGAAATATCACGTCGAAAAATTAAAAATCTGTCTGAGGAAGAGATTTTAGCAATGATGAAAAAAATTCCAACTGATAACGACGATACAGCAGGTGAACAAAAAAGTGATTCTGAAGATGACGATGAAGATCACAAAGATCAGCCTGGTTATGATCGATTATTCAAAGTGAGACCACTCATCACTGCCGAAGACATCCTATTTTCCAACTTATGATGTTCGTCACAATCAGATTGGTCTTTGGTGGACCGATATGGCAAAAAACCATGCAAAATGAGCGGATGCAAATCTGAGACTCTACATTTTGTTCAAAATGTAACATTCATTTATGTCATTTAAGTACAAAAAGTTGTTTCTTAGAGTATCACAATCAAAAATAAAGAAGAAAATATGAATCAATATCCAAAACAAGAAATAATTCATTACAAAAAATTTAAGCGGGAATGCCCAATCCTGCCAAAAGGCGGGGTGGGTATTTTCACCTGTACCGGGTAAAGTAAGGGTCTAATTAAAAAACCGACTTCAAATTCGTTCATTTTAACCAAAAATTAGTTTAAAATGATTTTATGAGCTCAATAGAAAAATAAGGCATTTGAGGGTTAATATAAAGCTTATAAAATAACACTACAAAGTGAAATGAAATTTTAACAGTGGACGAAACGGCTTCGGCCAGCTGAGGCAACAAGACTGCATGAAGATCGCCCAGATTTTGGGGTTAGTTTTAGCGCAGGGTTGCATCATATACTGAAATTATGTTTACTAGCATTTTTTTCTAAAGGCACAGTTAGTCCAGACGTAACGTATCTTTTCGTGCCTGCTGACACAACCTGCGTAATAACTCAGCAAGCCCAGACGTATAGCTTCGAAGAAAATATTTCCGAAGTTTTCGAATTATTTGATCAAATCGTCAGTGAAGCCTTAAAAATTATAACAAAGAGTTTACTATTTCTTATCTTCCAAATATAATTTCTTTGTTCAAGTTTTCGGCATTTTCAGCTCTTTCGTCCGTCATTCAACACTCAGTCAGTCATACAAGAGTGTCGCAATTAACCCCAGCGACACCAAACTTCAAGAGCTTTGCAACACCCACAAAATTAAGAGCAGCCAGCCGAAATGTCGCACCATTAAAACTCAATCGCGAGCGGCAGCCAAATTAATAATCTCTGTTCTGCTCGAGTTAAAAGCACAAATTAACAATTCGTAAGAGGAAAATATTATTTATTGCAACATTTGTTTTGATTGCTCTGAACTCTGTGCACTCGCCACAAGTTCATACAAGAAAATATGTTTTTAATTTAAAGATTGATGCGCAGACGGGGGAGCAGGAGGTGCTCAACGAATTAACACATACTTTGGAAGGCATGCTCTCTGGAACTCTATAAAAGGGGGCAGGTTGATCGGTTGCATGTCTAATGTTTATTTATTTTGCTATGTCTGTCTAAGCGTTCGATCGAGCGTTCCGGCCATGTAGTGTATGTGTGTGTGTGTGTGTGATCTAGTCTATATTTTGCCATGCTTATGACATTAAAGCAGTTGCGCTTGTCTGAACTAAATCATAAAACGTCTGCATGCATGAAGAGGAAGAGCAGTGTAGCAGCAGCCTTAGAAAGCGCAGAAGTGTTGATTGCAAGTGGGTGTCGGCTCGGCGGCGGCATTCTGTGGCACTGTGCACTGCGCAAAGGGGAAAGGAAAATATTTGGTTTGATGCGTGAAGTGTTAATTGAAAGCGTAAACAACATTTTTAGATGCTGGCGACGCAAGTGCCACTGGAACTGTGTAATTCTTAATTGCGCGTGCAATGCCACAGTCTCCAGTCTTGGAACTGCCTGGGGTGGGAGTATAAATTTAGCATGCTCGCACCTCCACGTGCTGCAATTGAGGGGAGTGGGAAAATATTTTATGGACTAAAACATGGTCTGTCTGCTGCTGGCGTTGGTAGCAAAGAGCTATATAGCCCGAGGGAGAGAGAGATAGATAGCGAGCGAGCAGGCAAATGAAAATATTTACAAGTATGCCTTATTAAGTTCTAAATTTACGCCAGGCCAACGCATGTCGAAGTGTGGCAGCACAGCTGCTCAAAGATGTCAACCGCCGGAGATAAAAACTCTTTGAGGCAGCTTAATTGCCCCAACATTAGTTTCATTGCCATGTTGCCACCTTGAACCTCAAGAAATTAAGCCAGCCAGTGGCAAGCAAATGCCATAGAAAGAGCACACACATAATAACAACAACAGCAACAAGACAAAGACAAACTGTTAAGTATTTTAGTTTGATTTATGCTTTCACAAAAAAAAATCGTTTAACAATTATGAGAAATTGAAATTTTGTTTGTAGTTGTTTTTGTTATTGCTGTTAGCAGCAGAGGAAAACATAAAGCAATTTAAGTCGCGGCAAACCTCACGCAAAGCCACCACAAATGCACATTCACTTTAAAGGACAACCGAAATATGAAATAATTCATTAAAAAAAGTGCTGCCACTCGCTGGCATAATGATACTTTCCACTTCCCAAGTGCGCTTCTTCTTGGTCATTAATCAGCATGACTCGCTCGAATCTATGTATGCTCCCTGTAACATTGAACATAGGACAAAAAAATATCTGTATAGATACTCGGCACGTTATTAGGGATAATCCCTTAAGTACATTTGCGTTTTGAGTGGCGTGCATTTAGGGATACCGCTGCGATATTACAAGCACGTATCGGCGATCTTTAATGAGGCCTTTGAAGTGTGGGAGTAGAAATGTTCTCTGCTGTGTTGGAACGAGTTTCGTAAGCGGCATTTTGACAGTGTTTTGTAAAATATTTAGGAAAGCATCGACGGTCTAGTCAAGAGAAGACAACCTTAATTTGATTTTAACGAAAATGACTGTAGTTTTTTTTGTTTCCATAATCCTAACTTGAAAGAGTTTTTGAAGTGATAACTTTTTATGGGAGGGTAAACCGCTTCGTAACGTAACGCGTTACGGTGCCAGTCTGTCTGGCTTCCCTCTCTCTCACGCATACGGCAGCGGTACGCGGGCCCCTTCTCTCTCACTCTAACCCACAGCGCTTAGCTGTTTTTCGGACAGACGTCTAGCCGAGCGCTGCTCTGATTCTTCGTATACTTTGTTGGCTGAGCTGCCGACATGCAGAAGAAGAGCACATGCACGCGACTTTCATAACACCATGCAAAATACGAAAATCAGCCGCAAAAAATGCTCGTTCGGCTCATTTGAGTACGAAAACCGAACGAACCAAGCCATTGAGTCGTGCGATCAGGGGTGCAAACTCAGTCAAAGCCAATTCTCTCAAATGCTTAAAAAATTCTCCCATGGGAATTGGCACTTCAGCCACATTTTCATTCAAAATAATGGTAGTAAAAAACATAAATCAATAAATAAAACAGTATGGCTGAGTTATCACTTCTGTCGAGCGTCCCGAGACGCACACATTTTTTTTTTTAGTGGGAGAGTGGGCAAAGTTACGTTTATAGTTCGAGTCTCTTATATAGCAACAATTTACAAAATCTGTTTTAAGATATGTATGTACTTGCTTCAAAGGAGTAACCAATTTAACACATGCAAGAGTTGCCAGTCTATTCGCTATTTCTATCTGTAGTGTTAACAGAAAGGCAAGGAACTCTTTCCGATGCTGCTGTTGAGGTTGCTGCTGTTGCTGTTGCTGACAAGCACAGCCTAAGTGCATTTCGATGCTGCGCGCTGCTCATGTGTTGCAGAGTTGTGAAGAGTTAAATCAGATTTGATTTGAATCAGTGATTTTACCCTATTTGATTTAAAAACTGATTTTCAAATCAAGCATAGCCAATCGATTCATCTTTTTCTGATTCAAATCCCAATCGATTTGTGGCCTTTGATTTATAAATCAGCTCTCACAAATCAAAAGTGAAAATCTGATTTACCAATCACTTGATTTAAATCAACAAATTTCCAAATCTGATTTACCAATCTTGATTTGATTTCAAATCAAGTCCTGAAATCAAGTGTGCAAATAGATGACAGAGCAGTATGAAAATGTATACTTCGAAATAGTACCAAAAATATCAAAGATAAATTCGTTCCTCAAAAATAAGAATAATTACTTGAAATCGTGAACAAATCATATGTAAATACAAACAACTTAAAGTAATAGATTTATTTTATTGAAATGATAGTGAAATATGCAATTATTCGTTCATATTTCTTCACCGAAAATTGCAAGAAAAGTATTTGTTTGGGAGAAAAAAAGCAACCCTGTTTCATATGACACTTCCATCAGTGATGTCAACGTCGTGATATTCGTACCAGATTTTGTGCATTTTTAAAGCTGATACGTTTATGAAAATGCATTTATCGTCTGATATCTATTTTTGTGCCATTGTTTGTTTATTTTGAAGACACTATTATTAGTCCGTAACATTTTCGAAGCAGTTTGCCTTCTGTGAAATTAACCTGAGTGAATCGCATTACTTTTTAGAGGTTTTGAACAAAAATAGGCATCACTGTCTCGCATCCGTTCTTAGCACCCGCACAAAAGAGGTATACTTTTGTGCAAACCACTGCCGCCACAAAAGTGTAATGAATTTCTACCTGCTGTTCCAGGAAACATAACATGTTAAGTATAATATACATATAATATGTCAAATATATGCATATGCATTTATTAAAATTTGATGGTTTAGGAAAAGAACAAAGTAATGTATTTATATACAGACACTCCTCGTATACATTCATATATTTTGAAATAAAAAAACATAAATTGTTGTTTTTTTCTTGTGCATACTATTTTGTAGCATCTTATACCTGCTACTCAAATCCACAACTTTCCTTCTAATACAGAAAAATGCAGCTCTGTGTAGCTCACTAATTGTGTTGATTTGGCCAAAATTGATTTGAATCAGCCCAGCGGCCAATCGATTGGTGCTTTTTGATTTCAAATCAAAATCAACTTTTTTGATTTTTGATTTGAATCAGACAAGGGCAAATCACTGATTTGAGATTTTTGATTCAAATCAATATGATTGGTGGTGCCTGATTTGAAAATCAGAAATTTCAAATCGATTGGTGGAGTTGATTTTTAAATCAAAAATTTAAATCAGTTGATTTGTAAATCGATTTTGATTTGAATCTTTTACAGGTCTGATGTGTTGGCCTGGAATCAACGCCTCCTGGCGTTTGACATGCAAGTGAGGCGACGGGCTGCCTTTAATGGCGTGTCAAGCGCAGTGCACGAAGTCACTCTCCAAATTCGTCACGTGTAATTTACCGAAGAGATAGCCAGCAGAGTGTAGCGCTACAAAGGCACTACACTTCACTTCACTCCACTTTGGAAAAAAGGATACAAAGGCAGCTTCACGCTGCCTGCAGCAGACAGACTGCGCATTTGCATAAGCAGTGTAAGGGGGGGCAGCTCAAATTTTACAATAAACTGCTTGAGGCTAAAAGCTGAAGAGCAGCGCCGCTACCCGAAAATGAAATCGACACTGTTGCTAATTAAAATAAATGATGGATCGACGATCGATCCTTTGCATTTCGTTCGGATAATGGCGTGCGTTTGTTGCAGGGTAGCGACAGCGGCAGCGGCAGGCATAAAAAGCAAGCGGCACGCATGCATAATCTGTTGTCCTTGCCAAACAACCCCTCACTTACACACACATATACAGACACTCATGTACACAAACAGAAGGGCGCATTTTATGCTCTTCTGGCTTGTGGAATTGTGTGAAAATTTTCGCGGCGCATGCTGCAACTTTCCAGGAGCTGATCAACATTTGCTTGGCGTTTTGTTGTTGTAGATGTTGTAGTGTTGCATTAGCGCACGCGCAGTGCGAAAATTGCGCGCGTGCATTCAGAAAATTCGTTTCACAAACAAATCGCAAATAAGCTGGTGTTATAATTTCATGGCTTAATAGCACGTGGTAGTGGTGTAGTGGTGGCCAATGCATGCCGAAGTGTCTGGGAAGACTGCAAGAAAGAGCTTTAGGTATTGCGAATTGATAAACAGCCTGCGGAAGTGTAAGCAGTCAAATTCTCGGGTTACTTTGACAGCCAGTGGGGTTGAAGCTCAAGCTTGAGGAGAATATTTGTAGAATATGCAGAAGTGAGGAGCTTGAGCTTGAACAGCTCAAGGACACAGCGCATGTACTCTGCTCTTTCAAATAAGCTACAAAATAGTATATTATTCAGATATATCAGTGGCCACAAACTATGATGGCCTAACTCGAGTTAGGACAAAATTGGGTTTTGAGTGCCTTTGTGTTCATCGTATCTTAGTCTATGTATATGCAAGCAAATTTTCATGTTTGTAACTTTTTATACCCTACACCTATGGTAATAGGGTATAATAACTTTGTGGGAAAATTGTAACGCATGAAAGGAGCCGTCATAGGTATAGACATAAGTATATAGAAATGCTTAGAATCACTTTCTGTGTTGATTTCCGGTTGTCCGTCTGTCCGTCTGTCTGTCTGTCTGTCTTGCTGTCCGTTGGCGCAGGAGAGAAAGAAGGAGTTATCCGATTTGGACCAAATTTGGCACACAGTCGCATTGAACCTTCCACTACTTCAAGTTCCGATATTACGCAAATCGGTCGAAGGACACGCCCACAATGGGCCTGTAAGTCCCACTACCTCGGTTTTTTTTCGATTAAATTGCTATAAATTGCCTAATTACTCATTCAAAAGAATAATACTTGGTATTTAAGGTGAGGTGTGGACCTTCTGTAAAATACCAAAAAATGGGCGTGGTCCGCCCACTGTATAGGCATTAAGCGGAAAATCCTTCTAACTTCCATAATATATACACCAGTCTGTCCATATTTGGTCACTTCATTTCTGGTAAGAACACCTCTTAATTCTCCAAAAATGGGCGTGGTCCGCCCACTCAGTTACTTGGTGTAGGGTATTACTCTGTCGGTGAAACCCGGCTGATGCTTCATTACTTGTTTATCTATCGAAAATATAATTGTTTAAGGTGAGGATTTAGAACACTAAACTGCTCTTTTGGAAAAATTGAACAGCAGATTTTGGTGGTTATGACTTTTGATCGCAGATATACATAAGTACCTACAAGGCATACTCAAGAAATGCATCCAGCTAAAACTCACGTATCTGTCAAGCATCTGAGCACAGCTGACATATACATATGTGGATATTAGTCAGACCACCTTTTAAGTATCTCTAAATAAAAAGCAAATTAACTTTGCATTTTTGAACTGTGCACGAAGACCACAGCAACAGCTTGAGATACTTAAGATCCAGAACAATATTTCGAGGCGCCTTGATAAACATTTCATTAGTACTCAACTGTAAATAATAGGCAGCCCGAAGAAAGGCATTCATTATTGACACTTCCCCCTGAACCTTCTTTAGATATGCCGCGTTCCCTTAACGGCCGAGCAAAGATTGGGATTGAAGCAAGAATTACATTGGCAGTCCGAAGGCAGGCCACCAATCCTTAATTATAGCAAAACAAACAGAACATGGTGTCATTTCTTTCTTTATTACAAAAATATGCAAAACTAATGTGCTTACAAAGGCAAACAAATGTGGTGCTGCGCCTAACCCCTTCGAACTTTTCAGGCGCAACATGCCACCAAGTCGTACTTTTGAAAAATGTCCTGCCTGCCAACAGGATATCAGCAACTTCAGCGCACTCCGCCGTTCCATGCTGGCATATATTGGAGAGTAGGCAATGTAGAAAACGCAAATCTCTTGTGACAACATAAATAAAAACATGATTTAATAGTGTGCCCAGGATCAGTGCAGCGCGCAGGATCAGCAGCAAATTTACAACTGGGATTACAAGCAGTGACGCTGTGACGCAGCAAGCGAACGGCACGGGGTCTCTCATGCAGCGAGTGTGGGCAATATGCGTTGTTGCTTTATCGGCAGGGGTAGGGGTAGGGCAAGATGAAGGTAGTGATTAGCCTTCTACGCGCACAAAATGTACTTCTTTCTAACCCGCCATGCCGGAAATGGGATGTGCCGAACTATATTTTTTTCTTCCTCTTTTTTTTGTAATGCTGCCTCGATTAAAGTTTTCTATTTTTTAGAGGGATGTAGAATGTGCGTTAAGGATTCTGCACGTTTCAATGCGCATGCCATAAATTAGGCGCTCGCTTTTTCAATTCGAAGCATAGGGGGAAGAGGAGAGGTAGAGTACGTTGCCCTAAAAAACGCAAAAATTGCGCCGGATAACATGACACAATTTCTATCAATTGTGTAAAGTAGAACAAAGGTGCTGGCAGGACATGCTGAAAAATGCTGTTGTTGTTGTTTTGCTGAAGAGCCCGCGCAAATACATATGTGAAAAATTTTAAATTTCAATTAATTTACGCAGAAAATGAAAAAGCAATTTTTTAATAGAATTTTTTGTGCATTAAGAAAATTGTTTACAGCTTAAATTTACAAAAATATACTAAATTCTAAAGAAAACATTGCAAAAAAGTCGATCTATTATTCCATTCCTAAGCTACGCTGAATCCCCCAACGCTTTGATTGATGATGCGCTACAGCGCTTAGAGTCAAGCTGAAACCGTAGTACAAAATACACACACAAAAGGCGGCTTAGCACACACACAATGGCAGTTCCAAGCGCTCACACACACATACACCAAACTATAGATAGTGTCGCACAATCGGCTACAGCTGTGCGTGTATGTCATATGAGAAATTTTTTTATGGTCTCGGAGCCTATGGAGTATTAAAGAGATCTTTGGAAAATGTTTCCTTTTCATCGATGCTTGTTCAAGCTCAGAAATGGGAGGCAATTCTAATTGTATCTGATTTAACTGTCGATGTCTAAAAAAAACCGTTGTTTTTCGATTACAGATTTTCAATATATATGTATATGTAAATATACTAAATAATTTCCATTGTTTTATATTTAACTAAAATTGTGAGTTAGAATTGCAACAAGCGAAGAAAATGGTAAGACGAACCTAATAATTTGAAATATTCAATAAAAATTGTTGTAATAAATTTGCCACAAAAGAGCATAGTTATCAATATTGTGAGCTACATACAAATTTTTATTCTATTTATACTAAAATTGTAATACATATCATATATCGCCTGAGCAGCTACGACTAGTGTTCCTGAAGTATATTAACTCGTTACCCAGCCAGCATTATTAATCATAGAAGACACTTCTGCAATTAGTGTTAGCGATCTAACTAAATTCCTCGAAGTTACTTTTGAATCTAATCAGTCGTTCGAAAGAAACTGATGCTCGTTGGTAACTAGCCGAGATTTCTGGAATTTTAAAAGAGTTTGAAGGTTTGCTCAAAATCCATTCTTGAGGTTTTTTGAAAATGGTTTCTGACACTTTGACAATTTATAAAAAAGAGCCTTGTATTCTTTGAGCATATCTGTTTGACTAATGATTCCTTCTGATGATCAGAAAGAACTTACAAATTTGTTTAAATCTTATAACAATCTACGAAATGACTCGCAAATTCAACATTGAAAAGAGAAAAGTAAAATGATTTTCTAAAGGTCGTCTAGAGGGTAAGAGGTAGAGTGAGGAAATAAAGACACTCATCGAACAATCTTAAACTTTCGAATCTGTATGATGTATAGCTATCAATAAGAAAACATTTTTGAATAAAGAGTAAAGTAACAAGAACTCTCGGTTAAATATATCCATGAAATTTTCCTACGTCCTCTCTCCCTACAAGCATAAATGGACTACGCGCCTGCATGCACATCATGTAATCCGCTGAGAACCATGTTGCAAATAATGTCACACACAATGATATTGCAGATTATTGCAACTAGTATTAAACACTGTAAACACACACGCACTCACGCACACTAATGCACAACTTGTTGGTGGTGGTGTAACAATGGAGCACTTATGTTTGTGATTATGTCTTGTACTGCTGCCATGGATTAGATTAGAGGATTTTGATTTTTCAAGAGAGTTTCCAAGATTTGGCGCTGAAGAACAGACGCCACCACTGAGTGCCACTGTGCGTGCTGCTGGTAGCTGTGTGTCATGTCACACCCACATATTGTTGTTGTTGTTTGTATGCTAGCCATATTGGCTAGCTAAGTTGTTCCCATGAGGGTATTTGGCAATGCCAAAATAATTATTGTGCGATTTGGGTTGGGTATGAGCGTAATGACCATTAGCCAAATTGCGTCAACGTGAGATGTGCGGATTTAATTTGTCGCAGGGAGTGGAGTGGTCCACAAGCAGAGCGCGCTATTAAATCTGCTTGGGAAGAGTGGCCGAATTAGTTGGAAAATTGTGGGAAAGTATAGAGTAAGTCGGCATGATTAATGAGCCAGAAATGAGCCATGAGAGCTCGGCATGCTTGCACTTTCTTGCATAGAAAGTAGCCGATCAGAGGGTTCCATGATATCATTTGTGTAAGTTTCGTGCTCCGGCAGAACATATGTTGACTTATATGCTTTTCGAAATGTCTGGAATGCCGATTGATGATTTCATATCCTCCAACTTTAGATGTTCAAGCAACATAATTAGATAACGGCGGGATATAAGATATTGGAAAGTGCATAATTTACAAGGCGTGATTAATGAATAAGGAAGTATTCCAAAGAAACCAGTGGTTTGGTGGCTGCAATGCTAAACATTGTAGAGAACTAAATTTGCATATTAACAGAGATATTTAGAAATAGTGAACATACTTGCAAATCCACTTTTCTTTCAAGGGGCACAATCACTTTTTACATCATTCCTCCCTTAACAAAAAATCAACTATATTTTAATGCAATCAATCTTCGCGCCGCTCAACTCCTTGACAAAATTTTTAATTCAAATCCAATCTGTCGCCATTTGTGGCAAGTGTCAGCTATGTGGTACGGATCGCAGCAGTTGCCACTTTACTTCGAGGCCGCAGCCGCTTTCGAAATTAATTTGCCATATTGAAAATTATGTTTTTCTTGTGCCATTTTCAAAGAACGACGAATGAATTTGTTTACTTTGACGCAAGGACATGCGACGGCAGCGCATAGGGTGCAACACTGCAGCGGCTGAGGCATACGCCTACGCGGCTGCTGCCACAATTAATATGGTTGCACATTGCGGACATTATGCAAATATTTACTTAGCGCTGATGCTGATGATGATGACGCTGCCGTTGACAAAGCCAAAGACAGCGAATGAGGGGCTGGGGGAGAAGTTGGGACAGACAGTCACTGCTGCATGCCGAAAGGGTGTAGGGCGGCCTCAGTTATTGTCGCTCTCTGCCTTTTTCGCCGCTGCGCCGCTTGCAATTTGCATAGAAGATTTAACCTGATGTTTGCATAAATTTCGAAATTAAAATTACTTTTGTAAGAGCGTGACATATGTGAGCGGGCGTGCCACCCCCACCCCCTCCACTTGTGCTGCGCAAGGTAATTTTTCATTTTCGCTGATTACACAAGCGCGTTGCTGTTGCAGTGCAGCGCTTTGTGCAAACAGCAACAACAACAACGAATAAAAGAGCGCCGCTGAAGGTTATTCAAAAAGTAATTATTTCGAGATGAATATGAACAATCAGCGAAGAGCCACTCCACGACGTATGCAGGCAGGCAAAGGACGCTACAATGGGTGCATTGCTGCTGCAGTTCACCCTCCCTGCAGCATGCCGCGCGCAGGGGTTCGGGCACCTTTTTTGTTGAGTTAAATGCAGCAGCTGTTACCTACGTGGTTGCATTGATCACAACGAATGCGACGCTGTTGACGATTACTTCTTGTCAGTGCCGTCTTTAAACTGATAAAGGTACCCAGGCCCACTTTACTTTAAATGCATTTTTTGCAATATTTGTGGCACACAAATATTTGAAAATATTAAAAATGTAAAAATTTTGATGCAAATAAAATGAGAATTATAAAAAATATTAGAAATCAAATTTCAAAAAATATTTCCTCATACAAATTATTATTGCAAACAAATTTTAAAACTCAATTTTATCGCAGACCTCACTACAGTACCTCAGTTTGCCTGCCGCCACTCGGCCCAAACCTCTGTCCTAGCCAAAGACGGCACTGCCTTCCACATTAGCGCACTTTGCTGCCCCTGCTACATGCGTCTGCGCGCACTCGTCAAATGCTGCTGCCACAATTCGACAAACAATGATTCCGTGTTTACATGCGCAATAATTATAAATTTCCAGTGTAATTGCTAAATAAATCAATGTCACCTTTCAAGCGGCGCAAAACAATTGAAACTGAAATGGGCTGCGAGAGGCTACGGAAGTGGGTTTAATTGGCAGTAAACGAAGATATATTTTATATTGCCAAGATGGATTGTTGGTTAAATGGCAAGGAATTGATTTATTGTTTTTCAATGGTATATCAACCTTTTTGTGGCATGACTTTAGGCGCAGTAACATAATATGCTACTTTCTATAAAACTTCATTCCGACTCGTCAAGAGTAGCTCTGCAATCAGATTTCACTGCCAATATATTACAGATATAAATTTAAAGAAAACTATTGTGTTAATACGTATAGCTTATATATCAGTTCTTAGCTTTTTCAGTAACAGAAACTGCTAAAATTACAACAAAGTTACAATGTCCCATATTATAACTCTTATTCAGAAACGCTGGCACTTGAATGCAAGTCTTGCAATGTCCTGTGACCCTTTGACAAACAGGAGCTGCTGCTGAGAGTGCAAGAAAACAAGTTTTTTAAATGGGGTTGCAGTTCAACGAAGAGCTGGAAAAAATATATATAAATAATGCAGTGAATTGCTGCGCCATATGTGCACATAATAGTTTAATGAAGTAAATGTCAAGCCATTGATGAAATTAAAAAGTGACAGTTGTGTATATGAGGAAAAGTTTTGACAATGCTGAAGAAATATAATCTGCAGTCGCTCAAGAAAGGGTTCTTAGTGAAAAATCTAAAAATTTTTGGTAGCGACTAACTTCTCTAGAAACTGTTTTTTTAGCAAAAAGCGCCGGAGCGCTTCTCGAGCTTCTCGACCCAATAACGTGCGTTAAACCTAATATGTAACTATAAGGTGACCAGCTCTGTCGATTCCTTGGAGCAACATAAGAACGTTTATTTTCTCAGATGGCATGAGTTTGCTGGGTTTCAAAACAGCCATCTCTCGCATCAGAGACCACTCAGTCACTTCGGCATCACAAGCTGGATTAATAATTGGAGATTCGTGTAAAGAATCTTTAAAATTCGAATGAAGCAAAACCCTTTGCTCGATCGCCAGAAGCCCCACGATCTCGGCGCTGCTAATCGAATGCGTAACCACTACCGCTGCCGCCATGAACCAGAGCGTTTAAATGTCAGCGTAAATTCCCATCGAAATATTCTTTGTGCGTTAGCAAAACACTTTATTAGCTGCCCTTATATGCACATTATGCAAAAATCGTCATTATTTCGATAAAGCGTAAGAGAATGCTGCTTGCGCGTTCGCAAATCCACTTCACTGCTCCCCTTGCACTTCGCCAGCTCACATGCGCATGATCCCTTTGCGAAAAGATTAAAGACAAAATATTTAAATAGCCATTGAAGAAGAAAAAGCAGAATGGAACCAGCAGCGAAAAGCGAGTGAATTGGAAATTGAAAGTGTATGTATGTATGTATGGCCATATGAGGCAATTTGCGTGCAACAAAAACAACAACAGCACAAATACAACAACAGCATATGGTAAGCAGCAACAAAAATAATACACAGACGAGTATGCTGGCACATTTTAGCGAAGCAGTGGTTGATGATGCGGAGGGGAGTGGAGGGCATGGAACAGGGGAGCAAGGCTGAGACTGGGACCGACATTCGCACAGCAGAATCCGAAACAGTTTTTGCGCTACAAAAGCGTACTTGAGAGCTACACTCGAGACGAGCAGGATGACGTTGCAGTTCAGAATGAGACGGAGGATGAGGATGAGAACGACGGACGACGGACGTCGGACGTCAAGCGATGATACAGCAGCGCAAATGAAAACGAAGCGTGTTGCCACTTTACCTCATTTTAATAAATTTAGCAATTCCGCTGTTGCAGCGGCCAGCAAGGGCATGGGCAGGGGGCGAGGGGCTGGCAGGCAGCAACATGCTGCTGTCGCCTCCGCTGCCTGCAAGCAGCAGTCGCCGCCGCATCAAGATTGAACGTACGAACGACGAGTGAACGACATTTATTGGCCGTATTACTTAAACATGAGCACTCGAGTGCTGCCGCTTTCGCTGTTGCTGGTGTCGACGTTGCCGCTGTCACAGGCACAGGCAATGCTGCTGTTGCTGGCTGGCAGGCAGTGACTGTTGCACATTGTTGTTGCTTGCTCGCGTCCGTGTGGCTTCACTTCTTTTGCGGCCTCATTGTGGACGCGCGGCCGCTCACACCGACTGACGAAGATGTCGACGATAACCGCTGGCGTTGCTGCTGATGCAAATGTTGCTGAAGCTGCTCTCATGTTGTTGTTGTTGTTGTTGTTGTTGTTGTTGTTGTTGTTGTTGTTGATGCTGATGATGATGATGTCATTTATTTGTGATTTCTGCTGCTGCTTGTGTCTTTTCCGCTGTTGACTTTGACAGGCGACACATTTGCGCCGAGCCGAGAACGTACCGTGGCATGTGAGTGTGTGTGTGCGTGTGTGCCTTCATGAACGGCGCACTTGAGTGGCTACTTAAATATGCTCTCTTGCATATTGTTTTACAGCACACACACACACACACACACACACACACACAAAAATGCATTTCCGAAACAATTTTGTCGTTGAAGTGATTTTTTGTTTACTTTCATGTGCCAGAAAAAAAAAACGAAGAAAAAGAAGAAGAATGGAAAAGATGCTATATTTTAATGGGCACACTCAAGCAGGGTACTTCAAGCTTTGCAGTCCAATTGATAAGCATCTAAAAAATGCAAAAGCTGCATTATTTTACAGAAGAACACTTGAGCAGAGACAATTTTCAAAAGCTGCAATCCAAATGCATAAAATATTAATATTTCCTTTAAAGCACTCGCTCTTCTTTTTTAAAGTGCCTAGGATGAATGTATGCCCGTTGATATAAATGCCAAAAATAAAAGATGCAACATTTCATAATTATTATCCGCAATAGCCACAGCTCGAACAGAGCGTAAGTACTACGGCTGTTGATTCTGGCATATCAGACCATATTCATATTCGAAAAATTCAGATATAAAGAGCTGAAATTTCTATAGATTTCATCAATGAGAAATTTCATAATTTTTAACCGTTGAATTAGATCAGATCGTCCCTATGATCCTTTCTAATCCATAACATTTTTTAATATTTTAATTTAATGTGGCTTTATAGCAAATTCAATGAAATGTACAAATTATGAAATTGTATTATGATTGAGATAGGAATAAAACAAAGAATTGTATATACTTAAAATGGTGGACAACATATTGTCCAGTACAGTCGCTGTGCATGAAAAATGGCCTTTTGTCAAATTTTTGAGATCGAAGTTTGAAATTTTCGACATCCTGCAACTGTCGGAACTTCTCAGTATGAACACCCCTGGGCAGAGCACATTCTGGCAACTTCATTTGGCACAGGCAAAGGACATCCTGTTGTTTGTTGAAATTATTATTGTGGAACTTGAACAAAATATGCGGAGCACAAACAAACCAACACCCACCATAAACAAACAAACGCAACAACAAAATGTTGTGCTGTGAATATTAAATAATTTGGTGCCATTGTGCTGCCGCCACCAGTGCCACTGCCTGCGCACCACAGTCATTTGCCATTGACACTCTGCCGCCACCAGCAGCAGCAAAGCATCAAAGAGGCGCCTTAGTCGCCAAGGCAGCAGCATCCTTGCCTTTAGCTTGTGTAAGCGTGCAGGCGTCTATTGACAAAGGATAATATCATATCTGCTCTGGACGCTATGGAGCGCCACTGTGCTGCCGCCCTCCCTCGCTGCCCGCCTGCGTCCAGGACCGACTGCTGTAAGGACAGCACAATGCACTTTTCAATAACATCTTGTGAACATGGTAATTGCGCCGCTGTGTAGGCGACAAATAGTCCAAATATTTGTGTACTCTGGCTCAGCTCGCTGCGCCTGAGAATTTGTTCATATTTCGTAAATTGCTTTGTGTGGGTTTAGAGCGTTTGCATGTGTTTGCATATGCATGCATATGAAAGCGTAACCAATTCGGCAACAGCAAATTGCATGAATTCATGCTGTGGACTCCAGGCTCTAGACTGCAGCGCTTCATTCATTTCTCATAGTCTGCAAATACAAGTAAACTGCATGCTTTGAAATGGCAAGTTTACTTCAGCCACATACAGACGCAAGCTGGAAACTTGCCACTTGCGGCGGTTCAATGAAACCATCGATTTCTCGCTGAGTCCATATAAAAAGACAACGAAATGTTGCCAGGAATAATTTTATGGAAGAACTCATCAGCTTCTTGAAGAAATTATAGTAATGCAACTGGTCTGACAGAAGTGTAAAAGAGCAAATTTCATCTGAGCAACAATAAAATAGCTCTATTCACAATCTTGTGTAAATGGTCTTGCATCGTTGCATTTGGAAAAATCTGTAGGGTCTATTTTTACGCTACATTTAAATAATATACAGAGATGCACATTTTTGTTAAAATGCAACACTTAAAACCAATAAGCACTATTCACAATTATGTGCATTTGAGATTACAAATTTGTGAAATTTTTTGAGGGGTGTAATTGATAAAAAGGAAAATTATTAGCTACTGGAATTTTGGCTTCAATAAAGATTATGTCGAAAGAAAGCTTTAACACTAGAACTTCCGACAGGGCTAATAGGGCTAGTACATTTCCAACTAGCTAGCTCTTTATGCATTTTGTTGTTGTTCGGAGCGTTTTTGACATTACGAAAGAAAAGTTGCACCATTTCGTGAATTTCACAATTACTTACTTGGCTATATATTTCAACTTGTTGCCGGCTTCGGTCAAACTTGAATTTCTTGGCTTTTTACAAGATGAGCGCATTGTCTCCGAAAAATGTGGATATGCTTTATAAATATCGAAGCTGTTTCTTTATATTTCAATTTTGTAGCCTGACATTCGACCTTGCCAGCATGTTGACAATGCTTGACCACAAGCGCTGCTCTTCGTTGAAACACCAGTTCTGCCAATAAACCAGCGATCCACAAAACATGAACCAATTAAAATTTATAAGGAAATGGTGTTGAATGACCTATAACATGGCCACCGGCAGCTGGTCACTGCCAGCAGCGCATAGCACTTTCCACTTGTAGAACATGCAACATAAAAAACTGGCTGCCACTTCACCAGCTGCGATCGTGTTGCATGCCGCTTTTTTATAGCTTTGTACAACTACAAACAAGCTTACAAAAAGAGTTTTGTAGCCAAGAGGCAGCGAATAGAAAGCGCTTTGCGCAGACCGGCTGACATTGTTGTGGAGCAGCGTAAAGCCCTTTCATTCCGCGTTTCATTTCTTTCGGCTCCACAAAGAATGCCAGAGAATTCCTGAAGCCTCATAAAAGTGTTCCAAAATGGCATGTAACCGGCAACGACATGTAAACGTCATAATTTTTTATGTCGCCGATCATTAAACAAAATTTTATAACCAAACATTTTTCTAGTGCGCACACGCACCGCGTGACTGGATGGAATGGGAAGGCGGGCGGAGCTGAAGAAAGCCCGCAGACAAATGTTTAGATGCTCGCTTTCCCTGGACAGAATTTGGCTCACGGCTCATGCGTTTCGCTGCAAGCTGGCTGTTACCTTTTCGACGCTGGCCCAGCAGACCACCGACACTTGTGAGCGTCTGCTCCGCCTTGGAGCTCGCTGGTGGCAGTGCCAGTAGTTCGGAACATGCTGTTTTCGTGTCGTGTGCTCCCCTGGAGCAGCTGCAGGCCCGCGCCGATGTTGCATAATAAAACTGTTTGTAGCATTGTAAATGCGTAAAATTGTGGAGCGCTGGCATTGACTCATTGGGCCGTAAATCTAACCAGCAATAACTTCGTGTGGCCCACATGGTTTGGGGACACGCTTCAACAGCGCATATCAATTGCATGGGCGTTGCCGTTGGCAAATTATTTGGCAGCCGCCGAAGATGCATCATGTTCCTGCACTGGCGACCTTACAGTGTGCTCCAACCAATTCAATCTATAATCATGCAATATTCAGCAATGTTGCATCTTACTCTTTCGATCGAAATTGAAATCCATTGCTATTGAAATATAATTCAAACTCAAATCAATCTCTAGCTAAGTGCGAGTCACTTTGGGTTAGGTTTTTCAGATAAAAAATACAAGTCTGAGAAATAAAATTCTTTTGTAATCGAAATATGTATTTACTTGTAAGTGGACATCAGCACGAAAACATGAAAAGAGCCGACAACCACACATTTGGCAATAAATTTAGCTATCCCTTGTTAATTCCTATTCATTTCATTATTATAAATTATACTAACCAAATCCCGTAAAACGAAAAGTAGGATATATTTTAAATTAACCTTTTCGAACTTTCATAAAACACGTTCAAGGGTTCAAAAGTAGTCGAAATTTCCTTTTCTCCTAATGTACATATTGGTTTGAGAGTGAATTGAGAATACGCTGGCTACTTGAAATCAATACAAATAGCATTATTTCTATCTCGCTACGTTCCTATCAATTTTGAGCATTTTCAGCCGATTTTTGGAATCCGCTTTTATTCTTTTACTATGAATTAGAAATTTCAAAAAAGTTCAAAAACGCTGCTTTGATTTTCTGAACTATCATTTGGCCTTTCACTTCGGTGCCGCATATCCCCGACTAATGTCTCGATTGTGGCATGCAACGCGGCAGTAAATCAATTTACACATTTATAAAAATCATTGAAATAGAAATTTTAAAATTAAGTGCCTATACTCGAATTAAGCTGTTTTCAGTGGGAAGAGTCACCCTCAGTTTTGTGCAGTCCGACTTCAACTCAAACCCGATAACTGCACTCAAAAGTCACAATATATACAAATTCGATTTCGATTGTTTGCAAATTTCATTTGTTTCGCTTGCAAGTTGCGCTGCAGTGACATAGCCCTTGTTGCCCGTTCCAAACGGGGCTCTTTTATAAAAATGTATCTCGAACCTTCCCGTTGCTTGCGCGCCTGCCATTGCATTGCACGCCCTCCCCCTCGGCGCATTCGCTCTGCATGGGATGCATTTTGCCATAGATTCTTTTATGCTCTACCGGAAACTACCCATTACCGTCCAACTGCGCTGGCGCTCGCCCCTAAACTAACCGTTATCAAGTGGCAAGTGGCAGTCGCAGCGGTGGCTTGCGTGCGCCCGCTCTCGCATATCGCACATGCGGGAAATCCGGGTAATTCGTTGGCCATTGTTGCCGCTTTGTACGACAGGCGCGCATTTTCTACACTCGAGTGCGTACTACGCACACACACACACACGCACACATGCAACCGCCTGGCAGTTCGGCGCTGTTGTTCAAGCGTATTTTGCGTGTTCTAATCCTGCTGCTCAGGGGTTAGCGATTTTAAGTCCCTGATCAAGTTCCGGTCGACGCTTCGGACACTCCGTCGTGCCGTTTGCGGTGGCTGCCAAATTGAATTGTGCAATACGGGGTTTATTGCTGCTGCTTGCGGTGATTGAGTGCGTTCGGCTACTTGAAGCTTGCATCGTTGATGCTTATTTATGGCATTGCTGCATCATTTGCCCGCTGCAATTCGATTGACTGGGATTTATTTTATTCAATTTTCCAGCAGAATAGTGTAATTAATTTAAAGCAATGCATATTTAAACTATTTATAAAGCATTCAAGTTGAAATTTTTTCTTTGTTCATTTAAGGGGTTTACACAGTTAGAATTTTAAACTATAACAAATATATATATTAATAACTGAACGAAGGTTTTTTCCTGTTGATAAATATTTTCCATTTTATAAACAATTTAAGGCCTTAATTTTCAAAAAACATCTAAACTTTTTTGAAAAGGCGCCAGAACTAGGATTCAAATACAATGTACGAGGGTAATTCAATATATTTTCGGTATCAGCATGAAAAAACAGTGAATTGAGTTCAAATATTTTTATTTTTCACAGTAATCCCCATAGCCTCAACACATTATTACATATTGAAATTATCTATTCAATACCCGGTTAAAAAAATGCAACTTTCATATATCCTTCCCTATATGCATACCAAAATACGCCCATATTTCCCCATGTGAAAAATCAGCTGAAGATTTATCCAACTGCTCACGGCTCTGAAAACATTGGAAAGATTCAAATCGGTTCATCGATTGATTAGCAAAAAAATTGGAAATATTTTTTTCTGCGCAAGGGAACAAACCAATTTTCTTTGGAAAAATAAACCCGAAAATTCTTTTGTATTCGCTTTTGAGAACCACCCTCAGACCCCGCCTCACGTGTCGTATTGATGAACTAATCTTTTGGCAAATTGTCACATGACACGCTGCAACATAACGCGAAATTGCTGTGGCCGGAGCAACAACAACAACAACGTGATGAAATCATTAGAATGCAATGCCAGTGCAACAGCAACAACAGAATGAAGCAACATAATAAGCATTGCTGCTGCTGCTTTTGAAATACGCTGTTGAAATTGGAGTGGCATCGTGGAGTGGCCAATTTAAAGGTTGCGCAGTATGTTGCAACATCGAGCGTGCTGCAGGCAGTATTTACGAAAGTGATAAAATCACAAGATTAATTTGTGATTGCTTCGTTTAGGTGGTTGTTGTTGTTGTCGATTTAGTTGTTGTAATTTACTTGAGGGTCGCAAAATTTTCAATTTTTCAAAGCGCGTTCCGAAGTGCATTGCTTAATTTTTCCAGCTCGCGGCACGTGCCGCCCTCCAGGCAAGTGAGCTGCGCTGAGTTGCTGCAACAGTACAGTAATGACTGTTGTTGTAGCAGCAAGAACAACAAAGGCAGCACGTGAAAGTGTGTCGTCGCGATTGAATTTCAAATATGTACGAGCAAAAATTTACTTTGCTACGGAAACTGTGAAAAGTGAGTTGTGTAATATTTATGCATGTGTGTGTGAGTATTTTTACAGTGGCGCAAGCAGACAGTTTTTTTAGGGTTTTCATTAAAAATGGTGCATGGCTAATGCATTAATTTAAGCAATTTATATACTTATTTTAATTTAGTATGCACTTAAAAAAACCGATTGGGACAATTGTGGTTAAAAAATCGATGCTTCGGCTAAACTTTTATAATAAAGCAATATGTATTATGTACTAATTTTAATCGATTTTCTGCTATGACGAAGCAATTCTCTAGAATTTCTCACAAATTCCAAAGGCACAACTATTCAAACTGTGGTTCAATCTTCAAGTTCCAAATTTAGGGGGTTTTACAACACCCAAAAAATGCCCTTGAATGTGTCAATGCTTTGTTGTGTCACAAGTAATCAACGCTTGCGATCGCTGCCACGCCAAGCGGCAGCCTGCAGACTTTCTTAGTAAACAAAAAGAGTTTCAACTAAAAATATTGTCCTTTGCTAACTGGGATACATGTGCTTGCTTTTGTGCTGGCTGCAGTTGGGCAGGGTGACCTTGCGGGGTTGATTGTGAGGGTGTATTGCGGTATTGGCAATACACTTCCACCCCCTTTCGTCGACAGAACGTGCGCTGAGCGACGTTGCATAATTATATGGTTTCTCCGTTGCGCCTTGAGCGGTTTAAATTTGTTACATTTTTCACGAAGGATTCAAGCAAACGGCAGAACAAGAATATCGCCACACTTTGACGCAGATAATCAGATGCGATTACAAGGATGCGCTTTGGGATTCGGAAATATGGGATTTGCCGTTGAAAGCCTGGGAAAATATTTGCAAGAAATAAGCTGCTAATCTTGAAGAAGAAATAGATTTCCAAAAAGCAATAATAATCGCCTGTCATAATTTAAAAAATAAGTTTGATTGTTTTTTGTTTTTGCTTTTTTGTAAAGATGCTGGCAATTGGCAAAGTCTGCGGCGAACGCCAACGAAGCGGGAGCATTGCGCCAAACAAACAATGGCGCAGATTTTTGTTGGCAACGGCCAGCGTCGTCATGCCGCAATAAAAAGCATATGCACACACACACATGCACACACACACACTTGCAAGACAAGCACATATATTATGCTGCATTTATGACAGCAGCCAAAACAGCAGAGCCTGCAAGCTGTCCGCCAACACACGCACACACACACATGCACATGCACACGAATAGCGCTTGCATATGAAAAGCGAAAAACTAATTCGAAACTCAAAGCAAGAAATATGGCGTCCATTAAAGAAATTAAATTTCGCCCCCGGGCCAGTTCGCTTTGTGGGTTTTTGGTGCGCTCCTTTTTCCGGTTTGCTCCTTCATTACTTACATATTTTGATATGCACATAAATTATGATATTTTGAACTTATGGCACTTGCATTTTAATTAAGTTGCTGGCAACTTATTTTTTAGTTTTGCGCCTGTTGACAACATTGCTACACAATGCCAGCAACAATTTCTGATAAGATTGATGTCAAGCAAGCGTTCAAATGTCACCGTCTCATATTTCCCAAATAAAAGAGTTGTTCGTTTGATTTTCTTGTTGAAATATGTTCTTATCTAATGTCCCCTTAAAGGGCAAAGTATCTTTTCTGAAGATATTTACTTGAGAAGTACAACATTTTTAGTAGTTTACATGTTCATGTTGGAAAAGTGCTACAACAGTTTTGCGATTTGTTTATACAAACTGGCCGCTCAGTTGATAACTTTGGATCGTACCAAAGAAAAGGCTCATTGACAGAACGGAACAGATTTCAGCAATTTTTATTATCTTAGAAGACTGCCCATTTTATTAACAACTCCAGCACTCATCAAAATTACAAAATGGCTACTAGTAATATCGATTTCATACATTCAAAATAATTCATCATCAAACTAAATCATAGCACAGCACTGCATAATTTCCATGAGCATAAAAAATAGACAGTATCTTCTCATTTTCGTCAATTTCACGTTCGTGCACTTCTCATAGCAACTTTATTGTTATCTAGCCAAGAGGTTCTTCTTTAAGTGCCAAGCGAGTATCTTTCTGCTGCAATTTAAATGTAGAGTCGCCCACTTATTTCTGAAAAGCTGTGCAGTAGCTCAACGCTCAGTTCAGCGCGCCATCTTAAGCTACTTCGTATTCGTCGATTCTGCTGCAGATTAACCCCACTCAAATGTCAATACTTGCCACACAAATGCACAGCTCGTTCCGGCAGCCATTTTCTCCGAGTTGGCAGCGCTTTCTTCAGCTTCACTATTTTTCTGAGCAGTGCTCGCAAAAATTTCACAGAAATTAGTTATGCAAACAATGCACATCTGCCATTTAAACTTCAGCTTCTTTGCTACTTCCTTCCTAACAAGCGACGCGCACTTCCGCTGCGCCAAGGAACAAGCATTAGCATTAGAGCTGCAACAGCGACGCAAGTGGGCGATACGCGAGTTTATCTCGCGGGACATTGCTCGTCGTCGGCGATATGTAGAACCTGGTGGCAAGGCCGTGCCGTGCAACGTTCCTGCCATTAGAGCGCGTCAGAGCTGACGAGCGCTGCTATCGCTGGGCGGTACGTGATGCACTTACAGGCAAATCAGTGCAGCTTCAGCTCTGAATGTGCCACTCGCTCCGTGCGGGCGCAATCACTGCCGTGTTTCCTCGGCTGCTCTCGACTCGCTGCTCTTTAAAATGCCATCCATAACAAAGGATTTAAATGAGCTGCCATTTCGAGTCTAATTGGAAAGTCGTTGGTTCGTGAATCAATCATTGCGCCGTAACGAGCTGCCATCAATCTGAAGCAGCGGCATCCTGGGATTGCATCTTTTCCAAATGATTTTTAATATTTCCAATGCTCCTTTCCGGCATTGTTTTTGGTTTGTATGGCTTGACCCACGCTTTTGAGCTGATTAAGTGCTAGGAATTGAATGCTTGCACACACACTTAGCCACCACGCATTCGATTTGTAATTGTATTCGATAAATGTGCGGTTTCATATACCGCTTCCTGTCACTCTCCAGCATCGCCGACACACCCGCCTTGGCATGCCACACTAATTCTTTTAGCATCTTTCCCTTTTGACGTCATCGCGCAGCAACCACTTCATCATCATCGATCAAAGGCTTTTGATGCCTTTTCTATGTATGCATGCACTCGTACACATTCGCTGTGGAATTCTCTCTTTGATAAGCGTATGAAATTTAATTAGTTTCCTAAACATTCGCCATGCGCATTTGCCATGATCTCAGCGGTCCGTAAATGGAGCGAGACCAATGTCTACATTCGAATTGATTTAGTTGCGTTGCTAAATCAAATTTGACGTTTGTCATGTAAATGACAACGACTCAGATAGGGAAAGTTTCTATTGGAAGTGAGTTTTCTATAATGTTTCAAAAATGTTTTTGATTTTACTAAAACCGGAAAATCGAAAAAACTGTTGTTTGGGATTGGAAAAATTGCGTGCTGAGAATGCGAATGTGAAAATTATTTAACCTCTTCTTTTGGCTAAGCTGGTCTAAAAAATTTGTTCGAACATAATATGGTTTAAAGATTTGTATAAAATCGTTTTCCAATTCTTAATTTCAAAAGCCAGAAAAGCTTCAGATAGCGATCTATCGAAAACTGTTCATTATTTTATATGAGATTTAATTGGTAGCTAACTTAGGCCTATCTGCTTACTGAAAAATTATATCATAATAAACTAGCATGAAGTAAATGCCGGTCACAATATTTGCCCCAACTCCGCATCTAATTGCGCCTCTTGAGATCTTGAGTTCAAATATAATAAAACACCCACCAGTTCATTTTTCGTTGTTCATTTAATAAAAAAAGAGCATTAAAAATGTATCGAACCTCACACAAAGTTAACAAGCATTCAAGCAACACACTCGTTCATTGTCTCATTCAATTAAACAAATAAAGCACAATCAAATCTTAATGTGGCACTTTATTACAACAACAACAATAAAAACAACAACAACAGCACAGTAACCACACACACAACACTATTAATCATTTATCAGCCGAACAAAAGCTAAACAACAATTTTTGTGACAGTTTCAAATGCGATCTCAAACAACCGCCATAACCGATAAATGACAAAGCGAAGTGCCATAAAACGCTCGTTCCATGGGCAGTGAGACAGTGCGGCAGCCACCCACCAATATGTGGCACAATCAATAAAAAAGAATAACCAAAGCGATAGAGAGCAAAAAAGTTATGCCTTAACGTAGCGCAGAGAGCTCGGCCTGAAGGTAGGCAATTAGAAGCGCCTGACCAGCGAGTGACCGGGTTGACGGCGGCAGCGTGGACCACAAAAGATAAAAGTGTGTGTGTCACAAAACTATTCTTTTGTGTGTAATTATGCACAGGGAATGTACAACATTTTCAAATCCGAAAAGCCACACACGCGCCATAAGGGCTCACACTCACACACACACACACACTCGAGTGACACTGCGAGTGGTTGCGCAACTGTGCAATGGACCACTGCCACCACATGCAGCTGCATCAGCCTATAAATTAAATATCGATAAAATAGACTTTAATAGAAACGAATTCTAAAAAGTAATAATGCCACAAGATAAACATGAAGTAAATATGGGTCATTATGGCGGGCACCCCAGAGCGATAAGAATGCACGCCAGCGAACGCCTCTTCAAAGCCAGGCCGAGCTGATCCCAGTCAGGCGGCAAGGCAGGCCCGGCCAATTTGAATATCGTTAACGCAAATGGGCGCAAATGAAGTATCGCGTTCGAAACCGGAATTGCCACAGTTACGTCGGTTGAAGCTCGCACCACAAAAGCCAATCCCCTGCTTGGCATGATGGCACCGCGCAGCCGAATGTATATGCTCCACATTCCGTATAATTGGCTCTTCGGCTTATTTGTATGCAAGTCGCAGCGCCAATAAGTATGCTTTGCTTTGTGCCGCTTTTGTTTATACTGAATGTGTGAAGGGATCAGGGCTGTAAATCTGGTTTGAAGCGAATACATTTTTTCCGGATTGAGTGGACTATGGAAGCTAATCGAATCGAAGCATGATAATTTTCCTAACTGTTGAACAGAATACATAGATCGGTAGTCTTTAAATTTTTGCAATTAACTTAGCTACTATTTCCCGAATCATATCAAAGAAAATCTATTTTTGTTTTGAACCTAATTCTTGACTGAATCGATCGGCTCTTTGAATATTTTTAATGAATCAAACCGATCCAAACCATTTATAATTTTCTATTGAACCGAATTCTTGAATTAAATCGATCGGAAATCTTTGAAGTCTTTTTATGCATCTTACCATTTCCTGAATCACCTTCAACTACTTAAATCTTTTTATTGAACTGAATTCTTTCAGAAGAGCTGCACAGAAGATTTTCTATTTTTCTAAACAATTTTCTGAAGCGAAACATTTAAATTTTCCAGTTGAACTACATAAACCTATTCTACTTTCTCTGTCAAATACATTAACATTTTCGATCAAACCCTACCATTTTAATTTAGTAGTTCTGTCGAACCCTCCCATTAACTGAAACCATAAATTTAAATTTTTCTGTTGATTCAATAAATCTTTGGATCCGAAACATTTGAAATGTTCAGATCAGACCGAACCACTTCTCCGACCGAAATGAACAAGTTAAATTTTTCTGCAGAATCAAACTAATTCTTGAACTTAATAGAACAGAATAATTTTCATTTCACTGCTGAATCAAAGAGTTTCTTGAGTATGTTGAATCAGTGGATGAGTTCAGCGAGCAGTCCAAGAGCCTATTTAATTATGTTTCCAAACGAACTGATAAAAGTAGTACTTGTCAGGCGAGGTCACTAGACCAAACCAACGGCACATTTTTTATGAGTTTGCAGCCCTGGCTAAAGCATATGCATAGAAAACGAAAACAAAAATAGCAAAAGCCGAAAGAAGCAAATACAAATACGGCGAACATGTGCAGAAATCGAAAAAAATAAGCACAAAATTTCATTTTAATAACAAGATTTGCGCGTGTTTATTTTTTTATGAGATTTTGCGGCATATCCTGCAGCGCTGCGTAGCCGCCTGCTGCTGGCAGAGATGTGGCACATATAATGTGCACTTGCGGCACATTTGTCGTGCCACTTTATGGGCCAAATAAACCGCATGTGTGCATATACAATTTGGAGCACTTTTTGAATGTGGGTGAAGTGAGTTTCCAAATGTGTGGCAAAGAGAGAGGAGCGCATGCTGGGTACATTCAAAAGCGGTTTTCTGTTGAAACAAAAGTTGGTGAATTTGTAGAGTGTTCTAATTTTACAGCGTTGAGAATTTTTTGCATTCAGATTTGCAGTTTCTAATTTCTGAACAATTCGAATTTTTTATAGTTTTAATTTATGAGCCTCTACTGTATTAACATGAAAAGTGATAATCGCGAAAAGGAAAAAATTCAGAGAAATTTCAACAGCTACTACTTCCATTTTTGCTATGTTTTAAGCTTATGATTTTAAAGTAGATTATTTTAATTTTTATATCATTTGCTTTGCTAATAATTTTCGAATAAAATACTTTCCCAAAGTTTTTCTTCTGCTTGAAAATGCCACAAAAGCTAGCAATGCAGAAAACAAACTGGAAATATGATGATTAAATTTTGCTTTTCGAGCAGCACGGTTTTTTAAGCTTGCCACAATAGCATGTGGCGGGCATGTGGATGCAGGAAGTACGTGCCACAAGTTGCATGTTGCAGCCATTTTAAAGAAAACCATTGAGCAAAAAGTGAGCTGAAATCAAGCGCAAAACAGGAAACGGCAAATGTACCAACAAACAACAACAACAATGGGCGGCAGCATACCAGCCAGGAAACTACTCTTAATGTTGGCACAAAACAAAGCCACTCGCCTGGAAATAAACGCAAAAGGTTGGCATAATTAAAGTGGACCGTAAGCTGAAAACTGCTAACGAAATGTGCTGTTAAAGTCAAGCAGCGAAAGATAGCAACAACAACACGTGCATGTTGCAGCAGCCGAAGGAAAAGCTTGCAATTGAAGCATAAAACCAGCAAATTAATTCTTCCCCAACCTCCCTCCTCCTCTCCCACCGAACACACACGCATCAATTGTACTTATTCGTGAAAGAATTGCATGCAATTTTTGCAGGGGTTGCGGCAACAACTCCCTCCCTCCCACACACAAATGCACAAGTAACAAGAGGGGAGCGTTAGTTGCAACAACAACAACAGGCGCAAAGTAAGGCAAAAATCAAAGGAAACACACACACACACACACATGAAACTGAAAGTTGTGCTTGTTAGGGCCAGCAACTACACACACACATGCATACTTTTAGGCTTACAAGCGCAGAGTCTGAAACAAATCAACAAAACCATACAAAGCAACAACAACTCGTGAACATGTGCAAATTTTGCAACGTCTTATTGCGATAAGAATCGCTCATATAAAAACTTTCAACAAAATTGCACGCAAATATTTCAATTTAACTACTTCCCCCCTTGCTACCCCAGCCAAATGCTGCCGTACTATTCGAAAGCAGAGCAGAAATAAAATTATATAAAAAAAAACTTTTTAAAAATAAGCTTTAATTTATTTAATGTACTAAAAAGTAGAAAATAAATTGTTTTTAAGTCACCTGTATCTTACTATCCATAAAAGCTTGGGGCGCTCATGTGTTCAATATTTGTCAAACAGTTACCACAATATTTTATTTAAATAATTTTTTGCAAATAGATTCTAGTAATGAAAGATATGTTGAATTTGGATATTGAGCGCACAAGCTTTTATTGATAGTAAGATACAGGTGACTTAAAAACAATTTATTTTCTACTTTTTAGTACATTAAATAAATTAAAGCTTATTTTTAAAAAGTTTTTTTTTATATTATTTTATTTTCTACTTTTTAGTCTTCCATAAATTCAATTTTAGAGCTCTGAAATTTTTCACAAAAAGAATTTAAAACTTGCAGAGCAGTACACAATATTTAGGGTATTCACAGTGTTTCCTATCGTCAGATGTCATATCCTCAATTTAACAAATAATACAGCTGTGATCGAACCTAATATTCGTGGCATATTTGTGACGCGGTGAGTTGTTGCTATTTTGCCAGCAGGGCGCGGCAAGTAAGTTCCTATCGTTTTTCATTGATGTGTGGTGTACCTATAATTATAGACTGAAGCCCAAGTGTGTAGTTGCTTGAAAAGTGCCACCCCCCCTGTCCTACGCCCATAAAATTTTACCAGTGGGACGACACATCCAAGAGGCGACTGCATACGAAATTTCAATGCTGCACGACCTTTAGTTCCAAAGCTAATCGAGATCAAAAATTTTGTTTGTATGGGGGGTGCCACGCCCCCTTATCCTACGCCCATAAAATTTTACCAATGGGACGACACATCCAAGAGGCGACTGCGTACGAAATTTCAATGCTGCACGACCTTTAGTTCCAAAGCAAATCGAGATCAAAAATTTGGTTTATATGGGGGGTGCCACGCCCCCTTATCCTACGCCCATAAAATTTTACCAGTGGGACGACACATCCAAGAGGCGACTGCATACGAAATTTCAATGCTGCACGACCTTTAGTTCCAAAGCTAATCGAGATCAAAAATTTTGTTTGTATGGGGGGTGCCACGCCCCCTTATCCTACGCCCATAAAATTTTACCAATGGGACGACACATCCAAGAGGCGACTGCGTACGAAATTTCAATGCTGCACGACCTTTAGTTCCAAAGCAAATCGAGATCAAAAATTTGGTTTATCATTTGCTTTGCTAATAATTTTCGAATAAAATACTTTCCCAAAGTTTTTCTTCTGCTTGAAAATGCCACAAAAGCTAGCAATGCAGAAAACAAACTGGAAATATGATGATTAAATTTTGCTTTTCGAGCAGCACGGTTTTTTAAGCTTGCCACAATAGCATGTGGCGGGCATGTGGATGCAGGAAGTACGTGCCACAAGTTGCATGTTGCAGCCATTTTAAAGAAAACCATTGAGCAAAAAGTGAGCTGAAATCAAGCGCAAAACAGGAAACGGCAAATGTACCAACAAAGCTGAAAACTGCTAACGAAATGTGCTGTTAAAGTCAAGCAGCGAAAGATAGCAACAACAACACGTGCATGTTGCAGCAGCCGAAGGAAAAGCTTGCAATTGAAGCATGAAACCAGCAAATTAATTCTTCCCCAACCTCCCTCCTCCTCTCCCACCGAACACACACGCATCAATTGTACTTATTCGTGAAAGAATTGCATGCAATTTTTGCAGGGGTTGCGGCAACAACTCCCTCCCTCCCACACACAAATGCACAAGTAACAAGAGGGGAGCGTTAGTTGCAACAACAACAACAGGCGCAAAGTAAGGCAAAAATCAAAGGAAACACACACACACACACACATGAAACTGAAAGTTGTGCTTGTTAGGGCCAGCAACTACACACACACATGCATACTTTTAGGCTTACAAGCGCAGAGTCTGAAACAAATCAACAAAACCATACAAAGCAACAACAACTCGTGAACATGTGCAAATTTTGCAACGTCTTATTGCGATAAGAATCGCTCATATAAAAACTTTCAACAAAATTGCACGCAAATATTTCAATTTAACTACTTCCCCCCTTGCTACCCCAGCCAAATGCTGCCGTACTATTCGAAAGCAGAGCAGAAATAAAATTATATAAAAAAAAACTTTTTAAAAATAAGCTTTAATTTATTTAATGTACTAAAAAGTAGAAAATAAATTGTTTTTAAGTCACCTGTATCTTACTATCCATAAAAGCTTGGGGCGCTCATGTGTTCAATATTTGTCAAACAGTTACCACAATATTTTATTTAAATAATTTTTTGCAAATAGATTCTAGTAATGAAAGATATGTTGAATTTGGATATTGAGCGCACAAGCTTTTATTGATAGTAAGATACAGGTGACTTAAAAACAATTTATTTTCTACTTTTTAGTACATTAAATAAATTAAAGCTTATTTTTAAAAAGTTTTTTTTTATATAATTTTATTTTCTACTTTTTAGTCTTCCATAAATTCAATTTTAGAGCTCTGAAATTTTTCACAAAAAGAATTTAAAACTTGCAGAGCAGTACACAATATTTAGGGTATTCACAGTGTTTCCTATCGTCAGATGTCATATCCTCAATTTAACAAATAATACAGCTGTGATCGACCCTAATATTCGTGGCATATTTGTGACGCGGTGAGTTGTTGCTATTTTGCCAGCAGGGCGCGGCAAGTAAGTTCCTATCGTTTTTCATTGATGTGTGGTGTACCTATAATTATAGACTGAAGCCCAAGTGTGTAGTTGCTTGAAAAGTGCCACCCCCCCTGTCCTACGCCCATAAAATTTTACCAGTGGGACGACACATCCAAGAGGCGACTGCATACGAAATTTCAATGCTGCACGACCTTTAGTTCCAAAGCTAATCGAGATCAAAAATTTTGTTTGTATGGGGGGTGCCACGCCCCCCTATCCTACGCCCATAAAATTTTACCAATGGGACGACACATCCAAGAGGCGACTGCGTACGAAATTTCAATGCTGCACGACCTTTAGTTCCAAAGCAAATCGAGATCAAAAATTTGGTTTATATGGGGGGTGCCACGCCCCCTTATCCTACGCCCATAAAATTTTACCAGTGGGACGACACATCCAAGAGGCGACTGCATACGAAATTTCAATGCTGCACGACCTTTAGTTCCAAAGCTAATCGAGATCAAAAATTTTGTTTGTATGGGGGTGCCACGCCCCCTTATCCTACGCCCATACAATTTTACCAATGGGACGACACATCCAAGAGGCGACTGCGTACGAAATTTCAATGCTGCACGACCTTTAGTTCCAAAGCAAATCGGGATCAAAAATTTGGTTTATATGGGGGTGCCACGCCCCCTTATCCTACGCCCATAAAATTTTACCAGTGGGACGACACATCCAAGAGGCGACTGCATACGAAATTTCAATGCTGCACGACCTTTAGTTCCAAAGCTAATCGAGATCAAAAATTTTGTTTGTATGGGGGGTCCCACGCCCCCTTATCCAGTGCCCCCCTTATTTTCTCAGTAGAAGGATATCAATATGCAGTAAGTTCCTACCGAGTTTCATTGATGTGTGATGTGTAGTTCTAAAGTTCTACACAAATCTGGAGTTTATAAAAAAGTGTCACGCCCCTTGTCCTACGCCCATAAAATTTATTGATTCATGTATTGGGCTCTAGATTAGGCATGTATGCAAAGTTTCAGATCTCTAAGTAGTCGGGAAGTGGGTGAAAAATTGATTACTAGATTTGACGACATACATACCTGATTTGAAGTTAATATAAAGCTTATAAAAAACAAAGCAGACATTCTTCTGCTCAAACTTGTGCCAACACACACACACACATACACACACACACACACACACACACACACACACACACACACACACACACACACACACTGGTCCCTTCAAGGGAAGTTGCTGCCCCTAAAAGCGTGCAACGCATTGTTGCATTTAGGGCATACAAGCAGGCAGGCTGGCAGGCAGACAGACCGCCGTTCGCTATACAACAAAAAGGCTGTACCCACTTTAATCGCTCAAGTTTGTGTAATAAAAATTGCGCTGCGGCTCGTCTTGCCCGCGCACCTCTCCAAGACCGTCCCCCGACTTCGCCTGGCATGCAAAACAATGAAACTGTGCCACGCACTGCGGCGTACTTTTTATAGCGGCAGCAGCCGGCAGGCCCATCGTTGCCAGCTGTTTCGAGATGCAAGGCCTTCCCGCCGTCCCTTCTGCCCTCCAACAGCGACGTTTACTGACGTGCCACTTGTAGAATTTATTAGCCGTGCGCGGCAAGAACCCTTTTCGCCGTGCTGCTTCTCGAGGACCTTGATTAGCTGCTCAAGGAACACAGCCACTCGTTTATAATAATTCTTGTTTTTTTTCCACAACTGCTTTGCTTTATAAAATGCGCACACTTTCGCTGATTATTTGCAAAATTTCGAGCATCATTGATTTCATTGATGCTGCTGCTGCTTCTTGCGGAGAAGGGCAGAGAAGGGCAGCGACGCACTTGCGCTGCTAAGTGGAATAAATAGAAATGCCGCTGATTTGATGGGGTTGTAGCGTGGCAGCAACGCAAGGGTAGGTAGCATAAATTCGTCAATTACGACAAGTGATATTGAATTTGAATAAAAGGGATGAAAAAAGCTTGAGAAGTTTGAAGGATTTGCATGAATTTATTATGCTTATTTAAGAATCTGATTTGAAGGAAACAGCTTTGAAGAGGGGAACACATTTTGTAGACAATGTATTTTATATAAAGGGAGAAGATTTTTAACATTTAACCTTCTTAATATTGTAAGCTTTTTTGAAGATTTTTAACTTCGTACTTTTTAAATCTCTTAAACTTTTTAGACTTCTGAAGGCAATGTTATCATATCGGAACAAAGCTTGGCATACTTTTTATAATTTACAAGTTAAAGGATATAAATTATTTGGGAAGAACATGACAAATCTGACAAATTAAAATTTCTTAAATGTTAAATTGATTGGGGTAAATCTTCTGCGTGAGAATTAGGAAAAATTATGGAAGCGTCGTCTTAGAAATCTATCCCAACCGTAATGGTTAAGGGGAGAACAAACTAAGTACTAGCCAAGCTTATATAAGCTAACTACTTTTAAATTTCAGTATTTTGATTCGTTATAAATCTAACAATTTTCAAACCTATTAAAAAAATTATGAGTATCTTCAATTATTTGCAAAAGAGGTTTATAAAATTTTATATGAATGAATTCTTAGTGGGAAGTTAAAGCAACATCTCTTTAAACGCAGTTTTTTCCTAATTCGAAAACAATTCAACAATTTTTCTCAGGTCACTAGCTTTAATAAGGTGTCTTTAGGACTAACGAAAATTTTCGAATTTGTCACAAATTGGTGAAGGTGTATTTTCAACTTTTCCCCTTTTTCTTTCAAAGGAAATACTTATAATGGTATATAATTTCTTGTATGTTTCCCCCTTTTTTAATATTGGCTGTTCATTCTTGGAAAATCTGTAAATGATGCAGACTAAAATCTCATTGGAGCTTCATATAGCTTCAAAAGCATTCCTAAATGTGCATCAAATATTTATGACAAAGCAATTTTCTTTGCGAAAATGCAACAACAACAGCAAGACGAAGCGATGGCATGCCAAAGCAAACAAAGACTAAAACATGCAAAAATGCACAACAAGCTAGCAAAAGGAAGCTTCGATTTCTTTTAGCCTGGCAGTGCACTGCAGCACAATTTATAATTTCATTCACTGTGCAACAACAACAACAAAAGTAATAATAACAAATCTGCACAGCGTCTACAAGCAACAAACATAGCAAATTCAGCAGTTTCAAGCTGCTCATTCCAGCCTCATAAAAAATGCTGATATCGAACATTCAATTTTGCCGTGATCCACTTTTTTAGTGTGTTGCCTTTTAATCCCTTTCTCTTAGCGCTGCTTGAACATTTTTGTTCGTCGAAGGTTATACACTGAGGGAGCTGCCCCCAGCGCTCACAGCAGCCCTTCTCTGCAGCGTGAATGAGACTGACTTACACACATCTTCATTTGCTGCATGTGCCTGGATGTGTGTGTGTGTGTATCAGTCCCACTTGACTTTGCTCATATCCTGTTTGTGTGCTTATTTGATTACGTACCTTCATTCGTTGTCGTCCTTGTTGTCGTGCTCGCTTCATGTTCTTTTTGTGCTCCTTGCTGCTCTTGTTGCCGTTGTTGTTGTTGTGAATGCAATAGTTATAATTTTTATGAGATTTTGAGTATATTTGCTGAGGGAAACACTATTTGCACATTTGCAAGATTTTCATTTGGTACGGACCCACAGCGCAGCATGTATGAAAAGGACTTGGAATAGTGTCTCGAAGCAATAATTGCCAGATTTTCGATTATTCATAGATGTACCGAATTTTAATATGAAATACATACGGAGATTGCAAGAAATATCTAGAAACTAGGTCCTAACGATACTATCTATATATGTTGATTATTGTACTCCTCGAACGGAATTTTATGAGATCCCCTATCGTGGACCCCTTGCAAATCGTCGTGGACCTTCAGTGGTGGACGACTTTGCGAATCACTGATCTAGAGAAATGCTTTGAAAGCCAAAAATTAATCTTGGCATTAATTGTTCAATGAGATATAGAACAATTGCTTCAGATGGGTCTAAAAGAATTTAATTCCAGATTGATTTGGTATGGAGCAATGCCAATAGATCTGAACAGAATCATTTGGAATACTCAAGATGTTTAAATTTCAACACACCATATTTCTAGCATCATTCAGAAAAATAACTACCCATCACCCACTTAGAACTCCCGCCAACACTCATGCCTAAAGTAATCGTAGCCGCTCTATACTCTCGCCAATCTTGAGCGCCGTCATTTTTAGCACAACTGACACAAATCACATTAAGGACTCTAATGAAATATTCTGAGATCCTTAACGAATGTGCGCGGTGATTGATTTCACGCCAAAACGATTTCAATCAGCATTTCCTTTTTTTTTGGTGCTGCCGCTCGCTACCCCCAACCAACCCGCGTTCACCACTCCGCTCGTGCCGCCCTCGACAAACTAACACGATTTATTGCGTTTGCAGTGATTTTCCGGCTACACTGAAGCGCAGCTGGAAACCGATGTGCTCGCACATGATGATGAGCTGCCAGCCTCCGCTCCGCCCCTCTTGCTGTTGCCACTGTGAATTTGCCGACAATCGCGTTGTTGCAATGTGTTCATTTCCGTTGCAGAAAATCAACCTATGCCATTGGCGCTTGCACGCTTCGTATGAATGAAATTGAAGTGTGAAATGTGCGGGTGACAAGCCCAACGACAATTTCGCCATCCCAGACGCTCGACTATGAATTATGAAAAATCAAATTCAAAATCGAAAATTTTCATAACTGATTGTGTGCAAGCAGATTTCGTCATGGGAGCATGTGGCAGCGTGCTTGTGCCACATTTGTTGCAATTAATTGTGCTGGCATAAATGCGTGAGTGGTTCCTCGGTGACTGCGGTCCCTGGCTGAGAGACGGACTTGCATGCGTGCGTCTGACTGGAAATGAAGTGGAACAGATTCGCTTTGGTTATGACGGGCGGGTTTGTGACATTTTCAAGGGGTTTCTGCACTGGATTTGAATTATGAGTTTGATTATAAATCAATTGCAGTTGAGTTCTTTCGCAAGAGTGAAGTGCTCTGCTCTTTTCGTGTTAGTAACGCTCTTCAGAACTGGGACATGTACGGGCATGTAGTGCAAATAGTGCAATAGAAGATGCCAGTAGCCGATCTGTGCATATAAATTAGCGTGAAGACACAATTTATATACAATAAGAAGCACTTGAGCGGGACATGTGGCCCCAGCCAAAGTACTTGGAAAAGAACTGGTACTTGTGTCCACGGCTTACATTAGCAGTGCGTAAGCGCCTTGAGCATAAAAAGCTGGAACTCAACTCTGCTTGACTAAACTAATAAAAAAGTTAGTAGTGACTAAAAGCTCGGGAAGAAATATAGGCATTATATTTGTATATATTTTGAAATGTATTCAGTTTAATTTCACTTCCAAAAATTGTCAACCAATTGTCTGTTGGCGAAAAACAACTTAAATTTTCACTAAATGAGTACATATGCATATCTATATATATAAAAATCAAATTATGTATGTATGTATGTTCGGAGTTGCGTCCTAAACCGCTTGATCGATCATAACCAAATTTGGCACATAGACTATAGATGTTCCAAGGATGGTCATGGGCTATAAAAAATTTGTATAAATCAAGAGGGCGTGGCACCTCCCATACAACTTAAATAATTGATTTGGAATATCTTTAAAACCACAAGGTGTACAACATTATAACTTTGTATTATGTTAGTGTTTAGATGTGTCTTCCTGCTGGAAAAAATGTAGGGGAGTGGGACAAGGGGGCTTGGCACCCCTCATATAACTTAATTCAATGATATGGCATATCTTTGAAAGTACAAGTCGCGCAACATTGAAATTCCGTACGCAGGCACCTCTTGGATGAGTCGTCCCACTGGTCAAATTATATGGGCGTAGGGCAAGGGGGTGGAACTTTAATCAAATCCTATACGGGTATAACTTTAGAAATATATTTCATACATCAATGAAACTCGGTAGAAACATATTACATATCCGTATCATTTAACTGGGAAAATGGGACGGGCATTGGACAAGGGGCGTAACACCACCCGTAGAAACCAAATCATTGATATCGAATAGCTTTGGAACTAATAGTCGCGCAGTATTGAAATTCCGTATGCATGCACCTCTTGGATGAGTCGTCCCACTGATACAATTTTAATGGCGTAGGTCAGGGGCGTGGCACTTTTCAATCAACTCCACATTTGGGAATTACTTTAGAACTATACATCATACATAAATGAAACTCCGTATTCTTCAACTGGGAAAATGGAATGGGCATTGGACACGAGGCGTGGCACCCCTCATACAACTTAAATCGTTTATTTGATATTTCTTTAGAACTACAAGTCATACAACATAAAAATTCTGTTTTGTTAGAATTAACAGCGTGCCCTTTTGTTAAATTGCTAAAAAAATTTAGGGGCATGGGACAACGGGGCGAGGCATCACTCATACAACTTAAATCTTCGATTTGGTATGTCTTTAGAACTACAAGTCATACAACATTAAAATTGTTATTGTTAGTGTTTAGTTCTGACAGCCCTAGCTCTTTTTGTGTATAGCGCTGAATTAGCGGCAAGCCGAATGTGCGGCAAAAGAAACGCAAAAAGAGTTAGGGCCGAACTTATTTTTGAAGCTGCTGGTCGATCACTTTTGATTTGGCGACCAAGCAGGTGAGTTCGGTGATTTAAAATATTATTGTGCTACATACATATACGTATATAAAGCTATCGAGACTTGCGACTTTTGCGCGAGATATAGCTGCCTTCTTATATACATATATGTATACAGTTCTAGGTGCTTGCGACTCTTGCGTAAGCTATCCTGTGGCTACTTGAGCTACTCTTATAGGCACACATATAACTGCCTGCTAGGCCATTTATAACGTTGATAATAAACTAATAAACTATCTTGGTGCTCACGAGAATTGTGGCACACAGAATATTTCTCACTTCTTTTTCTTTCATGCCGCGAGCTTTTCCTCCAGCCAAACTCCACTGACTTCGCATCCGGAACTAGTGTTTAGCCCTTAAAATTGAGCAACAAATTGCCGGCTATCACCGTCAATACGAAAGGCTTGCGAGCCTTTCTCCATGGTCCTTCGAGCCGGATGCGGCGTCAGTAAGAGTCTGCTCTAGAGGTCAAACCTTGCTAAACCCTAAGCAACTGCAGCGCAACCGACTCAAGCAGCAGACAAAGACGACACCGACAGCAAGACAAGAGCACCCAAACAGAACTTTGGCAAAAGGACCAATAAATATACCGCACAAATCACAGAACACTACACAGCACAAAGGAACACCAAATTTGGAAATTCTGGGAAAGCGTGAATTTAAAGGTGCGTAGAGTGGTAGCCATATAAAATCTTTTCGGGTCGGTACGTACCGACCACGAAAGTGAACAATCCGCAGTTACCTGCATTTTTTCTTGGCGATCTTTTGCTCACCGCGCTTCGCCATTTTATGCTCGTCCGTTGCTCTTGTTGTTTTTCCGCACACAATTCCAAACACAATTTGTGCACAAGTTTTCGGGTCGTTGCCCTTGCACATCGCGGTCACCTTGATTTTTTTTGTTTTCTGTCACTCGAATAAACAATCGAGAAGTTGGTACTTTGTCGCTGCGCCTAGTACAGGGTGACTCGCGGAGTTAAAAAAAACCCGTCGAATATTTAAGGGGTCTGCATATGCGTTACAATTTGGAAAAAACTTTCGGAAAAAACTGAATTCGGTGATTCGGATTAACAACTGCAAGTTGGCGGTGGTTTTTTGTAAATAAAAACTTTATTGCATATGGTTGCATATAATTAAAAAAAAAAAAAAAAGAAAAAAAAAAAGAGAAAAAAAAGGGAGGCGAAATCGAATGCGGTTCTTAAGGAAGAAACCTCAAATCTTTCGAAGACGTAACAAGTAAATTGAACATTTCAAAGTTGTTTTGGATTTTGGTTGTTGTTTCTCTACCTGTTTGTTTGTGAAGTGGACAGACAAACACCTTTAAGTTGGGATTGTTGGCCACCTAAGGTATTTACACATGCACATATTGTTGTGCCGGTTGTGTAAAAGAGAAAAATCAATTTCCTTCGCTGTAGGCAGCACTTGTTTTTTTTTTCGGTTTCTCTATACCTGCACTAGGGTAAGTGCATCGCAATTCTCTCTTTTATTGAACTGCAAGCAAACTTGGTGATCGTGTGATCATCCCCTTTTTTTGACCATTTCCATTTCCCAAGTTCCCGTGGTCCCATCCCACTAGGTTCCAAAGAAATAAGGAACTAAACTATTTCTGTTTACCTGTCACTTGCTAAGTGCTAATATTTTTCTACTTTCCGGACGGATACGTCCAAGTGTTTTAGAATTTCGGGCGAGAAATAGTGTATCGACGGGCCGAAATAGAGCCGTCGCACCGCGGGACTGTGAAAAAACAAGTGCAATTAAAGGAGACACCATCCAAGTGCCAGTGCGACCAGAGCAAGTGGGTTTATTTGACCACTCCACAAACGGCCAAAAGAGGCAAGCGCAGCCGCAACGAGGGACTGGAAAAAATCCACTGCATATCGCACAAGCTGCGCAACACAACAGCGCCAGGAGTTGGACGCGGGTGAGCTCTTTCCTTTTATTTGCCTTACATTGTGCATTGGTTGGCTGCCGGTATATACTTACTACAATATATAAAAAGAGATTTGGGACGGTGGTTTTTTGCGTGGTTCTGTGGCACAAAAGAAAAGCACTGAACACGTCGACACCTGGTGAGTCCGGCAGCGTGTAACTTTTGTATTAAGCACAATTAATTTGCACTTTAAATTATTTTGCGTTAAAGGCGTTGGAGCCTATTTTAAACTCAAGCAATAGTTTGCTGAGTTTTTCATCGTGCTATCTTTCAAAAATTATTGTGCGTTAAAGGCGTTGGAGCCTATTTTAAACTCAAGCAATAGTTTGCTGAGTTTTTCATCGTGCTATCTTTCAAAAATTATTGTGCGTTAAAGGCGTTGGAGCCTATTTTAAACTCAAGCAATAGTTTGCTGAGTTTTGCATCGTGTTATTTTTATAAAATTAGTTTGCGTTAAAGGCGTTGGAGCCTTTTTTCAAACTCAAGCAATAGTTTGCTGAGTTTTTCATTGCGTTATTTTTATAAAATTATTATTTTGCGTTAAAAGCGTTGGAGACTATTTTAAACTCAAGCAACAGGTTACTGAGTTTTTATTGCATTGATATATACGGTTGAACATTTTAGGTGTGATTTCGTGGTAAAGGCGTTGATTTTGCTGTACAGGCGTTCGAACCTGTTTAAACTCAAGCAACATTTTGCTGAGTTTTCATTGTAGTTATATTTACGTTTTTGAACAATTTAGGTGTGATTTCGTGGTAAAGGCGGTCGAGCCTATTTAAACACACTTATTTTGGTGATTTCGCGTTTTATTTATATAAAATTTGATTCTGCGTTAAAGGCGGTCGGGCCCATTAAACTCACGCAACAGGTTACCGAGTTTTTCATAGCGTTTAATTCAGATTTTGAGTTCAAGTTTGCGTTACTGGCAGTTGGCCTAGTAAGACCCTCGCAACATTTACTAAGATTCTGTTCCATTTACCTTTGCAACCCAGTTATCTCTTATATTTTATTTGGCAAATTTTACTCGTTCTCTCGGAATGGCTGCGATTGCGAAATTTATGCGTTTAGCAGATGAGCTGCTGGAGTTCGAAAAGGACTTCAGCGACTCCGTCGACGACTGCTCGATCTTTTCCATTGAAGTGCAGCGAGAGGAGCTCAAAGCACAATGGGCGACAGTTAAAGAGGCCTATGAAACCTGCCGCCAGGCCGTGTCGCCAACGACGAGTAATCCGGACCTGAGTGAAGGGGTTATCAAGGCCAAATATCAGAACTGCTATGGGGCATACGTCACCTGTGCAGCGTTAATGGGTGAATATGCCCACAATCTTTCGGTAACCAGACCGCTAGGCAATTCGACTGCACTTCCAGCACTTTCAGCAGAGAGGCCGCCAGTTGTTCTTGGCCCGAACATTAGCCTACCCCCCTGCGATACGCCGCTTTTCTATGGGGATTATCTTTCTTGGCCGTCGTTTAGGGATCTTTTTACTGCAGTTTACGGGAACAATGCCAGACTTAGCAAAGTGGAAAAACTTTTCCACTTAATTCAAAAAACTAGAGGAGAGGCGAACGATATCGTTCGGAAATCGCCTTTAACCAATGAAGGGTTTGATTTGGCTTGGCGGAATTTAGTCGATCGCTATGAGAATAAAAGAATTCTCGTTAACAGCCAATTAAAAATTTTATTCAATTTGTCTACAGTTCCTTGCGAGTCGGGCTCGGGCCTGAAGAAGTTGCAGCGAGATATTAACAATTGTATCTCTGCACTGGAAATGCACGGCATCGATGTGAGCAGCTGGAATGCGATATTTACATATATCTGCTCCACTCGGCTGCCGGAAACAACTCTAGCCTTGTGGGAACAGACGGTGGAAGACAAAACAGAGATACCAAAGTGGGAGGATTTGGATCGTTTCTTGAGCGGCCGTTTCCGGACCTTGGAGACCGTGTCCGATTTGCGCAGTTCTCAACCAGCCAGTTATAGCAGTCGGCCCGAGCCCCGGGCCCATGAGGCCACTAGGAGGTTACGCGTGCATCATGCTAACTGTTTAAGCCAACGCGTAGGGTACACCGATTCGGTTGTAGCGAGGTGGCAAGTTGATGCCAAGTTTCGCTTGCACCCGAGTGCTGTGAGCCGGTGGCGGCAAACTGCGCTTGGGCACTTGCGAGTCAACCTCCAAACCGAAAGGGTAAGCCACTCTCCTCCATATGAGGATCTAGATCTAACATAACCATATACAGTCCACTATATTATCACTAAATTCACATTTAATCTTAATAAATTGCACTATACGTTTTATAACGTTCCTATCGAAAACTGCCTTGCATTTCTAATTATTTTCTCTACTTTTTCTGTGCACGACAAACCGCTGTTGCGACGCCGGGCCACGGACTTGCCCCATTTTGCTTGTTTGCGGACTTATCCTGCAAACCCCGGCGCGTCGCGTCTATATTGGTCCTTCGAGCCGGATCCTGGCATCTGGAAAGCGGCCGCCGTGCGCCAGATATACATAACTCCACAACAATCACAAATAACAGGCAGATACTGCGTCTACAAAAGCACACTGCACATCACAACAACTACAAATTGCAACTTTTGTGCCAGCAATAAATTACACAAACAATACGGGAAAGCACTATATTGCAACACAACAAATTCAACTATCACAATTCATAACATCCGCATCCAGATCATCAAATTTTCGCCGGAAAACACAGGTGCGTAAAGTTATTGGTGATAGTTAGACAGTGCGATCAATTTGTTTAAATTTTAATAAAAATAAAAATTTAAAACGCGTCAAGTTTTACTCCAAATTCTTCCATTCATTTGCGCATATGAGAAGCGAACTGCAATAATCCAATTGCAATTCGTTTTCATATACCACGGTCATCGAACCCTCGCAGTCTCTTCAAACTTAAATATATAAGAAACATATGTTCTTATACCTTTCTCCTAACACAGCATATCTGTTTAGGCGTTTCGATTTCCACTCAACGAACGATCGCCCTCTGCTCGTGACTTCTCATTGCAATTCGCAACTGAGAGCGATTCCCCACACACCTTTTCCGATCAATGCTGAGTTACGCAAGTGCGGCGCTTACATACTGATCGATCGTAACAGTGCAAGAGCAACATGCCTCCACCCCTACCCCTCATTCGCACAAACTAATTTGCTGAGCAACGCACTCGTCGCGTTAAGCGCTCACCCGTCTCAACTGCTGCACTACTTAACGCAACTAGCATTGCAGGTGCATCTCCCCTCACACCGCCACCCACACACACTGAGCTTCGCACTTATTGCGGTAAGCGCTCTCGCTCTGCTCTCCATTGCTGCGCTCACTGGTTTATTGTAATTTGCAAATTGCAACTGATATTACAAAGAGCGTGAGAAACCACAAACGTATAAAGGTGGTTCCCAACTCGTGGGCAGTGTTTGCTGTTACTAATTTTTATCTAACAATTTTATAATTTTTTCATTCAAACGAGGCTGCTTTGGCTATTTAAACGTTATATAGCCCAAATAGAGGGATTTCGAAGATTTTGGGAATTGTCGAATTCTGGGGTTTTTTGAGCGCGCGAGCTTTGACTAGAAATTTCGATAGTGTTAAAATTTTTGGCCATCCTTTTTTTGCAGCTTTTGAAGTTTTCGGTATTTTCTCATTTTATTGCACCTTACAAAGTAAAATTTTTCTTTATTTTTTGGGCCTTAATTTTGAGTAAATTTTAGAATTTTCATTTTCAATTCATTTAAACTAAATTTTTAATTCAAAGCTTCCGGTGCACATTTAGAAATTATTAGTATTAAAGGTTCAGTTCGTATTCCTTCTGAATTTATCCTTATATCGGCACTATTGCGGTTTAATTTTTGAGGCCATTGAATACCTTCAAATTAGCTCGAAATTATTTTGTTTTTTTGGAATTTCTTCCCTAAAGACGAAAGATTGTCACACCGATTTTCGGGAACGGTGTAATATAGCGATAAGAAGCTTGAGACATAGCTTCACAAGTTGGGCGGATTTGGTTGTTGTATCTGTTCGTCCGAAAACAATTCACGCCGCCTTGAAATATGGCTCAAATTAAAAAGTTTATGCGTGTAGCCGATGAGCTACTGGAATTCGGCAAAGAATTCAATGACTCGATAGAGCAAAATTCCGTGTTTTCTATCGAGGTTCAACGTGAGGAGTTGAACGCCATATGGCAGTCCGTCAAGACTGCTTATGCAGCCTGCTTTCCAGCGGCGCACGCATCTGTGAATAGCACAGAAATGGGGTTGGACGTAATTAAGTCCATGTACAAAAACTGTTACGCTGCGTATGTAACTTGCGCAGCTTTGATGGGCGAATTTGCCCATAATCTTTCGACTGTCCAACCAGCAAGCTCTACCAAGTTGGCAGAGGAAATGCCTGTGGAGGCAACTGCCAATTTCCACGTAAATCTTCCGCCGTGTGATACACAGCTATTTTACGGGGACTACACGTCATGGCCATCCTTTAGGGATTTGTTCACGGCCATTTATATAAATAATTCTCGGTTGAGCCCGGTGGAGAAGCTATTCTACCTCAACCAGAAGACTCGTGGGGAAGCTAACGAAATCGTTAGAAAATCCCCCCTTACCCATGAAGGTTTTACGACCGCATGGAAGAATCTTGTTGACCGGTATGAGAATCGTCGGATTCTCGTAAATACCCAACTGAAGATTTTGTTTAATCTTGCGACAGTTCCCTCTGAGTCCGGGGCGGGACTTAAAAAATTGCAGAGAGAAATCAATAACTGCATTTCAGCTTTGGAGCTGCATGGCGTAGATATGCGCAATTGGGATGCGATATTTACGTATCTATGTTCGACCAGGTTGCCAGAAACAACCTTGACACTATGGGAACAAACCATAGTCCGCAAGACAGAGATCCCAAAGTGGGAAGACCTGGATCGGTTTTTGACCAGCAGGTTTCAAACTCTGGAAACGGTGGCAGATATCCGTAGCGGCGCGCCATCGAGCGGCCTTCCGTCGAGGAATTATCGATCCCATCTATGCCCAGCAGAGGGAGCGCCAAATAATTTTCGGGCTCACCAGGTGAACATAGCAGTGGCCCTCAACAAGTTCAGGTGCCCACTATGTTCGTCGGAGCAGCATGTGGTGCGTAACTGTCCGCGGTTCAGAGAACTGAACCCAAAGCAGAGATTAGATGCCGTGAGGAAGCATCATCTCTGCATCAACTGCCTGGCCATTTCCCACGAAATACGGGAGTGCAGGAGCAATTTTTCGTGCAGCACCTGCAAGAAAAGGCACCACACTCTGTTGCATCGAACAGAGTCGAATGAAGCGGGCTCTAGTACCTCAGAAACTAGCCCAGATAATGCCCCCGTATCCAGCCCCAGTTGCGAGCCCTCGACAAGTCGAGTCCACTCTGGGTTCGCAGCTGTTAGTTTAGAGCCACAGACATATTCTGTGAATTATAATCGCGTCACTTTAGACCAGTCTTGCGATGGGGAACGGAAGAAGTTTCCAAAACGAAGTTTTTTGTCGGGGGAGGGGCAGTTGGGCCAGAATTTCAGACAAGAATCTACTCGCCGTCAGGAGAACGACAGGAACGTCATCCACGAAGGAGCTCGTCGATTCCAGCTCCCACTACTGCAAGAAACGTCGCGCAGATCGCGACAGGCGATAGGCGGCACGCAAAATATGCGTAGCTGCAAAGCCGACCTGCCTCACGCTGGAGCTCGTCCTCGTCCGTCGGGCCCACGTGCTGAGCAGCGTCGCAGAATGGAGCCCGTTACCGCCGGAGCTCATTCTTGTTCGTCGCGGCCAAGGAGCCAAGACGGTGGTGCAGTGGCGATACAGCAAGCGACTTGTCCGATGAGGACAGAGATGGACCTCGACCTCGTCCGTCGGGGCTATCGATCGCGCTCATGGACAGCGACGACACAGCCGAAGCTCGACCTCGTCCGTCGGGCACGGCTTCCAACCGCGCTCGCCCACTCCTGCGCCACGAGAGAACCCAGGAAGCCACCAGCCAACTTAAACAGATGGAGATAGCGATGGACCTCGACCTCGTCCGTCGGGGCCATCGCTCCAACCAATTAAAAACGATGATGCGGCCGAAGCTCGACCTCGTCCGTTGGGCACGGCTCCGAACCATGCTCATCGTCTCCTACACTACAGAGGAGCATACGCACCGCTTTTTATGGAGCGGCATCACCCCATTGCCCGGATATTTCGCGCCGGCCTTACTACCGGAAATGCGCGACAGCTCGCCCAAAACACTATTTTAGCTGGTCGATATATGGCAACTGCCCCCTCTAAACTCCCCGTTTTTTAATTCTATTTACCTATCACCAGTAATTTTCGCACTTTTGAATTTTTTATGAATTATATATAGTTTTAAGATGAATTTTTAAAAATTTTTCGGTTTTCCCTTTGTTATATTTTGAAGTATTTTGCAGTGGCGCTGCAAGGCGGGCGGCATGTTTAAGCCAACGCGTAGGGTACACCGATTCGGTTGTAGCGAGGTGGCAAGTTGATGCCAAGTTTCGCTTGCACCCGAGTGCTGTGAGCCGGTGGCGGCAAACTGCGCTTGGGCACTTGCGAGTCAACCTCCAAACCGAAAGGGTAAGCCACTCTCCTCCATATGAGGATCTAGATCTAACATAACCATATACAGTCCACTATATTATCACTAAATTCACATTTAATCTTAATAAATTGCACTATACGTTTTATAACGTTCCTATCGAAAACTGCCTTGCATTTCTAATTATTTTCTCTACTTTTTCTGTGCACGACAAACCGCTGTTGCGACGCCGGGCCACGGACTTGCCCCATTTTGCTTGTTTGCGGACTTATCCTGCAAACCCCGGCGCGTCGCGTCTATACTAACACTACCGGACCCAGATGCATCTTATGTTCACAGCCGCATCAGCTACGAACCTGCACGACATTCTTGGAAATGAGCCCGGTCAAGCGGTGGTGGGAAGCACGAAAGCGACAAATATGCGTAAATTGCCTGTCACCTACGCACTTTGTGAGGGACTGCACGAGCAGAATTTCTTGCAGCTTCTGCCATCAACGTCACCACGACTTGCTGCATAGAGACACAACAAGCTCTCCACCAGCCAGCGTCGCTCCTGTGAGGGACCAAGGACCTCCCTCTTCCGAGCAACCGTCGTGCAGCCGCGTACATTCCGGTTTCGCGGCCACATCTCGCAAATGTCTGCTGGGAACGGCCATGGTGAATATTTATCACGACGGAAATACCTTCACAGCTAGAGCGTTGTTAGATTCGGGTTCAGAAGGGACTTTTATTTCAGAGCGGTTGCAAAAGCGTCTTTGCCTTCCACTATCGCCAGTGAATGCTCGTGTGTCAGGACTCAACGATACAACTTCGGCGACAGTAAAAAAGGCATGTGCCTTGCAGTTAGGTTCCACGCGTGATGCTGACTGGTCCGTCAAAGTGAAGGCTCTAGTACTTCCGCAGTTGACAGGGAATCTCCCATCGGAAGACGTAGATCCAGGCATACTTTGTGATATGCCGGATATTCCCTTTGCTGATGCTCATTTTTATAAGAGCAACCAAGTCGATCTTCTCATAGGTGGGGACTTGTACCCGAGCGTGATTCTGGGTGGGGTTCAACGAAATATTCTTGGCTCTCTTTTAGGGCAAGAGACTGTTTTTGGCTGGGTTTTTACAGGTCTCCTTCCTCCGATGAATTCTTCTGCAGTGACGTCGTACTCAGTGATTTATAGCGACGTTAATTTAGAGCAACAAGTTGCACGATTTTGGGAATTGGAAGATTTTCCAAAAAAGAAATTTTTGTCTAAGGAGGACCAATACTGTGAGGATTATTTCCTCCAAACGACACGTCGTAACACCGAGGGGCGTTATGTGGTGAAGCTTCCGTTCAAACCGGAAAAACTACTAGAGCAGCATTTGGGACCCTCACGCTCTGGAGCGTTGAGCCAATTTCTGCGAAATGAACGCAGCCTAACGAGGAGGCCAGAGCTAAAAGCTCAATACGATGTGGTGGTGAAGGAGTATTTCTCGCTAGGGCATGCTGAGAGAATCCCATGCAATCGTATAGCTTCTTTTCCCCATTTTTACCTGCCTCATCATGCGGTAATCAAACCAGATAGTACTTCTACGAAGGTTAGAGTCGTTTTTAATGCTTCATGTCCCACTTCCGCCGGGGTTAGCCTTAATGACGTTTTATATCTGGGCCCCGTGTTGCAAGCAGATTTGACCTTACTTATTTTGAAATGGAGGGTTTATAAATTCGTGTTTTCAGGGGATATCGAGAAAATGTATCGACAGATTCTTGTGGATAAGGATCACACCCCCTACCAACGAATTCTCTATCGGGCATCTGCTACTGCGGAGGTGGAGGACTTCCAATTGAACACAGTCACTTTCGGCGTGAACTGTGCGCCTTTCTTAGCTATTCGAACTTTACATAAGTTAGCGGACGATGTTGCACATACGTAGCCTCTTGCAGCTCAAGTGGTGAGAAACGGCATGTATGTAGATGATGCAATGATGGGGGCTCATGACTTAGCGATAGCTCTAAAAACAAGGGACGAGCTGATTGCTGCCCTGGGTTCAGCTGGTTTTCCGATGAGGAAATGGACCTCGAATTGCGGATCCATTTTGGCAGATCTTCCAAAGGAGCACCTTTTAAATAAGGATTTTTTGGTGCTGGAAGATTCAAGTGTGGCAAAGACATTGGGTATTCGATGGAATGCCAGGTCAGACCACTTCTATTTCGTAACGACGGAAATGGAGCTGAAGATGGTATACACGAAAAGAGAGGTCCTGTCTATGATTGCTCGGCTGTTCGACCCAGCAGGTTGGCTTAGTCCTATCGTGGTGATTGCAAAGATCATCATGCAAGATATCTGGATGGAAAATGTAGACTGGGATGAAGAAATCAGCGGCTCGATTCTCCAAAGGTGGAGAGCGTTGCTGAATAATTATTCGCACATAAACCGAATTAAAGTTCCTCGATGGATCCAATTTGTGCCTGGGAAGGAAATCGAGCTCCATGCTTTTTGCGACGCCTCGGAGAAGGCGTATGCAGCGGCCGTGTACGTACGTGTGCAAACGGAGAATTCCGGAATCCACACACACTTGCTTTATTCAAAGACCAGAGTGGCACCGGTAAAAACCGTTTCATTGCCACGTCTGGAATTGTGCGGAGCAGTCTTGCTTGCAGAGATGATGGAAACTCTGTTGCGCGAACTGGGTGTGACCCCGACTCAGGTGCATTTTTGGACAGATTCGACCATTGTGCTCTCATGGTTAGGTAAGCCACCCTGCACTTGGACGACATTTGTGGCCAACCGAGTGACGAAAATCTTGGACAAGGTGGGCCAGGCTCATTGGTCTCATGTGGCGTCCGGAGATAATCCTGCTGATCTGGGAAGCCGTGGAATGCTTCCACAGGATTTGGTCGACAACGAGCTCTGGTGGTACGGCCCACCGTGGTTAAAAGAGCCTAGCAATTGTTGGCCAAAATCTGTATCCGAAACTGACTACACCACGTCAGTCGAACTGCGGCCAATAAAAGCAAATGTTGCTTCTTTCTCGAATTATGAGGATATTTTGGAGAGATTTTCCGATCTAGCTCGGGGCTGGCGGGTGCTCGCATATATGTTCAGATTTTATCAGGGGACGCGGGCAGATCACTCCAAAAGACAACGGTTCGATTCCGTAGTGCTCTCTAGCACAGAGATTGAGTTTGTGAAAACACGGGCTATAGTTTTGTGCCAAAAGGCAAATTTCGCTGCTGAGTACAAAGAGGTATCAGAAAAGCAGCCGCTTAAAAAAAAAAATTCGATTTTGACCCTGAACCCATTTATAGATCCTGTGGGTGTTTTGCGTGTGGGAGGTCGCCTAGCTCTAGCTCCCACCCTCACATATGATGAGAGGCACCCAATCATTCTTCCTTACGACCGCCAGCTGAGTAGGCTGCTTGTGAAATTCACACATGAGCTGACGTTCCATGGTGGAAACCAGCTGGTCCTACGCCTCCTTCGCCTACAATTTTGGATTTTAAAGGCCAAAAATCTTATAAAATTTTCGATCCTGAATTGCAAGGTGTGCGTGATTCAACGTAAACAGGAACAGACCCAACTTATGGCTGCATTGCCGGCCTCACGTACTACTCTTTCCAGACCCTTTGAATCCACGGGCGTCGATTTTGCGGGCCCGTTTGAAATAAAAAGTTTTAGAGGACGGGGATGCGTTCTGACAAAAGGCTACGTCTCGGTCTTCGTGTGCTTTGCAACGAAGGCTATCCATTTGGAGGCTGTGAGCGATCTTTCGGCTCCAGCGTTTGCTGCAGCTTTTGCACGATTTGCTGGTAGAAGGGGTTGTCCGCTACATATGTATTCCGACAATGGAACAAATTTCGTGGGCGCTTCGAAGATTTTTAAATCGGAATTTAGGCGATTTTTATCTGCAGCGCGAGACAGTGCGACCGCCAATCCAGCATATCATGGGCTGGTGTGGCATTTCATTCCTGCTGGTGCTCCTCACATGGGAGGATTATGGGAAGCAGGTGTGAAAAGTTTTAAGGCGCATTTCAAAAAGATCGTTGGCGTCTTAAAGTACACGTTCGAGGAGTTCACAACTCTTTTGGTTCGCATCGAAGCGTGTTTAAATTCCCGACCCCTTAGCCCAATGTCCGACAATCCGAACGACTTTTCGCCGTTAACGGCGGGACATTTCTTGGTGGGCGGCCCTTTATTGGCCCGAGCAGAACCCGAGATTTCCGACCCACCTCTCTCAATTGTCAATAGATGGCAAAAATTGACGGCAATTCAGCAGCTTTTCTGCAGGCGCTGGAAAGCTGAATATCTAATGGAACTCCACAAACGCTACCGGTGGAAGTTTTCGCAGCGGAATTGCGAAATAAATGATCTGGTCGTGATACGCGAAGACAACCTACCGCCGAATGAGTGGCGGGTAGGACGTATTCACAAAGTGTACGAAGGGAGCGATAGTAATGTCCGCATGGCGGATATACGAACAGCGCGAGGAACCATTACTCGCCCAATAGTCAAACTAGTGATTCTGCCACCAGTATAAATCGCTTTCATTCATTCTCCAAATACTTTCTTTTCTTTCTTTTTCCATCCTTTAAGTCATGGTGCCGTACAAGGTCAGCGTCCACAAAACCCAGAAGGAGGGCACCATCGGGGCATGCCGGCTGTGCCAAGGCCGCCACCCCATTCGATTCTGCGAATCATTCCGGGCCATGGACCTGGAGGAGCGACTGCGAGCCGTGTTGTTACACCGGTACTGCGCAAACTGTCTATCACCGCAGCACCTGCAGAACCGCTGTTCCAGTGAGTTGCGCTGCCGGTACTGTGCGGCACGCCAGCACAGCATGCTCCACGAAGGAGAGAAGCGCGATGTCCGCCCGGCGACCCTGGAGTGCCAGTCTCTTGGACCTCGACCTCGTCCGTCGGGGCCAAGGCGTCTGCGCATGGGCGACGACTCGAGCGATTCATCTGAGGAGGACAGCGATGGACCTCGACCTCGTCCGTCGGGGCCATCGATCGAGATCGTGGACTGCGATGACTGCGACGATACGGCCGAAGCTCGACCTCGTCCGTCGGGCACGGCTCCCTATCGCGCTCGTCCGCCCATGCGTCAGGAGAGGGCCCAGGAAGCCGCCGGCCAGAGAGCCAATCCCCGCACAAAACGCGTCCCTCATGCTGGACCTCGACCTCGTCCGTCGGGGCCACATAGGGGCAGGAGGCGCAGGCAGCATGCCCGCAGCGAAAAACCTCGCGACGCGCGACACGTCCTGATGAGGCGCGCCCAACCCACCACTTCGCCAAACCTCTTGACGCTGTCGCCCACTGCTGCTGTGCGAATCCGGACCTCATTTGGTTTTCAGAAAGCGCGCGCTGTGATTGACCCGTGCCAGGCGACGTCCATCATGTCGGAATCACTGGCGCGAAGATGTCCGCTGGCTGTGCACACGAGACCGGGCGAGATCATTACGCTCACTCTACGAGGAAGCTTTGTAAGCGGCGACTGGATCGACGTAAACGCTCGAGTGAAGCGCGACCTATGCTACGTTACGCCGCCCAAATCGCTGCACATACGCTATCGGAGCAACTTCGAAAACATAAATGTGGCTGACCGCGACTTCGACATCTCCGGCCCCATTGACCTCATCCTAGGCGCGGATGTCTATGCTCGCATAATTCGCGGCGGCGTTTTTCCCAATGCGTCCGGGCTGTTGGCGCAGAATACTTCGTGGGGCTGGATTATTTCCGGCACCTGTCCAGCCTAGACAACAACAAAACCGGCGGCTGAATTATCATACATATGTATTTAGAGTTGAATTTTGAATTTTATGAATTGAATTGTATTTTTAGTATATTTTGCATTTTTAGAACTTACGTTAGATTCTAAGACTGAATTAAATTTGTCATTTTGTTGAATTAGGCATATCATGTTCGTTGCACTATTGTGGCAAGGTGGGCGGCATGTTTAGTTCTGACAGCCCTAGCTCTTTTTGTGTATAGCGCTGAATTAGCGGCAAGCCGAATGTGCGGCAAAAGAAACGCAAAAAGAGTTAGGGCCGAACTTATTTTTGAAGCTGCTGGTCGATCACTTTTGATTTGGCGACCAAGCAGGTGAGTTCGGTGATTTAAAATATTATTGTGCTACATACATATACGTATATAAAGCTATCGAGACTTGCGACTTTTGCGCGAGATATAGCTGCCTTCTTATATACATATATGTATACAGTTCTAGGTGCTTGCGACTCTTGCGTAAGCTATCCTGTGGCTACTTGAGCTACTCTTATAGGCACACATATAACTGCCTGCTAGGCCATTTATAACGTTGATAATAAACTAATAAACTATCTTGGTGCTCACGAGAATTGTGGCACACAGAATATTTCTCACTTCTTTTTCTTTCATGCCGCGAGCTTTTCCTCCAGCCAAACTCCACTGACTTCGCATCCGGAACTAGTGTTTAGCCCTTAAAATTGAGCAACAAATTGCCGGCTATCACCGTCAATACGAAAGGCTTGCGAGCCTTTCTCCAGTTAGTATTTAGTCATACATACATGTAAACATTTTTACATAATTTTGAGTTTTATATAGATATATAGATTTAGGGTCATGGGACAAGGTGGCGTGGCACACCTTAAATGTATGTACCGTAAAAAAGTGGTGGTCCATGAGGAGTGAAGGGGGGTCGTGACTTTAATTTTGGCCTTCCACCAAAGGAGTAATCTACATACACAGATAGTTCTGTAAGGACCTACATTTATGACTTCCTCTACAAATATATAGACATCACAAGCATCAGCAAGGAGAAGCGCTGTTGTTCAACAGAAAACAACAAAAACCAAGAAAAAGACAGACTGGCACTTCTCTTAAATTAAATACATTTAAATACAGCAACATTCAATCAGATCATCATTCACATTACGTATTTTTATAAAAGCGCGGTGTGGAACCCGCGGGTAACAGCTAGTAGCTCATATATATTTATGGGCGTCCCCAGAAAAATATTATCGAATTAAGCTGGTTTTTGCAATCAATAAAAAAAGACATAATGAAAGCTGACAAAAATTAGAGCAAAAAAAAAGAATGTTTGCTAAAAGTCGTAAAAATTTTAGTCAGTCGAAACATTCGTAAAGTAAGTTTTGTAGTTTCACCCATCACATTTTCCACCATCAAATTTTCGGCAAAAAAGTTCCAATAAAATATCTCAAATATTAAAGAAGCAATAAAGATTTTCAAAGCTTTTGGTTCTTTGGAAAAGAACTCAACTCAAGAAGAAAGAGATCAACATTTCTGACAAAAAGTTAAGGTTATCCGGCATTTTGAAACAGCGCTGAAACCTGCCCAAAGATACCTCATACCTGCCTCCAGCCAGAGAGACAAACAAAATGGCGCACAGGTAAGCAGGATTAAAATAATTACTATTATTAAAATTTAGTGAAGCGACAAATTAGAAATGCCCTCAACTGTTAATAATATGTAAAATTGAAGAAGGCAAATGCGCGCAAATATAGTATCGCCGATTTATGTGCGTACGCTCAGCTGTCAATTGCACCAACTGACAGAGCTTATCGACGAAACCGGTGCAAGGAGCACAAGCAGCGGAGACATTAAAGCCGGCGGATTAAGAAAAAGTTTGCCGGCATTGCCCAATGTCAAATTCGCGCGTAAATTGCGCAGCCAAATGAAAGTCCTTCGACGAGACGAGATTCTGCAAATGAATTAAAATATTTAATTCCAACTTTAATTAATTGCATGGCAGCCAAGGATTTTTGCAGCTGAAGGCAAATGGAAAAGGATTTTGCGCACATTTAAGTAAAAAGCGGCAGCATTAAATCCGCGCAGGTTCCAGGCTGCTGGTGTAGCAAAGCCAGGTAACATATGTGCCACGTCGAAGCGTGCCAATTGAGGGCACTTATGTGTAGCACACACAGATATGCACACACACGCACACACGCTCTGTAACAATGTAGCAGGATATCGTGTGAAAAACGCACTCAGGCGTGCGTGCCTGAGCTTATGATTTGCCGCCAGTGGTGGCCACTCCAATGGCAGCCAGCAACGAGCAGCATGCAGAATTTTCGGTCAAAATATGCCGAACGCAGAAATGCGCTGAAGCGGAAGGCATGGACAGGCAACTAATCACCTGGAAAAAATATATTGCCTTGCCCTAGGTTGGCTCGAGTTGGCTGAATGGCTGGCATCTGTTTTTCAGGATCAGCGCAGCAGCTCCCAGCGCAAAAGGATTTTTCAATGGCTGCATAAATTTGCTAATAAATTGCGGTTCTATTGATTTCGATTTTTCACAGCAGCTGAAGCGAATTAAAGTTGGCATTGCAAAAATCAAGGCAAATCAAATTAAAGCTTGTTGAAATTATTTCTCTCTCTCTTCCTCTCCCTCTCACTCTCAGGGCATATACACTGTTGCAAGTTATCGTTGTAAAGTTGTATTTAATTAAAAAAGTTGCTGAGTTTACTTGCACACAACCGCAGATACGCACACACACACACAGACGCATATAAAAACTTGCATGCATGGTTATGTTATGCTTGTGTGTGGCTGCTGGCTGACAAGCGCTGTATCATGTACGCGACTGCGCTTGAGGGCTGCAATTCTTGGAAACCCTTTGAAAAAAGCGCAGCTCAGCATTTCATCATTTTGTTTTTACCTTAATGACTGCCAAAATGCACAATCTTCCAAAAACAAAAACAACAAAACTGATCAGCCCGAATAATGTATGTGTCTGCGAGCATAAATCGTTTAACCTCGCTACGCCTAGACACACCGACTACTACCTGCCATTTTTAATTGGCCATTTTCACTTTTATTATGGCATTTTCACAAGTTATGGCATGTCATCGCATGTCAGGGTATTTCGTTTTTCAGTTGCTGTCTTCTCTTTTTACTTATTCGGCTTTTTAAAAGGGGCTGGTTTGCATTACCATACTGTCATATCGAGCACAGAGTTGCCACAGTTTTAGTATAAGGCAAAACATTAATGCCAAATTTTACAGCATATCTAATATTCAAATTTAATTTATATATAGTTTAATTTTTCTTGGTTTTCACAATACATTTATTAAAATTTTGAATAACGTGTATCAACTTCGAATGTTTTACATTTGAAGGTTGGCAGAACTTGCCAGAAACGTTCAATTGTGAAGGAAACGAGAGAAATTTGTGAATTATTAGATTTTGTCAAGCAATACCAGCCACAAATTGAATGCAAATAGACTGATTTAATAAGTGTGGACTAAAAGGAAATAGCTTGGAAGTAAGTCGCAGTGGATTTTGATAGCTCTTCCGACGGGCTAGATTCGCAATCAGCTATTTATTTGTTTTTGTTGATGCAGCCCTGTGCTGTACTTAAACCCCAAGAGATAGCCATTTAAATTACAACTTGCTCTCATCTGTGAAAATGAAATTCCTTACTTAACTTAAATTAGAGTTTAAATAGGCAGTGTCTAATTGGTCTTAAGTCTAAAAATAAAAATTTTTATTTAAACATAAACTAGGGTTAACTAATTTTAGGGTTGCGCAAATTGAACTTTCGCTACTTTCAGTAGCATATGACAACTCCTTCTGTACCTATCACTATCTCTCTCCCTTGCACTCAGCACAGTGGCAACACAACACGCTTATCCTTTTGCACTTTTGTCCATCTAAGGCTTAGATTCTAAGCGGATATGCAACATTACCATTTATGTTAGTTTGCCGCCTTGCCATAAGTTATTTCGTTAAAAGCACAACACGGCGTGAAAGGACACAGCAATGCGGCCAGCTGATGGCAAGCAGGTCTACGGAGGTACTGCGGCATATGTGGCATTGTTTTTCACTTTGCCATTGTGTTGTGCATTCGAACCATTTAAAGGCTTTTAAAAGTCTACACAAATAAAGAATTATTGTGGATCAAGCACATTTCACGCCCCACTCTCCAAGCCGACTTTCCCCGCTAACCGCATACGAGCACTTGCTCAACATCAGACAGTCAGTGCAGTGTATTCTGGAAACTGCTTTGTTTTTGTTTTAGTTTTTGTGCCATCAACGCGCAGTCTAGACTGCAGACTTTTGGACAGGTACGAAACGGCCGAACCTCATGCTATAATTTCAGTTTTATATGTACATTGTACATGCATGCTACGTAAAGGAATAGCACTAGCACAACAACAACGTAACGTCACTATAACTGTGACTGCAACGTCACATAACCAAACGTTACGAATCAATGTGCCATTTCGAAGAGGTGATAAATTTTGCCAAACAAATTTATCACCCAATTAGTTTTAACAGCTTTTTGGGTGGTCATATTGCGGTGCCCATTAGAACGCACAGGTGTATATGTGTGTGTGTGTGTCTGTACTGGTTAGTAGAGCTTGCTGAATAATTTTAGAAGAAGCAGCATTTGAAGGTGTCAATTTTTAAGCAGAATTTAAGCCTTTTTATTGATGGCAGCGATTAAGCAGTCGGTCTGGCACTCAACAAGGGCAAGACGAAGCATATGATTTCTATATAAAAGCAGGGAGATCAGGTGCCTTTACTTCCATTAGCAACTGGAAACTATACCTTTGAAACTGTCAAGTAGTTCATAACATCTTGGCATCACCATTACCACCATAATCACTGTAAGCTTGCAGATAAAGCGAAAATAACTCTTGCCAATAGATGCTACCAGGAACTCGGTAAGCAATTGAAAAGCAGAGTTCCCTTAATATATATAATACTACAGCTTGCTCTTTCTCTTTCTTTCTCTCCCTCTTCCTCTCTCTCCATCTCAGTGTGCTTTTAATAAATCGCCGTCTAAATGTTGCCAACTTAACTTCAATAATACCGATAACATCAATACTAAACCATAAAGTTGACGCAAAAATAACAATAAACCACAACAACAACAACAACAACAACAAAAGCAAAAGTGCCAGCCAAGAACAAAAGCAACAAAGTGCAAAAACTTTGGCACTCGGGCGCAACAATCTCGTGCGTCATAAAAGCAGCAGCAGATTGCTTGTTGTTTCTGTTGTTCTTTGCTGTTGGGGAGCATCTATTGTTGCCGCCCGTGGGGGAACTGCGCGGCCACGCAGCAAAGCGTGAAATAATCCTTTAAGCTGTAAAAATGTTGCATCCATAATCTATGCTAATATTTGACTTCTTCACTGCGAAAGTTTTCGTTTCGGAGCGGGTGTCACGCGTTGCACTTACACCCGCCCTCCCTCTCTATTGCTTTCTCCCTGAGCTGCTAAAAGTTTGCTCGCGCGAAAAACAAAAGATTATAAAAAATTACACACAAAAAGAAAAGTCTTTTATTTTTCGAAACTGCTGCGTTTTTCTTCTTCCTGGATTTTCTCTCTTTTAGCTTCTTTTTGTTGCTTTCTTTTTACTATAATTTTTATCTGCATTTTATGAACATATTTTGTCCTTGCCTTCCGCTGCACTTTTGCAGCTTTCATTTCTTTATATTGCTCCAATTTCGCTGGCTTTCCCTTTATTTTACGCTGGCAAACAATGGCCAAAACAATGCACGCAAAGCGGACGTTGAATTTACATACTCCTGCCGCTTCCACAATCTGGATAAAGGCGAGCGAAAATTGTTGAGCAGGCATCATAAGCAAAAACTTTGCTTATTCCTGAGGTAGAAAAGTTTTGCTCAAGTATTTCTGAATAATCGAAATTTGCGTATAGCACTTTGGGGGCTCTGCTGAGCTTTTTGTGGCTAGCGAGAGAGAAGGCTTTAAGTGCAGCCGGAATGGGAGTTTTTGAAGTTGCTCAAATTATTTTCTGCCTAGCGGTGCATCTTCTGAAGCAAATTTGATTCTGGAATTATAATAATTCTAAATTAAATATGCTCTCAATTTCATTTTACTAAATCTTAAATTAATTTTTTGGCAATTAGCATTCAATTTTGTGAAAGAAAGGCGGCAGCCAGGAGAAGTAATTTGAGCACCTGAAGAATTACGAGCGCGATTTGGAGCCTTCTACCATCTTTAGCAGGTTTTAGAAAATTTAGAATATATTTTTTCAAGAATACTTATAATGAGCATTTCGATCATCTCAGTCATAAAAGGCTCACAAATATGTTAAAACTAAATTGAAAAATTCTGTTTAGCAGCTAACTAAGATTGATGTAGAAATCGAAGAACGTTTCAGTCCCAAAAATCAACATCCATCAGCACATCTGAAATGTTCCCATGGCATACCTGCCATCTACCAACATATGCTTACATGCATATTTTTTTACGAATTTAAATATTTATTTTTATTAATTTCTTTATAATTTAGCAAAACAGCCTACACTACCTGAGAAAAGCGCAAAATCCCAGCAAGTCCTAAACAAACTGAAGGCATAAAACGCAGCACAAACAAAGATGAAGAGGCATCCTTGAGGGTTGCCACCGAGTGCCGCAGGAAGACAGGCCTCTTTCCGCTGTCTGCGCCAAAGTAAACACGCATTTATATTTGCATTTTTGAGTCGCTACGTTCAAGCGAATTGTGTTGATGCGCCTTTCCAGACGACTGACGGTGGATTGTGTGGGCAGCCGAAGAATAATTGCCAAGACAGAATAACAACAATGAAAAATCCCAGATCACAGCCAATAAAGACCGACTTATGGGCAGCTAAAATCTTAGAATATTTACGCTTGCCACTAAAAGGGATTAATTTTTACTACCACACACACACATAAACACACACACACGCACGCACGCACAAATGAGCTGCATTGTATAGTTTATGTATAATTTCAATAAAAATTGCGTTTTTACAAAATCCCATCGTCATGTTTCCTCTTCACAGTGGCTGCCGCGCTCTAGTTTATAAAAATGCCATCAAATTACGCGCACTTCCCCTCCCCGCCTCTTTTCATAGGCACCATTTCGAAAAGCCACTCATTTTGTCACTGCCGCTGCTTTTCTTCTCGTTTATATGTGAAAATTTAAATTTATTGCCTAATTTTAATGTGAATATCTTGGTAGCTACTTCACTTGGCTACCACGCACATTTGCACCTAAGCGTGACTACTGTATCTGCATCTGTGTGTGTGTGTGTTTGTGCGTGCATGCGAGCGAAAGTAATGCCTGCTGGTATTTTTATGTGCTACTTAAGTAGCTCGTGTCTGCGTGTGCTTTATGCAAACCATAAAAATTGCATTCTTCTATTAAGTCGGTACATTTTTGAATATACATATTCGAAAAAATCTCTCAACACAAATGAATCACGTTTTTTGCTGCTGCCGGTAGCACTTTTATTTTGATCGCCTACATTTAAATTGTGTTTCGGTAGGAAAAGTATCTTTATATTTTGTCGTGTTGCCTAATCAAAAGATGAAAATAAAACTTCTATGGCTGCATACAAACATAGCTATATGTATGTATGTGTGTTTATCTGTTGCTCGAAAGCAATTAAAATGCAAGGCAGACACAAAAGACTCACAAATCAATATGACCGAATATTTTCTAAAAGTGACCAAATGGTTGCATTGCTTGAAGCCACTTTCAATGTTAGTTAGTTAGCTTTGGTGGTTAGTGATGAGGCGATTTTGTATGCATTTTCGATAGCTCGTAACTGCAGGCATATAAGTAGTTATAATGTTAAACATATACAAACCTTAAAGAGCTCTGGCAAAGCACATTTCTTTTCCCCAAGAGCACGGTTCCGTTCAAGAACTACCCTCTTTAGTGTTCGAATTTCAATTCTCCCCCTGCCGGTCTGCTCTTTGAAAGGTTTTGGTTGGTTGCCATTAAATTTTTTGGCATTTTGACATATATATTTGAAACCAATTCAACTAAAATTATGAAAAAATATTTCTGGACATAACCCTTTCTAAGGATATTCTACGAAAAGGTATATTTATATACAAACTTAAAGTGACCTTATAAGTGTTCCCTTTTGCAAAAACTTGAATTTTAATTATATTTACAACATTTTAAAAACATGAATTTCAAGAAGTTTAAAAAGTAGATTTGTATCGAAAATCTAATGAGCTTTCATATTATACTCCCTAAATGATCTGTTACAATTCCGGTGCTAATTTCGATGCCAGTTCTATTCGGTTTCTGCTCTTGAGGCATTAAGAACTACTCCACAACTCTCGATGACCTCGATGCTACCATTTGCTGTTAAACACATACATAAATAGAACGGTATCACTTAAAATTCCAGCGGCTGCAAAATGAACACACACTCCTCCAAAGAGGCGACTAGGAATTGAATGTACGCCATAGCATGGAAACGAATGTGCGACATATCGTTGACGGTGAGAAGAGTTGGCGGAATGGAGCGCTGTTGCAGGTACAGGCATATGGCGAGGCACACGAGGCAAGTGTCGCCATTGCTATTGCCCAGGTATGGGCCATAATTTATAATTTCAATGAGAGAGAGAGAGAGAGCTCAGTTCGAGTTGCGCCGCCACAATCGAAATGCTTAACCCCGACCAGCCATTAGTCTTTTTCGGTGGGGGCAATTATAGTTGTTAAAGGCTGCAGCGTGCGACGCTTGGATGGAGACAGCGCGAGTGTGTAAGTGTGAGCTGCAATGAAGCGAAGATTAATTGCTGCAACCTTTTGTTGCCGGTGCGACGGAGTGCGAGAGATATGAAATCTTGAAAATGAATCTTAACGCAGCGATACGGCATTTCTCTGTGAAGGCGAGCGTGTGCTCTATTGTGAGGCTGTGTGCATGTCTGTGTGTGTGTGTGTGTGTGTGTGTGTGTGTGTGTGTGTGTGGGGGCATGCATGAAGGGGTTTTAGGGTCTTTTGCAGCCTGAAGGTAATTTCAGCTTCACACTTTGGCAGCGTTTCTGTGTGAATTGCCTGGCCACAGCAGCTCGAATCGCTGCTGCCACTGCGTACGCAAACACGTACGAATGCGCCGCTTAAATGGCTTCGTAGGTGTCGCCGTATCGATGCGATTACACAATAAATTTATGTAGCAGCTTAAGCCAGGCTGTGCGTTGCCTGCTCTGCTTGTGGCCAAGAGGCCAGAGCGAGTCTTGAGTGCGAGGCAACCGTGTGGCAAGTACGGCAGGCCAGCCGCAATGAATCAAACCTTTTTTCGGCTGTCACATGACATTGAATTATGCCGTGTTTGTTTGAATTATTATTGTCTTTATGCCCCCCTGCCCCCGCACACACGACTGTAACGCGCAATTAGCCTACACACTCAATTCTTCTGGGCCATTGTGCCAAGCGCTGCTCTGCCGCTCGATGAAGGTGGGCCCGAGCAACTGGATCTGCATATTTGTAACACGTATTGCTCTAACTGGAATTTTGATTGGATTCGAAGTTAAGCGAAATAAAATTATATAAAAAAAACCTTTTTAAAAATAAGCTTTAATGTACTAAAAAGTAGAAAATAAGTTGTTTCCAAGTCACCTGTATCTTACTATTAATAAAAGCTTGGGGCGCTCATGTGTTCAATATTTGTCAAACAGTTACCACAATATTTTATTTAAATAATTTTTTGCAAATAGATTCTAGTAATGAAAGATATTTTGAATATGGATATTGAGCGCACAAGCTTTTATTAATAGTAAGATACAGGTGACTTGGAAACAACTTATTTTCTACTTTTTAGTACATTAAAGCTTATTTTTAAAAAGTTTTTTTTTATATAATTTTATTTTCTACTTTTTAGTCTTCCATAAATTCAATTTTAGAGCTCTGAAATTTTTCGCAAAAAGAATTTTAAACTTGCAGAGCAGTACACAATATTTAGGGTATTCACAGTGTTTCCTATCGTCATATGTCATATCCTCAATTTAACAAATAATACGGCAGTGATCGACCCTAATATTCGTGGCATATTTGTGACGCGGTGAGTTGTTGCTATTTTGCCAGCAGGGCGCGGCAAGTAAGTTCCTATCGTTTTTCATTCATGTGTGGTGTACCTATAATTATAAACTGAAGCCCAAGTGTGTAGTTGCTTGAAAAGTGCCACGCCCCTTGTCCTACGCCCATAAAATTTTACCAGTGGGACGACACATCCAAGAGGCGACTGCATACGAAATTTCAATGCTGCACGACCTTTAGTTCCAAAGCTAATCGAGATCAAAAATTTGGTTTGTATGGGCGGTGCCACGCCCCCTTATCCAGTGCACGCCTTATTTTCTCAGTAGAAGGATATGGATATGTAGTAAGTTCCTACCGAGTTTCATTGATGTGTGATGTGTAGGTCTAAAGTTATACACGAATCTGGAGTTGATAAAAAAGTGCCACGCCCCTTATCCTACGCCCATACAATTTTACTAGTGGGACGACACATCCAAGAGGCGACTGCATACGAAATTTCAATGCTGCACGACCTTTAGTTCCAAAGCTAATCGAGATCAAAAATTTTGTTTGTATGGGGGGTGCCACGCCCCCTTATCCAGTGCCCGCCTTATTTTCTCAGTAGAAGGATATGGATATGTAGTAAGTTCCTACCGAGTTTCATTGATGTGTGATGTGTAGTTCTAAAGTTATACACGAATCTAGAGTTGATAAAAAAAGTGCCACGCCCCTTATCCTACGCCCATAAAATTTTACCAGTGGGACGACACATCCAAGAGGCGACTGCATACGAAATTTCAATGCTGCACGACCTTTAGTTCCAAAGCAAATCGAGATCAAAAATTTTGTTTGTATGGGGGTGCCACGTCCCCTTATCCTACGCCCATAAAATTTTACCAGTGGGACGACACATCCAAGAGGCGATTGCATACGAAATTTCAATGCTGCACGACCTTTAGTTCCAAAGCTAATCGAGATCAAAAATTTTGTTTGTATGGGGGTGCCACGCCCCCTTATCCAGTGCCCCCCTTATTTTCTCAGTAGAAGGATATGGATATGTAGTAAGTTCCTACCGAGTTTCATTGATGTGTGATGTGTAGTTCTAAAGTTATACACAAATCTAGAGTTGATAAAAAAGTGCCACGCCCCTTATCCTACGCCCATAAAATTTATTGATTCATGCATTGTCATGGTGGTTACGCATGTATGCAAAGTTTCAGATCTCTAAGTAGTCGGGAAGTGGGTGAAAAATTGATTACTAGATTCCACTACATACCGGATGTGAAGTTAATATAAAGCTTATAATATAAAAAGGGGGGGCAGCAAGAAGTCGTGATGCTTTTGGTTGAGATTTCTGATTGTTTAAGTGGAATTGTTGCACAGTGCCGCTAATTAAAATTGCCTTTCATAATTTGATTAATTGGTCTCGAAAGCGTTCTGGAATTTCGGCTTTTCACATGTGAGAATCGTGTGGAAAATGCGTTGGCGTTTAGACTAGAAAAAGTCATGGGCTATGAACACCTTTTCCTTCTACTTTTTCGACATCCTTCTCTTATTTGTAGCATTCGACTCTTCAAATTTTGTAAATATCTCATATGATCTTTTTATTAAAAGCAAATATAAAAAACATTCATCCATAATAAGCAATCATTGACAGGAAAATAAATATTGACAAATGCTCAAAGGATGCAAGTATTCGCGCTTCAACCCTGCTTCTTCTGCCACAAAAGATTAAAAAACCAAGCAAATTTATCTCATAAGGCGCACACCTACAAGCAAACACATAAAACGCACCGACGAACGCATCCTTGCCGAAATAGCATGAGCTTTCGCCGCCGACTTGGGCAACAACTCTGACAGGACACGCGTGCTGCAACAACGTCGCGCCGCTGCCAAATGCGTTATGCCACATTTTATTAATGATCAAGCGCGAAATTTCTTAAAAGTGCTCGCTGTGCATGTTGTTGTTGTTATTGATGTTGTTGTTCTTCCAATGGTGCGATAATATTTGGATTAGTTCAAGTCAATTGCATCTTTGCACTTCTGCCCCCTTCCTACCGCAGCGTACAGCGAGATAACAGCAGCGCCGCCGCCGTGTGGCCAAAGGGGGCAGCGCCGTGCCGCTACGCTGGCACTTAATGCCGCATTAGAACATAATCAAGAGTGCACACACGAGGTCGCAGGCGCGTGCTGCTCCGCCATCAGCATTAGCGAGCGTTGGCCTGCTGCACTGCTTTTGCACTGAAACGAATCTAATGGCCTGCACGTGCTGCACTGCGGCCGCCGCAGCAGCTCAGCAGCAGTGGGTGGTGGGTGGCGGCATGTTGGCGGGTGGTAATGGGCGGCACATTAAAGGGGTGTTTTGCTTTGCATTTCTTGCATTCTAAAGTTGAGTGCCAAATTTTTCATAATTTGTCAAAACTGGGCAAGATTCTTGTGCAACCAAGAAACCTGCTACACGCTTGAAGACCACTCCCAGCTTTGGTTCAGATTAGAGAGCATGTTGCTTCGCCTAATCGCATAAAGTGCAAAATTGTTATCGCAAACAAAATGAAGCAGAAGTATTCGTATTTAAAACATTTGTGGTCGGTCCAATGGAAAATATAATTGCGGAATCCAAGAGGTGGGGCAACTTGTCTGGCAGAAGGGTAACGAAACCAATTTGCTGTGAAGAACAGCAAAATATGTGCATAAAGAAAAATTTTGTTAATTCTTCTAATAGACAGTTTTTTTTTGGTTTTTTGTTGTGAAAATCAAAGATTGCATCACTCCAAACCGAGAGTTTATTTAAGTCTGCTGATTTAGAACGAATTCTGTTTACTATTCTGTGGTCATAATAGGCCTGGTTTAGTTAATTTTCTATTAAGAAACTAACAAGCATTTCCAAGAGGTGCAGAGCAGTTTGGCGAAATCGTCATTATAGCTCAAATCAAGCGGAATTAATTAGATCTCTTCGACGAACCTCATAAAAAATATTATCGTGGATAAAATATTCATTTATGATATTTCCAATCTTTGCAAAAACAAAAAGCTAAATTTGAGAAAACATATAAATTAGAAAAGTTAGTCAAATTCCAAATGTATGCTATTTATGGCTATATCAAAGACATATAGCAGCAGCAATTCACCAAATTTTATCTCATAGATGGCGACTCAGCTACCAATAATTTTCCAAAGCCATTCCCACAATACAAAAATAGACATTACGACTTAAGGAAAAGCCTAAGAGTATGTTTACGCTTTAAAAAGCGACATGTAATTAACATTTCCTTTAAGTCGTCTGACCAGCGGCATAACATAAATCGAAACAACACTCAATACTTCAATCCTTATATGACGCGCCCAGAGCAAAAACGACTTTTATACCTGAACAGCGCATGTGCGCAATGAGGCGAAAATTGACACTCGAAGCGTTTTTGCTCTGTGCGCGTCATATGTCCAATACGTCCAATACGGCAAAGAGCATAATTACCTTGGGACATCTGCACATGTGCCACGCCGCATTTCACACATGCTTGAGCCTGTGTAAATGTGTACGGCTGCTTTTGGGGGAAATCGCATTACGTTTCCTACGTACGTTGGTGACAAAATTCGGCTTAAATGCGCACGTGATACGATTTCCAAAAGGCCGACGACGACGGGCCACATTTCTTCCAGAGAGCACAGCCCCCATTGAGGTGCCTATAATAAAAAGGCATATTTGAAAATTTCAGCACGGTGAAAAAATGTTAATGTAATGCGGGTGCCATTATCGACAGCCCATACGACATGCACACATACACAGGCACGCACGCATACTTATACCCACTAGTGATGGCACGATTAAGCGAAAAATTTATATTAGTCGGTTGTTAACTTCCTATTTTCTCTTTCGATTAATCGAGAACCTAACCGATTAATTCTAAAATAATCGAAAGAAAATCATCACTGCTAAAGTAATATAATTTCACATAAATTATAGAATGGCTTCTTCCTATACGAAGCGAAGTTTGAAAACATTTTTCAAAAGAAAATGCAACGTGGGTTGTGCCACTGATGGTGAGTTTGATTTATGGGCTCACTATAAAATTTGAACCCAGAAATAGGAAAGAAAAGACAATGACTTAACATATGTACATATCCTCAAGGCGAACTTAGCTTCTTTCTCAATGCTTCGGTCCTCGAGTTGAAGATCCGTGTACCTTTAGATATAGCACACCCTCTTCCAAAAATTTTGTTTCTTAATTGGAACTTCTGTATCATTAGAACGACTTTTTTTCAAAGCAGGTGCAACTGCTACACTTAGCTTTCATACAAAATAAGTTATTTCCGTATTTAGTAAAAAAATAATTTTTGTATTTTTTTTCTCATTTATGAAAGTTTTAAATTTTAGCAAAAATATTCCGATTAATCGATTTCATCCATTTAATCGATTTCATCGATTAATCGATGTATAATAATCGCGTCCTTCAATTTATCATAAGTCCAATTAATCGATTAATAAATTTTGTTACCATCACTAATGCCCACATGCCCATGCTACCCCAACCAAGCGCACATTTACGAGCTGAAACGCCGACGCCGCCAAAAGGTGCAGGCGTGGGATATTACCCGATCGAATAAGACGCGCGCTGACTGCTAATGCGTTTGGCAGTCGCGTACGGCCGCAGAGCGGAAGTGCTCAGCGCGTAAGGAAAATGACCAGGCGGACGCGCAGGTGTTTGCGGCATTTTTGTATAATATTTTCGCTGGCTTTTGGACGCTTCACTTGAGCTTCAGCTTCGCCCGCCCGAACGGAAACAAGTGTAAAAGCCCCTTTTAACACGCTTTTTATTGAATTTAAATAATTCCGTGAGAAAAAAGGCAGTGCTTTTACATTTATTTGCTTCCGCTTTGAGGGGCAAGTCGGCAGCGTAAAATCACATGCACGATTTTGTTGTTGTATATTATTTACTCTGCGTACGCTGTAAGCCATTTGGGCCAGCTCTGATTTACGCATATTTGAGACGTTATCCTTTTGCCATATTTTATGCGCCTCCTTAATATAAAATGATATTTTCATGCATTTACCCAAACGTTTGGCATAATTTAAGCATAAAAAGGATCAAATGATGCTCTGGCAACATATGCGCTTTATGGCATTTTGAAAAGCCAATTTTCGTAATAGCGCTACTCTTCAAGCTTTATGACAATTGCTGGCGGCAGAAAAAGAGTAGCGAAATTGCCATATTTACACGCGCTCCATATGGAGCTGATATGCCAAAGGAGCAAAGCGATTTGGAAGTCTACTCCCTTCTTCTTCTTCTTGATTGGCTAGAACAACCCGTTACCGAGTTATGTCGACCTAATGTAGGACATCTCTCCAGGCGCCACTGCTAAGCGCGCGCCTTCTCCACTTGGAAATTTCAAGCGTTGCCAGTGCCTCCTTTACTTGGTCTTTCCATCGAAGGCAATAACAAATTCGAAGAGTTCATATGGTACGCAATTCGATTGCTTCGGCAGCGGTGCTAAGATTTTCGAGCGCACTATTTTTCATGCCCTCTTCGCTGCGTTCTTGTCGCTGCTTGCCCTTCTCCACAATGATAACGCCAATGCAAGCGTGTAGTTATTTATCTTCGTTTTTATTATTCACTTTTAAAATTCCGCCGCACTATCAAAATATCTCATTAATTTTCATATATACCATTGCATGTTTTTTTTTTTTTTTGTTTCGATACGCAGGAAGGTGGGAATCTTCATACCATTGCATGTGTGAGTGTGTGTGTGCACTTAACGCCACATGTTACAGCATTTCGTTCGTGTTTGCCTGCTAATCTGTGCGTGTGTACAATGAGGTGCTAAATTCACAGCACATGCAATGCACTGCCAACAACAACAATATCACCCGGCATTGGCGGCGGAGACACACGGAGTTATCGGCAGACGAGCGGCAAACACAGGCGGCCAACATGTTTGGATATCAACGCCACAATTTTTCACACCGACGTGTGTGGCCCCGGATCTTGAAGTACATGCGAGTAATCGACAAATGTGTTTGCATTGATGGGCAATCACTCGAAGTGTATTGGAATTGAATCTCAGCAGCTAATTTATCAAATAGAGCACTCTTGGAATTCCTTCAAAAGATGCAACTGCATATATAGTAAGATGGAAAAGTAAGATAATATGCATGTATTTATTTTTCTGGACTTTAATTTTATATTTTTTAAGCTAGTCGACAAATTTATTAAAAAGTACATAAGATTTTGATTAAGTTTAATATGATATAAATTTGTATTATTAAATTTTCTTATATTTGTTTGGTGAAAAAGTAGTTTGGTTTTTGTAAGTATAAAAATGGAGATATGGAAGCATGATTTTCTGCAATTTTGCCCGTAAATGAATCGATACATAGTTTCCTTAATCCAGAAAATAGGTCCAAATCCATAAATTTAAAAGGACGCCCAAATCATAATTCAACATCCTCAATGTTTGGTTGTATAGCTTTCGATTTCTATCAGCCAATTGAAAAAAACGACTGGTTAGACTTATCTATTAGAATCTCACTACTATTTTTTGAGCCAAACTGTACATTCTTTTAAATGTTGACAAAAATATAGATTGCTCGTTGTAGATTTTGGCCATGGCATAAGAAGACTGTTTCTCCAAAGAATCCACAAATTTTACGCCAAGTCCCTAAGCAATTAAGGACACACTTAATCCCTTTATCTTATAATTGCAATACAAACTTAAACTGTTTTTTCAAACATTAGTTAGAAGAAACTTACAAATTGCATCACATATTTTCTTTATATCCCCCCCGCTTGAAAAGTTTTTAATTGAAATATTTTCGCAATTGCCATCAACTTTATTGGACTCATCCTTCGCGGCTGTTTGCAATAAAAGGATAAAGCGCAGATACACGGCAAAACACGATTGCATAGCATGTAACAGCGAGCGCGCACACACACACTCTCGACATAAACACACACATATGCACGTTATCAATATTTTCGCCAACAGGCCAACAGTGAAGCCAACATCACTTCCGTCATGCGAAGCAATTTCCGTTTTAATAAATCGAAATAAAAACGTAATTTTATGCGAAGGTGACAGTCAGACACTGGTGGCAACACCGCTGCGCGACACTGTGCCACTGCGGCGCGCTGTCGCTGTTGTCCTGGCAGCGGAAGGGCTGCAGTTGGGTGGCTGTGGGTTGGCTGTGTTGAGCAATTGCTGTTTTTTATCGCAGCACACAAGAATTGGTCATGTGGAAAATGTACGCTCGTTAAAGATTGTTTGCGTTAAATACCCAAGCCCATCAATTAACTTTTTTGTTGGCAGCAAGCCTGCAGGACGACCAAGTCTAATAGCAGAAGCGCGCGGCGGTGGCGGGTAGTGCAAAGTACGAGTAGCAGCCTTTAGCGATTTTAATTGAAATCGTCATTTCGGCTAGGTAATAAATTGCAGCCGTAAAGCAATTTCCGCTCGTAGTATTAAAACATGAAATAATTTCCAATTTAATTGCGCTTATTAAGGAGACTAACGTTAAATGCCATTAAGATTAAATGTAGCTAACGGAAGATGCTTCAAGCTGCAGAAATCTGAGATAATGAATTGTGCAGATGCCAAGCAGCATACAAAATATCTTAAGGACATTCCTTCGGTGTTTATTATTATCTCAAAAATATGTTATTGTTGTTATTGCTTTTTTAACTGCAGAATCGATTTTTAAGTCTTCATTCTATCCAAATCAAAAGAAACATACCGTTAATTTATAGAACTATGGAAGGCTTCTAGTTGTCGTCTTTTTGTAGCAAACTTTCATTAAAAAAGCGCTTTAGACATATTTCAAAGTGAAGCAAGTCACCTAAAAATTTCAGAAGCAATAATATAATATTTTTGTATCGAAAGTTCTTTGTTGCGATCGCACCTTCGCCAATTCTGCAGCTCCTCCGTACTAATAGTTAAATATATGCTTTTACAATAACCTTCCCTCTTCATAGCCTAATTCTTTTCTTTTCAAAATAATTATCCATCGAACTTATTTCATAATCCAACCGAGCATTTTTAACTTTCAGTACTGAATCCAAGAAATATTTCTATATGACTATCCACTGAATATCCACTTCAATTTAAATGTCAGTTAAGTTTTTCAAGTCTATCGAAGTATAGTAATAAAGAATTAAAGAAAAGTGTACTCTCTGCAAGCTCTTTTTTCAACTCCAGCCAGCTGACAAAAGAAATAAAACATTTTGCAAAGAAATTGCTTGTCAAGCAACACTTTACACGTGCTTGCCGAAAATCCCAGCCCACAGAAAGGATATAGGAAAGGATATAGAAAACCAATATTTCCTAGCGACGTGCCATCTTTATGATATTACTTTGTGTGGCAAACAGCTGAGACGAGGCACGGCCTTAAGCGCAGCGGCATGCGAATAAGGAAAAAAGTGCAGACAAAGCAAAAGGGAAAAAAAAAACAAGGATGCTATATTTTTTTTTAATTTAAGCACGAACATGGAATTACTTGAAGAGTAGCAGCAATGAATGAGAGCGGGTGTAAATGCTTTTGACAACAGTTGTTTTGATTGTTTTGATTGCAGTTTAAGGCAGCACGTAGTCGAAGGAGCAGACTTGACTGTGCGTGTTAAATGTTTTTAATGGCGTCGCAGGCGACAGCTCACTACTGGCTGCTGCCTAGCTTGCACCTTCATAAACCGCCAAATTGCCGCAATGAATCAATGCGATAATTGGCGCACATAAAATGCACGAGTTTATTGCAGCAACATGCAAATAGCACAAGGCAGAGCAATTTAAAGGCGCGCAGGCGCAGCTACTTGCTGCAACTGTTGCTGCTGCTACTCATGCGCCAATGGCCACATACAGGCAGCATAATTTGCCGCAACCGAGAATGTCATTCGCGCCGCGTGGCGTAAGTGGGCTGCAACTGCTGCGAGGAAGCACTCATTCAGTTGATTTTATGGCGGGGCTGATAAGCCGCAGGTCGTCCGCCCGTCAGGCCTGCTGGCAGTTGCGGTAAGGCATTTGAAGTTGCTGCCTGCCGCAAAGCGTGTAAAAGAGTGCGTGAGTGTGCGTGAGTGCGCGCTTCCAAACGACAAATAAAATGCGCATGTTTACAGCCACGACGACGACGACGCTCCCGCTAAGTAAATACGGGCTCAGCGTGCTTAGAGTGCTGCGCCTGCGCTGTCCCCGCCTTGCTGCCACACTTTCCAAGACGCAGCCATCCACCGCGCAGCGCAGAATGCATTACGCCAAATGAAAATGTTCCATCAGCACTTAGAGGCGAAGGTGTCGCTTAGTGCCGCGGCTGAATGAGCTGCAAACTAACGAGTTTAGATAGCGCTTTTAATTGGCATTAGTATTAGGATAAAATTAATATAGAAGTGGGCTGCTCACTTGTAGACACAATCATTTCGGAGAAATTACAGCGAAATATTTTTGGGAAAAAAATCAGGGGAAACGAGTTTGCAAAAATTAATGCCTATTGCTGAGTGCCTTTGACAAATTGTAGCTTCTGCAAACAAGAAAAAAATAAAATTCCATGCCCATGTATCTCCTAGCTAGGTAAAATTTTTAAAGAAAAGATGATTAGAATGTATTCTTATACATATAGCAAAAATGTACATATACAAATATAATTAGACCAGAAACTGAAGAGACGCGCTTCTTGAAGAGACCGAAGCCTTTGATCAGTTTGTAACGTTCAACTATATTAATAATTATTCAAATACTATGTGAACAAAATGTACATAAGGTTACGAGATAATTGGCATTGAAATGCATACATGCCTGAAAATCTCAAGATATATTTGAAATATTCTGATAGACAAAACTCCCAAGAGAGCAAGATCATTTCAGAAAGTAGTTGCATGTTTTTGGAAATTCAAATGAAAAAAAAATTTGTAAATAGTGTCAAATAAATGCGTTATAGAAGCAAAACGTAGCTGTTTCGAAAATGAATATAATACTAGATTGGTTGCTGGAATTAGCAAATGGCTGGAAGATTTATTCATATAGGTACATACATCAAGCAGATTTTATTAGCACATAAAGAACCAAATTTTAGTTTACAAAAATTAAATTAATTTAGCAGCTATTTCTCTTTTCAATTACAGACTTTGCTAATTTTCAAATTTCCCATCACTTAAAGAAAATTTGAAACTCTGCAAAATAGAAAATTATGCCTTGCACTCAGAATATTTGCAGGATGTGCAAAAGCCAACAAACATGCTATGCTTCCCTAAACAGCTGGAACTTTTAGAGCATCTTATCGGCAAGTCTGAAGTGAAGTTGCATTTTCGGCATGCCCCATTCCAGCCCACCCCCTCTTTTGTCAGCCGAGTCCCTGCTGGCACACGCTGCACGCATCAACGTGCCGTCCTTTGTGTATTGTTTGAAGTTTATCTGACAAAAGACACGACTAACCAATTTTCAGCAAATTTAATACCTTCTCCCTTGCAATGCGGGGAGGCAACACTGTTTTTTGTGCCGGCTGCAGCGTTGCTATTTATGTGGAGCAGACGACAAATTCAGTTTTACCGCTGCTCTCAGCAGCGCTCGGCCGACAGTTCCCAACTGACTGCCGGTTGCTGGCTGATGGCTGCCAATGCACTCACACGCAGGCACACACACACTTGAATGCCAGAGGAAGAGCTGTTGCTCCCTGCAACACTCACACTCACACTCACACTCACACACACACACATGCAAGTCATTTTGTTTTTGATGAATTTCGTAATTTAAGCTTTCATCAGGAATATTGAATTAAATGCAAATCCTTTATGTCCCTTTTTGCAGTGCCGCTGTAAGCCAACAACATCCTGAGTAGCATATAAATCGCTGTTATCATGCACGCACACAAGCCGCATGCTTATGCCTCTATGTGAGTGCGTGTGTATGTGTGAGGAGTGTTGCTATGCTATGCAATGTAGATACGCCAGGAATTTCACTCTCATACAATTTTGCCAAAAATTATGATATGAGTTAATTTCATTTGAATGTCGCTGCACGCTTTCATAAACGCTCGCTGCCTTCATGCCGCCTGCATGCCTCCTCCTTGGCCACCTCCCACCTCTCTTTGAAGCGGCTCTGAAGCTTAGGTGCCGCGCACAGTTTCGGTTATATTCGCATTGGGTATAATTTCCCATGGTATTTGTGTGCGTATTTCTGCATGTATTTTCATATCAGTGTGACAAGTATGCATGTGTGTGTGTGTGTTGTGCTGTCCTTTGTGTCTGATTGGTTGCATGAATTCGCATTTGTAGGAGTTCATGTGAACTTATCAGCGTCTGGCAGGCGTCTGTGGTTTATTCAACTTCCCAAAGGCAAGTGCGCCTGCCTGCCTGCCTGTGTGTGATGCTTTAGTATTTGTGCTGCCATTGTATGTGTGTGTGCACATTTCATTGCTGTAAATTCTTTGAAAGGCACTAATTTCATACAAGTTGCCAATAGTTACAGCGCTTAAAGTAAAAAATAATAAAATTGTTTAGAATTGGTTTTGAAGATTTAACGAAATTGTGCGAAATTCGTGTTGCTGTATGATTTGGCATAGTTAACCCTTGTTTGGCCGACTGATCATTTTATCCCACTTCAGCAGACGACTGCTTTTTTGTCGAAATAAGAAAACTTACCAGACAGCCCAATGAACTGATAACTAAATTCCTTTTACTGAAATCTTCCTGATCTTTTAGCAAATCGGAGGATTTTTTATGGTGGCAAGGAACTTAGTTGGGCTGTTCTCACCACGTCTGACTACAGCAACTAAAATCTCGAGCTGGAAAAGGGACACTCGCACAAAGAGTATTTCGAGAGAGACGGTTACGGTATAAAAGAGAATAATATCACAATTTTAAAGAAACCTTTTGAGTTAATCGCACAAATCACAGTCAATGTGGTGGTGCCTTGATTATAGCCATGTGACCGTTTTAAGCTTATCTTATTTTGTTAGATTAGATGTCTTTGAATATCTTGCGTGTCCTTTTTCTAGAGATCTATTTGATCACTGAAAAATCTATATAAATTGATTTGGCAATAAATTCTTTTCTTAAAAATTAACCCTTTCTTTGTAACGGAATTTTTCCGTCAGTCAGTCGATCCTTTCTAGAATAATTTCCTTCAAGTTGATTTATATTTGAATTTCTTTTTTAATTTCAATTAAATGATCTCTGTGATGCAAAATATTGTATGAATGAAACTTCCTGACATGTCCGCTCATATTACATACATCCTCCATCCATCATCCAGTCTAAAGTTGCGATAGGGGGAGACAAACAAAAATCCTTTAAGTCCTTTTCAGCACACTCAAACTTTTATTAAGCTTTTCTGCTTTGAACTTACAAAGTGCTCAGCCAAGCCAAAGTCAAAGCCGAAGCCGAAGCGAAAGATGCACATGGCTTGCTAAAATAGCTGCTTGCTGCCGTAAGTCAAAACACATTTTCATCCTCAACAGCTTCCGCAACGTGCTCCACACAGTCGCTCACACTGGCAGTGGCCTCATCATCGCACTCATTGCACTACTCATCGACGCCAGCAAACTAAGCCAGCAACAATTTCACAGCATTTCCAACTGCCACACTGCGTCACTCGTGAGGCAACTCATCAGCATTCGTCGTCAACCGGAAATGTAAAATGAAATTAATTTACAGCTGAATAAACAGTGGCAGCGGCGCTAGAGAGCGGCTGCCTTCGCTGGTGGCTGTAAAAAGCTACTTTTCTGCACGACAGCACTTTTGCTCCAAACTCACTTTCACTCACTCCTTGCATGTGTGTGTGAGTGTGTGTGGGAGTGCGTGTGCCGGCAATGACAGTGGCAGTGCGCCGCAGCTGATGCGTTCCTGTGTGGCGCCCTCTGTCGTCGTCGTCGCCTCCAACTCCGTCGTTGCCAATATGCCAAACATTATCCTTTTCCTTTCGCACGTTACGAGCGACGCATCCTTCGCATTTACACTTCCGCTCAGAGTCATGCTCAGCTCGCTCAGCCTTAGCTAACGGAGCATTTGTGTTATCCTTAGATGTGGCAGTAGTTGTCATGCAGCATTATGTGTGTTTTTCTCACGCACCCCCACACACACACACACACAACTATTTTATGCTTTAGTTCCTCCTTATGAGTGCGCAATTTTTATTTTCACTTTTCACGCTGCTCATTGTCCCGTGTTGAATTGTCCACGCAGCATAAAAACGCTTGGTCATTATAAGGACTCTTGGGTAGGAGATGAGATCATGAGATGGCCATCTCAATTCGCATACTAATGCAGGAAATACAAATTTCTTTATAACTTCCGTTTGTAAGTGAAATGATGGTGTAGATATTTACAAGAAAGTGAAATAAATGAGGCGGTTTGCCTTTTGTAAGGATATGTAAAGAAATTTTTAAACTGTAGATAAAATGGCGAGAATGTGAGAATGCAATAACGCTCTTAAATGATTTAATTGAAGGCAACAGCTCTTCGTATAAAATTCGAATACATAAAGGAAGCAAAAGAGTACGCAACAAATTAATTTGAGCAATGAAAAAATGTCTTGTTCCAATATAGGAAAGTATTGACTTTGGTGTATATGTAATTTTTTTAATATATCGAAATCTTCTCATTCTTTAGCGAATGCTTTAATTTCTCAAACTTACATTGGACCGCTATCAAATTGTAATGCAAAATGTAGTACATTGGTTTCAACACAAATTTATGCGAAAAGTAGTTTGCTGAAACTAGAGTTATCGAGCCACAAACTAATGAAAAAATGAATTTTACAAACGTATTTGTACAGAGGAGTCAAAAGCAATCGAGAGTCTTGGACAGTGCGGGACTTTAACATGCTAGAAACCTCCCCTCGATCGGATTGTTGTTGTCCTCCCGAAACAAACGACAGATAGTTCGTCGGAAGTATAAAAAACCTTATACAATGCGGGACTGTAACCCACAAGAAACCTCTACTCAATCGGACTGGCATATGATAGAAGTAGTAAGGTATCTCATTTATAGGATCTACGTTTTTGAGCTATATAGTTAATTAATCAAGGCCACTATTCAAGCCTTAAGAATGCGCTCAAGGAAAATGTATACTACTTTTTGTTTAGAGTTTTCTTTTTGTCTACTCTTTCTCTTTCTTTTTCTGTTACATCCTTGTAGTGTTATGAGCGTACAGCTCAATACAGCTCACCATTCTAAAACAAGTTCAATCCATACTCACAGCTCAAATGGCACAACTGCTGAACACATTAAAACCATTACAAACTTCATTTGGACAAGCGCTCCACAACAGGATAATTGCTTTACATGCCATGTACAACGTGCCAAATGGAGTGAGTTAATTGCCGCAAAAGGATGCGCCAGGCTTAACGGCAATTGCTTGTGTTATGGCCGTCAAGGGTATTTAACTCTTTTCGTTTACAGCGCATAAATACCGAAAGGTATGTACATTTGTGGACAGCATGTAGAGCTGCAAGCAATGGCGAATAGCAATGGACAAAACATGTAAATTTCAAGCGGCTGAAGAATAGCGCCGGACTTTCATATCAAATCTAAGCGAATTTGCGTGCCTGGAATATGAGAGGCAACTTTCGGCGCAAGTAAAAGTGAAAGTGTTAAATTAGAAGCTTGCTGTTTTATGACTTTCGTATGTAAGTATGTAAACGAGCAAATGCCAGGATACGCTTAGCCCAAAGCCCGAAATAGCCGCACGCAGATAAAGTTAAGCTCGACTACATACAACCAAAGAAAGCAACAACAATAAAACTTTTAAATACAATTTATTTGCGTGGTAAAAAGTTTTACTCATTCAAGCGAAAGAGAGAAGGGGGAAGGGGAAACGGAAAGAGTAGCTGCAAGGAGCAAGCAGACAGAACTTGGAAAGTGAAAGCAATTTCTTAGCTTTTTATTAATGCAGAGCGAAACTGTTGCATGAAATCGGTATTATTGATGGATTACTGGCGGCAACTTTTTCATTTCATTTCATTTATTAAGTCTATGGTTTACAGTAAACCTTACAGACTAGATATAAAATAAGTAAAACTTGTAAAGATAAACTATTATCTAGGAAAGGAATGATAATACAGCAGATTTAAATTCATTTCTAGACATTGAAAAATCAATATTAAATCTAACGCTTAAATTATTTATTTCTAAAAGAGATCTTGTAATTGGCTCATTCAAAGCATAGTTTGACTTAAAGGCATCAGTATAGAAAATTTTAGAACGTCTAAGAGATTTCAACGGAACATTGAAATTTATAAGCTTCAGCAAATCAGGGCAATCAATATATCCACAGATCACATCATAAATAAAGCAAATTGAAGACACCTTTCTTCGCGTTTCAAGAGGTACCATGGCAATAAGCTTACAACGATTAATGTATGGAGGTAAAGGCAACTCAAAATTCAAATGACCCAATGCAAATTTTAGAAATCTTTTTTGAACGCGTTCCAGTCGTATATTATGCACATTGTAGTAGGGATTCCATATAAGTGACGCATATTCCAATTTAGACCTTACAAAGGAACTATAGAGTAGCTTCCTAGTGTATGGATCCTTAAAATTGGAACTATGTCTCTTGATAAAGGCTAAAGAGGAATAAGCTTTTGGAATTATGTAATTCAAATGACTCACAAACGTGAAACCTAAATCGAATAAAACTCCCAGGTCTAGAACTTCATCCAAACACTTCAGAGCACGGTTAGAGATAGAGTATGAAGTTAGACATTTATTACGAGATTTGAAGAAGGAAATAGAGTTACACTTTTTAATGTTGACAGACAAACAGTTACGACAACACCAGTCATAGAAATTATTTAGTTCAGCTTGTAGGATGTTAACATCAAGTATACTATTTATTTTTAAGAAAATTTTTAGATCATCAGCATATAAGAGATAGTTACACTTACTAAAGCAGCTACTGACGTCATTTATAAAGAGTACAAAAAAGAGAGGACCTAAAATACTCCCTTGAGGAACTCCCGACGTAGCAACGTACGAATTAGAACAAGCGTTATCAACAACAACGAAATTTAGTCTTTTGGACAAATAAGATTTTACCCACAGCAAAAAGGTGGAATGAAACCCCATTTTTTCCAATTTAGACAGCAGAGCGCTGTGTGAGACCCGGTCAAATGCTTTGGTAATGTCGGTATAAATCGCATCAACTTGGCACCCACTAACAAACGATGAGACGCAATAATTAGTAAAAACGGCAAGGTTTGTCACTGTAGACCGGCCCGGGACAAAACCATGCTGAAAGGGACAGATAAGTTGTTTAACGGCAAAAAACAACTTATTTTTCACTACTTTCTCAAACAATTTAGAAATGTTAGGAAGCTTAGATATTGGCCTGTAGTTCGATATATCACTTTTGTTGCCGCTCTTAAAAATTGGAGTTATAAAACTTACTTTCCAATCGTCAAGAAAGATACCGGATCGCAAAGACATATTAAAAAGCAGTAATATTGGCTCAGCGAAAGAGGACATGCATTTTTTAAGAAAAAACGAGGAGAGACCGTGGATATCTGTTTGTTGTGAATTTTTTAGGTCACGGATACCCATTAAAATATCATCTTCAGACAAAGTTAAAGATCCAAAATCTATTGAGGAACGAATGTTATTTAGGCTTTCTTCATCATTCCAGCAACAATCTTCAACAAAATTAGATTTGAAGAAATCTGCAAAAAGGTTTGCGGTATCTTGAGCTGAGTTTGTTATAGAGCCATTATAAAACATAGAACTAGGAAAAGATGACGAGGCGCGTTTGGATTGGATGAAGTTCCAAAACGTCTTGGGGTTTGTTTTTATATTATTTTCAAAACGTGAGAGATATTGACTATAGAGAAATTTATCAAGGCAGTTAAATTCTTTCATGTAATGCAAATATTTTTCTTTATACTCTAAATTATGTGTTTCATTAAAGAGCTTATAAAATTTATTTCTCAAATTTTTTAATCTCTTTAAGCTTTTTGTATACCATGGTAGTTTATGAATTTTCTTTGGGAGTCGAGGAATATTTTGGTTTGAAATCTCTAAGATTATATCTTTGAAAAGGCCAAAATTATCAGCTAAGCTAGAACTATTAAAAACTGAGATCCAATCAATGTTAGAAATAAAGTTATTTAAAATGCTAAAATCACACATATTGTAATTAAATTTAATGAGACTATCGTTGGGAGAACTATTTAAATATTCATAAAATTCAAGCTTTAAAAGTAAAGGTAAGTGATGCATATCAGTAGCGCAAATTGGGAAATCACATTGGGATATAACATATTTTAAATTATTACTTATAAATATTAGATCTAGAATTCTATTCAATTTATTAACAAAGTGATTAACTTGAAATAGATCTAAACTATAAAAGCTATCAACTAGGTTAATTTCATGAGATTGATTTACATTAGATGGAATGAGCATATTATCACTAGACAAAAACGTCCAAATGAGCCTGTTTAGATTAAAATCCCCGAGAATACAAAGTTGAGTATTGTCATCAGCCGGCGGCAAATGCAGTACATTGTTTACATGCTCCGCATATAGACTATCCTTATTATTAGGCGGTATGTAGGATGCACAGATGTATAAAACACCACTGGCACCAGATACGGAAACGCACAATTGATCCAGAAGCGAGTCTTGTTCATGAAGACATACCACAGAGGCTCGAAGAGTATTTCTAACAGCAATGAGAACACCTCCACCACGAGCACAACCAGTTTTGACTGCATCTCTATCTTTACGAAAAGATTGATAGAGATTACGGTCGAAGAACTCCTCAGCGAAAAAATCGGCATTTAACCATGTTTCAACCAAGACAAATATGTCATAGTCACAATGTGAGGACGCAGAAAATATAGTGCTTGCTTTGGTTCGCATACCCGACATATTCTGATAATAGATATTCAGAGTGCGATTTGCATTAGAATTTGATGAGATACGTGAAGATGGATGTGGAGAAGCAAGTAGATCAGTTTCACTCAGATGATCGCACTGCTCACTCCTTGCCTTGGAAAAAAACGAAAGGGCCGAACTTTAGTATCGCTTCCCCATAATGACGAGTTATAAATCTCATCGTAAAAGCGAGCCGAAACTCCCAGCTTGAACGACACACTCTTCAGGTTCTCCATAACAGCATCTTTTTTGACGAGTTTGTGGCATATTAGATGTTGCGCTTCAATATTGGTATGCTTAGTAACATATCCAATAATTTTTTCCACAGTTACTGAGCTTCTGAACGAGGAGAGATGTACCCACTTCATTTTTGATATAGGAATAGCATCAAGCTCATTGTTGTCATTTTTACCAACAATAACATCTTGCATATTATTGCTATTCTTCTTACGCACCTCCGTCCACTCAGACTGCTTGGGTGTTACAGCAGAACGAGAGACGCGTTGCGGTGCATTGGCTATAGCAGCTGGAGAGGCGATGTCAGCAGTATGCAGGCCTGCAGCAGCAGAAGAGCGAGTGAAAGAAGAGCGAGGAGCGTCAGCAACAACAACATCAGAACCAGCAGGTAGATCAACATTGCGAGAGGCAGCAGCAGGAACAGCACCATCAGATGGCGGCGATTTCAAAACAGCAGCGAAAGTGAGCGATGAAGAAGAAGCGTTACTTTGCAAAACGTCATCCCGAGCACACACCTTATGAGAGCGCGCAGCCAGAGAGCCTGTCTTTGCAATAGAAGTTTTTGTTGCTGCATTTTGTGCGGGCAGTGGAAAATTATGACGCAGGTCTTTAACTTCCTTGACAAGATCAGAAACTGTAGCAGCAAGGTCGGACTCACACAATTTGCGATGAACAGCTTGCAGTTCCAGCTGCATATCTTCGATTTTTGCGAGAAGAAGTTTTTTATCATCTTGCAGACTGTTTATTAGAGAGCGCGCCTGCGCATTCTCAGTTCGAAGAGTTGAAAGCTCATTAAAAATTATTTGCAGTGTAATTTCTGGCGCTTTATTCTCTTGCTGAGAAGAAGACAATTCTGTCATGTGGGAAGTCGCGTCACCCACCTTTGATGGAGTAAGGGGGCGAATCGGCAGATGAAGAGAATTTCGGCGCGTTTTTGAGCATTTTTCGCAAATATACAGTTTGTTGTTATTTTGCATAAAATCGAGATCAACCTCCGAAAGATTCACGCAGATCAAATGAAAAATTTCACTGCAGCTAGCACATTGAACTTTTGGTTGACTACGGTCAACCTTTAGAGCGCAAATACAAGGCATTATAATAGAGTCCCAGTAACCGATCGACGCACACAACGCATCGAATACTATCGCTCAAACAAAATATTTTATCTTTGGCTTGATTATGTAAACAGAAAGAGCTTAGAGAAACACGTCCGAACAGCGCAAAGACTATGACTGACTGATTTTGACGCAAACATACACACACATATACATATATTAACGGTATGCTATAAGCGGCCAAAAGCTATAGACGCCATATGGCAAAAGTTGTATGAACGTCAAGCGTGTGATCTGATTAAGCGCCCATGTAGCTGAGAGCAGGACTTATCGTCCTTAGAAATGAATTGGATTTGCGGCAAATACTTTTAATTTGTGTGGCGACGACAAGCGCATAGACTTAGAAGACGCTTTCGAAAGCTGCTGCCATTTAGAAACTTCGGAGCGGGAAAAATAAAATTCTAAAAATAAAAAGGAAAAGGAAAACAACTTAATTTATTTTGAGAATTTTCGCTACGATAGCTCAACGATAAATAGCAGCGCTACAAATTAATCATTGTCTTGCAGGCAGCTTGCCATACAGCTGAGTAGGGTAGCGCGGGGTACATTCGGCAATACTTTGTTGAAGGCTTTTATCAGTTTTTTTTTTCTTAATAAATTCATATTAAGAATGCTATGATCGACCCCAAATATAAGATTTGTGCGGCTACTACTAGACGTTCAAGCCGGGTACGGGGCTCTTGGGAGCTTCAGATCTAGTATTAGGCTTCTGATTACCAGAGAAGTAATATTGATGAATGTGCTCCAAAAAAAATGCCAAATCTACCCAAGGTCACTTCACTCATTCACATTCATTCTCTTTTTTAAATTTTCTTGTACAAATAAACCATTATGACCGATGGCTGCTTTAGACGAATAACGCCATTGCCGAATGTACCCCGGTCTCCTCTAAGCTTCTTTTGCTCGACAAAATAATTGATGGACATTTTACGTTCAAGGCCCGCTTCGTCCCGAGTGCACTGTGCATTAAGTGTCAGCTTACAAGAGGTATCCTTCGAGCGCCAATCGCTTCGAGTACCTTTTTCGGGCAGCGGTGCTATTTTGTTGTTGATTTCAGTTTGCCAGTGCTGCTCTCTGACAAATTCAAAAACTTTGGCTCATTTTTCTTGCTGTCTCGTGCGCTCTCCATTTCCGCTTTTGCATCGTCGCCGTTTGACAGTTTGGCTTTTGCGGATTTGAATGCGTATTTGCGTCGGTGTTGACATGCGTATAGCCATTAAATTTATCAGTACAGCTGCAAATGTGCAAATGTGGCACACTTATCCCCCTTCTACGCTATTTTCACTGTTTCTTTTTATTTGTGTGTGCGAAAGTTACAACTTTATTCAATCAAGAAATCAATTCATCTTGCACACTTGTACTAAATTAACAATATGCTGTGTGAACTGAATCCTGCGGTAAAGTAATGTATGGAGTAGAGTGCCGTAATGCACACACGCCACAAGCTCGTTATTGTGTGAGTGTGTGTGGTATTGCAAATGAAGTGGAGCAATTTGTCACAGCATACCTTTTTAAATTCTATATTTTATTTCCTAGAGTTGAAGTGCAGTTTAAAAAAAATGCATAGAATTTAATGACGATTTTCAATTTATAATTCTGAGGCACGTGACGAGGATTTGAGGACTTAAAATGTACAGTCGATGCGAATCGAATGCTTAAGATTTATAAGGTATCAAATGAATTGGTTGAAAGTCTGTGGGGTCGTTAGGATAAGATGTCTATGTTTTCTGCGGCTATGCAGGTGAATTGGAATTTGTGTTCAGAAATTTGTGTACCGTGAAAAGAAAATAGAGCGATCGAATGTCGTTGGCTGGAGAAACATTTTTTTAACACTAGAACTGCTGACCGATCAAAATGATGAACAGGTGTACCAATTATTTCACTTCCAATATTTAAATAAAATATCCTATAAGCTTACAATTTTATTTTTCAACTTGAATTATTTTGACATCATCAAACCAGTAATTTTGACCATTTTAGTATAAAAAGGTATATGTCAAATGTTGATAGTTCTAGTGTTCAAGATCTTACCTCTGTCCATATGAGACTAGAAAATATATTCTTTTTAAGTCCTAGCCTAAGCCAAGCTTTAAGCGCTGAATAGCAGCCTTATTGTGGCGCACATTCCAAACAGAAATTTTTTACAATTTTAAATAAAATTTTACGATTTCCAATATTTCACCAAGTACTAAAACTTGGAGTCATTGAGCATTCAAATCCAAGAAAAGAAAATTGCATAAGATTTGTGACCTCTCATGTACTGTCCCCTACCTTCCCTTCAGCGAATAAGTGCCACAACTTTTACAATCTCCAATGAAATAAATCGAAATTCAGCAATACCAAAAATACAAACTAAATAAATTTTACTTTAAGAACTGAGAGACTGCACAGTTCAAAATGAATACAGTCACATTGGGTCACAGCTGCTAGGACACGCTTGTGCTGCTCGTTTCCGCACTTCCACACTTCCGCATGCTCATTACGAGGAAAATAAAAATGTTGCGGAAAATAAGCTCACATTCATTGGCAAGGGTGGCAGTAGCATATGCTACCAGTAGATTACCTTTGCCACTCGACCGACTGCAAGCGGAAAACTCTTTCCTTTGAATGTTCTAAATTCTAGAAATATCGATGAGATAACTTTGTGCACTGTCCGATGAGAATAAGCCAGGTCAGACCAGTGCAAATGCCAAGCTCACAGCAGCGGAAATTCACCTATCAAACTTTGAATGCAAGCAGCAGCACAAGGATTGTGGGAATGGCCTAAGGAGCGGCAGCAGCAGCAAGTCACTGTCAAGCAGGAAAGGCATCAAAATAAAAGTTCTTATTGCTAAATGATGCAATCAAATGCAAGCAATTCCAACTCTACTCTGCTGCAAATGCAAGGACACACTTCTACTGTCTGTCTATATATTTTATTCTTAGCTGTCTATGTGTCCATTCATGTGACCGTGCACTTTCCCAGCTGCCTGCTTCCTCGCTGGCTTAGAGCTCAATCCGGCTTCCGTCACCAGGCTCAAAGTGCAGTAGACTGCACGTCCTTTGCATGATTACGCCATTTTCTTGAATATCTTGCAACTTATCGCTTGGCTCGAGCATATCTGCCAGTCATACACACAGCCTGCCGCACCTGCTGGCCAGCGATGCAACTTGAGCATTGATTGCGGCCGTCCTGAGTTTATGGCATACTCCTCCATGCGCTCATCGATTCCTCACACATGCCATTGTGGTCGTGTTTGTGTGATAGATGGAAGCGTGTGTGTTAGTACGAGCATGGTGTGAAGTGATGCAATCTTGCCTTGCATGTGTGTGTGTGTGTGTGTGTTGTGTCCTTGTCGAGCAGGCATGTGCCTGAGTGAGAGTCCATTGAAAGCTAAGTCATTTCTTTTTGCCACGAGGCTGTAAAAGCACACAACAAACTGGGTCAATCTAGCATAAAAGCCTTAAAAATGTTTTTCTTGGCCTTTGGTGTTGTTGTTGTTGTTGTCATATTGTTTCTTTTTGTGTTGCTAGTGTCAGCTGCTGTTGTTCTCCTTTTCTTTTTGACATTCTTCGCTTTTCGCTTTTCTATTATTTGCTCTAACATCGCTGCAGCTCGTGAGTGTCCTTTTTAGGGAGCACACATATAAAAAATACTATGAAAATGAAAACTATGCACGGCTTTTGTTGCACTTCTCGACGATTGCAACTTCTGCTGCTACTTGTGCTCCTTTTTCAGACAACGCTGCTCTGCACTGCTCTGATTAAAGCTGACAGTATGCAAAATTGATTTTGTCACAGGCTCTTGTGTATTTATATGTAAGTGTCAGTGTGTGGAGCAGCGTTTTAATTTGAGCAACGGAAGTGTGTTAGTCTGCGGGCTATTCTTTCTTTTTTGTATTTGCATGCGAAACAAAGCAAAAAAGGAACACATTATATAAAGGAAAAAGGAAAGAGAAAACACAACAACAACGCCGTTTTTGTTGTTTTGAATATGTTCCTTTGACTTTAAAGTTGGCATTAAAATGGTGTGAATAGTAAAAGTGGCATATATTAAAATGATGCAATAGTCCATAAACGCGCTTGCTAAAACCGAGCTCGAACTGAGTTTTGTTTTGAGAGGCTTTGTCAGGGCAAAAAATGCTCTCGAAAAATTTGTAATCGAAGAAGATGGCGCAACAAAAAAGATGTCAGAAATAAGTTCGGTATTTGTTAGATCGTATTATGTCTTTCGGGGATTAAACCCGTACCCCGTTTGCTTGAAAGACCAGAGTCGGATAATCAAACTACACGGTAACTTGGAAAGCTTTATTTCTGGCTTAGTAAAATTGGGTTTTCTAGCTGTATTTTGGAGCCGCGTTGGCTCAGCGGACAAGTGCTTCGTTGCGGATGCGGAAGGCCTGGGCTCAAATTTCAGCCGAGCCTCATAACATCTTATAAGCAGAGAATTTTTTCAAATTGTTTATTTGCGCGGCGCCACTTCTCGTGATGAATTGGCAATTCTCCGAGAGTGTTCTCTGCCATAAATATTTCACAAGCCGTTCGGATACGGTTATTTGTAGGTCCCGTTAATTTGTGCGAAATATAACAAGCACACACAAGTTAATGCGACAAAGCTAGGACTAAGCCCACATGGGTTCTTGCGCCAATAATTCATTTATTTACTGTTAACGACGCTTTGAGAAGCCAAACTACAATGTCAAAATCTGAAGCTCTGGAATTCTTAAACATGCCTGTCTTTTTTCAAATAATGTGTTCACAAAACTGTCAATCTGTATTTTTGGTAAAGTAGGGCCAACTCACATTCACACAATTGCACATTGACATCCAAGCATGCATCCGAAACAGATCTGCTCCAGAAATGTATTACCAAATCGTTCGGCTCTTGTTTATGTCACTTTAGTACACTTGATTTAGTATTGATTAAATTGCTAATAATTGATGTCATTTGTGTGCACGTATGCTGGCATGACATCCAGGCACATTTACGCATGCATATTTGCAATCATATGTCAGCATTTATGTGTCTGTATTTGTGTGTGAGTGTGGGTATGTTCATGCAATTTTGTTAGTTTATTTGCAATTTCATAGCTTGCAGCTGCTGATTCCTGATATGCTGCTGTGAATGCATATGCAACAGCAACAACAAATTTTACAACAACTACTCTTCTGCTAACGTAATACATATGTAGTAGTAATGCATTTCCTCAATTATTGCTATTTGCCACTATTAAATGCATAAATTCATTTCGCATATTACATCAAGGATTAATTAAAACTGCTCCTCAAAGTGTATTGACTTTCAATGTCTGTAGCTCAAATTGACTTTGCAACCACATTCGGAAGGCTTCATCGAAGTGGGGTTATATATCAACATTAAAGTAATTTGTGCACGTAAAGTTTGTATCACATCAAAGGATTGCAATTTTTGCTTGCTTGCAAAGTTTAAATTTTAAAGAAAATTTGTCATGTTTGTTTGTACAGAAAATTGAAAAGTTGTTCTTTGAAGGGAACGTATGCAACTGTTTTTTCCAGGAAGGAACGATTTTGATGTTTGTTAGTGGCAAAACTGCACACTGTTTGAGTTTGAACTTTTATTAGAACTCAATTCCTCGTTTGATCAATTATATATATGTAAGCCGCCGATTCATAAAATCAGTTCTAAATAAAATCATCTTCAAATGTCTATTTTCTTCTTCCATTTAACTTTCAATGCTGCTGGTAGTAAGAAAATCCACTGATGCATAAAAAACACTAGAAATATCTTTCGTATGTGTTGAAAAATCGCAGTTGTTTTCTTTTGAAAATAACTGTATAAACATTCATTTGATAGTTTAAAAAAAATTTCTTTCATAGTACAACAAAACTTAAATGCATGACTAAAGCTGAAAATTATTATCTCTCAGGAATTCTTGCTGTTTCACGCGAAGAATGACGGCTTTTAGGATACTTTATTAATTACATACTTTTTTTACAAGCAGATGGTACTCTATTGTCCGTCTACAAACATGTGCTGAAATATGAAGAATCAATTTTTCTTATTTGGTATCTTATTTTCAAACAGTTTCTTAAAGAACCAGACTCTTCAAAATGTGCTCTTGATAAACTTTGAACTGGTTGAATGATGTGAGTAGTTCTTCTAACATCAAGTTGCCCCAGATATGTTTACCCCTTTCTACGTGCCTGCCTGTAATTCTCGACATGTACAAAGTTTCCACCATTTTACCGTTCGTTTGTTCGGTCCAGTTAGTTCAACTTGACAATTCAAAAGAACAACAAAGAAGCATCCCTTAACGAATGTGCACATACACACGCTGAAAAGACGTTCATTTCTAAGAAAAGTTGTTATTACATACACACGCAGCTACACGCACACACACACACACAGACACAGCTAAATAGACACAAAAGCCTTCGTCTTCGAGTCAGCAATGAAATGAAATTTAATGAAATAATTACATTTAATTAATTAATTGGACCTTAACATGTCTGCTAACTGCACCCACGCTGGGCACCTACGTAAGTATTTTGCAACAACAATTAAACCAAGTTGTCTTGCTCTTTTTGAAGGACACAGAGTAAACTCCGAGCAGCCAAACAAGGAACGAACTGCTTTAAATTGAAATAAATGGCTGCGAGCTTGCTGATGACACTTCGATAATTCGCCATTTGTGCAACTTATGCGTCGATGCAACATAACTCATATCGCCATATGGCAACTCTGTATGTCTGTCCAATGCAGGAACAAATCGTGGCATAATAGAAGATTTAAGCTGCGGAGTGGGAAGAAGATTTGAGGGTGTGTAAAAGATAAATGCAGCTTCCTTTTGTTCGCACAGAATTCCAACTGAAAATTTTGATAGAAAACTTTTACAAGGCGACAGCTGTTCCTATGTCTTGGCTACTGCGCTAAAAGAAAAAGAATTATTTGTCTTTTCCCTCGCTGCCTTGAACACTTTCGGCATGCTCAAGTTTGACCTGGGAGTTCTTATGCATTCACAAAAGAATCTATTGGATTGCTATGTGTGCCTCTGTATGTATGTTTGTGTGGGTGTTGTGATTTATGTGGCTGAACACCTGTGAAATGCACTGGTATATTGAAAATTTTAGTGATATATATATTTTGAATATTTATATGTGTGAATATTTCAGCTATTGCAATATTAAGTCTATAAGAAAATATTTTTGATTTCTGCAACTTCTTAAGTCAACAATTTTATTAATTCGGTAGTGTGGAAGCGGCATCACATATGAGAACATCAGCGCTATTATTAATTTTATATATATGCAGTGTAAGCTCAACAATATCTTGGGAAGACCATCTCAGGTAGACTTAAGGAGAATTAGAAGGAACATAGTTTGTAGAACAATGGATCGAAATAAGTAGTCTGAGTGCGGCCTAAAATTTTACAAAATTACGCGTATAAAAAAGTGTTGATATTTGCTAAAACCTACGGAAAAATACATTGCTATAGGTAAAGTCTATAGGTATTCCTGACATACAGAACATATTATGTATCCGATGTAGAATATGTAAAAGCTATAGAATTTTGATCGAATTAAAATAACTTCTATAAAAATGTCGTTTTCATACAATGTTGTTTGGGTATCATTTATTGAACAAACCGAATAGCATTAACAGAGATAGAATGAAAGAATTTACGTAGGCTTTGCAAAGAAAAAATTTGGGCTAAGGAATAATAGAACGATTCGAGAACAAACGTTATTTCTCTTAATTTTCTATCAAGGAAGCATTATTTTACGATATCTTTTTCGAAATTGTTTACGACATTGGAAGAAAATTATCAAGAAATATCGAGAAAATTCTTCACAGTCGGACTTCGAAGTTAATGCGAGAATGGCTAAGCCCAGTTCTACGAGCTGTTGTTCAAATAACATATATCGATATGTGATGACGATGTGATGATATCGATGTTGATAGGATAAATCGTATTCTTGAATTCTTAATCGAACATTTTAAAGTTCTTTATAAGTATCTCTCTAATTATCAGACAAGTTCTTCTCTTTTTGTTCCACATTACCACAACGAGTCCCCAGCACAGCAGTTCCTGCTGCATTTAGCTCAAGTGCAGTGCTCAATGGGCTGCTCCTTATGCTATTTTTAAATGCCACAGTGGGAATTAATATCATGATGCCAGGGCCAACTTGAACTATGCGTAATTGATTTATTACAATTTGAATTTTTGCATTAATTATGCAGAAGTCGAAATCAGTGAATTAATAATGGAGAGCAACTAACTATTTATGTGCACTGCCGCACACACACACACACACACACACGCACACCGAAGGCAACTTGTCTTCGCCGCTGGAAATTGCATTTTTCTGCTATTTCGCATTCATCATTGGTCGCCGAAAGTATTTGAACTTTGGAGTGCGCGGCGCAGAGCTGCTAATGCCGCCGCCGCCGCTGCAGCTCAAGTTTATTTGCGTTGGCGTCTGTCTGCGCCAGTGGAGCCGCTGCCCGCCCGTGCCCGTGCCAATTCCCGTGCCGTGGAGACAGGCTGATAGCGTTGCTGCGCTGGTCTACGCGAACAATTTAATCAGAAAAGAAATATTAATTACTGCTGCTGCTGTGACAGCAATTGCTGCCGTTGCTGCTACAGCTGCTGTTGTTGCTGCTGTGCGGCAGCCAAGTGCACTCGTTCGAGTGAGGCAAGGGGCGCAGAAGCGGTTCGAATTGTTGCTCATGCATGCGCGCTTGTGCGGATGGATGAACGTTTTTATGGCGCAAATTACGGCCAAATCAGGAGGATTCAGCGGCGCATTCGCATTATTTATGATCTACGGCGCAGCATTTCCATGGCGGATGAATGGGATTTAAGTGCGCATCCGTTACAAGTGATTTTTACCACTCAGCAACAACAGCGGAAAAACGTTGCCGGATTACAGTTGAAGTGGCACGCAGCATTGCGGAGGTGGCACGCCGCTGCCGCTGCCGCTGCCACTACTGCACACTACTGCTGTTGTTGTTGTTGCTGCTTAAGCCGTAAAAAGGCAAATTCCCTGAAAGTGGTAAACATTTTATGATTAATGGCAGCAACAGGCGAAGTGAGCCTGGCAATTCCCATTTAATTGCGAGCATTAATGTCGACTCTCAGACTATGTAAAATACGCGGCAGTGCATCTTCTTGCTGTCGCATGCGCATGCCGTATGGGCAGCACATCCACTCCTCCATCTGGTGGCCAGTACTACACTGAAGCGTTCGTATTTGCTGCGTGCGCTTCGTGCTGCAGTTGGTCCGTTTCCATGTGTCGCTCTTGTGGAACTTGTTTCGGTTTCACTGTTCACATGCCGTAGCGTTGCTTTCTGTTGTTTCCGGTTTCCAACCCTTATTGGCTTGTAGACAAAATATGTTGCCCGGCTCATTGCAACAAAGAGTCTAAAATGTTGCGAATCTTTTGTTTTTGAAAATTTCGGGCGAAACTTATGATAAGGGAAAAGTGAAAAGCGAAATATTTCACCCGAAATGATGTTCGTTCACAAGAAACTTCCAGTAAGGCTGATATTGATGTACATATGAGCGTATTAAAAAGTTTCAAAATAGGGATCACTTAATTTCCCTGCAGCAGCGTTTCGAAATTTCCCAACTCAAGCTTGAAATCGGAAGCGAAAGAGCATACGTGCACAAAAAAGACAGCGAATACTTGCGTAAAGTTGCAAATTTTTCGCTAGAGATAACACAAAAGGCTTAACCGTTGTGTCAACAGCTGTTGGGTTTTATCCACATCGACAGTAGATGTACCCGGGTACTTCATACGTTTTGTATGGCAGATAGTTGCTTTTGATATACAAATATTAACTACTACCTGGATTCTTGTAATTTTCTGGTTTTTTTTTTTTTTATTTCTTGGAAATATTGTCTAGTTAACAAAACTTTTATCATAATTTGGGAAAAAAAAAATTTGGTACCTAAATAATCCATTTTTACCAAAAATGGGAATTGCCAAAATCCATAAAAATTTAACAATTTCCAAATTCTTTTTTAATCCTTGTAATTTGATCCCTTTTTACCAAGAAAAATAATTAACATTGAATTTTCATTCGCAAAATTCCGTTATATTTGAACTGAAAATCAACCCCTCTTGCTCATAGTGCTATTTTTAGTACCTGGTGCGAATAATTATAACTCATAAAATATTTGTTCAATGTAAACATTTTTTTTTTGGAATGTGTAGGAAAACACGTCTACTAACAGGAACAAAAGGGTATTTGGGAATATCTTGCCTACCTACCCTTGCACAACCAGTTTGTACATCAGCTTGTACATTTTCTAGTAACTGGGTTATATTTTCCAAACGGTTGGTCCAATTGACCTGAAATTTCACACCAATATCAATTACATATTTCCAAGCTATGATACGAAGTTTCATCAAGATTGGACCAGCCGCTTGGAAGATATAGCAATATAAAGTGAACTTTGCCATATATATTTGTCATATATATTTGTATGAATTTTCATACAAGTACCCGGGTACATCAGCAGTCGACGCCATTCCACTAACTTGAATTTGGGCTGTATCGACTGAACTGCTGCTCCAATCTTGATGAAACTTTTCCACATGATGCAAAAGTGTATGGTTGAGGATATCATGAAATTTCAGGTCAATCGGACTAACCGTTTGGAAGATACAGGAAAATTAAAGTTGCAAATGTACCCGTGGGCTCTACGATCGACACAACGGTTAAAGTTGTTTTTATGAGTACAACAGGGATTGAACTTGGAATTTCACGCATCAGCAAGCGAATGCAGATATATACACTGAGCCACTGCGACTTTCGTAAAAGCGATTAGATTTTCAAATCTCGAACGAATGCTTTTCTTTTCAGGAAATTTTGAAAAGCTCGTTAGGAAAAAGATATGCTTTCAAAATTGAATTTTCTACATATTATGGTGTTAGCTTATATGATTCCTGATCATTTATAATCTAACTTATAAGAATTTTTTCGTTAGTTTATCATTGTTTTGCAGTTGAGCCACCTTTCATAGATTTTAATTAAGGTTTGTTGCCCGCTGCCAGGCAATTAATTCAATGAACTGCACTCGCCAGAAGCTTCCAAAATTATGTCATAATACACGAACCCACATGATTAGTTGACCACACACACACACGCACAATCATATGCACATTCAATATGCCATACAGTCACAAATAATTTGCTATAGCTGTTGCTAGTGCTGTTGCGCGATATCAACGACGCAGCTTATAATCCCACGCAGCGCTTCAAGAGTGGACTGCATTAATCGACGCCAGATAGCGGATAAAATTGTGCTACATGCGGTTGCATTGCAGCAGCAGAGGAAGCCAGGCATGAAGTGCACAAGTTAGTTACAATTTTACGTCAAAGGCAAGCGTTGCAGCGACTCTTGCCGAGATTATTAAATTATTTTTTTGCAGCTAAAAAGTAGAGGCACTTATAGCACATGCATACTTGCCACATGTTGCAATTGTTGTTGCTCCGAAAATGGCGATAAACCTTGCCACCGAACAAAACAACAATGCCTCATTTATAGCCTCTCAAAAAGTCTTCTTTCAATTTAAAAAAATATGTCTACATTTTACAAAATTTTTCGAAAATCGTTTTTTGTCGTACCGCATGCGCCAAACCGCAGACTGAGTGCCTGCTTAATTGGCATGCGCGGAAGTGGTGTTCACACACACGCACACACACATACACTTGCAGGAGATTAGTGCAGACTGAAAATGCGCTTGCCGCTGTTTATTTTAGCCGCCGCGACGAAGATTTACTTCATTTGTTGCTCTGCGTGCAACTTCAGCGCTTCAGATTACTCAATTTTTGGCCGTTGCCCTGTCGTTTGCTCCCCTTTAGCATGCCCCCATTTGTATAAGTTTTTGCGGTTTTTGACATAATTATTTTGCGCACACACATAAATTAGTTTACTTTACTTTTGGTTGCCGATTTGATTATGTTTTCCACATTAACGTAAAGTTAATGAACGTGCATTGTTGTTATTTTTGTATTTTTATTGTAAACGCTTACGAAAATTTTGGTTGCTTGCGTAATTGTAAGTGCTCAAGTTTGATAAATGCCGCCAGATTTATTAAATCAAGATATTATTTGAACTTGAATTGAACAGAAGTTAACAGAACTGCTTCTCTTACCCCTCCTAACCACATCTGCCAATATAAACTTGATGACACTACTACATCATTATTAACTCCAATCTTTGCATCTTATTTTGCATGTATTTAAAGCTGTATTTTATAGCACTTTTTCTGCTTTTAAAACCAATTCGAAAGTTCAATTCAATTCATATAAAAAATCGCTTTTTCAATAAACTTAAACAGCTTCTGAGAACAATCCTTCTTTCTATTTGTAGAAAACGCATTTCGAAATGAAATTTTTGCTTTTTGGAATAATTCGGAATATCAGAATGAAATAAGAAACCATTCTTTTAAGGGGCTTAAGCAAAAAATGAATTTGGTATTTTTTTTTGGCAAGATGTAGGGCAGAGGAGGGTACCTTCGTCTCTTTTTTTTTGAAGGCCTATATTTCAGAAGGTAATCAATATATTTAAAAACCGATTAGACTGTTACAATACCTCATTATTTAACAATAAAATGTTATACTAAAAGTTCTTTAAAAAGTTACGTTTGTATTATTTTTTTCATGATTAGTAAAAAAAGTCATTTCGCTGAATGTGCCCCCATGCCAGGGTAGCTTCGGCATTTGGCGGGGCACTTTCGGCATTCACACTTTAAAGTACCATAAGGTGATACAAAATCTTGTTTAGACTAGATAAGACATGTTTTTGGTTACACAACACGTTTTTATTATATTTTGCATTACAAAAATTTAAAAAAATCATGTTTAAGAGGTTCAAAAAAAGGTAGTTATTGGAAAATTTTGTTTATAAATTATTTGTTATATATAATGTTTAAAGTGCTGAGATCGACCCTAATATTAATTTTGTGTGGTTACGGGAGGTTTAAGCCAGGTTCGAGGGTCTTGGAAGCTTCAACTCGATTTCGATTATTAGTACCTACCTGTGAAGTTATATTGACGAATGTGCCCCATGAAAAAAAGACGATTCCCACCCTGGTGTAATTTTTTTTTCTTTTTATTTTTTTACTTCTAATTTCAGTGCTTTATTTTCACTTAATACACTTTTATTTACAAAATAATTAGTATTAAAGTAATACTAATACAATTTTGTTCGAAATAATGATATAAATACAGCACAAACTTCTTACGTTACCGACCTGAATATTCGGGAACGAAGCGCGAAAACACTAAATCAAATGTAACTTTATCAGCTGTTCAGATAGAGATGGCAAACTTTGTGAGGGATATTTATGCTAGTTATGGGTTAGTTTTTACTAATAAACAGTTATGTCCGATGACTCCTTCATACCGAAATCGCCTTTGACGAATGTGCCCCAAGGACGAAGGTACCCCCCTCTCCCCTACCACTAAAAAGCTTATTTTCGTTGAACAAATTTCAATCAAATCTGCGATTTCTGAGCTAACATTCATTCCATCAAAATTTATTAAAATTTTGTCTCTATATCAATTGTAAGCATGCAATCAGCTACTCATCTCGTATTCAATAAAAATTCTAATTTTAGCTACCATAATCAACTATCCAGATTTAATGCAAGTAGAGTTGCCTTCAAAATATCTAACGCTCGATCACTTTCATATTAAAACCACAACCACATTCGATCATATCGACAGCAGACACTGAACAAAATTTCACTACCAAGTCTCTTTGCATTCTTCTTATCCATTGCTTAAAGCTGAACAAGTTCATAGCTAAATGCAACAATAGTATATGCAAGCCACGCAGCGATGAAGTGATTAAGAAATAGACGGCAACTAATGCCAATTAAATTCGCAAATGCAATCATTTCGCCATTTTACACAATGAAAAGTCAATACGATCATTTTTCGCAGCGAATGCAAATGACAAAATGCAGCACTTGCAGCTGTCAATTAAGAGCAGATCAAAGTTTTATGATTGGCACATAAATTTGGTCAAAATTTTACTCCAAACTAATACAACTACAACAACAGCCGAAAATAACGACAATCGAAAGGCACTTAATGAAATGCACCGCTTGACAAATAAACGCTGGACTAAGGAGCAGCCGTTGCCGCCTGAACGACAAGCATCACAAACGTCAACTGCAGGCACATGCCAACATTTCAGGGTTTTTAATTCCGAAAAAGGTTTGCAATCCCAAAAATTTCATTATCGAAAATTTGATTGATATGTTTTGGATATATCAAATTTTCATTGAGAGCTGCCGGGGTTTTTGGAATTCTTCCTACATGACATTTTTCAAACCTTATACATATGTAAAAGAATATAAAACATTTAAACAATTTGATGTAAAAGTGATTGATAAAGATTTTTTAATAGTACTTATATAATGAGAATTTACTAGTATTCATATTTAAAGTTTATTACAAAAAAAAGATTTACATGCATTTTTAAAATTATTCTCCAACACCGAAATCTGTCCACAAGAATTCCATAATATTAATATTTTCAAGAAACATGGAATTTTGGCACTTAAGATGCCGATAATGACAGCCCTAGCACACATACACAACAATCCGAATTCACACTGAACACAAATGCAGCATATGCAGTCCGATTGGCAAATGCAAATTAATTGGAAAATTTGCTTAATTGATTTGGCCAGCATTTTGTGTGCGCTGCATGCCTTAAAAAGCAGCAGCAACGCCCACTTAAATGTGTGCCTGCTTGACCGGTTGCCCACTCCGCTCCGCTGTACCCCTCCCTCCTTCCACACTATCGCAGTTTACTACATTACGGCATCGAATTAGTTCAATCGATCGAATTTTTACGCTTTGGAGTGTGCCACTTGCGAAAATATTTTCTCGGACTGGACTTTAAGTGATTTTATGGTAGTGCCCTACCTGCCTGCCCGCCAACACTTTTCCAGCCGCCACACACACTGGCATCATGCTAGTACTGCTGTGTGTGTGTGTGAGTGTTTGTGTGGCTTGTCGCTTGATTTGGGAGCTGTGGCCTGCTGCACTCATTCATGGCAATCTGCCTCGAGACCGCCTCGAGTGGCAATTCCTCGCCAAAAGGTCGTCTGGCCAACGAAAAGCGTTAAAAGTGGAAAAGTGTGGCACACATTGTTTGCATTTAAAGTGCCGAGCTCTTTCATTGCTCCACCAGTGGTCACTTAAAAAGTTTCTGCCGCACTTTTGATTGCTTAAAAAGCCAAAAGCGGCAAAAACTCTTTTCCTCTTTCCCCCGGCCGCCTGCCGCCAAAAGAGAAAGAAAACGCCGCTACAGCATCGAATTTATTGAAAAATGAAAATCTTACTTGATGAATTTTAATTATGCATGAGTAGCGAAGCAAGGCGCAGGACTCAAACCGCTAAATGCTGCAAAAAGAAGTGTTAATGAGAGAAAAGGCTGGGAAAAAGAAACCAAGGAAATTTAAAAAATGCATGCAATTACAAGCGAAGAACTGGAAAAATGCAAAAATTAAATGAAAAAGTACAAAATTTAAAAGAGTTGCAAAGTTGATTTAAGTGTCTGAAAACTTTCGGCTGTAAGTGTATAAAGTGTATGCAAAAAGCAAATTGTTGAATGCGCTCTCTGCTAGATTGCTGCAAAAATGGCAAAAGTTTTGAATCAAGAAGAGAATTTCGGATGCTTAATATTTATGACTCATTCAATATTGATGAATTAAAGAGAAAAACAAGTAAGGAAGCAATCAGTCGGGTTTCACCGACAGAGTAATACCCTACACCATGTTCCCAAGTGGGGTGATAATTCACTGAAATTGTGAGTGCATCTGATTTACCGCCTACATAGTGGGCGGACCACGCCCATTTTTGGCAGAGTATAAGATATAGCTAATAGGACTATACATGCCAAATATTTATGCTCTGACAGGTGTACACCAGATGTTATCGGCATATTTATTTTACGGCCCCCATGGTAGGCGGACCACGCCCATTTCTGGAGAATTAAAAGATATTCCTACCAGGAACGAAGTAACCAAATCTGAATGGTCTGGTGTATATATTATGGAAGTTAAGAGGATTTTTTGTTTATCGCCTATATAGTGGGCGGACCACGCCCATTCTCTTGTATGGCATCTATGACCTATATATCAACTTGGGAACCGAATTTCATTCATTTATATTCGTAACTAGTCAATTGGGAGCCATTTTACCGAAAAAATTTTGCCGGCTATATAGTGGGCGGACCACGCCCATTTTTTCCTGAGATATAGAAGACCTACCTCTTAACTTGAATACCAAGTATTATTCTTTTCCATGAGTAATTACACAAATTATAGCCATTTTACCGAAAAAAATCCGAGGTAGTGGGACTTAAAGACCCGTTGTGGGCGTGTCCTTCGGGTAATTTGAATAATTTTAACACTTTACCTAACCCGAGGTTCACTGTAACTGTGTACCAAATTTGGTCCAAATCGGAGAACTCCTTCTTTCTTTTTTTTGCATACACGCAGACAGACGGACAGACAGACAGACAGACAGACAGACAGACAGACGGACAGACGGACAACCGGAAATGAAAAGAGAAAGTGTTTCTGATCATTTCTATATACTTATGTCTATACCTAGGAAGGCTCCTTTAATGCCTTACAATTTTGGCACAAAGTTATTATACCCTATTACCATATGTGTAGGGTATAAAAATATATTGCAAAAAATTCAAATCACAGTAAAAATATAATTTCCACAAAAGAAATGAAATTGTTTAGAAGTGGAAATATGTAATGCTTTTTGAACTGGGTTTTCAGGGCTCGAACAGATCTCGGAACTAAATTCTGACAGATCATTACGTTGACCATTCCTAAACGGAACTCTAACTGGCATCGCTAAAACAACAGCGCCTTTGCTTGGAAAAATTTTTTTAAATTAAATTTTATGAAAATGTATGCCATCATTTTATTAATATGTAACGAAAATTTAATTTTACCATACATCAAAGAATCAACAAATATGAAGTATTCAGATAAAATTGAAAGAAATAACTTTTTGTACATACATGTGAAAAATTATTGTGCTCATAAAGTCATATAAAAACAAGTAAGGAAGCATCAGTCGGGTTTCACCGACAAAGAGTAATACCCTACACCAAGTAACTGAGTGGGCGAACTACGCCCATTTTTGGAGAATTAAAAGGTGTTCTTACCAGCAATGAAGTGACCAAATATGGACGCTCTGGTGTATATATTATGGAAGTTATAAGGATTTTCCGCTTACCGTCTATATAGTGGGCGGACCACGCCCATTTTTTTGCATGACGTAGAGGGCCCACACCTTATCTTAACCCTCTAACGTCTTAAGACGGTCTTCGATTTCTGGCCTCCAGGGTCAAATCTGAATTTATTTTTTCTTCGATGTAGGAGAAGATCTCTCAAGAATAGTTTTTTCGACATTTTGATAAAAAAACGAAAGAATTCTGACCACACGTTCGAGTGCAATAATCATTGCACTGCGAGAAGCCAAAGAAAAAGCATCGAAAATTATTGCGGAAAAAATTTATTTTTCAATTGCGAAAAAAGTTCATTTAAACTATAGTGATCGACTTCATAATTTTTTTTTAAGTAGTTAGGACAATATACTTGAAAAATATTATATTCTTTAAGTTGAAAAAGAAATATAAGTGTACATTGTAAACGAAAAATGAAAGACCGTCTCTAGACGGTCTTACACGTTTACGTGAAAAAAAATGGTCTCCCCCAGTTTCATTATTGTTTTCTTCTTTTGTAGTTTACATCATAAAATGTTACCTATTATTGTAAGATTTTACCCCTTTTATGTAATTTTTGTGTGTTAGATGAATCGCTCTAAATTTACTTATAGAAAAAATGCAAATTGTATGAAAAGCGATGACAGTGCCGTTTACCCGGACTACGTTGTCGCCGACACCGACCATTAAAGCCGAGCTTATCTATTGGAGAATAATACTACTGATGTATTTGTACAGGCTATAAATTTGTCATTGAATATCAGTGACATCGAGCAACCAGCAGTTTCTTCAACATTTGTTTAGGATGTTATGGCGGTTGAAACAGTTGAGACATAAGAACCATCCACATCGACTGCGGCCATAAAAAATGCACGCTTCAAACCACCAAAAAGAGCCCATTGCCACCAGTTGAAGCTTCTGGACCATTAGGTCAACCATCTAATGGTGGCTTTATTGGAGAAGGTATACACGCAATGTGTCTATTTTATATTCACAGCTATAAATGCAATATCGAAGGACTCGAAAGAGCTATCCAAATTGATTTGGCGTAAACGCGCAATGCGTTTACATGTAAACGAGGTGTCTTTTCGTAACGATCCCTTCCATTGCAATGCATTGGCTCTAAAATAGCTCGAAACACCATTGGAGCTCTTCAATTATTTATCACCGGCAAAATGATTGGATTGTTCACTAAAGAAACAAACCGATGTGATTTAGAGGAAAATATAAAATCTTTAGAATACATGACCTCAATCCAAGCAGTCGATGTAAATACTCTTTTGTGGAGAGATAACAAGTGTGTGCGTCTGGCATCTATATACATTGAATCTTTCGATAGAACTAATCCCAATCTACAAACAGCGAAGGCACCTCGGTATGATAGAATCGACTGCCCGCAAATCATCTGCCAACATGGGTGGAGTCTGATGGACGGTCTTATGGGTCGATACCACATTCGAGCTAAAAGTCGAAATATTATGACTATTCTATCATTTTGTGGACATGGCAGCTACAAATGCATTTATTCTATACAATCGTATGCATGCTAAGAAAGCAAATAATTCCACCAAACTATCCGAAAAAAGACAGTTTCTACAGCTTCCACAATTCTGTGAGAATTTAGCGGCTGGATTGGAAAAACGACTTGTAGGTCGATCATCAGTGGATCCAAGCCTGGAACAGCCTGGAACATCAGGTGTTGGGAAAAAAAGCTAATCATCCAGTTGCTAATGTTCGGTTCTACGGTGTAGATCGTTTTCTAATTAGCGTTGCGACAGAAAGAAGTGAAAACATTATACAAAAAGTCGCATATACAAGTCGTTTGTTCCAAATGCTTCCTTCATTTATGCAGTATAGTCATGAAAAATTGTTTCTTGGACTATCACTATAAAAAATAATATGTTTTATACCTTTTTCCTTCCTTTTTCTCAATAAAACTTGCTTGGTAGAAAAATAATACCTGTGTAATTTTTTACGCTCAAACGGGTAAGACCGTCTTAAGACGGTCTTAACTATTTCTCACCTGGCGGGCGTTCCAGGGGCAAATTTAAAAATTTTAATTAAAATTAAAGGTTCTTTTGCGTATATCTACTTGAAAAAAAATTATCAGCTCGATGCGACTATTTTTTCGATCTTGCCCGTTTGAGGGTTAAATACCAAATACAATTCCTTTCTATGAATAATTCAACAAATTAAAGCAAATTTACTGGAAATATTCCGGGGTAGTGGGACTTACTGGCCCCTTGTGGGTGCGTCCTTTGACCGATTTTTCTAATCTTGTAACTTGAAGTAGTGGAAGGTTCCCTGCGACTGTGTGCCAAATTTGGTCTAAATCGGACAACTCTTTCTTTCTCTCCTGTGCGCACGGACACCAAGACAGACAGACAGACGGACAGACGGACAACCGGAAATCAACACAGAAAGTGATTCTAAGCATTTTTATATAAATATGTCTATACCTAGGACGGCTCCTTTAATGCGTTACAATTTTGGCACAAAGTTATTATACCCTAGGGTGTAGGGTATAAATATTCTGCTGAATTCACGCTTCAGTGATATTTCTATCAAAATATGAGCATTTATTAAAAGAATTCGTATATCTTAAGAAAATCATGGAAAAGAGCCCTAAACTATTGCTTTTCAAAATTAGACACGAAGAAAATTCCCATCCTTGAGCACTATTTCTCACATATTTCTTCCACTCCTAAAGTTGTATTCCCGCTGTATTCCCTTTTGTGTTGCCCGCTCGTTCGCTTGGCAGCCTCCTCGCCAGTTCTCGCTTCACCGCTCGCCCGTGCGTTTAACGAACCGCAAACACATGTCAACATATAATAAGCGCCTGCGGTGGCCCGCTTTGCTGCTAAAATTCAATTTTCCAATTTCCTTAAATTTGCGCGCAAATGAGCCGATGTCCTGCGGCGGCTTCGGGGTTTTCTTTGCTCTTGCCATTGCAGCAAAGTGAATTACGTCAAATGTGCTCCCAAGGCGACACAACACAAAAATACTTACACGCACACACAAACACACATACACACACATAATTACTGGCCGCTTGAAGCGCTTAAAGAGCTTTGCTACGTCTTGACTAGCAGCTTGCCACTTTGCCGCCAATGCTGCACATGCACAGCTGTCACACTTGTTTAGGTTGCACCCTCGCCGCCTTGCCGCCTCGCCGCCAACAACATTTTTCTTGTAGCAACTGCAAATGTTGCAGCATAAATTTTATGCTAAATTCCTTTGCTGCGTATGCAAATGCGTATCCTCGTTTCGACGTATGCAACTCGAAGTTGCCAGCAATTTGCATTTTCAAAATATTTAGGCAAATAAAATTTCAATTTTTTTTAAACGATGCTATTTCATTTAAAATCAAACAAATTTTTACTAAAGATTGAATTTATATTATGCATATAAGCTTGAATTTAATTATTCTAATCGTTTTGACATAAATTCTAATATCTAATAGAATTATGGCAAAATGGCGTTTTACAAAAATTTTACATTCCGTCCAGTTGGCAACACTGGCCTGACTAAATGCGTCAAATTTTCACAACTGAAAAGGCTAGCGCTTTAGCTTTAAAGCATTTAAGTAGCAGCGCCGCCAGCTTCTGTCTGCTTCCCTAAAACTTTAAAGTACATCTGCCAGAGAACTTCTACAGAAAATAATATGAAATTTTGCAAAAAAAGTTGCTTATGAATTTACAATTTTCTCATTATTTGTTGTGCGCATTTATTTGTCAACACTTTTCTTCGATTTTTTTGGCGCAATGAAAATTTCCGCTAAGCGGATTCTGGACCATTCAATGACTTTTTATGCGGACGTCCGAAAAATGGATTTCATATGGTTGCTTCAATACAAAAAGCGGCATTAATTAATTATAGCTCTGCTTAAATTGTTAATTGGAAAATTCAGTTTTTAATTAATGGACTTTTTTTGGTTTCGCTTTTTATTCCACACTGTTAAGCTATGAAGTATGTTTCCTATGCATAAATGATTTATAATTCATTCCCCATCCTTTAATTTTTTGTTTGTTTGAAAATGCATGACCGAAAATAAATTCATTGGCCTTTAAAAATGCTCTACGCTCACACAAGCACATTTAACTCATACATGACACACATCATTGCGCAGCAGACCAGCAGTCGCCCTCAACGATTACCATATCCACCCATATCACTTACCATCAGACACATTTAATAAAACAGAAAATATAAAAAAAAAGCTGAAGATAAAAAACGCCAGCAACAAACCAGCTAAAACATGTGCAAGCTGCCAGTGTTCCCTACTCCTACCCTTCCCCTTCCTCACTCACAGCTCAGGTTAAGTGAGCTCAAACCGTTGCAAAGCCAAAGAATCAAGCACCCACAATGACCGCACATTCACCAAGCTGCGTTGGAAAGGAGAGCAGCCAGCACTAATGGTCCTAAAAATTCAAATTCCCAACAACAACAACAACACGAAGTGAGTGCTGGCCACTGCCACTGCCAATGCCAGTGATGTCAACGTAAATGCGTTTTTATTATGACATCCGCAGTGGTTAAGGATTTGTGGTCAGAACCCAAAAGTCAGCGTTGAGGCAACGACGATGGCTGCCATCGAGCCATCGAAGCCGCGCGTCAGCGCTTGACATTGTCAACATTTGAACTTAATTGAGAGATTTTTGTATGTGCGGCAGCTTGTTGTTATTTTGTTGTTGTTGCTTTTGACGATGACGACGACGACGACGATGATGATGGGTACAACAAAATGGAATGGAAATGGCCAAAATGTAAATGGGCTGGCTTCGCTTAGCCTCTTACCCAGCTCGAGTGGCAGAAGTGTAACGAATGCGACGCAGGACGCATTTAGAGTGTTGATGGTTATGCCGCTGCCGCTCCCACTGCCAACAACAACAACATATTGTTATTTGCCGCAACTGCTGCTCGAAGTTCTGCTGCTGCTGCTGTTGCCTTCTTTTTGTTAGCATAATTTTATTTGTGGTCGTGCGGCACGAAGTGGCAGCATGCTTGCCCCTTGCCCCTTGCTGCCTTGCCAACACTACTCGCAACGAGCAACATTGAGCGCTCAGCCATGTTGGCAACATTTTCAATTTCATGGTTAATTGTTTTTCGTACGCGCTCAGCCCCGGACTGGGTGAAAGCATTAGTCCCCCACGCTGCTCTCCCGCACCACCACCACCGACACTGTGGCACATAAGGTGTCGCTCATTAGCTTTGGCCTGGCTTTAATGCTTAGGTCGATTGCTGCCGTCGGAGCGCTCGCTTCGCAGGCGCAGGCAGACATTAAATAAAATAAATTTAGATTAGCATCAAGTGTGATGTTGCTGCGGCGGTGTTGCATGTGGCATGACGTGACTCTGGCGTGGCAAATGAATTAATTCTGTTGTAAGCATTGCTAGTGTGGAATATTTGCTCCGGCAGGCAGATAAGTGTGTGCGGGCAGGAAGAGGACGCTGAACATTGTAGTAAGGCTTTGTGGCATTTTAGTGCCCTGCCCCGAAGCCTCGCCATTTGGCAGGGAATACACTCGAAATGAAATATTGAATTGCTCAGAAATATGAAGGCATTGTTAGGTAAATAAGAGTCACTTCTTTTGTTTGAAAAAAAGAAGAATGTTGCACAAAGTATGCTGTTACTCTGGGAAGGGACATCACATGCAAAGAAATCGCTCATTTACATAAAAATTATATAAATTGTAGGAAAAAAAAATGAAAGAACTTAGCACTAGAAAAAAAGTAATCTTCACAAACCCTAAAACAGTTTATAAGTACCACAAGAACCTCCGATGCTTGCTCCAATCGAGTTTCAGATAGAGCTTAATTCCGATTTTTATAAAACCCCAAAAATGTGAAACTACTTTCCTCGAAATCAATTATTTTTCTAATAAAAAGGCACAGTGAAAACAAATCTGCTAAAATTGTTTGATGTTAATAAACTTAGTAGGGGAGAGGGGGGTACCTTCGTCTCTTTTTTTTTGAAGGCCTATATTTCAGAAGGTAATCAATATATTTAAAAACCGATTAGACTGTTACAATACCTCATTATTTAACAATGAAATGTTATACTAAAATTTCTTTAAAAAGTTCCGTTTGTATTATATTTTTCATGATTAGTAAAAAAGTAATTTCGCTGAATGTGCCCCCATGCCAGGGTAGCTTCGGCATTTGGCGGGGCACTTTCGGCATTCAGACTTTAAAGTACCATAAGGTGATACAAAATCTTGTTTAGACTAAATAAGACATGTTTATGGTTACACAACACGTATTTATTATATTTTGCATCAAAAAATTAAAACAAATCATGTTTATGAGCTTAAAAAAATGTAGGTACTTATTGTAAAATTTTTTTTATAAGTTATTTGTTATATATAATGTTTAAAGTGCTGAGGATCGACCCCAATATTAATTTTGTGTGGTTACGGGAGGTTTAAGCCAGGTTCGAGGGTCTTGGAAGCTTAAACTCGATTTCGATTTTTAGTACCCGTGAAGTTATATTGACGAATGTGCCCCATGAAAAAAAGACGAGTCCAAGAGTGTCACTTTTTTTCTTTTTATTTTTTTACTTCTAATTTCAGTGCTTTATTTCCACTTAATACACTTTTATTTACAAAATAATTAGTATTAAAGTAATACTAATACAATTTTGTTCGAAATAATGATATAAATACAGCACAAACCTCTTACGTTACCGACCTGAATATTCGGGAACGAAGCGCGAAAACACAAAATCAAATGTAACTTTGTCAGCTGTTCAGATAGAGATGGCAAACTTTGTGAGGGATATTTATGCTAGTTATAGTTTAGTTTTTACTAATAAACAGTTATGTCCGATGACTCCTTCATACCGAAATCGCCTTTGACGAATGTGCCCCAAGGACGAAGATACCCCCCTCTCCCCTATACAACAACAATTTAAAAGCAACTATTAAAATTTCATCAGTTAAGATCAAGTGAAAATATACCATGAATCTAATAGTACTTTATCAAATTTGTGCGATTTGTGAAAATTAAGAGGCTCTACGCAAGTGTGTACTCAGCATATAGAATAGTCGCCGTGTCGAGTGCCACAGGGTTAAAGTCTGACCATTAAGAAATACTAAAGCATCAATCCTCAACGCTTCCAAATCACTTCTCCACCTCAACAACACTCAAATCTCTCATTTACAACATGCAACTACGTGCTCGTGCAACAACAACTGCTTGTCATATTTATCAATTTCTTGTAAAACAAAGATTGCTTTTGTAATAAAATATCTGCTCTTTGCTTTGCTTCCGCCCCCGCCTCTGCCACTCACTCAAAAAAGGCGCAGCGCAAATGTTGGCACTTTCATTGCAACGAAACATTAAAAAAAGCGAACGTGCAACAAAGCACAGCAACTGCTGCCATGTTACTTGCCACTTGCCAGCTGCTCGAGCTCGTTTGCGTCCGGGTGACGAAATGTGGCCGGCTCAAAAGGTGCACGTGACATGCCTCGCAAATGTGCTGCAAATGTGGCAAGTAAGAGAAATGCCAAACATTTTTAATGCTAGAAGGTACAACATGCCACGGCGTGGCAAGTCAGTCATGTGCGGCAATGGCTAACGTGCACATGTGTGAGTATGTGTGTGTGTGTGTGTGTGTGTGTGGAGCATATTGAATTGCCATTGATGGTATTGAAAACGTTGCTGGTTTCATAATTGCGCTGCACGAACACGGCGAAGAAGACGAAGACAAAAGGGCAAATTAGATGCGAAAGGAAAGGAAAATGCCAAACCGCAGCGGAAGTTATGCTGCCACTCACACACACATCGAATGACACGTGAGTAGGGTGTTAGCGTCGAAGCAGGTACCTACACTTTACACATTTGCACATAGTACATATCAAACAGTTGCGGCGTCAAACTGCCAAAATGTGAAATCAATTCCGCCACTATTAAATTATCGTAATTTCATCCAGCAGCAGAATCCCCGCTGTAGCAGCAGCAAAGGCTCCAAATCTTCTCTCCTCTTAGCGCTCTCTCTCTCTGTCTCGGTCTTGCTATCTAACTCGCTGTTATTACTTCCGCCCTTTTTACTTTACTTTCGTGCTTTTGTTAGAAAACAATAAAAATTTGCATAATATCGGAATAATATTTTAGCATTACATGCATGTGTGCATGTGTGTGTGTACCTTTATAACTTGTAACTGTATGGCAGTTTGGAAAGGATAAAAAGATTTCGTCCAAAATATGATAATGGCATAAATGTGGCAACATATGCTGCAAACACACACACGCACGCACACACGCACACACTCAAACAGCAGACAGCGAAAAGGCACAGGTATGAGGGACAGGTACAAACGTTGTCTTGGCATGTTCGTAACGCTTAGGAATTCCTATGCTAGCTGCGAAAATGGCAGCAATTTCCATGCGAGTTGAGCTTTTTGACACTTTTATGCAATAATTTATGTTAAACGTTTTTTTAAGAGCCGCAGAAGGGATTCACCCTAATAGTGTGAGAATATTTGATCATAAGTGCACGTGCGTAGGGATTTCTGGAAGATCAGGAAGCAGTGTAATTTTTGGCATTTGCTTTGGGCACGTCCATTGGCAGTCATTTTCGAGAAATTACTTTTTTGTGAATTTTCTTTTGAAGTGTTCTATGCCTATGAAAATTTCTTCTAGTGGTTGTTATTAATTTTTATCGCATGCAATATTTTTATAGCACTTCTACGGGCATCCATTTCTGTAATTCTCTTGCCAAATTTGTAATGAAAAATTTTGGCTTTTCAATTAAAATCAGCAGTTTCTGTTTGCAAAAAAGTTTCAATATCTTATTCAAGAAACGAAATTTCGAGAGATTTTTTTCTTGTAAATTTTTTGTATAAAACATTTAAGTAGCCATTTTAAACATCTCTTTCTGCACACAGTGGAATCAATTCCTCAGTGAACTTGCTTCACACCTTTTTTCTTATAGCTGAGATAAGAGGCAAGAAAGAAACAGGCCACCATAAAACTAAAAGCTGTCGTAGCAGTCACCTACACGCTGCACAAAAGCCGCCCAATCCATTAAGCTCTCTTGTCAGCTTCTCTCTCCACTCTAAGGTCCGCCTCACTAAGCCAACTCACGAGCTAATGTGCCGGGACGATTAAATTTTGAACGCATGTGTCAAGCAGAATGTTCGCTGCATTTTTCATGTCTGATGTCATGGCAAGGTCCCCGATCCAGCAGCAGTGGCAGCCAGAACCAAGTGCCACCCACTTGAGAGCGGCGCAGCTTCACCGAGACTCGTATGCAAAAATGCAAAGTTCCTTACAGCAAAAAAAAGCGAGTCACATGCGAGCCAAGGTAAAATTGAAGCAAAAGGATAAGCTGCCAGGCGACTACCCCATACATACACTCAGCAGTTGTATGTCCATTCAGGCGCGTCAGCCGAGGAGATGAGTTTTTTGCAGCCATGGCAGCCGCAAGTGGCGCTCTGCATGCATGATGATAAATGCCGCTCTGGCGGCGCTTCCTGAGTGACTGAATTATTTTCCATTTTATTAATGTTGCGCCCGCGCTCCCACTCACGACAACTCCCTCCAACTCATTCACTTGTTCGGCCCCAACGCTTCGCTTCTATGCACACATTTTGGCCAGCAAGTACGAACGTAACGAAATGTTAAGCCAAAATGACGTTGGAAAACCCCCGAAAGTAATTTTGAATAATGTGCGCTCGCCACCGGAAGGTGCTCTAAAGGCAACGAAATAGGAAGCGCTGGCCAAAGAAAAAAGGACGAGCGAGAACTCGTTGTATGTATCTGGTTTTAGCAGCAAGCCACTCGTCGTCGCCACTACGTGGTGCAGCTTCCAGCGTGAGCAGCGACCTGTAATCCGCTCTTCCACTGCAGCTCACACCAGCGACCGAATTGCAACGCGCTGGCGAGCAACACGCATGCTTACATGCTGCCCCACTTCGTCCTGCCACTCTTGGAAAGCGCAAAATATTACACTGCAAGAATAACAGCACCAAAAAAGTGCCGAGAAGTGCTTCAATTTATTTCGTTGCCGCTGCCCGCCCTACCACTGCCAGAAATTTCTTTCTACCAGTGGCTTTTACGCCATTTTTTAAATCCTCACTAATTACTTGCCTAATTACACAGATTTTTGCCCAAGTGGCTGCCATTTGTCTCTGGAATCGCTGCTAAAGCGCTGAAAAATTAGTTCCCAAGCAAAAATTGTTACAATGCAATCTTTCAGCGGGGCAATGGAGAGTGGAGCAGCATGCTATAATGAGCAATATTGATGACTTGCAATCGCCATTATCGTGCAAGCGTACATTTTCCTTTGGCGAGCTCTGAGGCAATGACTTGGCAGTTGCAATTTCGATAAGACTGTCTTAAATTTTAGCATCATGAAAGTGGACGAAATGAAAAAAAGTTCTTGCAAAATGAGGCCATATTAAAAAGGCTCCTACAAAAGCAAAATTGAATGTTGTTAGAAATAAATTCAGCATCGAAGATATAAATGAACTTGTACTAATAATAATATAAATATATAAATAAATTATGCCATAAACACCGCATGATAAAATGTTTAAATTTTATTGATTAGTTATTCACCCCAAGTGATGATTAGGAGAAAAATTCTTCAACAGATCTATGGCCCAATTTGCCTTAGCGACGATGATTATATTAGAACGAACAAGCTGTACGCCATTATGAACGTTGCCAAGCTGGTTCGCATCCAGTGGCTTCGATAGCTCAGGCACGTCGGGCGAATGAACGACAAGCTCCAGCAAAAAAGGTTTTCGCAGTTATTGCCGCCGCAGAAGAGTGAGATTGAATCTCCGGTGTAGATATTAAGTGGTCTATCTTAGCTCTATATAACCAGGAACAGGAAAAGGTGAGCGTAAAGCAGGAGTTCCTGAAGAGACCTAGTACGTAAGACCGAAGCCTGCAAAAGGTGATAATGGTCGTATTAGATACAAAGTAAGCATTCACCCCAAAAAACTGTAAATCGTTTTTTTTTAATCCTTCTTAAACTCCAAACATTTCCTTTAAGTTTCCAAATCTAAGAGACAGAATTGCAATTTTTCATTGAATGCCGAGTGTTTCTTCAACTTGGTTTACATAAATTATTTCGTCATATTTTCTGAGAACACAACAACAAAACTAACTAAAAAACGAAAAGCTCATGAGAAATTGCACTATTTGAGACGGATTCAAAAGGCCACAATTAATTAAGCCCTTTTAACGCTTTTGTCAAGAGCTCAAGGAGCTGCGCAGAATGGACACAAAGGGATTGTATTTAAATATTTGCGCATTTGAGCTGCTGAAGTGGAAATCTGCAAAGTGTTTTGTAAAGTGGCGCCATTTTGTGAATTCGTTTGTTATAAAGCGCGCACAAGATTCCGCCAAAAAACAACAACAAAAGCAACAACAAAGTGAGGCAGTATTTTCAGCCCGCGCGAAAAGAGCAAATGACAAGAATTCATGATTATTTTGATTATTTGTTGTTGCTTTGATAATGATGATGATGAGATGATAAGCTACTGCAAAGCGTAATTACGCCGCTCAACTCAAATTTATCCATTCACTGCATAATAATGGAAAGTGTTGAGAACACTACTTTTAGTATTTTATTTCAGTACACATATTACATACTTTTTGTTATTGACACCAGGCAACCCTGTTCAGAATTGACTGTGACTTGGGCACTGTCATTCTTAGCAGCACGTTGCACATTTTACGAGAAATAAAGATATATTAATTAACAATTACAACAAAGTGGCGACGAGGTTTTTGGAATTTAAAAGAAAAAAAAGAATATCAAGCGTGTATCGGTTTGATTCGTTTGCAAATAATATTTGCAATTACACGACTCAACTGGCAACATGGACGATGACGTGCGAGAACTTTTCAACCAGATGCAGAAACAGCATGAGCGCGACAATCAAGCTCTGCGAGATTTGGTAAAGCAAATTTTAACGACACATGTCGTACCAAACGTTGCTCCAAAAGTGGAAACAGGCACTGAGTTCACCATCGAAGCACTTGCGTCGAACCTAAATGATTTCTGTTTCGACCCAGAACATAACCTCACATTCGACGCGTGGTACGCAAGGTCCGAAGACTTGTTTAAAATTGATGCTGCTAAATTGGACGATGCAGCAAAAGTGAAGCTGTTACTATGGAAACTTAACACCGTTGTCCACAGCAAATATATTAATTATATTCTACCGCAACATCCACGGCAACTAAATTTTGCTCAAACAGTGGAGAAACTAACAACGCTCTTCGGACTTCAAACATCACAGTTCAACATAAGATACAATTGTCTGCAATTATGTAAAGATCCAATTTCGGACTTTATAACGTATGCAGGTATCGTGAACAAACAGTGCGAAAATTTTAAATTAAATGATTTGACTCTTGATCAATTCAAATGTTTAATTTTTGTAATGGGACTGAAGTCACCGTCGGATTTCGAAATCCGAACAAAAATGCTGAATAAGCTAGACAGCGAAACTAGTACCATTACGCTGGACATTCTGTCAAGGGAATGTCAACGCGTGCTTAATTTAAAAGCAGACACCGCACTCATCGAAACATCAAAGGCAGACGCTCAAGTCAATCGTGTGCACAAACACGAAGCAAATCATAAAACAAAACTGACTCCGAAAACTCCGTGCTGGTTTTGTGGTGGCATGCATTTTGTACGCGATTGCTCATACAGCAAACACAAATACGGCCAGTGCAACGTAGTTGGCCACAAAGACGGATACTGCAGTTCAAGAAAGAAGCGGCAGGACTCGAACGCCAAGTTCGACAACAAATCGAAATCATTTTCGAGAAGCAACGGGACGAAAAACGTACAGTCCAAAAGTATTTTCGTCACCAATCAAATTGTGTCATCGCAGCGAAAATATGTTACCGTAGAAGTCAACGGCACTCCCATCGAATTACAATTTGATACGGCTTCTGACATAACAATAATTTCGGAAGAAATCTTCAGCAAACTCAACGTTTCCAACGCTGTCGATGTAGTACACACAGCACGCAGCGCAACTGGCAAATTACCATTGTCCTCGCAATTTGACTGCAACATCAAATTCAGGGAAATGCGAGCATCGTCAACATGCTTCGTTACTCCAATCAAGGATCTCAATGTATTGGGACTGGACTGGATAAAAGCTCTCCAACTCGACAATATGTCCATTAACGCGGTCTGCAACCGCGTCACCGCTGAAAAACGGGGAAGTGTTATTACATCCATTTCAAATAACATTTTGCTTTTAAAACAAACTTTTCCAGATGTCTTCGACGACAACTTAGGTTGCTGCAACAAAACAAAGGCTCATTTGGTAACAAAGCCAAATCACCAGCCAGTTTTTCGACCTAAGCGCCCGGTGGCCTACGCAATACAAAATCTCGTTGAGGCAAAGCTGCAGCGACTACAAGACACCAACGTCATTTCGCCAGTGAACTACTCCGAGTAGGCTGCACCGATTGTCGTCATCAAGAAGCCAAATGGAACAATTCGTATTTGCGCCGACTTCTCAACGGGTTTGAACAACGCATTCGAAACGCATCAATACCCACTTCCACTGCCAGAGGACATTTTCGCAAAGTTGGCAAATGCAAAGTTCTTCAGTCACATCGACCTCTCAGACGCATTTCTGCAAATCGAAGTCGACGAAGAATCCAAACATCTATTGACCATAAATACACACATGGGTTTATTCAGATACAATCGAATGGTGTTTGGCGTCAAAACGTTTCCTGCAATCTTCCAACAAGTCATGGACAAAATGCTCGCTGGGTTATCTGGAGCGGCGGCCTACATTGACGACATATTTGTATCAGGCAAAGATCAAGAAGAGCATGATAGGAATTTGCACGAAGTTTTGCGTCGTATCCAGAACTACGGGTTTAAATTGAAGCTCGAAAAATGCAAATTCTTCGTCCCTGAAGTAAAGTACCTGGGATATATCATCAATCCGCATGGTTTTCAGCCGAATCCAGAAAGCGTTCTGGCCATCAATCAAATGCCAGAGCCGACAAACGTTTCAGAACTCCGCTCATTTTTGGGTGCTATTAATTTCTATAGCAAATTTATCAACAAAATGAGACAATATAGAGGACCTCTGGACGAGCTACTAAAAGCAAATACAAAATGGCAATGGACGGAAACGCATCGCAAATGTTTTCATAACTTAAAGGAAATTCTTTCATCAAATTTGCTACTGACGCATTATGATCCACAATGTGGTATCATCGTAGCAGCTGACGCGTCAAATTACGGATTAGGCGCATGCATTCTTCATGAATTTCCCAATGGTTCAGTTAAAGCCATTAGCCACGCATCACGATCGCTCACTCCAGCTGAGAAAGCTTACAGCCAAATTGAAAAGGAGGGACTGGCGATAATTTTTGCTGTTACAAAGTTCCACAAGATGATTTTTGGCAGGAAATTTAAACTGCACACCGACCACAAACCATTGCTTGCAATTTTTGGTAAGAAATCTGGCATTGCCGTTCATCAAGCAAATCGGTTACAACGCTGGGCAATCAAATTGTTGGCATACGATTTTGACATCAGCTACATTTCAACAAACAACTTCGGATACGCAGACGTACTCTCATGTCTCATCGACAGAAACTCTCAACCATCCGAGGATTATGTAATCGCATCTGTCGAACTAGAAACTGAAGTAAACCAAATTCTAACTGATGCTCTAGTAAAATTGCCAGTCACACACAAGATGGTCAAATACGAAACTGCTAAGGACAAATCACTAAGTCCAATATTTGACTATGTGTTAACTCGATGGCCGGATACAAACAACGAAGACGACGAATACAAACAATTCTTCAACCGCAAAGACGACATCAGCATTAGCGACGGCTGCATCATGATTGGCCAACGCGTCGTCATTCCAAAAGTACTTCGAAAACGTGTCCTAAAGCAACTTCATCGTGGGCATCCAGGCGTCGAACGCACAAAAGCAGTTGCCAGAAGCTACGTTCATTGGCCCCGCATCGATACAGACATCGAGGCGCTCATACGAAACTGCAACCCGTGCGCAATGTCGGCGAAAATGCCAACCAAAACAACACTACAACCTTGGCCTACACCTACTGCGCCGTGGGAACGTCTACATATCGACTACGCTGGTCCCGTCGATGGAAACTACTTTTTGGTCGTCGTCGAAGCATATTCTAAGTAGCCAGAAATAGTATCAACGAAATCCATCACAACTCAACAAACACTGGAAATTCATAACGACATATTTTCACGATTGGGACTACCGAAGACAATAGTTTCTGACAATGGAACACAATTTACTAGTGCGCAGTTTCAAAAACTTGTGTCGGAAAACGGAATTACTCATCTTCGTTCCAGTCCCTACTATCCTATGTCAAACGGGCAAGCTGAGCGATTTGTCGACACTTTCAAACGTGCGCTCAGAAAATTAAACGGAGAGGGAACTACAAACGAAAATCTTCAAACATTTCTGCAATGCTATCGATCTACACCGAATCGAAGTGCACCAAACAACAAGTCGCCAGCTGAAGTACTGCTGGGTAGAAATATTCGTGTCGTTTTAGATCTCATCAAGCCAGCAGCAATGGACGATATTCAACAAATTTCCACTCAACAAACCGAAGGAATGAAACAACAATTCAATCTAAAACATGGCTCCAAGCATAGAGTCTTCAACAGCCGGGACTTGGTGTACGCTAGTATACACACGAACAACAACAGTTTCACTTGGAAACCAGGACAAGTCATCGAACGTGTTGGAAAAGTTATGTACAATGTTTTACTTGACAGCGGCCGGCTAATACGCACACATACGAATCAATTAAGAAAACGCTCTTGCGCCGACACAACATCATCAGAATCAAAGACGAAATCATTGGCAGAGGCGTTCGAATTATATGATAACCCCGAAAAATATAACACTTCATCTACGATCAACACGGAAGCAGTAAATTCCTTTTTGTTATTGACACCAGGCAACCCTGTTCAGAATTGACTGTGACTTGGGCACTGTCATTCTTAGCAGCACGTTGCACATTTTACGAGAAATAAAGATATATTAATTAACAATTACAACAGAAAGCATTATAATGCTTGAAAATTTAATTACGTACATTAAGCAACGCAATTTAGTAGCAGATACAAAAATATCTGCTGCATACAATAGTATCTATTGCACACAAAAGTGTATCTTGCTCTTACAAAAGTCACTTGTAGCTATAATAAAATTCGCATGTTCACAAGTGATAAGCAATTTTTGTTGTTGTGTACAACAATTATTTTAGCTTTATTCAACGAAAATTGGCAAAAACTTAATTGAAATTCCGCTTTTGAAGAAGCACTGACTGCAAAAGAAAACTAAATAATGAATGCCATTGAAATGTTTATTGTACTACACTTTTACTCCTTTTGCATGTAATCAACTGATTTGGTAAATGAATAAACCACAAAAGCTACAACAACAACATATCTGAGATAGCGAGCAACAATGCAACAACATTATTTCGTTGCTTTTGTGTGTGAGTGTGTGCGTGTGTGGATTGTGCATGTATTTTGCCTGAGGACAAGTTAATTATTTCAGCAATTAATTCGAAAATCAACAATAACAAAAATGAAAGCTAGAGCACATAAACGTGGATGGGGGGCGGGAAATTAAAAGAGATTTTTGAAGAATTTTTCCTGGAAAGACGATTTAATGTATTAGTACTGGGGAAATTTATGTATATATTTTGCTCACTTTAGTCTGTATTCTCATATTTTTAATTTGTAAAAATTGTGATTTTTATAGATGCTATAGCCGATCTCCGAGAGCTCCTCTAAATAGGCGTCTTGCGGTGACCACGATATCTCTGCATTAGATAATCCAAAATTTCAAATATTAAAAGGTATTACCCAGTAAATCATCGAAGGAATAAGCGAAATATTAATTTTTAACCAAATGACGGCTTTTCAAAAAACAAGTTACGATTTTTGATAAAAATGTTGGCCTTGACTTGTTTATAAAACGAAAAATATTTATCAGCGGGGAAAAATTTTTCGATTAGTTACTAAAAAAATACTTATGTAGCTTATGTGAAAATTTGAGACTGATCGATAGAAATCTTGATCACCGACTTTGAAAACACAGTTTCAAGAAAACCCCTTTCAAAGTTTCAGACTGAGACTTAGACCGACTTCTTTTCAATATTTGCCAGTTTGGTAATGAAAACTCTTTGCTCTTCCTTTTATTATATTCCAAAGTGTAGAATTCAGCGCCGTCTGTGAGCTCCCTCGGAACAGCGTCCTTCCTACAGCACTGCAAGCAACTCCACTTCGATTTATTTACCCTCTTTGGCTATCGTCTCAAGTCGAAATAATAAATTCGCATAAATCTACGCGCGCACGCTTGCGATATTAATTAATTCCATGGCTTTCGCTTTCGAATCCGGCTGCTGGAGGTCACTTGCTGCAGCACCAAAGCTTATTTAAACAGCGTTTAAACGCTATTAATGGCTCATCCCGTCAGTTATGGGCGGCCAAACAGGATTTCTACTCGCTTTCTGTCTTTGTTTTTGGCTTTATTTCGCATAAAAGCGAAATAAAATATGAAATTTATGGCTTGATTAATAAATGCTGTAAACGTTATCAAAACAATTAATTTAATGCCGTGGGCCGTACACTCGAACTAGCAAAGGAGCGAGCACAGAGTACTGGTAAAAAAAATTAAGTCATTCCGAAATTATGGCTGCAATTTTTCAGCAGCAGCTTCATAAAGTTGCACGCAAATATGCGGCACATGAAAATTATGCGGCATTGCGTCATTATTGCAGCTATAAAAACCGTAAAATACTGCAAAAAATATGCTTCCAAAATTAGCGAAGGCGGCAAGCGAGTGCTCTTCTGCCATGAAATTGTGGCAGCGTCTTAAAGATTTGACATATTTCGAATTTTCGTTACTAGACAAAATAACTACAACAACAGCGAGGGACACAAAGCGCTCTCAGACACAAAAACTTATGCAAATGCCTTGTCTTCCGCTCGCCCTACAGCCCTCCGTCTTTCGAGTTGTTTAGCATTGGCCTGAAACACGAGGAAATGCACGCATGGCCGTTGCCGTCCTTGGATGCAGAGGCTCTGAAGTCATGCTTCCAATCTACATCAAAGTGATATTTGGCATACTTTTTACGATATTGTTTAGAGAAAGTAGTAGTAATAAATTGTAAAAAATTAATTCATTTCTTATGATTTCCATGAAAGTACGAAATTTTATTCTACAAACATGTTAAAGTTCTGAAACAGCTTAATTAAATTAAACAGCATTAAAATGTAGGTTTTTGTATTTGTAGAGTGCACTGTACAGAAATTTAGATGGGAATCAAACGCTTTCAGCTCAGCGTTTTTGTTAAAATGTTTGTACCTTCTGATTAGCTTTTTAAAGAAACTTTGACTCAGTGACTTCTTTCAAGAAATTCAATATAATATTTCTTTGGCAAACATTTTTAAAAACAGTATCTGTATAATAATTTATTTAAATAGTTTGCGATTTACTTGAAAAGTACTTCAACGTCTGCCTTTTCTATATTCAAAGCTGTGGAAGGCTTTAAAGTCTAAAAGGAATCAGAATTTGAAGAATTTTGAAAAAAAATATTAATTGTACTTGGCCCAAAGGTAAGAACGGCACTTGCGGATGCCACTGTCCCGTCTGTCTCTATGCCACTATGCAGCATTTGAATTTGATATGCAGCAGCGGCAGCAGCAAGAATCGCATAATTCCTTGGCCTGGATCCAAAACGCCGAGAATCGTGAAATATTTGTGGCGCGGCCCGCGCGCAAATGTCGTAAGATTAATTCGCTTGGAAAAACTTTAGACGGAAAGTAGCAAAAAAAGAGATGTTGCTTCAAATTCGGCGCTCTTTTACGGCTTTTCCCGCCTCCCCGCTGCCCGGACAGACAGACAGACCGACAGACAGACGGGCTGCATAAATGTCGCACATAAAGTGCGCTAATTTCATGACAATTTGCAGACAATTTGCAATGAGGCTATTTACGTTTTTCGAGTAACTGCAGCAAAGGCGAATTGCAAAAATTGCGAGCATTGCCAACGCAGTCAAAATGAAAGGCAATGCAAGTGCATTCATGTGTGTGTGTGTGTGTGTGTGTGTGTGTGTGTGTGTGTGAATATAAAAGGGTAACACTGTGTGGCGGCAGCAAGCAGCAGCCTTTTGCGCGGCATGCTGCTTGCCAAAAGTTTGGAAAGAATTAATTGGAGCATTTTTGAATGAACACAAGAAAATGAAAGAGATGATTCGGCGAAGCGTTTTTGAACTAGGAAAAATATAGTAAAGAAAATTAAAGGCGAATGAGCACATTCTTATGTGATTAAAAATTACGAAAAATTTTTAAAACTTTCGTAAATGGAATATCAATAAATAAGAACAAATTTAGAAACTAACTTACGAGAATTTAAAAGAATTGAGACATTATTAAACAATGAAAAGAAAATAAGGAAGAAATAAAGGAAGGAAAATTCGTTTACTTTAAGAAAAAAAAAGTGTTTTCAAGTAATGCAGAGCAGCACATCTTGCGGATCCCTGTTGTTACAATGCTCATTTCAGTGCAATATGGAAAATTTCATACTTAATCATTGAGCAAATTCTAGTTCAATCTCAGTCTGAGGCACTTCAACTCATTACTCTGCCTCCTTCTTACACACACTGCGCGGCATATGCCAACAGAAGTTGCAAGTACCACCATTTGCGACTCAATCATTTCCAGTCGCAACTTAACTTCATTGAAATTTATTGACACCACACAGCGACGCCTTTTGTGGCATGCCTCATTTGCGCGCATAATTAGCAAAAAAATTAAATTTATTTTGCCACAAAAAAAAATATGTGCACGCACATTTAATCCCCCCACCTTAAATGAAAAATTTACGATTTCCAAAAGAAGAAAAATACGAAAAAATTGCAACAAATATAACAGCAACAGCCTGGAATGCTTGCAACGGCAGCAGCGTCGACAATGCGAATTTGCCTCTTTTTTATGGCGCGCTGCAAACGGCAAGCTGCACATAAAACATGTGTTTATTGTCTGCCGACTTGTCAACAGCGCAAAATATGCAACACTCCGGCTGTGTGTCGTCTGCGTCTTCGCGCTGTGTGTTGCATGCCACTGTGGCATATTTGCATTTTCACACGCAAAAGAACAAACAAGGCGAACTACTTTCAGGCAGAATGCTTTGTTGTTGTTGTTGCTAGTCTCTGCTGCCGTCACTGTGTCATCAAAGTGGCAAGAGCGCTGTGTAGCTGCTCCTCTCGTCCTAGCGTGGCATGAGCATGACATTATGGCCGCCATTAGCTCAAAAAGTGCTTTAATTATTGCTGTCTGTCTGCAGCACCGTCTCTTGCTGCTGCTGCTGCCGTTGGCTTGTAAACAGCATCATTGATGACTGCAACTTGGCTGCTGTTGTTGTTGGTATTATTGTTGTTGCTTTTGTTTATGTTTGGCAAGCGCACTTTTACGACGTGCTTACGCTATTCCACCGCCACTCACTCGTAGCCCGCCACATTGCCAGCTGCAGGTGTGGGGTGCGGCGGCACTAATAGCACGCTCATAAAAAATGCACCAATAGTGCAACAACAACAACAACCACAAGTATAGTGATACGCAAAGCTTTGAGCTGCTTGCAACATCAACTAATTTGCCACTCAAATGGCAACATTGACGCCAAAGTCGCTTTAATTCCTGCCGCCTGAGGCAACTCATCCCCCTCTCTCCTCTCCCCAACGATATGGCGGCACTTGCAACAGCAGCTTAGCACATTCTTACCCTTAATATAGTGGCAGCGCACATAAAACAGTGTCTTAGTGCCAGCAAAGAGCGCCATTTCAAAAGTTTAATTAATTTTATTACACACTCTACTAATCAGTTTTTTAGAGTGTATGTGGTATGTGTGTGCACTCTCATTTTCATTTGTTGCCTCAAAATAAAATGCATTATCGCAATTTGTACTTCATTTCACTTCACTTCACTTAAAAGTTGAACTCGCCAAGTGCCCGTCTGTGAATTTGTCGGTCCGTCTGTCCGTCTGCGTGATTGTTTCTGAGCAACTGCAAATTGCTTTATGCGCCTCCATGCGCCGCTGACATAAACAAATGACAAATTTATTTGAGCTGTCATTTATTCGGTGTCGCCATGAGTTAAACGATGCACGCGAATGTGACACAAATCACGGCTGCCTGCCGACGTTCGCCGCTTTTCAGTGAGTCGCCTCAGCAAGGCAGCGCCATATGGCACACATACGAGTACACATAAGCACACACACACATACTCAGTGTCATTCAGCAATTGTTGCATGCATACCAGCTCAGCAAAATCATGAGCTCCTAAAATTTGCGGAATATTTATTTTATTTGTCTACCGAAAACCGGCCTGTCCCTATTAACTGGGTAAGTAAGCTGAAAATATGGAACTCAACAAAAGGCAAAGAAAATCATTTGACCCATATAAGGCCTTTGACCTTTATAAAGCATGGCATCGCATTACACTGTCCCAGCAATCAAAGATCCTAAGACCTGAAGTTAAAGATACCTCGTCTTAGCCTTACACAAGTTTATTTAATTAGGTAAAAAAAAGGTCCTGCAGCCCAAGATACCTCGTCTTATCCTTATACATGTTTATTTGTTTTAGCAAAAATAATGACAACTGGATTCTCCATTACTGATTGGCGAGCGATACAGGTTTCTTCCTCCATTACTTTTTTTTACTATTACTCCAAAAAAATATGCCCAGTATTCCAAATTCCTAAAGTTAAGAATTCAAATATATTTATTCGGAAGCCAAGCATTTAATGATTCTCATACAATCGCTCTGGAAAATAGCTCACTCTGCTAATGCGGGCTTTGTTGCTCTACTTCATCACTGCCATCAAGCAATCTAATGCCCATAATCTCTGCGAAACTACAAAAATCCAACATAAAGTGGAATTGAACAAAGCAAAAGATCAGCGGATTACAAGAAAAATCCACAAAATTGGCATAAACAAAAGTAAATACACATGAAAACGAAATGCAGAAAGGAAGGGCAACATATGAGCGAAAACAGCAGCGGCGTCGTTGGAAACTATTAAGCTGGGATAACAAATACTCAAATTTATTTCATGATGCTCAAAACGAAATCGATGGTCAGTGAAGAATTTAGCGAAAGTATCAGAATGGACTCGAATAGAACAGATATAGGATTTAGCATAATTCCACAATTGCTCAAGGAGGAAGAGTGCAGCGCTTTACCTTTCCTTTGCAGAGGCCAATCGCTGCTACGTGCCTGCTCTGCCGTGCGCATTGACATGCCGAAAATTCAAGAGGATTAAAATGCGTGGCAAACATGCAGCAACTATTATGAAGGCCTAATGCCACTTCTAGCAGGGCAGATTTCATATTTCACAAGGGCAGCTGGCAACGCACAAATGAGGCACAAAGGCGAAAAATATTTTTGAAATATGAGTGAGCGAAATGAGTTTGAATGGAATCGCGCATTGTAAAATATGCTAATAATAGTGCAACTGCCAAGGGCGAAGCCAAATGTGTGACAGTTGTTGAGTTAATCCCGAGCATAGCCGCCGGCAGCAGTTAATAACATCTTAAAAATGCACACACTCTCACACACACACACACACACACACACACAAAGTGAATGTCAAAATTGTAACAGTTTTCGGCAAAGCCAGGCGAACAAAAGATGAGGAACGCTTTGGCAGAGGCAGCCATGTTGGCGTTGGTTGGTGGTGGAAGATGCAAGGTGGTGGCTTGTATGCAAAAGTAGACGTGAAGGCGCAATTCGAGCCCAGCAAAGGTGTCAGCAAGCAAGCAAGCATAATAATTGTTATTTTGATAAAAGCCAAAAGCGTGGAACGACCCTCGAAATTCAATTCAAAATACGAAATTCAGCTCATTTTGATACTAGTTTATGCAAATGCATACAACAAGGAGGGCAACTCGTACACACTTTTATATTTCTTTTACATTGTTGTACGCAACAAAAAAAGATAAGGGTAGCTTTAGGCACACCCATCACTCGGGTTGCACCTCTTTCGGCTTGGAATGAAGTAATTGCGCATATTTTGAACGCACACAAATTGGCTACGCGGTATTTTAATTGTTGTTAATCCTTTGTTGTATTGCTTTTATTTTGTTGTGGTTATTGTTGTTGTTGATGCAGCCAATAGTCACGTGTCTATCTTGTCGAAATTAAATAGCAACGAGAAAAGTAAAATGCACTTCGCTGCGGCGTGTTTAAAGTCAAATCCACTTTGAGCCGCAGCGTAAACTTCAAAGTGTTGACTGTTTGACAGCTTGTTGTTGTGAGCGCAGGGGCGGTGGGGCGTTGAATTGCAGACTGACTTGCTGGAGGGTCAACTCAGTGCGTTATCCGGACGGTGTGATGAGCTTGATAAGCAAGCCAAGCAGGCGATTGCTGAGCTCAGTCGCAACAGCAGCACTAACAACAACCAAGCAGTAGACATCTCTTCTGATGCCGTTATTTTTGGAGTGCCGCTCACTGAAGGAGAAAACCTAAAGAGCATTTTCAATCTCCTCTGTCGCTCTATCGACTTTTTGGCACCTCAAATTCGTGACGCTTTCCGTGTCAAGCCTAGCTCGGACCGACCAAATTCTCTCGTCATCCTAAAATTTTACACTCCGTTTGACCGCAACAGGGTGCTGAAAGCCTTTGGTGACTATCGAAGACGAACAAGATCGGCAGTTAATCTGAGAGCAGCTGGGTTTGACTCAGATAACAATGTGTATATCCATGAGAGCCTCTCTGCTGAGAATAGGAAAATTCTTCAGGCAGCAATTAACTACAAGAGGCAAAAAGCTCTTTTCAATGCTTTTAGCTTTCGTGGCTCTGTGCATATTAGACTGCTTAAAACCTCTGATGCTCTTCAAATTGGCAGTATTGGTGAGCTGCAAAAAATTGTTCAGGGCGCCCCATATGAAAACTGTTAAAGCCCTTATTATGTTATTTTTATTCTTATTTTTAAATATTCTTATTTTTAGTACTATAGTATTTTATTGTAAAAATGCCTGCTTTTTTCTCATTAACAGCGTAAAATATGGAGATTATGTTGATATCTCCTTAATTTCCTTATGCGTACTTGAGGTCACTTTTGCTGCTCCTACACATGTTGTGTTTGAATGACTTTGGTGGTGGTGCTGGCGAGAATACTAAAGCGCTTGTACAGATTTTGTGCAGGCAGCATAATGGATTTAACATAGCCCACTTTAATGCTAGAAGTCTTAATAAGCAAAAACTGGACTATGTGAATTTTGTGTTTGAAAACTCTTCTGTTGATATTATATGTGTCTCGGAAACGTGGTTCAGCAATGATTTAAATGACTTTTGTTATAACATTAATACCTATAAACTATTTAGAAATGATCGTGTTGGCAGACAAGGAGGTGGTGTGGCCATCTATTGCAAATCGAATCTAAACGTTAAGTTTATCAGTAAATCTGCCGACTCTGGTCCAGGATCTAGTATTGAGTATCTGAATTTGGAAATCTATGATAAAAGATTAAAAGTGCTTGTTTCTTGCGTCTACAATCCAAATAAAAGCTACTGTCTAGAACCTCTCTTTACAGACTTATCCACTCGGTTGACTGATCATGATTACTATATTATCTGTGGAGACTTTAACGTAAACTTGTTAGCTTGCAACAATACTGCAAGTAAACTATATGACTATGTAAATACAGCAGGTTTGGCAGTAGTGAACTCTTTAATGCCAACTCGCTTTGCCCATAACTGTAGCCCTAGCTTATTAGACCTGTTCATCGTCTCTGATACCTCCCTCTTATTATTATTTGACCAAATCTCTTTTATAACAGACCATGACCTAATATTTTGTACTGTGGATATCAAGCTCAATTACAATGTAGATTCTCGTTTGTATTCGTTTCATGACTATAATGCTATTGACTTTAATTCACTTCTTCATGACTTGACCGTGTTACAGTGGAATGACTGTTGGTACTTAAGCTCCGTTGATGATAAATTAAGAGTGTTTGTTGATAAATTATGTAAAACGTTTAATACACATGTACCTGTCCGTATGGCTCGTTCAGAAAGTAATTCGTGTCCCTGGTTCAATAGTCAAGTTAAGCGAGCTATTCAGAAACGCAATAAGCTGCATGACAAGTGGAAGAAAGATCCTACGGATATTAATTGGGGTAACTTTAAAGTCGCTCGCACGGAGTCTACTGCTTTAGTCAGACAATCTAAACAAAACTTCTTCAAGTCCAAATTAGATACCTCGCTACCCCCAAAGAAGTTATGGGAGAATATAAAGAAGTTCGGTATTCATGGAAAGGACAAATCTGAGTGTTGTGTTGATCCAGATGTTATGAATGAACACTTTTCTGCCTGTGCCAAGGGGACAACGAATACGAATAGAATTGAGCAAAAGGTTTCTGAAACAACGACAACATTTCAATTCCATAATATTGATGAGAGGGATGTCACTAAATATGTCATGAATATAAAATCGAATGCAGTTGGCGAAGACGGAATATCAATAAAATTCATTAAACTTATTTTACCCTTCATTGTAGCTCCGTTTACGCACATCCTAAACCATTGCTTTACCACCTCCTGCTACCCGGAAATGTGGAAAGTTGCCACCATTCTACCTGTAGCCAAGAAATCAACTGTTAGTGTCCCGGCCGACTTCCGGCCAATAAGCATTCTGTCGTCATTGTCTAAAGTTTGTGAAGCACTTATGGCTGATCAGATCATGAAGCATGTAACTAGCAACAAACTGCTATCGCCGTTTCAGTCAGGTTTTCGGCCGGGGCACAGCTGCTCCACGGCAATGGTAAAAATACTAGATGACATACGATGTGAGTTCGATAAGAGACATATTACGCTTCTTTGCCTACTTGATTTTTCCAAAGCATTTGATAGCGTAAGCCATGAATTGCTTTTGTTGAAGCTTGAAACTCAGTTTGGCTTCTGCAATTCTGCATTAAAATTAATGCAAAATTACTTAGCAGGTAGAATGCAAAGAGTGCGAGTTGGCAGTTCTTACTCTAAATTTATATCAATTAATGTTGGTGTCCCTCAAGGGTCTATCTTAGGTCCTTTGTTGTTTTCCTTATTTGTTAATGACATTTTCTCGGTGTGCAAGCATGTTAGTATGCATGCTTATGCGGACGGCGTCCAACTCTACCTGTCTCGCCCTATTGGCCTTATTGATGATTTGAGTTGTAGGATCGGAGAAGACCTGGCTGCTATTGATGCTTGGGCAAGTGCCAACAGCTTGTGTTTGAATCCCAGCAAATCAATAGTTTTGCCAATATGCAAAGACAAAGTCTATCATTCAAACATACCGCCACTCTACGTGGGATCCGCTAACTTGAAGTTTGTTGACAAAGCTTGTAATTTGGGCTTCCACATTAATTCCTCTATGTCATGCGTTGACCATATTAATAGTGTGGTCAGCAAAGTTTTTTATACCTTACGGCTACTTAGGCAATCGGCGGAGTTCACTCCTACACAAACGAGACGAAAGCTAGTGTTACAACTTATACTTCCCATAATCTCCTATTCCGAAGTGGTTTTTAGTAGGCTTGACTCGCAATCTATGCACAAGCTGCAAGTGTCTTTAAATTGTGCCGTGCGTTATGTCTTTGGTCTGCGTCGTTATGATAGTGTTTCGTTCTGGAGAAGGGCCATTCTGGGCTGTAGCTTTGAAGATTACCTTGATGCGAGAAATTGCATCTTTATGCACAAGATAATTAATACTAGAGAACCAGCATATCTTTATAATAGATTAGTTTTTTCTAAGTCCAAAAGAACCGACGACCTCATTATCCCCTGTTACAATTTCCTCAACTCGTCAAGACTATTTTTCGTTAGCACCGCTAGGCTCTGGAATTTATTGCCAACTAACATTAGGAGAATAACAAGCGGGGGTGACTTCAAACGCCTAATATTTCAGCATTTCGGCAATCGCTAGGGAAAAAGCAGACATTTATAGTTTGTAAGTTACTGTCACATATCCTGTTAGTTTAAGCTTTAGTTATAAGATCTTCATTTTACTGTGTCTCTGATACGTTTTCTTTAATATTCTTCTTTTCTTTTCTTTCCTTTTTCACTTCTTCTCTAACTTTTCTTTTCTGTTCCTTCCTTAGTCTTAAGAGATATTTATTTTAGTCTTAAGAGATATTTCTTTAGTTATTGTTAGAGAAATTATCGTTTTCTTCCAATATGGCATCCCTATTTTTGTACTCTTCTGTTTTCCTTTTCTTTCACACTTCTTGTCTTGTCAACCTTTCTCGTGGTAACACGCGTTCTTTTCTATTCAATAAAGTTACATAATTTAAACTGCTTTATAATAATTTATTACGAGCATTTGTTATTTTAATCCGACTGGGACTCTGCAATCCCAACAGGTTATGGGCCCAGATGCCAAGAATAAGTTCGTTTAAATATTGTTTAAATTATGAGTGATATTGAATTGGAGTTACCGACCGCCGAAGTTAAAGATTTAATAAGTATCGAAAAGCTTTTTTCAAGTGGTAGTACGGGTCGTGAATTTATTCCAATTATGTCGTCTGCGTCCAGGTCTACGCGGATCGAGTTGCTGTCCAGGGAGAACTTTGATACCTGGAGCATGCAAGTGGAGGCGCTACTCGTAAAAAATGATCTGTGGGAATATGTTAATGGTTCGTGTTCAATGCCGGTGGATGGAGATGCGGCTGCGAAGAGCGATTGGCTGAAGATGGACAAGAAGGCCAAAGCCGACCTTATCCTTTCCATTCAACCGTCGGAGCTGAAACAGATTCGTGGGTGTGAGACATCGCGCGAAGTGTGGCTTAAATTAGAGTCTGTATATGCGTCTAAAGGCCCTGCGCGTAAAGCGACGCTCCTTAAGCAGCTGACGCTGCAGAGATTGGATGAAGGAGGCGATGTGAAGGAGCATATTGCGAAGTTTTTCGACGCTGTGGATAAGCTGGAGAGCATGAGAGTACAGATAAATGGAGATCTGTTATCTATCATGTTACTGTATAGCTTACCATCGTCGTATGAAAATTTTCGCTGTGCAATCGAATCTCGAGACGAGCTGCCTGCTGCAGAGGTGCTGAAAGTTAAAATCATCGAAGAGAGTGAGGCACGCAAGCAAGCGTCCGGGAGTGCGGTTATAGCCATGGCCGCTGGTACTAATGCACATGATCGCAGAAGACCTATTCGAGATAAGGGTAAGAGCACATCCAGAAGCAGTATTAAGTGTTTTAAATGTGGAGTGCTGGGACACAAGGCGAACGTTTGCAAGAAAGCAGGTGATGTCCATCATTCAAAGCACGCGAGTCAAAATGTGGATGATTCGTATGCAGTGTGCCATGCTGCTAAGTCGGAAGAAGCGTGTGCTGTTGATTCAACATATGTGAAACGTGCCTGGATTCTTGACAGTGGATGTACTGCTCATTTATGTGGTGATGCGAGTGATTTTGCGAGTATTTGCGAAGCGTCGAAATCGAAACTTAACCTTGCAAGTCAGGCGTCCGCAGAGGTCAAAGGCAAGGGCATCGTAAATTTGTCAGTGGCTTGTGACAATGGCAAGCGACGAATTGAATTTAAGAATACATTATTTGTTCCTGAGTTGCGTACGAACCTTATTTCAGTGGCAAAAATCACAGACAAAGGGCATAAGGTTACCTTTTTCAAGAACGGTGCGTATGTTAGTGATGAGAATGGCAATACCTCGCTAATTGCAGATCGGAAAGGCGATTTGTACTACGTACGTGAGAGCACTGAGTGTGCAGTTGTTCAAGCGAAGTGCTCCGAACTGTCGAAGTGGCACTGTCGCTTGGGCCATTTAAACGCGCGCGATCTAATGAGAGCTGTACATGATGGAATGCTGCCAGCAATTGATGTTGCCGATGCTGAAGAGCTAGCAAAGTGTGAAATTTGTCTAAAAGGAAAAATGACTGCTGTACCATTCAAGAGAGGACACACACCGTGCAATGAATTGTTAAAGATTGTACATTCTGATGTTGTTGGACCGTTCAGAGAGGAGTCAACTGGTCGCTGCAAATATTTTGTGACGTTCATAGACGACAGCACAAGGTGGTGCGAAGTATACTTTTTGCGGCAGAAGTCTGACGTCTTTGAGGCATTTAAGTTGTACCAGCAGCATATTGAGAGGCAGACGGGGCAGAAAATAAAGTGTCTGCAATCTGACAATGGTCGTGAGTATAGCAATAATATATTTGATCAGTATCTTGCAGAAAACGGCATTTCGCGGAGATTGACCATCCCACGTACTCCTGAGCAGAACGGAGTGGCCGAGAGGATGAATCGTACACTATTGGACATGTCAAGATGCCTTTTGTTGCAGTCTGGTTTGGGCGCAGCTTTTTGGTCAGAAGCTATTTCGACGGCCTGCCACATACGCAATAGATGTCCGACAAGCAGTTTAGGATGGAAAACTCCATATGAAAAATTGCATGCCGAGAAGCCGCAGGTTAATTACTTTCAAGTATTTGGTTGCAAAGTTATGGTGCTCGATAAAGTTCCTGGCAAGAACAAGCTCGCGCCTAGGGCCATTGAAGGTGTATTTGTAGGATACCCAAGAGACAGGAAGGGCTACCGAGTATGGATTCCCAGTGCACATCAGTTCATATGTGCGCGTGATATTAAATTTCTTGATTTGGCTGAGCAGCAATTACCGGCTTCTTGTTCTATTGATGAATTGTTGTTGCACAACAAAGACGATGAAATGCAGAGCGATGCAAGCAATCGCAAGTTTGTTGAGTTTTCTCCTCGTTCTACGGCACAGGTAAATAGCGAGAGAGAGTTGGTTTCGGAGGTACGCGAAAATACAGAAGAGCCAGCAGTTCGAGTTTCTGGGCGGCCCAAGCAGCTAAGCACAGGGCGTAGAGGGCGTCCTCGAAAATTGTTTCGTTCACTCTTCGACACTCCGGAGAGAGAATATGAGCGGCCTGCAGAGCCAGAGGTCAGTGAAATCGAAGATGATGTTTTTGCTGGTGTAGCCGAAGTGGACATACGAAGTGCGTTAGACGGGCCTGCAAGCGAAGAGTGGAAAGAGGCGATTGAATCCGAAGTTATGAGCCTCATTAAGAATAATACATTTAACATCGTAAAGGCCGGTGATAGCAAAAATGTTGTTGGTTGTCGTTTCGTGCTTACGAATAAGTATGGAACGGAAGGTGAAGTTGAGCGCCGTAAAGCTCGCCTCGTAGCTAAAGGGTATAGTCAAAAGTATGGCGTGAACTATCATCAAACATTTGCACCTGTGGCCAGATTGGAGACGTTGAGACTGATGCTAGCGTTGGCAGTGCAGTTTGATCTCAAGATATGGCAGTTCGATTTTGTGACGGCATATTTAAATGGATCATTGGATGAAGATGTGCTCATGAAGGTGCCAGGTATGTTAGACGAAATGTTAGACCGTATTGTGTTGAAGCAGGGCGAGAATTCCTGCATTGGTGAGCGAGCCAAAGAGATGATGCATGACCTACGTGATGGTGGTAGCGTGTGCAAATTGAATAAAGCCCTGTATGGTTTAAAACAGGCTGGACGACAGTGGTACGTCAAACTCAGTACAAAGCTCGTGGAGATGGGGCTGAAGCCTACGAAGAATGAGCCATGCCTATTTTATGGTACGCTCAATAAAGATTTTGTTTTGCTGTTGGTATACGTAGATGATTTGTTGGTTGCATCGCGTAGCACGAAGTGCATTCAAAGCATTAAGCAGCAATTAGTAAAAGAGTTCGAAATCAAAGACTTGGGTCAGGCGAAAAATTGTCTTGGGCTAGAGATAAGCCAGAGTAAAGATGTTGTTGAGCTGAGACAAACTGGCTATATAATAGAACTGCTGAGACAATATGGAATGACTGGGTGCAATCCTGTAGTGACACCCGCAGAAATAAATGTAAAAGTTAATGACGCAGAGGACAGACCATGTGAAGGACGGCCATATAGAGAGTTGATCGGCGGGTTGATGTATTTGTCAGTGGCAACGAGGCCTGACATTGCCAATACTGTTTCACGGCTAGCACAATTTGTAAATAACCCGTTTATGTGTCATTGGTCTGCTGCTAAAAGAGTGCTGAGGTATCTGGCCGGCACTGCACATAGAGGTTTAATATACCAGAAAACTGAAAGGCCTTTAGTGGGCTACACTGATGCTGATTGGGGCGGTTGCACCATCGATAGACGTTCCTACACGGGCTACGCATTTTTACTCAGCGGTGCTGCTGTTACATGGAAGTCGCAAAAACAACGCACCGTCGCGCTTTCTTCTACCGAAGCAGAGTACGTCAGCTTAGCTGAAGCAGCAAAAGAGGCATTTTACTTACGAAGCCTATTGAGCGAGCTGGGCTTGCGAGAACTTGCCGACATAACTATATTTATTGATAACCGAGGAGCTCAGTGTATAGCAAGCGATCCCGTTTTTCATGCCCGTACGAAGCATATCGACATTAAACATCATTTCGTTCGTGAATCTGTCAGCGCTGGAGTGTTCGCTTTGAAGCATGTATCGACGCAAGAGATGATAGCAGATGTGATGACGAAAGCTTTAATGAGAGTCAACCATGAGAGGTGCTTAACTGGACTTGGATTTTCCAATTGAAGGGGTCTGCCTATTGAGAGGGCGTGTTAGAGAAATTATCGTTTTCTTCCAATATGGCATCCCTATTTTTGTACTCTTCTGTTTTCCTTTTCTTTCACACTTCTTGTCTTGTCAACCTTTCTCGTGGTAACACGCGTTCTTTTCTATTCAATAAAGTTACATAATTTAAACTGCTTTATAATAATTTATTACGAGCATTTGTTATTTTAATCCGACTGGGACTCTGCAATCCCAACAGTTATGTTTATGTATGTATATGTGTCTAAATTTTTGCTGTTGTACTGTAAAAGAACTTGTTTCTTGTTGTACTAATGTTTAAGTCCTCAATAAATACAAATACAAATACAAATACAAATACAGCGCTCGCTGGTAAATAAATATGTACATACAATGAAGAGAGCGGAAAGGGTTAGGTTGCAATTTTGTCTAACGATAGAGCGTAATGAAGTAGTTTGGCGAGATTCACATGGATGGTAAGATTTTAATTATATGAGAAGTGTAAGGAGTTGATAGAATGTATAAAGATACATTTTGTAATAAATATATCGATGCTTCACCAGTAGAAAAGCGTGAACAGCACAAACACACAGCAGACGTGAAACGCAATAAGGGTATTCATTTAAGCATATAAGCTTACACATTGCATAAATTTATACATATACGGTTAACCGTAGATCGAGCTTTGTATCAAAAATTATACATTTCAATTTTTGATTTGCCGTAACTTTTTTCTAAAAATAGATGCATACCCCATTCTTTGTGACTTTGTTTATTTTGTTATAGCCTTTGCTTTCATCCATATTTTAAAAATTTCTTGCCATGTAGGCCATGAAAAATTTAAAAACTTCATAATTCTTGCTATGTATCATTTTTGATACATATGGCACAGACCTGTAAAAGATTCAAATCAGAATCGATTTACAAATCAACTGATTTAAATTTTTGATTTAAAAATCAACTCCACCAATCGATTTAAATTTCTGATTTTCAAATCAGACACCACCAATCATATTGATTTGAATCAAAAAACTCAAATCAGTGATTTGCCCTTGTCTGATTCAAATCACAAATTAAAAAAGTTGATTTTGATTTGAAATCAAAAAGCACCAATCGATTGGCCGCTGGGCTGATTCAAATCAATTTTGGCCAAATCACCACATTAAGGGCCAGTTTCACAGTGGATGTTTAAATCTAATTTGCGAATTGAGTTTAAATCTAGTTTAACTTTTCTTGAGTTTCACAGTGCATTTATATAAATACGGAATAATGAATGGCAACTTCGAATATTTGACAATTGAAGGTTGACACAACTTGCCAAAAACATATGTTCAATTGTTCAATTATGGAGGCAGCGCGAGCTAAAAATTTTTCGTCGGCCGAAAGAAGTGAATTATTGGATATATGTGCTATACCATGCAGTTTTATGTTTAATTTGATCTCTTATAAATTGCAATATTGTCGACGCAGCTTGCTTGCACATCCGAAATCAGCTGTTTATTTGTTTTCGATTGCAACTCTGTGCAGTACTTAAATATCCACAGTCGGCTATTTAAATCGTATTTAACTTCCAACTGTGACATTGAAATTCCCTATTTAAACTGCAATCAGAGTTTAAATATCCACTGTGAAACTGGCCCTAAGTAAGCTACACAGGGCTGCATTTTTCTGTATTAGAAGGAAAGTTGTGGATTTGAGTAGCAGGTATAAGATTCTACAAAATAGTATGCACAAGAAAATAAAATTATATAAAAAAAAACTTTTTAAAAATAAGCTTTAATTTATTTAATGTACTAAAAAGTAGAAAATAAATGGTTTTTAAGTCACCTGTATCTTACTATCCATAAAAGCTTGGGGCGCTCATGTGTTCAATATTTGTCAAACAGTTACCACAATATTTTATTTAAATAATTTTTTGCAAATAGATTCTAGTAATGAAAGATATTTTGAATATGGATATTGAGCGCACAAGCTTTTATTGATAGTAAGATACAGGTGACTTAAAAACCATTTATTTTCTACTTTTTAGTACATTAAATAAATTAAAGCTTATTTTTAAAAAGTTTTTTTTTATATAATTTTATTTTCTACTTTTTAGTCTTCCATAAATTCAATTTTAGAGCTCTGAAATTTTTCACAAAAAGAATTTAAAACTTGCAGAGCAGTACACAATATTTAGGGTATTCACAGTGTCTCCTATCGTCATATCCTCAATTTAACAAATAATACGGCTGTGATCGACCCTAATATTCGTGGCATATTTGTGACGCGGTGAGTTGTTGCTATTTTGCCAGCAGGGCGCGGCAAGTAAGTTCCTATCGTTTTTCATTGATGTGTGGTGTACCTATAATTATAAACTGAAGCCCAAGTGTGTAGTTGCTTGAAAAGTGCCACGCCCCTTGTCCTACGCCCATAAATTTTTCCAGTGGAACGACACATCCAAGAGGCGACTGCATACGAAATTTCAATGCTGCACGACCTTTAGTTCCAAAGCTATTCTATATAAACGATTTTGTTTGTATGGGCGGTGCCACGCCCCCTTATCCAGTGCCCGCCTTATTTTCTCAGTAGAAGGATATGGATATGTAGTAAGTTCCTACCGAGTTTCATTGATGTGTGATTTGTAGTTCTAAAGTTATACACACGCCCCTTATCCTACGCCCATAAAATTTTACCAGTGGGACGACACATCCAAGAGGCGACTGCATACGAAATTTCAATGCTGCACGACCTTTAGTTCCAAAGCTAATCGAGATCAAAAATTTTGTTTGTATGGGGGGTGCCACGCCCCCTTATCCTACGCCCATAAAATTTTACCAGTGGGACAACACATCCAAGAGGCGACTGCATACGAAATTTCAATACTGCACGACCTTTAGTTCCAAAGCTAATCGAGATCAAAAATTTTGTTTGTATGGGGGGTGCCACGCCCCCTTATCCAGTCCCCCTTATTTTCTCAGTAGAAGGATATGGATATGTAGTAAGTTCCTACCGAGTTTCATTGATGTGTGATTTTTAGTTCTAAAGTTATACACAAATCTGGAGTTGATAAAAAGTGCCACGCCCCTTATCCTACGCCCATAAAATTTTACCAGTGGGACAACACATCCAAGAGGCGACTGCATACGAAATTTCAATGCTGCACGACCTTTAGTTCCAAAGCTAATCGAGATCAAAAATTTTGTTTGTATGGGGGTGCCACGCCCCCTCATCCTACGCCCATAAAATTTTACCAGTGGGACAACACATCCAAGAGGCGACTGCATACGAAATTTCAATGCTGCACGACCTTTAGTTCCAAAGCTAATCGAGATCAAAAATTTTGTTTGTATGGGGGGTACCACGCCCTTTCATCCTACGCCCATAAAATTTTACCAGTGGGACAACACATCCAAGAGGCGACTGCATACGAAATTTCAATGCTGCACGACATTTAGTTCCAAAGCTAATCGAGATCAAAAATTTTGTTTGTATGGGGGGTGCCACGCCCCCTTATCCAGTGCTCCCCTTATTTTCTCAGTAGAAGGATAGGGATATGTAGTAAGTTCCTACCGAGTTTCATTGATGTGTGATGTGTAGTTCTAAAGTTATACACAAATCTGGAGTTTATAAAAAAGTGCCACGCCCCTTATCCTACGCCCATAAAATTTATTGATTCATGTATTGGGCTCTAGATTAGGCATGTATGTAAAGTTTCAGATCTCTAAGTAGTCGGGAAGTGGGTGAAAAATTGATTACTAGATTTGACGACATACATACCGGATGTGAACCTAATATAAAGCTTATAAAAACAACAATTTATGTTTTTTTATTTCAAAATATATGAATGTATACGAGGAGTGTCTGTATATAAATACATTACTTAGTTCTTTTGCTGAAACCATCAAATTTTAACTAATGCATATGTATATATTTTACATATTCTATGTACATAGTATGTTATACTTAACATGTTATGCTTCCTGAGACAGCAGGTAGTAATTCATAACACTTTTGTGGCGGCAGTGGTTTGCACAAATCTTTTGTGCGGGTGCTAAGAACAGATTCGAGACAGTGATGCCTATTTTTGTTCAAAACCTCTAAAAAGTAATGCGATCCACTCAGGTTAATTTCACAGAACGCAAACTGCTTCGAAAATGTTACGGACTAATAATAGTGTCTTCAAAATAAACAAACAATGGCACTAAAATAGATATCAGACGATAAATGCAATTTCATAAACGTATCAGCTTTAAAAATGCACAAAATCTGGTACGAATTTCACAACGTTGACATCACTAATGGAAGTGTCATGTGAAACAGGGTTGCTTTTTTCCTCCCAAATAAATACTTTTCTTGCAATTTTCGGTGAAGAAATATGAACTAATAATTACATATTTCACTATCATTTCAGTAAAATAAATGTATTACTTTAAGTTGTTTGTATTTACATATGATTTGTTCACGATTTCAAGTAATTATTCTTATTTATGAGGAACGAATTTATCTTTGATATTTTTGGTACTATTTCGACGTATACATTTTATTACTGCTCTGTCATCCTTTTGCACACTTGATTTCAAGACTTGATTCGAAATCAAATCAAGATTGGTAAATCAGATTTGGAAATTTGCTGATTTAAATCAAGTGATTGGTAAATCAGATTTTCACTTTTGATTTGTGAGGGCTGATTTATAAATCAAAGGCCACAAATCGATTGGGATTTGAATCAGAAAAAGATGAATCGATTGGCTATGCTTGATTGGAAAATCAGTTTTTAAATCAAATAGGGTAGAATCACTGATTCAAATCAAATCTGATTGAACTCTTCACAACTCTGATATGGCATTTTAAGTATGTCTATGCTGCAGTGCACGTTATTGAACGGTCAATCATGTCTGAAAAAACACTTTTATTTGTTCACAAAGTAGTTCGGTTGGATGATCTACTCAACCGACGTGCCCAAAGCAGTGATTAACAATTCCCTCCTATAAGAATCTTCTGGGAAATGTGGGATGAACGCCTCCCCATATTTTACAATCTTAATGATTCAGTGGATGAACCATTACTGGGATTTCATGGTCGTTGTAAGTTTCGCCAGTACATAAACCTGTAGCCAGATTTTCGCTTTGTCTTTTGATGTAAGAGTATTAAACTGGGCCTCATACCGAATTTCATTAAAACGTTCGGTCGAGACGTGGCAGCTTTCCTGTACTTAACTCGTCTTTTTTTCCAAGATTTCTTATGCCAAAATAAAAGAAGGGTTTTCCGTTGGAACTGATATAAAAAAACTGATGGATGACGACGACCTTGCGCGACGTTTAGTACTCACAGGAAAGGCAACATGGCCATCTTTCAAGAGCATCGTTCATAACTTCATTGGCAAACTTGGAAAAATTGGCAACTACAAGCAAATTGTCGTGAAACCGATGCGGAATTACAAGAGAATCGGTGCTCGTGTCACTAAAAATTCATTTTCTGCATTCCCACCTGGATTTCTTCCCGGAAGACTGTACTTCCCCAAAATTGTATTCTCTCCAAAATTTTATTCAAGTCTGCCACTCTGCACGCGTTTGGTTATACATACTTTCATTCTCTTCCGACTGTCGTCAAACTTGCGCTCTTAGGGCCAGTTTCTCAGTGGATGTTTAAATCTAATTTGCGAATTGAGTTTAAATCTAGTTTAACTTTTCTTGAGTTTCACAGTGCATTTATTTAAATACGGAATAATGAATGGCAACTTCGAATATTTGACAATTGAACACAGCACAACTTGCCAAAAACATATGTTCAATTGTTCAATTATGGAGGCAGCGCGAGCTAAAAATTTTTCGTCGGCCGAAAGAAGTGAATTATTGGATATTCTTCAAAGAATCCACAGTTTATATTATTTATAATACTACGGGATCATTTATATGTGCTACACCATGCAGTTGTATGTTTAATTTGGCCGCTTATAAATTGCAATATTGTCGACGCAGCTTGCCTGCACATCCGAAATCAGCTGTTTATTTGTTTTCGATTGCAACTCTGTGCCGTACTTAAATGCCCACAACCGGGCATTTAAATTGTATTTAACTTCCCACTGTGAAACTGAAATTCCCTATTTAAACTGCAATCAGAGTTTAAACATCCACTGTGAAACTGGCCCTTACTGTCATTTTTCCAAATTTGAATCGTCTCAGTTGCTTTTCTGACTGAAACGTTGTTGCTATGCCAAACGTACCTTCGAATATTCTCATTGCCTTGCTACTGGAACAATGTAGCCGTCCTAATCGTAACGAATTTTTCATTCGCAGCTAATTCTTTTATTCATGGCTTTGCAATTACAATTCATCGGAATCTTTTCTCTAAAGTGCGCCATAAATAATGAGTTATATATTACGTATTTTACCGGTCCATTTCCCTGCAGCGGAATGAGGTTGGCTTGCATCCCCCAATTGCAGTGGAAAGAATGAGAGCTGTCCGTCGAACCAGAGAGCATGACATTAGTGTCTTGTTGTCTATCCGTCTAAGTAAGTTCGGCTTGCTTGGAGCGCCCCTGAAGTGTATTCCGAGCAGTGTGCGATGGATGCTGGCCTCGCTGCTGTCGCTAAGAGGCGCCACATATGCGGCAGGAGCCTTCCTAGGAGGACGGCCCTCTACACAAGCTCAAGCACGACAGGTTCGTCGTAGATTTGGCGATCGGTTTGACGACGTTGATCGGTTGCGCTTGCCTTCGCAGATGGGTACTGCTCTCGCAAGATGGTATTTGCTCATCTGCTCATGATGATGGTGAGAACTTGCAAAACGTCTGCTGCAGGGGAAACTTAAGTGATCGGTTTTTGGAAACTATTTTATGCATATTCCTAACGTATTCGCGAAACATATTTGAACCATTACTTACATATAAAGTTAATTAAGTTAATTTAGTTTTATATGTAAGTAATGGTTCAATCATATTGTTGAATAGCTTTTGCAAAATTTGTTAACATATGTATGTATATATTCTTATGTTCAGTGTCCCTGAAGATGACATCCAAAGGATGTAGAAATTTCGAAATAGGTATTATTCTTTTCAATGAGTAATTAGACAAATTATAGCCATTTTACCGAAAAAATCCGAGGTAGTGGAATTTACCGGCCCATTGTGGGCGTGTTCTTTGCCAATTCGGATCATCTCGGAACTTAAACTAGGCTAAGGTCACTGTCACTGTGTACCGAATTTTGTTCAAATCGGTCTACTCCTTCTTTCTCTCCTGCTACCACAGAGAGACAGACGGACGGACTTTCTTAAATGTCGGAAGGAACGACCAATAATCAGCTAAAGTCGAGCTAGCGTCAATTAGAATGTAACCGTCGATAGAGGATATACGATTTCTATAATGTTCTGTATCTTCAAGCACGAACACATATTGCTCTTCTTTAGATACAACAGATCTCTATTAGGAAAAAAATATTTTCTTGTCCAGTCAGATTCTGCATTTCATCAGCTAAAACACAGAGACCACCCAAGTTGCTTGCATAATCGCTCGCTATTGAAACGCTCTGCCCCCCAAAGTAATTCCCTATATAATATTTCAAATTCTCCTTCCTCATTCAGTTCTTTTTCTTCCAACCCAAATCTTGAAGGAGATCCATCAAACTTTTATTTCAATTTTATTTTGTTTGATGTTGCCTAATTACACTTGCAACATTTTGACATTAAATCAATCACTAACAACTCTCATATCGCCCCCCCATCCCACCCTTTACCAACTCGCTAGAACATTTCAACTAACCCCCAACTCGCCAGTGGCATTTTTTTAAGTAAACAACTTCGGAAAATTACTGAAAACTGAATAAAGCAAAACAGGAATATCAACAAAATTAACATTTCATTTGAGTAAACAATACAACAACAACAACAACAACAGCAATGAGAAACATAAAACAAAATATACAGCAGACATTAAGGAAATTGCACGTTGCACACGCTTTCCATTTGGCATTTGTTGTTGTTGTTGTTGCGTTTGTACGATTGAGTTACTTCAATGGAAGTGATGCTTTAATTGTGCTCTCTCTAAACATTTACCAAAAATGCGGCAACCCTTTTTTTTGTGCCGCAGCATCTTTAGCGCGACTTTCTTCTTTTCTGTTGCTGTTATCGTTGTTGTTGCTTCCGAAGCTGTCGCTGTTGCTGGCACGTCTTTTGCTGCTGCATTTGTCTGATGTTTACGCAAATGTTGATTTGGTCCCTTGGCCCTCGGCAGCAGATCAAAGCAGCATTGGCGGAGACAAACAATCGTGCCTTGCCTTGCTCTTAAGATGTGCGTGCGTGTGTGTTCGTGTGTCTGTGTGGTTTATTTACAGTGGCTTCCGTTTGGTTGTCATTCGCTGCAACTGCCTTGCTTACTGCAGTTTGTTTGGTTTGGTATTGGTATTGGTTAAGCTATTTTGCGGTATAGTGCACATGTGTGAGTGGTCATGTGTGTGCACATTGGGTGTTGTTTGGCGGGTGCAGATCGGTCGGTTTATAAACAATTGAGAATTTGTATGTCATCAAAGTGTACAAAGTATTTTTTTCTAAATAAATAATAGTAAGATGACATGAATTCATTAAGAAAAGAGATGCTTGGCTCTATTTCTGAAGTATGCGTGGGGTTCTTCATATCACTAAATACGTTGACACTACGTTTACATATTCTCGTTGCTGAAGTAGAAAGATATAGAATGTAAGAGTGCATATCGAGAACTCATCTTCAGATTAGACTCATAAGGGAATGAAGTCTTTTAAAGGTCCTTAGTAATTATGTAGATAAAAACTAGTAATCGGTAAAATTTTGCATTTTTAAGCATTGTTTAAACTATAAGCTTTCTATAAAAATATGTAACCAACTCGTAGCAATTTTGAGAAAATCAGTTAGATGAGTAGACTGGGCTGACGTCCTAATAAGCCCTTTCAGGACACGCTGACGAGCAGACTGAATGCCTACTTCAAATACAATCTTAATCGTAGGCTACTTCAAATTAAATTGATGCCACCCGCCAAGAATATCTGCTAGAATGACAACTAAAGTAAAGGAGCAATTGAAAATTTCACTTCTTGCATTTTTAAGAAATTATAGTGCATATAACATAAAATATCACTTTCCTGTGTAAATGCCCTGCCATAGCAAATGGATTGCTCAAAACAATAGGAAAAGTTTCTCTAGAGAACATCAATGACTTTCAAAGTATGAAAATTATTCTCTTCTGAAATTTCTGAATTGCGCCAAATGGCTATAGCTTTATGGAGGCGTGGTAGCAAAACGACAATCAGTTGTAGTGCTAATTGATAGTCAGACTGACTGGCCACTAACCAACCAACCATAATATAAAATAAATATAAAAACAAATGTAATTTTTATTCAAACATGAGCCTCAACTCTTAAAAGAAAAAGTCTGCTGTCTTAGCAGAAGTGTGTAACAATATTTTAGAAAAAATTTTGTAGACCGAATTTTATTCAAATTCAGATATAAAATTATTTTCAACTATATGTGCATACTCTACACGGGGTATTTTAAATTGAACAAGAATTTCATAAAATCTTTGCTGAAGGTGACCTCCGGCAACGCTTCAGCCCAAGCTTAAACCCAGACACTAAATTGGAGATTAACGACCGCTCACGTTTTCACAAATTCCGCACGTAATTCGAATAATTCGATATCAAAGTAAGCTAAATCAGATTAATAAGTTGGTGCTTGTATTTATGTGACTTGTAATAATCCGTTTTCAAGCAAGAGTCCTTTTTGAAAGTCGACAGAAATGAGAGACTAATAAAGCCAAAGTAAATCCTACGATAATTGCACAGGTATGCAGGCAGCAGGACTTGAGGGGTGGCATGGCGGCATTGCTATGTCTGTAAAGTGAGTGCACAGAAAACTGCCAAAGGATAATAAAGTTTATTTGCGTTGCAAGAGTGTGAGTGCTGCACACATACACACACACACATAGCATTGCATACGCATACATGGAAGAGATGTGCAGACAAAGCGCATCTCTTATCAAAATGGACCCAATAATAAATGCAGGACACTGTCCGCAAACACATACAAACACACGCACACACACATGCATGCATACACATAAACAATGAGTGCTTTGTACGTTGGATGGCATGTTGCGCTTATTAAGCTGCTGCCCAAAAAAGGGGGGCGTTGAACTGCGGTCGGGCGCTCGGCCGCCAGCGGGTGGGACTCTCGGTTGCTGCGGTGGCACTTTGTGTGGTAATTTTAAGCTTCATTGACTGTAATCGCAAATAATCAATTCAGGCGCATTACTTTTGGGCGCAACTGTCTCCAGCGCTGCGGCACTCGACTGCATGCAGTGCCATTGCGCCGCCACTGCCATGTTACACTTTGACGACAGTGGCAGTGGGCGTGCGTATGGGTGTGGCAGGATGTATGCGTCTCTAACTGCTGGGGATTTGCGCTTGCCGCATTTCAGAAGTTAAATTGAATTCAATTCAACTGGACGGGGGGCGTAAGCAAAGCGATCGCTCAATAATTCATGGCTTTCAAAGTGGAAATATTTGGAGCTGTTGGCTGTGCGTAGAGTGGGCTATCAGCAATTTAAACTGTGCCTGCTGGCAACAAACATTGAATTGATGTGCTTAAATTTAAATAAATATATTGCCAGACAGCATGTTTCCAGAATGGCTTGTTGCTATTCCAAGCACAATTGCGCCCTTAGAAAAGAAAGGTGTCTCATATAAATTTATGGCTGCTCCTCACCAAAGGTAACAACTTCTAATTGTTAATTCGATTAACAACGCTGCGATCTAATGACCGATTCACGTTTCAATACTGTTCCAATTTCAAAGGAAATTAATGCACTAACGTGCGTAATGACGGAACGACAGAACGTGACCGGAGAATGTTAATTGCTTCAGTGTGCAAATGACAATCGTGTCAGCGCTGGCATGTCAAGCCAGACGCTGCCCAAGCACTTAAGTGGGGTCTTTAAAACGGCACAGAGTGCATAAAACTTTTCATTTAAAGTGCCGACTTATGTTCGAAGCTTAGCAAGCAAGTTAAGAGAGGAAGAGGAGTAGTCGGAAACAATGGCAACAGGCAAGCTTGGCCATATGGAAAATTAGTTTCCCACCCCATTCAACGCTGGCCAAACTTAATCTTTGGAGAGCAAAATTATTATGGCAGCTCTCAAATGCACAACAGTCATGTCGAAAGTGCCAAAATTTTTGATGCCTACAGGAATTATCGACCTTATGATAAATAACTTTTGACTGGCAGACCCACATCAAAGAAAGGCATATACAAGTTTTTAAGCTAGCTGCAGAAAAATCAAAACTTTTCTAAATTTCCCTTGATAAAAGTTGGCATTATAATTTGTTCTTGCCTGTATTTAGCATGTGTAAAATTGATGGTTTGATTTGTTTGTGGAGAAATATAGAAAAGTTTTGATTTTTCTAAGATCTAAATTTCCCTTGATAAAAATAGAAAAGTTAAAAAATCGCAATTTTTCGAAATTTCCCTTGATAGAAGTTGGCATTACAATTTTGTATTGAGCATTTATTCATTTGATGTTTTTCTAAGTGTGAAAGAGAGTTCATAAACTGCGAACACTACTTTTTGTTTATTTGTTTGCCACTCTTCATTTCTAATTTAGCAGTTTTCAATTTTGTTTGATTGTAAAAAGCACTTCTCGTTCGAAAGCTGCAAAAAATTTGCATTGTAGTTGCTGCTGAAAATAAGAGCCAGAAGAATTATTTACTACCACATTGAAAAATGATGTCGCCGCCATTGCCAGGTACATCATCCATCAGCGCTGGATGTGCCTTGCTGCTGCTGCTGCTTCCATTCCCATGACTGTGTTAGTCATTTACGCAGCTGTTTTAGGAGGGATGGTGCGGTTGTATTGTGGTATGTCTGATTCACACCAACACACAGAAAGACACTCACTTGACGCTGTTGTTTGGCATTTTTTTTTGCAAATCGTGCAAATCGAATTTCGGAAAACAAAACGCATAAACATGCAACTCACACGTCAATCGTTTCAATGTGTGTGTGTGTGCTTGTATTTTGAGCAATGAAGCTTTCATAGACGAAGCTCGACAGTTGAAAAAACATTTATCAATGCCAGTGCATTGCTTGCTTTTGCTTGGCTAGTGCCAAAAATTCCACTGCCGTGCCTAGGCAAGGCACCTGCACTGGCTGGCAATGCGGGCTGAGACGAGCAGGACACTACAACGTCGAACTGTGCTTCTAAGTGCAAATGGAATGTTTATGAAATTGCTAAAACAATATAACCGCAATACTACAGTTACATGCCCAAATCAAGCAACACAGATATCGAAATACATGCAGAGTGCACTTTAAGGCAACTTTAAAGGCTGATCCGCCTAAAAGTATGCTTTCAAAATTGAATTAGACCAAAAAACAAGCTTTTAACAAAAACTCAGAGTAAAATTGTGATAATTTATGCACCTCCGCCCTCACTCGACCGCCACATGCATTAACACAAACCGCAAGCGCTTCCTTTCATGCATTCGTCCAACCAATAGGTCACCAATCTGCTGCTCATCCAGCTCCAACCAAACCAACCAACAGAGTAACCAAAACAAACCAGCAGTACGTCTCTTGCACTAATTAAACGCAACACATTTTACCGCCACCCAACTGGCTGCACATTAACAAGGATATTTAATTTCTGACCATAATTTCATTATTTACACACACACAGTTGCAGCATTTGTATGTGCGTGTAAAGTTTCAATGCTGGCATGCTGTAACCACATCGAAAAAGCACTGAAACAACATTTTGAAATAACGGTTTCTGCGGTTGCACCGAGAGTAAACCGCCGGACTGATGTGATTTTTGACATTTATATGAACTTGCTTTAAAGGAATGTACAACAGTATGTGTGTATGTGTGCATGGCAACTGAGCGTCACATTTTCTTTATGTACAAAATTATTATTAAATAGGAGCTGTCATTCATATGCAAAACAAATCCTCTACAGAAAGTGAAGAACGGAAAAACATTTGATTAAAAAGGATAAACCATAGAAAAGATTTCTTCTACAATTATTTTTGAAACTTTCTTAATTCTTAAGAGCGAAAGCAACAATCAAAAGTTTTAAATAATTTCCAATATGCAAACAAGAAAATATATATGATTTCTTTTATACTCATGAGAATTTTAAGCAATCTTCGACTAACGATAAGCTACTAAGAAAGAAATCTACGCTTTCATTTCTAATGACCTTCACGTACCACCATTCAAACCTAATCTCAGTCATTAAATATATACATACATATATGGGTGTCTACTTTTTAAAAGAGGGTACGACGATTTGCATCTTTCGCTCTAACTTCAAAAGGATGCGTAGATATAAATGAAACTCGATTGGACTTAGTTTCTATTCGTCTCTTGAAAAATTAATAAATTAATTTTTGAGACTTGCAGCCCTATTCTGACGTTACAGTCACAATTTATCGTCACCTTACTTGTTATTTTCTCATAGTGAAATATTTCAATTGATCGAAAATATTGATTAAAAACTTTTGTAACCATCGCATAAACATGGCTTATATAATACTCTTGAATGTAGCCCTTCATATATCACATATCCAAAGTATACTGCCACCTGCGAGCACCTTTTCCAACAACAATTGATACGCCATAAATTTCCTCACACGCCCATACAACCAAAATGCTAATCTCAACTTTGCTGAAATTGATTTCCATTGTCGATCCGAAGCAGCACTTTCAAATGACTTCATGAACTCAATTTACGCAGCAACGTCCCTTCAATTAAGTACAATAAGGCTGGCAACTTTCGGAGTTGGGTAAGCTCCCCGGAGTAGAATAATGCGAAAGTTGCCGATAAAATCTCTAAAATGCCATTGAAAGTTTTGGGACATTTTTGTATGCGGCGTGGGTGAACGCCGAAAATTGGTTAAAATCAATTTCTTGCTATTAGTATGAAAAACGCATTATTCTTCTGTCGAAGTGCAAACGATTTACCAAAAAAAGGTGGGTAGGAAAAATGTGCAAACACACACACGCACACACACACACACACAAAGAAGCGCAAACAAAGCGGTGAACATTTTAAATAACTTTGGCAACTTTTTTAGCGGTCCCCGCCCGCAAGCAGCGACAAAAAATGACATGTCTATGAATTTTGTGTACAACGGGATGAGGGGTGGGGGAGAGCAACTGTTTTGCCTATGTTTCATTTCTAGCTGCCAGTTGGAATTGTAAATGTAGATGTGTGCCGTTGATTTTATGACATTTCTTGTGACAGCGTGTAGCCATTTGGGCCGCTGTTTTGCTCTGGGGCATTTGCACAATTCTGGGTAACTTTTCTTCCTTTTTCGACTGCGCCTAAAAGCACCTTTCCGGCAGCCTACTAGCTATTGTTTATTGTGTGTATAGAAATGGAAATTGTGGTAAACAGCGTTGGCATTTTTGAAGATTGATTGAATAAAGTTGTAAAGTTGCCCTACTCAGCTACTCAGGCTGGGGAAGGTTCTGGCAAAAATTTCCGTTTGAAAAAGTTTTGAATGTTTTTATTTGTCGCATTTTATCGCAATTGAATTGTTCTTGCGCGTTTTTTAATTTGTTTGTAAATTTTGCGATATTCTTAAATGTCGAAAGTGTCATTTATGCGTGAAGAGCTTGAAATATTTACAAGAGTTGGGCTTGTTACAAAATAAAGTTTTTTTATGATATTTCATTTCTTTAGTCGTCATAGGAACCTTGAAAGTCTGGGTATTCCTCTTAATAAAATCAAACATAGAATAGATAGATAAATAATTTAATCGTAATGTTTATTAAAGCTAAAATTGGAGCTGAGGATTACACCTAAATCTTTTATTGCCTGTTTACGCGACAATTTGTGATTATAGTTTTTATCGACAGCTGTGTGTGTGTGTGTGTATGAGAAAGAAGTCAACTTCAAAGAATAAACAATACGCACATAATGAAATATCATTTTTTTCCTGTGACAAGCAGAAGATTATTTATGATTTGCGTGCAATTTTGAAAAGCAAAAAATTCTTTGTGGAAGAGGAACTGAATTGCAAGCAAGAATTTCAGCACTGAATAACCTCTGCCGGTTGCATGGCAATGCGTAGCACAACGACATTTGTAGATTTTAATTAAATTCATGAATGACATGTCTTTTGCTAAGGTATTGCACTATATAGATTTGATTATGACTGCCGCAGCAGCTGTCAAAGGCAACCAGTTGTACATTCACTCTATGCCTTAATAGCTTGAAATGATTTCTTGGTTGTTTGCTTTGGTATTTTTCATGGAAAGGCACAAAGGAAGCCAGCTTTAATAATGCTCCATTTCAGTAGCTGCTCGCTTCTATTTGAGCTGGGTAAGCTCTCTTTTTAATACAAGCCGCAAAGCTCGAAACAATGGCGTCTCATTAGTGTTGCCATAGATTGTGGAATTTAATACGCTCACCAACAATAGCAACAACAACAACAACAATGATTGCACACAACAACAATTCATACACATATAAGCTGTGTATTATGAATGAAATTCAATATTTGCACACATTCTCACAGTTAAACGCACACCATTATAGTCTAATTACGCTTAATTATTAGCAAACAATTTAAATGCATAATTTTGTTAAAGTTGCCTCTTTTTTTAAAAAAATGCATATTTAAATTACATGTCAAAAGCTGAAGCCTGCTTTACGGCGAAAATTGCATCTCATATCCCATTTTATGCTGCAAATTAAAATTTATTAAAAAGTTTATTTAACTTAACCCTCTAACCGACAATGGCACCAAAAGGCGGGGTTAAGCAAAACAGCAATAGCGTAGCGTCGTTATAAATTTTCACCTTTATAACTACGCAATTATGTGGAAATATGCTAAAGCAACGTAAATATATAATTTTTATGTTCTTAGCGCATTGATACAAGCATCTGTGATCAATCGAAGTCGAAAATTCGTGTGAAATGAAGAAAAAAATTATTTGACCGTGAAGAGAATATTCAAAAATTCAAAAAACTTAGTTATCGGGCTTCAATTGTTACTAAAAAATTATCTCTGTATAGCTACGGTGTTTATCTTACATACTATAACTTTTGTTGTGTATATTCCCAAAAAAATAAGCTTCTGATAAGCTAAATGTGCACCCCGCCTAAAGGTGGAGTTGCCTGTTCCCGGCAAAAAAAATATTCTTTTTTCCCAAGTATGCAAATTATACTCATAAATAATTTTATATATTTTATCTCTATAAATATTTCTAGGGTAATTAGAAATAATTGTTTCATAGTTGTGAACACGGAAACTAATCGTAAACGTTTCAATTTATCGCTTATGAGCGAAGAAGCTACTCAAAAATTGATTAAATATGTAATAGATAATGATGGTTCTGCAGATGATAATAGTGTAAGCTAGGATAATTTAGACAGCGATGACAGCATTATAGATCCTGATATTCAAATATCCAATGAAGCTTTTGCACAACTAGATAATTATATACGGCATTTAACAAGTTCTAGTGGCATTGACCGCATTGACCTTCTCTCATCCTCCATAAATATTAAGTACCGTAAAGGAAGCACACTCACAAAGCATCTACTCAGGTAGGTAGGTAGGTTAAGTGGTCGTCTCAAGGACGTCACTTAGGCCAGAACGCCCATTGTGTTACCACGTGGGGGGTTTTCCGCTATACACTTCCCATGTATGGGAGCCACTTTGTGGCTCTGGTATATTTGTCGATATGTCCTGGTGGCGTTTTTTCCAAGTCTGCTAGACAGCTCAGGAAGTAATGTCCCAGGAATCGAAAGCGCGTTCTTGCTAGCGCTGGGCATTTGCAAAGGAGGTGTTCAACAGATTCCTCACAGTCTTCGTCTTTGCAGCTTCTGCAGAAGTCATTGTACAGCAGTCCCAGTCTGTTGGCATGTTGACCAATGAGGCAGGGCCCGGTTATGATTCCTACGGCAATCCCTATGGAGGGTTTGTTTAGTAGGATCAATTCACTGGATCTGCTCTGGTTGAGCGTAGGCCAGATTTGTCTTGCTGTGTAACAATGGTCCCAATGAAAGAAAAGGGCGTCATCATCATCATCATCAGAAATATACGATGAATCTACTATTCCGTCTAATTTCGAATTGTAATCTTTTGAAGGACATTGATGTAAAAAATTAAGGACGGGGCTATTCAGAAGAATTTCTGAGCAATGTTATTGCTGTTAACATATCCTCTATACTGTGGAAAGATCAAAATGTGTACGACTAGTTTCTACTTATGCTGGTGTTTAGCCATTTCGTACTTTCGCTGCCACCGCTCAAGGACTAAACGCCACTGTTTTGATAGAAAACCCAAAAAAATACGTAGAAATCGACTTCCCAAAAATTGTGAAAGAGTATAGCTTTCACATGGTTGGCCGTGATATAATGGCTTATTAGTGCGCTGTCACATTCGTCTGAAGACCAAAAAAATTTACATTCCGCTTATTTTATCACATACAGGACATGACTGTCGTAAATGCGTACTTACTCTATCATCGCATTCACGATTCAGACCCTAAGTGCAGACATGATTTGAAATTGCCTGATTTCCGAGTAGAAATTACTTATGTGTTATGCTCATTATCGAATGAAAAAATAAAACAGTGCGTATATCACCAACCACAAATCCTAAAATGAGGACTGCTTATATGCGAATTTATGCGCCCCCAGCTGATATTCGCTAAACCATAAATTTTTTATATCATTTATAATAATATAATTTATATTTATGACCTTTTTATTTCAAATGTTTTGAAGTAAAACTTTTTTTTAAATAAAACTTACTATGGACTAATCATCATTTTTTTACGCTGTAACAGGCAAGCCCGCCTAAAGGCGGGGTACACCTTTTTGCACCTGGAGGGATACCTATTGATTTTTTTTTAAATCTGACTTCATATTCTTGTTTCTTACATATTAATTAGTATATGGTAATTTTTTCATCAAAAACAAAAATTGGCCGGTTAGAGGGTTAAATGAAAGGGCACTTTTCATTCCTATAATTTAACAGTTTTATTGTGCGCGCAGCGAAAGAGCAGAACAGCAACAGTGCCATAGACAAAGACAACAGAGCAAGATAAATGCTTCCTTTTTGAACAAGCGCTCAAAAGGCTTCGCATAATTCTGCTGTAATTACATGCAAAAGCGTCAAGTGTACAAGCGTCTGCGGTGGCATTACCCATACACTCGTGCAATAATACCACAAGTACACGCATTTCTACATACAGTTGTGTGTGTGTGCATTTGTGTACGAGCAACTGCACAATATTCATGCACATATTATGTGCATACGTAAGCATTGATATGTTTTTCTTTTTTTTAAATGCAACTGTGTGAACATGCCTGCATTTGTCTGCAGAACCGTAGACAGGAAGAACGGTTATGGGTTCAACCTCCCTTCCCTTGAAATTTGTGAAAATTTATCATCACATTTCCTTTCAATGACAATCTTCAATTAAGCTAGAATTCGATTATTCCATGTCTTTTAATGTATAAATCAAAATCCTTCGCAAAAAATTGATTCTAACGATTTTAGAATTTATTCTAACGATTTTAGAATTTTTATGTGTTTTGTGTTGCTTTTTGTTTCACTTTTTCACCACCTGTATTTATGTTAATTTTATGTTGTAGTAGTATAATTCTTGTGGTGCGTTCTGGTTTTAGGTTTACTTATTGTCTTTCTATTGCATTCATTAAAAACTTTCACACTATTTATAAAATAATAATGTATTATAAAGTATTAATGTGTGCATGTATGTATGGTTCATCCTATTAAGGTTAAAACGGCATTAAATAATAATTTTTTATGGAATCACCGCCGAAAAAATATCCCGACTACGACCCTGGTTATGTACATACATATTTAAATCACAATTTGTTGCATCAAGTATCCTGTTGTTTGATAATTAAAAACGAGATGTTTAATTCAGCGCTTTTGGATTGTGAACTTCAGCAAATATCAAAATAAAATGTTATTTTCAGCGCCTAAAAATAGTATGTGCCTATTATTGCAATTTATTTATCCAAATGCTTTGGGCTCTTTTATTTGCAACTACACAATCCATACAAATATTAACAGTTGCCCTAAATCAAAATTTATAAACATGCATGATAAATTACATTATTGGCAACTATCACATTTTTGTATGTGTATGTGTGCACATCTCATTGTGTTGTGCTTGCGCTAGTTAATTATTTGCATTGCCTTTAACCACATAAAATGCATTTAATTATTAACATATACGAGCAAATGAAGTGTTTAATTGATTTAATATTCAACATGCTGACAATGTAAGAGTAGACTATTATTAGGCACCAATTACCAACATTAGCACTTTTCAGCTGATATGCTGAACATATAGGAGCATTTAGTAGCAGGCATTCAGTCGATTTCACATAAAAAGAGTTTTGCTGTATTTTAAGCCAATTCAATGTACCAACTTTAAAAACATACTCAAAGCCTTTATTTTGCTACAATTCATATCAAGCTTTCTTAGCTAGAAAGAGTTGAGAATGCAGTTCAAAGCAAAATAAAATAAAATTTATGACAAACTGATAAAAATGTAAAACTTTGAACTTTGACAGCAAAAAGTCTGCCTTTTCTCTCCTTTGAATTTTATTATATGTGCCAGTATGTTATGAGACAGACAAAAACGTTTGAAAGTGTCTGTTATGCAAAAAGTTTAGCTTATCTGTGCAGAAAATGGAAATAAGCTCTTGTCCACGAGCACAACAACAAAAGAATGTAGCTAGCAACATTTTGTTGTGGGTCAGCTGGAAAAGGATTTTGTGGCGTGATAATTGAAGGGCGAAAGCAAAATGCGGTTAGAGCGGAACAGTGCTTAAGAAAGGAGATTGTAGAAAATATTGTATGACAATTGGTAGCAAAATTCAAAGGATTCTGACTTTGCCAAGAAACGGCAAAATTTAGAAGCATAAAAAGTGAATGAACTGCAGGAAACGGAAACGAAATAATACAAAATTTGTGTTTTTTGATTTGAAAGTGTAGAAAATAGGAGAGTATATTGTTATGCATGTGTGATAAGAGTGGCATATGTATAAAGGACATGCTGCTTCTTTTCAAGTATTGCCCGACAATTTATCAGGATCAATGCAAAAAGTCATAAAAGCATTGCACAAAGAAGAGCGCCTTTGAAAGACAAAACTGCAAAAGCCTTGGAGCTTTGCTGTTCTCCTTTCTTGCTGCTATATTTATATAAGCATTTCCATGTGTATTTTCTGTCTTTTTAAATTAACAATTTTATGGCAGCTTTGTTGGCTCTCTTCTTTGCTACTTTGCTCTTTGGACTGCTGCTTAATGAAACGGTGCTCATACCCACTCCCCCTCCCCCCCCCCCCCCCCTCCCACTCCCTCACGTATGTAAGTTACTAAGCCAAAAAGGTAACTAGATGCTTATCCTTGGCAAATGTACTGTGCTAAATAAACAGCAGGCTGGCACTAATACACAGAAACGTGCACGCACACACACTCTACGCTGCAACAGAAATATGACTCGGCAGTGTTGCACATGGCCTTTGTGCGTTAAAGCTTCCTAAAAGGAAAATTACTTTGACATGCATTTCCTTTTTTTATTAGGTGCAAATATTTATAAGGGCATTGCAGTAAAGTTCTACAGCGTGTTTGATATTTAACTACAATACATAAACACCAACAATTTGCTTGAAATTCGGGTAGCTTAACGCCCTAAGAACCTTTCAGTCAAATGTCCCTCTTGCCCTTCAGTCAAATACTCCCTCTCCAGGTTTCCTCTATGACCTCGAAGTCTTTCGCTTGCTAGACGGAAAATTACTTTGACATGCATTTCCTTTTTTTATTAGGTGCAAATATTTATAAGGGCATTGCAGTAAAGTTCTACAGCGTGTTTGATATTTAACTACAATACATAAACACCAACAATTTGCTTGAAATTCGGGTAGCTTAACGCCCTAAGAACCTTTCAGTCAAATGTCCCTCTTGCCCTTCAGTCAAATACTCCCTCTCCAGGTTTCCTCTATGACCTCGAAGTCTTTCGCTTGCTAGACGGAAAATTACTTTGACATGCATTTCCTTTTTTTATTAGGTGCAAATATTTATAAGGACATTGCAGTAAAGTTCTACAGCGTGTTTAATATTTAAATACGATACATAAACACCAACTATTTGCTTGAAATTCGGGTAGCTTAACGCCCTAAAAACCTTTCAGTCAAATGTCCCTCTTGCCCTTCAGTCAAATACTCCCTCTCCAGGTTTCCTCTATGACCTCGAAGTCTTTCGTTGATTCGTTAAGAATTTTAATTTTCCAGGCTTGAAGTTTTTGCACGAAAAATTTTACATAGAAGAAGTCATAACTCTTCGATTACACACAGATACGATTGAAATTAAAGGAAACGCATACCTTTAATTTTTTTAAAAATACGAACACTGCTCCATTTCTATATTACTTGGTAATGCTAAGTTTTGTATATAAATAAAGCTAATAGATGGTTGATGTAGTCTTGCATTACTACATCATGCTATTTGTAATGTTGAGAAACCAATTGGATTTGCTTGAAAGAACAGAAGTTACATTTTGAATTGTGTATACATTCGTATTTCGTTTTAGTAAATGATTCGGCTATGCAAAACAAATTGTTTGTTGTTGAAACATAGAAGAACTTTATTACTCGCTTTTGCTTATGCTTTTTATAGAACAGCAGCTGGTTAAGATCGAGGCAAGAAATAGCTTTTCGGGCCTTGCCATTACCATTTCGTTTTCCATATAAATACGTAATTTTCCTATTGGGCTGTCCATCTCATCACTCCACTACTACGGCTATTACACGCTCTATGTAGTATTACATACAAACACAGATAAATGCATGAGAGCGAAAACTGCAAAAGTCAGTGAATATCGCAGCGCAATGCCGCACACAATGCCAGAATTCATTTGTAGAACGTGACTTTAAATACTAATTCAGCGTTGCATTTGCAAGTGCGCATTTGTAGATGTGTGTGTGTTTTGTTTGTGCGTGTGTGCAATTTTAATTTCAGCGCTACAGCATACAAAATAAACTACTAAATACACGCCACATACCGCTGTACGCCCGCAGCAGCGCAAAGGCTTGGCTTGACTGAGAGCGCGCGCATAAAAGGATACTCACTCGCAAAAAAAAGGATAGTGCATAGAAGCGTAGTGGAGAAGTGTGGTAGTCTTGCAGAGTGGAGTAGAGCAAAGCCGCCGCTGATATTCGCACTGACACAGTCAGCGATGAAAAATAAGCACAATTACACAAACAAGGATTATGTTCAAGTTTTTAAATTTCTCCTCCGCCAACAGCACGGACTAAAGAGACTAATGAGGTTACGTTCTGCCGTGTTTTTGCTAGCGCCGCTTTTGTGCAAGGATTTGCAAGCACGGGCAGGCAGCTTATGCAAAGTGCTCAGCCACTCTGGCGCAGCTCCTTTGAAGTAGTCGCAAATTTAAGCTGCAAGTAATTATGCACAAATCACGCTAATCCTGCCTGTTAGCAGAAGAAATTTACTTCTGCTTAACTTAACTTTCTAAAGTTCTACTAGTCACATATCATCACCTGATTTTCATACAGTACATGACAGTGCATAACATTTTACAGTGCCTTTTAGTACACAAACGTACCATAAATTCAGTGTTAGGTAATGATAAATAATTATAAACAAAAATAAGGCAGTGGCGGTAACACTGCCTTTCACCTTTTGAATATTTCAATCATTGTCTTCGACTCTTCTCTCTTTGGAAATTCCATCGGCGCTGCCAAAAGTGGCATAGCGCATTGTTTTGTAGTGCAGCTAATTTGCGCCACATTCGCCACTAAACTAAATGCAAACGAAAGCCGCCGTCGCAGCTTGATGAAGGCATTATCACAGCGGGTAGCAGAGGGTTAAGCTGCACACACACATATACGAGTGCATTTATATTAGCTGCCTGCTAAGCTCTGTGAGCTTTGTTGTTGCTGGACTTAATGGAAACATCAAACCGCACAAGCACACAAGCTGCGATAAAAACAACAACAAACCACCCAGTCGAATCGAAGAAGGCAGTGCTCTCAAAAATATATCCTCGCAAGCAGACCAAAAGTTTTGTAGAGAGGAATCAGTCAGTTATGGAATGGGCGAATCAATAGATTATTATCCTAAAGCAGACTCGATTTTACCGGAAAAAAATTTTATACTTCAAAAAAATTGCTTTGTTTCAGAACAGAAATATTTATTTATTTATTTATTTATCATCTATCGAGTTAAACTCTCTTAGACTTAGCAATAATACAGTAATATCTTAAAAATATTATAGTAATAAATACAATTTTGGCTAAATTCAATTCAAATCAAACAGAGCAAGTAAAAAAAAAAAAAACCTAATGTTTAGAGCAAATTCAGCAGTTCCTTTTTAAATATATTACGAGATCGAGAAATATCTAGTTCATTATGAACAGAGTTAAACTCAATGCAAGATTTCGAAATAGGATCAGATCTACTGTAATTTGTCGTTGCACGAGGTGTTAAAAAAAAATGCTGTCTACTTCTTAATTGTCTTGAAGGAGCATATATTGGAAAGAGAGATAAAAGCGCAGAGCAATCAATCTTATTGCAAAGTACGTCTCTGGCTAACATTATTAAATAGTATTTACGCCTGGCTTCAAGCGATTTTAGGTCTATTAGAAGACAACGTTGCTTATATGATGGCCAACAATCGCCGTCCCAACCGGTTTTCTTAAAGGCAAATCTGGTAAATCTCCTTTGTACTGCCTCAATACGGTTAATGGTAACCGCATATGAGGGACTCCATATACTACATGCATACTCTAGATTTGACCGCACTAGGGATACATATAGGGATTTAAGCGTATAAGGATCTTTGAACTCACTGGAGTTACGTTTAATAAATCCTAATAATTTATTGGCTTTTGAAACAATAAAGTCAAAATGACTGTTGAAATTAATTTTGTTATCAAAAATTACCCCTAAGTCGGATTGACTTTGTACATTAGATAATAAACTACCTTGTATATTGTAACTATGGATTAGAGGCCATGGTGATCTTGTGAAACTTATGCTTTTACATTTAGATATATTTAAGTGCAAACAATTTTCTGTACACCACGTGGACAAAGAAAGCACATCTTCTTGTAATAAAATGCAATCTTCAATCGTCCTGATCGATCTAAAGATCTTTAAATCGTCAGCATAAAGAAGACAATTCGAGTTATTAATAACACCCGGGAGGTCATTAATGAATAATATGAACAACAAGGGGCCGATGTGACTCCCTTGTGGAACACCAGAGAAATTATGTATAATTTTAGATACTGTTGACCCGATTTTGACAAATTGTTTACGGTTACATAAATAGTTTCGAAACCATTTTAGTAAATTGGCATGTATTCCTAAGTATTCTAGCTTTTTTATAAGCGCATTGTGTTGAACTTTATCAAAAGCTTTGGAAAAGTCAGTGTATATAGCATCCACTTGTCCACCACTCTCCATTCCCTTGAGACAGTAGCTAGCAAAAAGTGCAAGGTTAATAACTGTAGATTTTCCACTAACAAATCCATGTTGTGCATCTGAAATGCCATTTCTTACTTCCCAATATAACCTGTTCTTCACTATGGACTCGAAAACTTTGGGAATCAATTTGAGTTTTGAAATGGGTCTGTAATTGATTACCTCATTTTTCGAGCCTGACTTGTGAATCGGGGTTATATAGGAGATTTTCCATGTATCCAGAAATTCACCTGATGAAAGAGATATATTAAAAATTTTAGTTAGCGGCTTGGCCAGATGAATACACATTCTTTTTAAAAATGAAGGAGTTACATTATCTGGCGAAACTTTATAACTTTCTTCTAATGCAGCTAATTGTTCTTTAACCTCATCGATACTTAGCTGCATGACACCTAAATTTGTGATTGGTATAAGACCATGAAAAGTATCATCATGCACAATTTTTTCAAAATTGGATTGGAAATACGTTGCCATCATATCGCATATTTCTTTCTCATCATTTGAGCTTCGATTTTCATACGTCATTAAAGCCGGAAAACCCAGGGAATTGCGTTTTCCATTTAAAAAATGCCAAAAGGCCTTAGAGTTCTTTTTAATATTAGTTTCTATGGAGAACAAATATTGCTTATAAAGAAATTTTTTTAAACATTCATAATCTTTTCTAGAATTGTAATATACAAAACGCAGATCAGGATTTGTTGAATAGATCTTTCGTAACTTACACATTTTATTTTTTAAGTTACTCAAACGCCTATTAAACCACACTGGCTTGCTCCCGGCTTTCGGTTTTTTCAATGGCACAAATTTAGTATATGCTTCTTCAAGGATTTCAGTAAACGCATTATAGCAATTCTTTAAGCTAGACGACTCCAAAATAAAATCCCAATTAGTATTTTGAAAAAATGAATTGAGTCCAGTAAAGTCTGCCTTAGCGAAATCTCTCATCGAATTAGTAACATCTTTAAAAAAGTTTAGCTTATTAAAATTTAAACATGAAATTTGTATTTCCAGCGCATTATGATGTACGCTGTTATTTAAAAGTGGCGGTTGAGCCAGCATAAGACTTCCTACTAAGTCGTTGTCTAAGAAAATTAGATCTAAAATCCGACCCAATGAGTTCTTCTCATTATTTATTTGACATAAGTTCATAGATATAAGGGAATCTATAGTCTCAAAATCTCTATTATTGCTCAAATAAAAAGGCAGCAAACATTTTTCCTCTAGCGAGTAATCCCACACTACGTTTCCTAGATTGAAATCACCAAGAACGATGATATGGGACATATCGCCACACAAGTCAAACACGTTGCTTATATTTTTAATATGATTCGCATAAATAGTAGCATCACTGGTAGGCGGAATATATGAAACAAAGCAATATAAAGTTAAAGATTCAATAGGCAAAAAAATCTCAACACAAATTTGCTCTACATTGTTAAATTCTAAAGGAACACTTTTTGATATTATATTTGACTTAATTGCTATTAGAACCCCCCCTCCCCTCAGCAGTCCAGTTTCGGCTTCAGATCGGTCTCTTCTGTAAACTTGGTATTCATCTGTGAATAACTCCGCAGTGCTTATAGAGTCATTTAACCAAGTTTCAGTTAATGCAATGATATTGAATATACAATCAGATGTAGCAACGTAGAATTCATTTGTTTTGGTTCTCATACCACCAGTATTTTGGTAATAAAGAGAGAGATCATTAGGCGCAATGTTTCTACGTACTTTTTTAGACGAAGTCGAAGAAGCGCTTAAATCTGCACAGCTAGCCTTGGTGGCGCGTTGTTTCTGGGAATGTTGCGAAAATTTCGTACATAAACTCCAGGTGGCCAGCTACTTGATTCAAAAGCTGCAGTATAAAGGTCCGATGGGACACCGAACTTGAAATTTACATGGGTAATTTCGCTGATATCCATACTTCTTTTTATAAGTTTTTGGCAAACGAAATTCGACGGGCAAGAATTCAATTTCTTAGCAACCAAGTTGATAAGAGATTCCGGAGAAGTTGACGGCTTGAAGAATAGACAACTAAGTATTGTCATTTCTCTTTGGCAAGTCAGTCCGAATAAAAAAACTATTCTTTCTAACATTCAAGCTGCCGAATAAACATAAACTCGTATAATACTTCAATTCTTTTTAAAGTTTCAGCTATTATAAATCAGCTTTTAATTATAACTTAGTCTTGAACTTATTAATGCCATTTCCTACAGGGAAGGCATCCAGCAATCGCAGAATTGTGCACCATGTCCATGACATGTAAGCGCCACCAATCAAGCGCACGCCCAAACATATCTACACAAATATACACACACACACACACACCAGTCAGCAAACTATACCAGGCCAATACAGCAATACAAATACGCCGTCACTATTCCTATGCCCATGCCCATGCCTATTTGTGTATTTGTATTTGTGTGAATTTGCAAATGCCCATGTTAATGTCGTCCAATGTTGTGGGATGGCTTACAATGCTATCGCTGCCTGCCGAAGCGCCCACACCCCGCTTCATAGCTTCGCTGGCTAGCTGCATTTATCATCATGTCAAGCTAATGTCAGTGCGTTGTTGTTGTTGCTTCTGCATATTTTGGTGTATCTGCTTGATGTTGCTTCTCCTTGACTGTGCTGCTGCGGCTTACGCACAAATAGCAACACACACATTAACACACCGCCATTGTTAAAATGGCCCACTGCATGTATTAGTGTCCTGCTGGTTTGTTGCGGCTGTGCAAATGTGTTAACGCATTCAATTCCAAACTGCCTGAATTTGTACGCTGATTTGCATAGCATTGAGCCTGTTTGTCAATCAGTCAGTCAGTCAGTCAAAGCCTCTATCAATGCCGCGCCATTATACAAAGCTGTGTGCATATGTAGTAGTGTGCTGTATCATTATCAAATACGTCAACGTTATCATTTCATGTCCTTCGCATGTAAATCCTTTTTGGAACATTTTAATTACAAGCAAATTTATGTTGAACCATTTTAGGAGGACCTTTTGCTCAGTTAGAGAAATTGTTAAAATCTTTGATTGAATTGATAATTGCATTGACTTATTCTAAATTTAAAATCAATGTCAAGGGATTGATGCATTGTAAATTATGCATAAAGATTGACATTCAGAAGAGCGATTCTTGGAACTTGAGAGCTGCAGCAAAGAATTCAATTCGAAATGCAAGCGTTTCAAAATAGGATGTGTATGTAATATAGGTAGGTAGGTAGGTTAAGTGGTCGTCTCGAGGACATCACTTAGGCCAAAAGGCCCATTGTGTTACCACGTGGGGATTTTCACCTATACACTTTCCATGTATGGGAGCCACTTTGTGGCTCTGGTATATTTGTCGATAAGATATGTAACATAAAGAAATCCATTATTTTTGCATTCAGTGGAAGGCTATATTTGGCATAGTTAGAATTATCCGATTTAATTGCTCTTGGGCAATCGAAACAGTGCTGACAGCCGGACTCGACGATTTCCATGATTTTTTCGACATTTTCGACAATTAAAACTACCGGAACGGAATCGATGTACCCAAAATTCCGCGTGATTCTCTCCTACAGTATCAAAACCATAAAACCTATTCACATTTTCAGCCTTTTCAGCGTGACCATCGTTTTCACCTTTATCGAAGAAAAACTGTAAAATATTGCATATTTTCTGTTTCGTGGTGTCCATTTTCGACGCGCGCTCAATTAAAACTCAATCCAGCAATCACAAAATAGTCTGATATGATTTTTTACTCCATAATCTTATCTTTCTAACGCCATTTAGCATAATCCGATCGCACTTATACAACGTGAGATACAGATTATGAACCAAAGCCCATCTTTTGAAAAAATAATGGATTTCCTTTTACTACAACTGATATAACTTCCTATTCCTCAGACTCATTTCACTGCCGGAAATTTGTTCAGTGCTATATTGATCTATTGTAAATATAATAACAAACAGTAAATATTTATAATAATGGCAATTCATTTCTCTCAAATACACTCGCATTTTCAGTGTTTACAATTTCATAAAAATGTTTAACAAAACGCATGAAAAAAGTGCAAATGTTTGCATCGCTCTGCTATGGCAGCATATATTCGACACGTTTATTTCTCTACGTGTAGTGGAAATATACAAAATGAGCTCTTACATCAAAGTCTAAAATGTAACGAATTTATTTACACAAAATAAACAGCACCAAGTTATTTCATTTCAATTGCACCGCTTTTGATCATAAAAATTCGTATTTCACTCAAAGTCAATTAAGTTTATTTTCTACGGAATTGACTGAAGTTTGTTTAAAATGATTTACGCGCGGCAAACAAATCGTTGCTTTTCTTTTTTTTGTGGAGAGGGGGTCCCGGAAAGGCGGAATTAATGAATTTTTAATTGCCGCTGAAGAGGTGTGTTGGGAAGTTACTTTAGCTGGGCGACTGGAGGGAACAAAAAGGTAAACATTGATAAAGTTATTGCTGCAGAAGGATGAGGGGTATGCATTTCATGAACAAAAATTGAACTGGAATTTCGACGTTTAAGAAATTATTAATAACATTCACCCTAAGGTAATAATTCGAACGCAGTTAAAAGCCCTTCAATTCATATGCCTAGCGTTGGGCAACAGCTGAGTTCGCCATTGAGTACCTATGTGTGTTCGTATATGTCTGTCAGTTGGTTCGACGGTCTGCTCTTTCAACAGTCCATCCAACTGTTGGTCCATCTGTTTTGTTTTGCTTTGCTATTATTGCAGATGTTGCAGTTCACAGATTTAATGATGTTGCAATATTATGCTTAGTTTGTTTTTATTATTATTGCCTTGCCGCTCATGTTGTTATTATTTTGTCTGCTGTTTATTGGCTGTTGTTGTTGTGTTCTTGTTGTTATTATTGTAACGCATTTGTTAACCATTGAAACGTTAAACACAACACATGAAAATGTGGAAGGATACTTGAATGAAATGTATTATAAGAGAGCAGGGCGCAAAGGATGCAGAAAAGTGGTCACGGCCAAGGTGCTCTTCTTGCACTAAAGCTTCATTGCAAATAAACAAGTAAATACTAAGGATTTGGCATAAATTAGCTTAAAAGTTAGGTTACTAATGTGTGCTCGAAGCCTTGCAATGGAGCAGGGAAATTTCGTAAGTTTTCTCGTTGGAATGCATTTAAAAAAATAAAGTATGTAAAATGCAATGCAATTTATTTCAACTAAATTTATGCAAAATAATGAATTAAACTTTTCGATTCAAACTTACAAATGAATTGATTATAAATTAATTAAATTCATATATCCTATAATAAGAGAACACCCAAAACTATGGCCGCAGCTAAAATTATCCTTTGCAAATATATTAACTCTCAATAAGGGCACAGTAAAGCAACAATTCCAAATTTCTCTTTCATTTAACTCTCTATTGTCAAGTAACAAAGTCAATTAACACATTAACAAACTGCTTAAGCCAATCGTCATACAAGTTGTGCGCCTAAAAGTCGGCAACAAAATATGCTTGCTCTTTTTCTCTTTTTCTCCCTCTATGCCCCGCGCCCGCAACAAGCACTTTGTTCAGCTGATAAGCTCACAGTTATATGCTCGGAGTTGGCAAATAATAAATCATAAAATCTAGCTTTCAGAGTTTTTGATTTATAAAGTGAACCAAGTAATGATGTCTTTTGCCTGTTAAAGCTTTTAAGCAAATACGCCATTTCATTTGGCATAAAACAAAGAGGGGCAACCGCATATAAACACTTAAAATGATATGCGTGTATAAAGCGGGTGTTTGTGTGTGTGAGCTGCTAACATATTCATAGCCCGTGTTCGTTTGTTTATTGCTACCCAGCAGGAAAATTATGTGAGTGCTGCCAAGTGATGTGAAATGTCCATTAGACTACTTGGACTCTAAGGCACGAACCTGCTCTTTTAATGGCTGAAAGCATACTTAAGAAATTCTTGCATTTTACAATTAAGTCATATATATTTGCTAGCACAAATATTAACAACTCAAACAAAAATGCATTCTCTGTATACTTATAATTCAAATTCCAATTTTCCAACTGTGCATGTGAAGTATGCATATGTATGTATGCGTGTATGTGTGCTCGTATATGATATTACCAGAATGTAATCAAATTCATTTACAAAAGCTTTACAATAGTTGTTGTTGTTGTTCTTGCGTTAGTGAGTGTTGTTGTTGTTGCTGCCGCAGCTAGTATTGTGTACAATATATCCCACTGCTCCGTTTTAAGTAAGCCTACAATTTCAGCCAACTCCAACCGCAGCAAAGAGTTTTGGCAAGTAAGTGTGTGTGGGTGGGTGTGGGTGTGAGGGACGGCACACATGAATACATATGCATATTGATTTAGTATTTGCAAATAGGCTGCCGCAGCGGCAATTGAATGCATGCCACTTTCTCCAGCACCAACTGGTGCCGTTCTCCCCTTCGCCAGCGCTTCAAATGAAGTTCATCTCGTGCGTAAGGCTTCCACTGTGTGAGGGTGTGTGCGTGTGTGTGTGTTATATTTGCATATTGTAGCAGGTTTATGGTTGCTGTTGTTTATTGCTGTTTCTATTGTTGTTGTTGATGTAGCGATGTCACTCGGCATGTGGCAGATTGCAAGTTTAAGCACTTTATTAATTATTTATGATTGTGTTTATTTGAAATGTTTTAATTGTCGATTCGTTGTATCTTTTGTATCTTTGGCATATCCTTGGATGCGTGCTTCTGCAGATTTTAGGAATTACCAACAACGCGGCAAGAAATGTGCCCTAAAAATATTGCCATTAGCCAAAAGTTTAAGACTTTAAACAAACAAACATTTTGCAAGCATTTTAAAACAAAACAAAGTTCGACGCACAAGCAAAAATACACAAAAAATACGCACACAATAAATAAATAAATAAATGAATCGAGCTCATCGGCAATGCCGTGCCGAGCAAATGTCGCATATGTCAAGTTCAATCTTAATATTAGATGTCACACTTCGAAGCGTGCACGCAGCTGAGGCTTGGGATAGCTGCTCCTTTCTTCGTGCCACTTTTTCGCAGTTGCCGCTGCGAGTGAAAGATGCCCCTTTTGCCGTTTCTTGCATTCTGTGTTTCTTCTCAAAAGCTTCGCTGGCGGCAAATACATTTTCAATTTAAAAACTCGTAGTAGATTGAAAAAATCTATAAAACGATAGTAAATTTCGATATTGCTTACACTCAAGCTAAAGAAAGCTTATAGTTTTATAGCAGTTTTGTTAGTTAGGCCTTTTTGTGATGAACTTTGTGCAAAAATTTTTAGTACGGCCTTTTTTAAATTGCCAATAACTTTTTTCAATAGATAGCCTCATGCCATCAAAAAAAAACGGCAACGCAATCACGGTAATGATATTTCCATTTATTGAAAAATATTGAATGAAAATAATTGCTTAAGAAAAATTGCTATAGAAATTATGTTCAATCTAAAGAAATGCTTCAATCAAAATATCTCTTACTCTAAAAAACCAATTTCTTTGAAATGCAGAAGTTTTTGCAATAATAGCAAAAATAATCAAATTGCTGATTTAAAATTCTGTGCATATTTTAAACAAAAATTGTGCGAAGAATGATTTTGAAAAATTTGCGCATTTAAATGACTAAAATATATTTTGCATATTATCTTTGTTAGTGATTTCCCGTTCATTTTTTTGCTTTGCTTCGAAAGTGAGTGAATGCGGAAAATACCCGAAAAGAAATAATCATTTTCAATTTTTTCGCATAATCATGATAAATAAATTCGTAATGGTAAATTTACTTGGCAAAGGTCATTGTTGTGCCTCTGCATACTAAACAGTTTTGCCGCTGCGGAGAGGTGCCTTTTTCTGCAAGGATGCGCTCAGTCGCTTCTGCGTTCCCTTATTCCCTCATTCACTCACTCGGTCACTTCCTTTTCACTTTTGGAAGCGATAAAAGTTGCATAGATCAGTAAGAGGAAGCTGTTGGAGCCGGAGCTGGAAATGAAAATGAATTGTGCTCTGGTCATTTGTTGCGCAAATCAAGAGGATTCACAGCTTTCAAGGAGCAGCGCAAAAAATGAACTAGTAAAAAGTGCAAATTTTTTTAGCAAAAATCTGCAACAGCTGCCGCTGACAATAAGTTTGCAAGCAGGCAGGCAACAAAAAAACAAACTACATGGAAGAAAACGTTGAGTGGATCGGGGGAGCAAGAGGAGCGTTGTGAAGCAGCAAATGGCGCTTGAAATTATATGAATTCATTTTGTAGCAAGCAATTTATTCTATGTACAAGTAGCAGTTAAGTTGAGTTGAACTGAACTGAAGTCGCATATGAATTAATGATAGCTGAGGGGCGGAGGAGGAGTCATGAAAATGGTTTGCCATAAAATCATGCGAAATTTAAAAGCGAAAAACTACTGCCAAAGGCATACCAAAAACAAAGTAAAGTTTGAAATCACTTCCGTTTCCGTTGCCGGTTCCGCTTTCATTTCATATTTCATTTCCGTTACCTGTGCTTGAGGAAACTTTGTCCTAATACCGGAAAAAAACTATTTTTTCACCGCCCACAGACTTACACTGACATCAGCGGAACAAAAACAATGAGAAGCGCTGATGTAACTAGGAACACTACTACTCGAACGCGAACCAGGGCTGCAAATCAGATTTGTTGTGGGTAACTTTTAAACCAAGCATACGCAGTTTAATTGGCAAGGAACCAATAACAGCATCTATTTATTTGAAAAACAGCTGCTTGATAGAAAATATTTATTTTCCACAAAAATTCAACAAAGTGATTCAATGAATCGGATGAATCAGTTTTGAACAGAACTAGCGATCAAAGAGTTCGATGAGACGGTTCTCTAGCCAAGCCATTGTGAGCGTTTCTGTAGGATCGGTTTCTGCGCCCAAACTCTGGCTATGAGCTACCGTAAGACACTGAATGGATACAGCTCCGTTTTTTCTATTGATTTGCAGCCCTGGCTGGCACTGCTGCAGCTGCATGTGGCAGCAACAAAAACTTTCCAAAGTAGTACAAGTGCACACATGGGGAGCAGAGCATGTTGCGCTGCTCCTGACGCTGTTGCACATGCACCAAGTCGTAGTTGCTCAGTAGCTCTTGTAATTGGTAGATTGTCGCATGTCAAAAGAACAAACAACGCGAAAATAAGGTTGCTTGTTCCCGAGTGAAATATGAAGTCTGAAGGATTCAGCGCAGCTCGCGGAAAAGGCAGCGAAAAAGTATGATTTTTTGCACGATCCGTATGGAAAGTTAAAATATTTTACCCATTTTGCTTCCGGGATTCCGTGCAGATATTTGGATAGTTTTTTGAGAAATACAGCTGTTGAAATTGTTTAATTTTAATTGATCATCGAAGATACAAGTATGTAATATGTATTAAGAATAGAGTTGAAATAAATTTTAATTTCAAAGAATTATAAATTGGATCGTGGGTGAAGAGATATGGACTGACTATTTTCGATTTTGAGAACGTATGTATGTATATTTAAAGCGGCCGAATCATACTGTTAAGAAGTCAGTTGTATGTAAATAATAGCTTACAAAAGTTATTAATTTAGAAAAGTATCGCATTACGAACTACAGATAAATTTTACCCCTCTTCCAAGGACTACAACTAAATGCTTAGCTAATGCAATCAACTGGATACTTGAGACTACTTTCATCAATGAAAATGCAATTCAATTAATTGCCTAAATGGCAGCAAATTTGATGCAGAATTTTAATTTCTTAAATTTGTTGAATTTTTGCCAGAATGATAAACGATCAACAATAATTGGAAATTTTGCATGGAGCAACAACGTCTAGACATGAGCACCAATCTGAAAGAGCATCTAAATTAAAAAAACTGCTGCCGCCGAAAATACCAACTTCCAATGTCAACTGCTCGCCAATTTAACGCTTCATTGGCGCGCGTGCATGTCGGTGACGCAGCAACAACAAATAGAATCACCGCAAAAAAGGACGAGCACTGACTGAAGAAAGTGCGAGGCAAAACCACTTCAGTTTGGCAGCTGCACGCATGCCACATTCCACATGCCGCATGCGCCCTTTGTCGCCTGGCAGAGACCTCCAAATGGCAAACTTTCTTCTAGCTACATGCCACGCTGAGGCATATGTAAAGATTTCTTTTGTGTTTTTCTGCAATCTGTTTAGAAAGCTACAACAACAACAAAAACAGTACCATCAGTAGAACGAGCAAAATAAAATGAAAAGAAATAGGCAGAAAAACGTTTATCCCCGAATTGAATGTAAAAACTTTTTTCCGCATTGAACTTTTCGTGTCTTCTTCTTGCTGTTCTGCTTTTTCTTCTTCTTCTGCAAATGATGTCGTCTTCCGATGTAAATGCATCGAAAGATGGGCGAGCGGAAGAGAAGCGCCGCTGGCAGCTCAACGGTTACTTTTTTTTATGCGCGTGAAAAACTGCATTTTTGCCATTTCTATAATTAGCAAAAAAAATTGAATTTGCACTTTAATTTTTTACCCGCTGGCAACTTCTTGCGGAAGGGGGCTCGCTGGACTAAGAAGGGGAGCAGCAGGCAAACAAACGGAATATGCCTTGGAGTATGAGCAAAAGTAAAATCTAATTCGCCGAAGAGGAAAAGGAAGAAAGAAAGTCCCAAACAAGAGGTTTTCCTTACCTAAAACGAGTAAACTCGGCTGTCGGGATTTTCCTGTAAACCAATCGCACTGCCTTCACCCTCCACCTTCCGCACAGAATGCATTTAACTAGTATTAGCAGGATGAGCGTCCTGATGACAGTTTTAACAAGTAAGGAAGCATCAGTCGGGTTTCACCGACAGAATAATACCCTACACCAAGTAACTGAGTGGGCGAACCACGCCCATTTTTATGGTTCCGTTCCCCTAAAGGGAAAAAACGGGAACACTTATAAGGTCACTTTTGTTTTGGGAGTTTGTATATAAAACGACCATATTTTCATCGTAGAAACCTGAAATTTGGCACGATGTTAGGTCTTGATAACCTAAACACATTTTCACTATAAAAAGTTAAGAAATATTTTTAGAAATATTTTTTTATAATTTTTAAAGGTTTTCGGGTCGGACAAAAAAAATAAAAATATTTTTAAATCGTATCGTGTGGGGTATCGTTAGAAAGGGCTATGTCCATAGATTATAAAATGTATTTTTTTTTTATTTTTATGTAAACGGGTTAGAAAGATATAGTTAAAAATGTGAGAAAAACTGACCTGTCCCCACATGATCCCATTTTCCCATGCCATTTCTCAACCGAAAATTTTGATAAAATCAGGCTAACTAGGTATTTGATCACGCATGACTGAAAGGCTGCCCCTTTTTTCGAATTTAAAATTTTTAAATTTTTTTTAATTTAAGATGACCCCCTCAGAAAAAATTTTTTTTGTTTATATCGAGTGGGGTATCATTAGAAAGGGCTACATCCATGTATTCGAAATATATTTTTTTTTAATTATTATGTAAACGGGTTAGAAAGATATAGTTAAAAATGTGAGAAAAACTGACCTGTCCCCACATGATCCCATTTTCCCATGCCATTTCTCAACCGAAAATTTTGATAAAATCAGGCTTACTAGGTATTGGATCACGCATGACTGAATGGCTGCCGGTTTTTTCAAATTTTAAATTAAAAAATTTTTTTTTAATTTAAGATGACCCCCTCAGAAAAAAATTTTTTTTGTTTATATCGAGTGGGGTATCATTAGAAAGGGCTACGTCCATGGATTATAAACATATTTTTTTTATAATTTTCGGTGAATTGGTTTCGAAGATGTAGGCCAAAATGTCGAAAATTGTTTGGCCAGACGGGCAAAGAGAAACTAAATTCGACCGCTAAAAAGGGTATTTCTGGTACGGAACCCTCAGTGAGCGAGCCCGACTCGCACTTGACTGCTTTTAGAGAATTAAAAGGTGTTCTTACCAGCAATGAAGTGACCAAATATGGACGCTCTGGTGTATATATTATGGAAGTTATAAGGATTTTCCGCTTACCGTCTATATAGTGGGCGGACCACGCCCATTTTTTGTATGACGTAGAGCCTTAGCTTAAATACCAAATACCATTCCTTTTAATGAATAATTCAACAAATTTAAGCAAATTTTTTGGAAATATTCCGGGGTAGTGGGACTTACTGGCCCGTTGTGGGCGTGTTCTTTGACCGATTTCGCTAATATTGGAACTTGAAGTAGTGGAAGGTTCACTGCGACTGTGTGTTAAATTTGGTCTATATCTACGGTGACCAACCGTACTATATTATATAGGACAGTACCTACTCTATTTTAATCCGATGTTCCTTATGATATATCTTAATATATAAAAACGTTTGTGCGTATGTATGTCGCAGCATCACGGCTGAACCACAGAAGCGATCGACCTTATACTCACAACATATGTTCGTGTGGTGCTCTGAATGGTTTTTTTTTCATGTTAGACCTTCCTAAGTGGCGCTGCCGCCGCGGTTTTTCGAAAATTCTTATTTATGGACCGATTTGGCTCAAATTCACACCATATACTAATCCTAAAGTTGACAGAAAGTCGTTGACAAAATTTGAACCCGCTAGCTGTTGTCGAGGAGGAAATATTCACGAAAACGTATTCTTCCTGTGCATAATTTTCATATTTAAAAAAAAATTGCTACCATAACTGATATACTTTCAAAACAAATCTTAGAGTAAAATAATTATTTTAGGCAGAACAACGTTTGCCGGGACACCAATTTTGTTATAAAAAACATGGAAATGTTCTCTAGTTTAAAATGTGTTCTATATTTGTTCTATATTTGATACAAAGCGAATTAATATAGTATAAAAAAATAAATATTAAACATGAATTAATGACGAGCTCACGTAAACTGAGATTTTTAATCACTCTGACAAAAAATATACCTTGTAAAAATTGTGGAATTCAGTCTTTGCTTACCAGGGTCAAATGCACCTACAAAAAGGGGTTTCTCTCTTGAACAACATGTAGACTGCGGAAAAATCGCAAATGAAAATTAGCACAATTAAATCCATTTTAATTACAAAATGCAATTATGAACTATCTTCCTTGGAATTTAAGGAGTACTTAGAGGAAAACGAAAATTATCAAAGCAATTAGAGCTAAAATGTCTTTTATGTTATGTTAAGAATTTATGTTATACAGAATGGTTGCCTTTAAGGATGCTGATCTGGTGGTTCCGTGGTTCACACCATGATAAAAGCTTGCCTTTATATAGGTTCCATTTTGAACCCATTACCATTACAACCCTGTATACAGTTTACTCGGTAAATTGTTTTTTTTTTTATTATAAATTTCAGTTACTTTGCAACACGATCTCATATGTTTGAATAAAAAATACATTTTTAAAACCGACAGTTGCCATTTTAAAATTTTTTGCAAAAAAAAGGTATGTTGGGGGTGTGTTCTCTATTTTCATAAAAAAAATATTATCAGCATATCTATATCGGACAACTCCTTCTTTCTCTCCTGTGGCCACAGACAGCAAGACAGACGGACAGACAGACAGACAGACAGACAGACAGACAGACAGACAGACAGACAGACAGACAGACAGACAGACAGACAGACAGACAGACAGACAGACAGACGGACAGACGGACAACCGGAAATCAACACAGAAATTGATTCTAAGCATTTCTATATACTTATGTCTATACCTAGGATGGCTCCTTTAATGCGTTACAATTTTCGCACAAAGTTATTATACCCTATTGCCATAGGTGTAGGGTATAAAAACTGTAATTTGTACCAGGAGGTAATTTTAAAAACTGTGAGCTTGTCTAAAAAACTGTAATTTATAGTTAAAACTGTGAATATGGCAACATTGGTGTGAACATAAAAAATGCAAATTCTCTGAGCGAGCAAAAGAGTTGGGCCTCTATTCTACTCTATGCTCGCAATACGCCACTGTGCAGAACATTTTGAAATCGGCAAGCGGGAAGGAAAAATGGCCAGGCGGGAAGAAATATTTAAAAAAGAAAAAGAGTAAAAATTCAGCTGCAGATTGAGTGTTTTTGTTAGTGATTGCGGGAATTCAACTTCTGCTCAAGCTAATGCTGATGTAATGAAATGGGAGACTAATTTTGGCGGGAAAGTTGGAAACACGAAAAAATAATAAAAGCAGAAATGCATGAAAGAGACGAGGGCGCTTTGTGTAACGTTGTGCAAAACCGGAAAGTTGTCTGTTCTGACGTCATCGCGCTGCGTTGCGGCGCATTTTAACGTAAACTATTTCACTTAATTACATTAACCCTTTCGCGGACACACGAAATTTAGAAAATGTTCGCAGAATGACACATGCATTTATTTGGCTTATAAAACAGATAATTGAATTCTGATTTCAGTTTTGGGTTTGTGGTTTATTGAATATTAAATTTTTACTAAAAACAAAAAAATTATAATATGTCGACATACACCGACGTGTCCTATTTAGGAATTTTGATTTGTTATAGGGACACGTCGGATATGCTCGACGTCGGACAGAGCCGACATGTCCTATTTCATGTAATATGACATTACCGTGGGACACGTCCATTATCTGACAATAAAAGTATATTTTTCTTTTTGTGTAGTTAGGCTAAAATACAACAAATAATATGTAAGAATATTCAGTTTCATAGTATAAATGTTCATTTATTTTAAGAAATTAAAAAAATTCGATTTCACAGCCAATTCATTTGGGTTTTGTGTACATATATAAAATTAATGTTTATAAAATAAGCAGGTTATTTATCTTCAAATTCTTATAATCTAAAAACTAATATATAAGAATAGAAAAAAAGGAAACTTAAAAAACTTATTCTAGATTTCACGATTGTTGTTGGTGCCTATCAGTAAAACATTTGCCAACACATAGTCCAGGTTTAACTTCACAGCCAGCACATCGAATACTGGTTTCCTTACGAACGCCATTCTTAGAACATTGACGACATCGAATATATTGTTTTTTTTTGTACCCTTACGGGGTATGTTCTCCAAAAAATTATCAATTTGAATTGGAACTGTCAATTTACGTTTGCGACTAGGTTTATCTGGATGAAATTTTGATTTCGGCAAATCGATCATAGCATATATCAATTCTTCTCTAAAAGTTAAAAATTCCATTTTTGATTTTGCCGGAAATCTTTTTTTGTACAACAAAAATGAATTGTGTACTGCCAAAGCTAGCATTCGGAATATAACCTTTTTATACCACCGAATCGTCTTACGAGGACTTCAATAATAAGAAGTCATTTGATCAGTGCGATCTACGCCACCCATAAATTCAATATATCTCACAATTTCAAGTGGTTTTACTTTTCTACCCCAAATCGGTTCTTTGTTATAACCATCTGTGGACTGTAGCAATTTATTTCAGTGTCAAAGCAAAAATAACAAAGGGAAAAAGAAAGTTAAAAAAAATAAAACTTACCAAAAATATTACGTCCTCACGCAACGACACTTTTTTTGGAACTGTGCAAAAATACAAAGAACTACGTCGGCTATCGCCGACGTGATTTTTTTGTATCACTCACGAAAATTTCCGTTATAGTTAAACAAAAAAAAACCACAAAAATCGAATTGGGGCACTAACTTAAATCTGATTGCTTCTACAGTGGCACACAATATGCTACTACATATAAAACCAATGCCGTTGACGTCGCCTATGTCCGACGTGTTTATATACGATTTTTTTCTATGTCGGCATATACCGACGTGTCCAATTTTAAGCCATTCGTAGTGTCGGCTTATGCCGACGTGTCCGCGAAAGGGTTAATAAACCCCAAATTAAATTATATGCAGTTGCACGTGGGCACATACACACGTACGAGTGCTTGCAAATCCACTTGCAGTGTGATCCGTTGAATGAACAGAAAGGATATAGCCATGTGAAAAATAATGAAAAGCGCTTACCTGAGGGACAGACGACTTCAGCAGCGGCTGCAATGTGAATGCACGAATATCCTTTGAGCACTCAAACACGCAGCTATGCATGTAAGCAAGCGTGCAATTTATGGATTTGTATGTGTGCGTGTGCCATAATTCAATTTATTTGCGCAACTTCATGTAAACTACATGTAATATGGCGTATTTACTTTTATTAAAAGTATGCGAAGCCAAAACAATTCACTGCCCATACGCAAACACACACGCACTCACATTCAAGCGGAGGGATACAAACATGAGCGTAAGCAAGCTTTCCGAAAGGGGTCCACTTTATTATTTATTTGTTTCGAAAATATAATCTTAGAACTCGAGGCAATACTTATGTGAAATTGTATTCATGAACTTGAGCGTATGCAGATAGGACCAGGGGAACAGTTGCCCAGCTCTACCTCAAAGTTACGAAATAATGCACTAGAATATATATGTCAACAAATTTTGGTATCTTTTTTATTGCTTGAGTGTATAGTTTCATAAATACTTCGGTGCTTAAACTTTGTTTTTGAAAGTAATTGTGCGCTTCTTTCATGCTTTTGAACTAATTTTATAAATATTTTAATGGGAAGACATTTTCAAAAAGTTATGTTTCTGTCATGTTTTTAGAAAAAGTCAAAATTTCTCTATCAATAATTTTTTTATTTATGTCAATCTTAGGTTGTTCGAACAGAAAATAGCATGCGATGGAAACAGTTGAAAGTAGCTATTAAGATGCTTATATATACATACATACATACATATGCTAATAGAAAGAAATATACATAATATGTATATTTTTTCAGTAACACTCTTTTTTGGAATATTTATGATTTCGGAGCTCTACCAGAGCAGCCGCCCCTACCGGCATCCGCCGGTGAGTAAAATATTAACTTTCAAACGATTTCAGTTGATTGCGCATGCTGCCACACAAATTGCTCTCAATTCAATCATTTCACTTTGAGTGTGTGTGAGTGTGTGTCATGTAAAGGCCTTGCAATATTGCATGTAATTGATTTATTAAGGAAAAATAATGCGGCGGCCGAAAATGCGTAGGCAGCTCAAAACTTTAAATGCAAAACGTTGGCGGCTGCACTCTTCCCCTCTTCCCCCTTCGAAAATGTCAGGAAGTGCATGTGCTTTGGATGTGCGGCACAGACACAGGCAGCGGCTTGTGAAAATGAAATGTAATGTCCTTTTTGTATTGTCCTTTTTATGTAGGGCTGGAAGCAATGCTGCCGGTTTGTTGCATGTGCAGTGGCAACAACTAAACAATCGCAATCAACAGCTAACAAGCAAAAGGAGCAACCGAAATAATTTCATTTGTTGTGCATATCCTGTGTGAAGGACAGCTCATGTCTGCGTGGGCGCAAAAACAACAAGCAACAGCGAGGCAACGCCAGCGAAAGCCACACCATGCACGAGTGTGAAATGAATTCTGCGCGTGGAAACTGCGAAAGAAGTTGCAATTTGTGTGCATTATCCTTGATATCCTTGAAGCTCGCAACTCGACGGCTGCACTTGCGCCCGGTTGTTGTGCCTCGAGCTCGACTGCGGTGCATGTGGGTGCATGTGCCGGCGCGCATTCGTCTCTAATGCCAGACCGTGCGTATGAAGGATATTGCATGCCAGGCTCTCCTCTACCTTGTGTGTGTGTGTATGGGAGGGTGGCTGGGTTGCAGCTCCAGATCTTGCTCGCAATTCAAAAATCGCAAATGCCATATAATTTCGAGATGTCGTTTCAGTTAAGCTGAAAGGACTTCTTTATGCGCGCAACTCTCGAAAATGTTGCACGAATGCGCCGCAAGTTGGATCAGCTGGAGGATTCGTGCTGCAGGCATGAAGAGAGCTGCAGCGTGAAAAACGCGCTTGCAATTTCTTCATTTCCTTGGAATGCGCTTTTAAGAAATGAGCGAAATAGAATGAAAAAAAATGTGTGCGTCTCGGGACGCTCGACAGAAGTGATAACTTAAACTAATCCAAGTTAAACTATTTAATATTGAAATTTTTAACTTGAGAAAAGCTTAGGTTATTACTTAAATTTTGCACTTGGGTCATTTTAATAAAGCCCACAGTTCCACTCAGTTTCGCTCAGTCACTCGTCCTCTCAGAGAACCGCTCTGCTACAAGAAATTCCAAACTCAAAGTAAATATAACGAGGGCTGCTTACTGTGAGAAAATTCTCCCATTTTGTGGGAATTCGAACTCTTTTTCTACATATTCTTAACAAAATGCTGTTGTTTTGTATTACAGCATTTTGGAACTCAGCCATACTGTTTTATTTATTGATTTATGTTTTTTACTACCATTATTTTGAATGAAAATGTGGCTGAAGTGCCAATTCCCATGGGAGAATTTTTTAAGCATTTGAGAGAATTGGCTTTGACTGAGTTTGCACCCCTGATCGCACGACTCAATGGCTTGGTTCGTTCGGTTTTCGTACTCAAATGAGCCGAACGAGCATTTTTTGCGGCTGATTTTCGTATTTTGCATGGTGTTATGAAAGTCGTGTGCATGTGCTCTTCTTCTGCATGTCGGCAGCTCAGCCAACAAAGTATACGAAGAATCAGAGCAGCGCTCGGCTAGACGATATTCCCGACAGCGCTGCTGTTTGATTCTGTGTTGTTGTTGTTTTCATATGAAAGACAAAAAATTCTTTGGTTCTGCTCTGCCATAAACGAACAAAAGGAACTTCAATATACATACATATGTACATATGCGTATGTCGAATTTCCTGGCATTTGCGTATGCTGTGTTATGAATGAAATCTGCTTGCAGCTTCCAACTCGTTTTGAAATTTCAAATCGAAGTTGGAATTTGTTGAAATATCGCAAACATTTTTCCAATGTGCGACATTTCCAGAGATAATACTAAAATTTAAAAGGCTTTTTATAGAATATTTATACATTTTAATAAAGAATGAAATCTGCACATATATTAATATTAGATATTTTTGTCAATATCACCTTAATAAAAGTGATGTTGGCAAATAAATAACTTCTTAATATAGTCATTGCCCTATAATAAGATCAGCAGAGGGAAATTGAAATAAATTTTAAATCGCCAAAATTATCATTTGGTATGAACAAGAAATACACAACAACAACAACACAGAAACAACCAAATGCCTTTTTCGTGCTTTGAGCATACCCGAAATGCCAAATCAACGACTGTCAACGAAATTCTCTGAGCGGTTGAGTAGTTTTTGTGTCCCCCTTTGCCGCGACCGAAATATGAAAAATGGCCCCACTTCGATTTGCCGAAAATTTGAGTGATGCGCACTCTATTATATTAACATACTCTTTGGTGGTAGTTTTAGGTTATATGCTCACTGTCAACTGTTTTAGGTTATATGCTCAGTATATGTCTATTGCACACTAAACACTGATTAGTGGAGGGGGGGGGGGGGGGGGGGGGGGGGGTAGCGTCTGTCCGAAAAACAGCTAAGCGCTGTGGGTTAGAGTGAGAGAGGAGGGGCCCGCGTACCGCTGCCGTATGCGTGAGAGAGAGGGAAGCCAGACAGACTGGCACCGTAACGCGTTACGTTACGAATCGGTTTACCCTCCCATAAAAAGTTATCACTTCAAAAGGACGAGCAAAACTGAGGACTTACGAGATGCAGAAATATTGCATGTGCTTATTGCGAAAAAAGGCAGTAAACGAAAAGGATAAAAAGCGTAGCGAGCGCAGAAATTCAATGAAATGCGCAAGCAGGACCAGCGGCGGCAGCGGAGGAGCCAAGAGGAATGGCAGCACTTACGGCAAGCAAATCGCAAAGTCCGCTTTTACACGATGCGACTCGGCCCCGTCGATTTTTTCGCATTCCGCTTTGAAATCGCGCATAGCTTTTACACGATGCGACTCGCTGGTGTCGAGCATTTTGACACTAGAGTTTGCAGCTGGTTTTATTTGTGTAATTTGTAAACATTTAAAGCACTTATTCCACTCTCTGCTCATTTTATTCTTTATATTTACTTTTATGCGTAAAGTTCTGTAAATTTTTCAGTTTATTTGCAATACGTATTCACTCGATTTCAAGTTTTAATTTACAGTCGACAGCGCGAAGCGCGAAAACGAATAAAGAGGAACGTCAGAAAATCAGAAAATCGCAGCACAATCGCTGCCCGAGCGATTTTGCGCGTTCCCCTGTCGTTTCACCCCTCTTTCCTACATTCTTCCGTGTCTCCGGGGCCGAGTCGCATCGTGTAAAAGCGGACAAAGCGAATGCACGAGTGCTTCCGTTGGGAATATGCCGGTTCATACACATACACACAGAGAAGAATATGCAAGCAATGTGAAGTAAGAAGAGGATCAACAGCAGTCGTCACTGCTGAATAGTGTGTGTGTGTGTCAGCCAGAAACTTCTTCGAGAAGCTGCTAGCTGCTGCTGCAATAAATCAACCTCAGAAATGGAGCTATTTTGTTAACCCTTTCATGCAAGGCAGTGCCTTTAGGCATTCTCACATTTGTTACATTATGTTACAAGTTTGCAGAATTTTCGCATTTTTGGAAATACGGAAGCAGTGCGGATATATTCTCTTTGCTTTGCTCTGAAATTTCAAAGGGAAAGGAATATTAATTTAGTTTTCTTTTTAGTTAGCTTTGTTGTTTAGAAAGGCTAGTATATGAAATTATAATAAATTTGATTGTTGTTGCAAGAACAGTTGGGCAAAAATTTAAGCAAAAAAAAGAAGATGCATCTTTGGGATAATTCTTCTATATAAATGTGATTAGCTTTCAAGCAATTTGTTGTTAAAGCAATAATATTCTATCTATATTCTGCAAAATATCTGAGTACCAGCTAAAAACATTTGGTATACCAATTCACATTAATACTACTTACTTACTTGGTCAGAACAACCGCTACCGGCTTCTCTACTCCACACCAATTTAAATTTTTCGAAAAAATAAATCGGAAAAAATTAATATCGGCCACGAATTAGTTTAGAAAGATTTGTTGGAATCCAAAATAAAGCAAGAATAATAAATCATGCCTCAGAGGCTTAAGAACTTGTTTGTTGACCTCACTATAGTGCAAAGGATGCGTGGCGTCAACGGTGAGGTAAGCAAAAAAATTGAGCAGCACGCACACCGGGAACTTTTTATATCAAAACAATCGAGAAGTTGCTTGTGGATGCTGAGATAGATCATTTAAAAAAATTCAACTGTTTGAAATAGTGACTAAGGGCAATCGGAATTATATAACGGAATCCGCTTGAGGCGAAAGGTAATCGTATTCATCGCATTAATCGTATTAATCGCAATAACAGTAAATGGACATGCCCCATTTTCAAAATAAACGGCTCAATTGATAGTCAGACTGACTAGCCATTTAAACCAACCTACCAACCAAGTATCCGTTGATATAATATTTTGAATTTTGACTACGTTAGCGCTATAAATCTATTTTTTCGGCGAATAATTTTTTTCGATATGAAATAATACCAAATCAATGGAAATCAAAGGGGACTGTTAGGCGAGCAGCCGTGGTTTGCCACATTTTCCAAGAAATTTTGATATAGAAAGACCAGAATGCTCTGGCTCTCGTGGAAGTTGTTAGAAACCAAAAAAAAGAAAACCGATTTTATCAGCATTTTTTAAGTTTATTTGCAATAAAACTATACCGAAGAAGAGCATAGCAAAAATTCAAGTCAACTGGAATGGTCTTTCAATTTAAGAGCCGATTTCGAAAACAACACAAGCCATGTCAAGCTCCGCTTCTTGAGCTCTGCTTTCAGTGGAGTCCGATTGTTTGGGCGCACTTTCTCGGTTTTGTGGGCTCAATTTCATACACATGCATCCACTGTTGCCCACCACTGCTACGCAATCTTCTCATTTGGCTAATGGGGTGCCACTTATCCCCCACAAACATGCCATAGCATGTTGTCGGCTTACTTACGAGTAGCATCGTTGGCAGCCTTGAATGGCATTTAGCGTGGCTCGTTGAGGCTCGCTTCCCTTGATAAATGTGTTGCATTTAAACTCTTGCATGTTGCCACATCTCACTCACACTCCGCAACTGCAGGCGAAGCTATGATTTCCACTAGCGCCGATGTCGCTGCCACTTCAGTTGTGACTTCCATCTGCACGCGCTGCGTCCTGGTCATTGGGGGTGTATGCTTGCGGTGGCAGGACGCGCGTGAGTATTCAACCACAAAGAGACAAAGCCTCCAGCATGTACGAAATGTCAGAATTTGACATTTTAAGGGTGCTAATAGACACAGAGACTTCGACATAATTTATGGCCAGCAAAAACTTCAAGCCTGCTCAATTTAGTGTTGTTGTTGGAGCGGCAGCAATGTGTGAGTGTGCGTGCATGTGCTGTTAGCAGGACATGTTGCTTGGACAGTTCACATTACATGCCGGTGGCTCTAAGCTATGGTGGCAGTGGCAGCAGCAAACAGGATACACTAGCACAAATGTTGCCAGCCACTGAAGCGACTACACACACACACAGTTAGTTGTCACAGCGTCGGCAACAATGCTGCTGCACACGCTATCGCATTGTTCCCGAGCACATGCCTTCCGACAGCAACGAAAATAATATGATCTTCTCAAGCTTTTATCTGGCTCAGCTCTGAAGGCAACTCACATTGGCGCAGAGACGGCGATATATACTACGAAGGATATGCTGGAGAGCCTGTTGCCTGCTGGCTGCTACGTATGTATGTGTGTGTGTGTGGCAGTGTGGAAATGAATAAATTCAATTTCCATTTAAATGCGATGCCATTAATCAATGCTGACCCAGAGAGTAGCCTTTTTAAATTTATTATCAGAATTTTAGCTCTGGGTCCTTTTGGTTTGTGTAATCCTGCGCGCAATCATTTCACATGCACAAACTGTATGAACAACAGCAGCAACAACCACAACAACAATGTCATGCATTATTATGCATTTTAAATGGCTGTCGCCTTTGTTGTTGTTGAGTCATAATGGCCAGCTTTAACATGTAGGAATTCCTGCTTTTCTCGTTATCGTTACATTGAATGTGCCGCTGGATTTTCTGTGTTGGATTTTCTGTGTGTGCATAATTTCATGAATGTGTGTGTCTGTTTGCTATAAAATGAAATTGTGGCATGGCAGCAAAGAACATTTAAAAATTTTCTGAAACTATAATAGAAAAACTTTCTGTCATTGGCAGCGCAAAAGGACATATGCTGCAGAATCTATATTTAAAAGTGGGTATTGCAGAAATCGTAAACTATTCACATTCAAATTTAAATTTTTTGAAATTTTTGTTATACAATTTTTAGTTTGTGAACATTTTCTTATTTTATTTGCGAATTCGCAAAATAAGATACTATTTAACCACTTTATGGCACTTTACAGTGTGAAAGAGGAAAATGCCTCGCCAAATGCTGAAGCTACCACGGATTGTTTTTAGAGCAGGGATCCAATCTCCTTATCACTTAATGCTCATGCCAGAAACACATATGTCTGGCAGGAGCAACTATATCGCCATCTAAGTAAGCAACGATTCCCAGAGGAATGACTTGTTTTTGCCAACCGACAGCGATACCGCAAAAGCAAAAACAATTCTGACTGCGCTTCGAGGGGTTAAGGGGAGAGCGGCTAAGAAACTGCCACTACCAATTTCAGGCCGCACATGGCGAGCGACGTGTCAGTTACAGCGGCACGTTTTCAGTTGACAATCTTTTACAACGGCTGCTGCTGCCGCTGGCTGCCACCACTTCGCCCATCTAACGCTGTCTACTTGTTGTTTTTGTAAACTTTTACAGAAATTGCGATTGAAAAATAATTTTGCAAATATTGAAAAAGGGATTTCTCACTTGTGCCAAGAGCCAACAACAACAACAACAACAAACAACAATCGTGAGTGTGAAGTCAGCGCAGCGCAGGCCGTCGTACAACCTGCCAGCGCAGAGCTTGAACAGCCGCGTCACGTTTTTTATTTGGCAACGGCACAAGTTACATGCACACACACAAACAACACACATACACACACATATATAAAGAGGCAAGTGTTAAAAATGTGGACGCACATTTATACAGCAGCAGTAGCAGCCGCGACGGCAAAGAATTATGGCAACTTCGATGGCCGGAAATCAAGTTTGCGGCATACACACACACCCACACACACACACACAGGAACAAGGCCTCAAGGTTCAGTTCTAGGTCCCGTACTATGGAACATAATGTATGATGGAATTCTCAGACTCCAAGTCCCCGAAGGAGCTACAATAATAGGTTTTGCAGATGACATCGCAATAGTCATAGTAGCAAAACATATCGCACATGTAGAAGCGATAGCCGGGGAGGCCATTAACACCATTTGCGAATGGCTTGACTCTGTAGGTCTAGCTCTGGCAGAGCAAAAAACCGAAGCAGTACTTATCAGCAGCCGAAAAAAAAGCGAAGTTATAAGAATAAGGGTAGGAGACCAGGATATTTGCTCCCAAAGGTGCCTGAAATACTTAGGCGTGATAATCGACGATAGGCTTAGCTTTCGGCAACACGCAGAATACGCTTGCGATAAAGGAGCAAAAGTTTGCACGTCGCTTTCGAGGATGCTGCCGAATGTTGGAGGTCCAAGGAGTAGCAGGCGGTTGCTCTTAGCAAGAGTGGTAACCTCTGTCCTGATGTACGGAGCACCGATATGGGCTGAATCCCTAAAGATAAGAGCATATCGGAAGCAGTACGAGAAGATATACAGACTAATCGCACTGCGGGTCATCAGCGCCTACAGAACAGTATCTGACGAAGCCGCGTTGGTCATCGCTGGAATGTTGCCGATCGATATAATGGCAGGCGAAGCCAGGCAACTGTACAATATGAAGGATGGGGAGTCGCGACCGGGACGAGAACAACGCAACAATGAGAGAGCAGCATCAATTGCCAAGTGGCAAGTACGCTGGGAGTCTTCTCAGAAAGGGAGATGGACTTATAAACTCATTCCCAATATCGGAAGATGGCTGAACCGCAAACATGGCGAAAACAACTACCACCTCACCCAATTTCTAACGGGCCATGGTGGCTATCGAAGCTACCTCTATCGCTTCGGTCACGATGACTCACCACTGTGCCCGACATGTGATGAAACAGTTGAGGACCCTGGGCATGCGCTATTTGAATGCCCGCGATTTGAAGCAGTAAGGAATAGGTTGAGAACAGCAACTGGCACTCTCCTAAACCCGAACAACATTGTGGAAGTAATGCTGAAGTCACAAGATGCATGGGATGCGATTTGCGAAGAAATTGCGTCGATACAAAAGGAGCTTAGATACGCAGAGAGAGCACGGAATCGTGCTAGACTAGATGCTGAACGAAACAGGTGAGCAGCAGAAATGCTGAATCCGTCCTCCCGAAGTAATACTTTACGGTGGTTCCGGGGGGATCCAAGGGTTTGGAGTGGGGTGTTTTTTTAGTGCGGTTCGAATCCCACACTACTCTGCCGCGGGGGGCAGCGTGCCTTCAGCGGTTTTTCACCTCAATAAAAAAAAAAAAAAAAAAAAAAAAAAACACACACAGGAACACGCATATTAACACACACAACGCAAACATGCTTGTTACAATGCGACGTGCTTACATGGACGGCAAGTGCTTAGCAGCGCTTGTAGAACGGGGCCGGGGGGTCAAAGGTTGCAGCTGTTGCAAATTGCCAAGACAAATAAAAATGAGAAATCGCTCATCATTATCGGCGGTACTGCTGCTGCGGCATGGTGTCGTTGCCAACTGCTCGCTGCTTGCAGCAAGTTTGCGTGGCAAGGCATGTGCTTCCAGCTTCCGCTTCCGCTGCTCTTTTGCTTGCTTGTTTGTTTGGCCTATTTTTCTGCCCTCAATTCGACACTTTCGCAAACTCCAAAATTTCATCGATATTTTCCTGTTACGACGCGTCTCGCAGCTGCGCCATAAATTAGGCTTTCCTCCTCTCAGTCAGGGCGCTTTGCTTCTCACACTCATACACCGACAAGTCGTGCTTCTTACATGCAACTCTGCAACTGTTGGCTAACACACGGAGCAATATGTAATATGAAGATATGTGTTTCCCTGAAGCTCTGGTCGAGTCAATTTAATACAAAAGTTAAAGAATTTAGCTGGAAGCAGAAATTGATCGAAATTAATTGGCCTGGCCATGTCAGAATTCCCGGTCATGAATTTGCCGACAGTGCCGAAAATACATTCATGCTCTTTCTTCATCAACTCCTGTAACAACTTCCATAAAACTTTAACCACTCCTAGTAAATAAAATATTGCGATTTCTCTAGCAAACAAAACATTTAGCATTTAATTTAAATTGCAATTGAAATATATAATATGGGAATCAAAAACTAAAGAAATTTAACCATAATCCGCTTCACGAGGCGTGGTGGAATTAAAATAGGTATTTAATGAGTTCAGAAATAGAATTATAAATAGTACATTGGAATGAAGGTAATTAGGTAATAAAATGATACTTATTGACATTGGCGCCAACGTAGAACTGACTTCGTTCCAACTCTTTCGTTCGCTTCGTCATTTTGGTAAGGATCAGTTTACACTTGCAAATTTATAGTACGTAACTGAACTTCTGCCATGCCATAAAATTTCAATGGTTGAAGTGTTGATTTTCATTTGCTGCCACACTTGAAAGCAATGAAATGTATTCAAAGAAATCTCACCTACCCGCTGCTACATACCCCACCCCGCTTCTCACAGCATGTAATTGCCCCACGCCACGGCACAATACTCCCAAAGACTTCTTCGTCATTGGCTGTTAGCAGCTACAGCCATGTGCTGGGCTGCCTGTCAGTGTGACATTTGTTATCGTTATCGCACTAGCAGTGGCAGCCAACAACAACAACACCACCAGCAGCAGCAGCGCAGCTTCGATTCCGAGTTATCGCACTTCGACTAAAGTGATTAATACGCGCATTTCCGCCTTCCAGGCCACAACGACCGGAAGCGTATACTCGACGCAGGCAGAGCAACTCGCACCAACACAGCGACATCATACATGTATGCGGCATATGTGTGGCGATAAGCCGGCTGCGACTTGTTTGAGTGTGTATGCATGCGAGGTAATGTATTTGAGCTTTGGACACATTTTTCAAATGAGTTCAGCCAGCGGCGCGCCAAAACAACAAAACATGCCAACAAAAATTTCGCAACAGTTGAAAGAAACTTTTCTCATTTGAAAGATTTGCAGCTGGTGTGTTGTTGTTTTTGTTGCTGCAGCAACCTAAAGTGGCCAAATAGCAAATGGCACATGAAAAATTGCCAGGCGTTGCATGTGCCAAGTTAGTTGCGCTGAAGGTGGACGGGGAAGAAGGGAGATCTTAAGCATATCTGAAAGATTGAAGCCTTGTGTTTTATGTCTAGAAATCGTTTTAAAGAAATCTATAATCGCTTTCAAAAATCGACTACTCTGGCAGAAGGTATCGGAACATCCTTAACACGTCATAAAATCTCAGCTGATATTAGAATAAATCTTCTTTTTTCAATTATAGCGCAAAAGTAAGTGATTGAATATAGCAAAAATAATCACTCGATCTTTTTCAATTATAGTACATTAATAGTTTACATTTTCAATAGAGAAAAATATTGAATTTAGAAATAACTTAAAATATATTGTACTTTTTACTAAAAAGGAAAAACCAGTCATATCCAGTTTTTGCTTCCTTTTTTTACCTTAATATTGAACGCTTCGCCATAGACTTTAAGAACTTCCACTTCCTTCCAAGTTTATCCTGCCATGGCAGCTTATTGTGTTGTTGTTTTTTTTGCGGGGGGTAGAGGAGCATTTTCAAAGCTGTAAATCATTTATGGGACAGATTTGCGCCAATGTTAACAATATTGTTTTCTCATGCCCCGCAAGAAAGCATATCCTTATCAACCACACAACTACACATACACTTACATTGGCGTGCAGTGAAGTTCACAGCAGGTTTTGGCATCAGCTGCCGTCAGTCGTGTGCTCGCCCTTGTTGCTGTTGTTGTTGTTGTTGTTTGCACGCCAAGGCATCGCTGCCATCGTCATTGCAACATTTTGTCTTATTTGATTTGTGCTTGAAAAATTGTCGCCGCGTAGTGCAACAACAAAAAGAAAAACAACAACAACAACAGGAACTCGCTTCCTTGGCAGTCACTTCAAGTAGCGCGTTCTGCCTGCCTTAAGCTCTCAACTCTTCAGCTAAGCGAGCTGTATTTTTATTGTGGTTGTTGTTGTTGTTTCTTGCCAGCAGCCTTGTTGTTGCTTTGTTGGCGTTCATCTTTCCGTTCGCGCTTACTATTACAATTTTTCCTTGGATTTTTCTTCTCCGCCTTCGCAACTATTTGCGTGCACAGCAGCGGGCTGAGCAGTAAAAGGATGCAGCGACATGGCCGCCGTTGACTTTGCCGCACATTACGTGTGAATGCAGCTGATGCTCCTTCGTGAAATATGTATAGAAAAAGCGTAAAAAAGGACGACGTGCTGCATTAACATTTCACCGACTGCGGCGGAGGCAGCGATTGTGGTTGTGTCTCTTGGCGCAGGCGGTTGGTCTCACTGCATTCTCCTGGCTGCTTCCCTGCTTGCTATGTGTGTGCGTGTGTGCGCTGTGTGTGTGCGACTTACGAGTATGATTCCCATTTAACCGTTTGGAAATTGTAATGGCGCGCATTTGCCACTATGAAAATCGCGTAAATATTTTTTCTGCTTTTCTGTTTGAGTGTGTAAGTGAGGCCGCTTATCCTGGCGTTGTCGTGCTTTATTCTGCATCTTCTGCTTGTTCTGCTACATTTATAGTTGTTGCTGTTTTGTTGTTGAGTTATCGTCTGCAGATTGTCACAATTGGACTATTGGACTTGACCAACTTGAATTAGTATGTAAAGCGAAAAACCTAGGATTTATAATTAATTCTAAACTGACTTGTATTGACCATATTAACAGCACGGTAGGTAAAATATACGGGACTCTACGTTACTTACGTACTTCCTCGGACTTCACGCCTATTGAGACTCGTCGTAGACTCGTAATTCAATTAATTATGCCACATATTACGTTCTCTGAAGTCGTATATAGCCAGCTTGACTCACAATCCCAGCATAAACTTCTTGTGGCGTTCAATAATGCGGCTCGGTATGTATATGGAGTCAGTCGCTATGATCACATATCTCTAAAAAGTAAAGGCATTCTCGGTTGTGGTTTGGTTGAGTATTTAGAAATCCGCAACATTATATTTCTACACAGACTTATGCACACAAAAAGCCCTAAGTATCTTTATGATAAACTGCATTTTTTCCAATCGCAGCGGTCTAATAGCCTTGTTGTTCCAATGTGCAGCTATCTCAACAGTCGAAGGTTCTTTTTTATCAGCACCATTAGATTATGGAATTCACTTCCAAACTATCTAAAACAAATAACGTCACGAGCCAGCTTTAAACATGCTCTCTTTCAATACTTCACTACCTCTAATCAATAATCTACTTACCTTTCCTATCCTATATTCTACTTTATCCTACTTAGTTTAAATCTTATATATTTTAAGTTATTAATGTCACTCCTTGCACTTAAATATTATATTAAAATATTATATTAATTTAATGTTATCACTGTTATTGTTTCAATGTTATTTCTATGTGAATGTTAGCTTTAAGTCACATTTTTTTGTAAATAACATGTTTAAACTCCTTTGAAGTACTAAAAAAGACTAAGTCTTAGTGTACACCGAAATTTCAATAATAATAATAATAATAATAATTGTCAAATTGCTTGGCGGCTGCATTTGAGATTGCATTTTTTTCAAAGTAGATGATTGCTTATAATTTGTGTGTGTGTGTGTGTGTGTGTGTAAGGTTGTGAGAGAAGCATTTCATAGGACCCAGGCAAGAAGATTTCTTGAAATTTAGCAATAATTATAAATATATAAAATCAGAAAGTAAACATAATGTAAAAACGAAGAAATGTTCTTACAGAAACAAAAACTGATACATTCATTTGCCTTAAGTATGTGCTCCGATGGAGCTCTCAAGTAAGGCAAAAACAATTGCATTAGACAGTGTACAATAGCAACAAACACTATGCTTTTGATATAGACAGCAGGTAACTGGGATGTTTGCCAGCGCAGAGTCGTCCAGTCCGATGGTGTGATGGTTAGCGCATTCGCTTACTACGTCATAGGTTCATGGTTCAACTCCTACGTTTCACAGACTTTACCATTAATGCTTCTATTTCGAGTAATTAGTCGTTTAGAAATTATTAGAATTCACATTAAAAGTCACTGATGAGGTTTTCTGGCAAAAACCGAAATAGCTATATGACCTGCCCATGTGAGCAATAATTCTAATTCTTTGTTGTTGTACACTTAAAATTGCTTTGTTTCAGAACAGAAATAGACAACTAAGTATTGTCATTTCTCTTTGGCAAGTCAGTCCGAATAAAAACTATTCTTTCTAACATTCAAGCTGCCGAATAAACATAAACTCGTATAATATGATAGGGAGGACACACCCAAATCAGAAAGTAAACATAATGTAAAAACGAAGAAATGTTCTTACAGAAACAAAAACTGATACATTCATTTGCCTCAAGTATGTGCTCCGATGGAGCTCTCAAGTAAGGCAAAAAAAAAAAAACAATTGCATTAGACAGTGTACAATAGCAACAAACACTATGCGTTTGATATAGACAGCAGGTAACTGGGATGTTTGCCAGCGCAGAGTCGTCCAGTCCGATGGTGTGATGGTTAGCGCATTCGCTTACTACGTCATAGGTTCATGGTTCAACTCCTACGTTTCACAGACTTTACCATTAATGCTTCTATTTCGAGTAATTAGTCGTTTAGAAATTATTAGAATTCACATTAAAAGTCACTGATGAGGTTTTCTGGCAAAAACCGAAATAGCTATATGACCTGCCCATGTGAGCAATAATTCTAATTCTTTGTTGTTGTACACTTAAAATTGCTTTGTTTCAGAACAGAAATAGACAACTAAGTATTGTCATTTCTCTTTGGCAAGTCAGTCCGAATAAAAACTATTCTTTCTAACATTCAAGCTGCCGAATAAACATAAACTCGTATAATAATTCCATATAACATCACCATATTGTAGAATATTAGCAATCATCAGCTTAACCTTCCATAATTATTGTATAATTGAAGAATCTTGAGTTTTGCTTGAATTATATTTGAAATTAATATGGAAGCTCACCGCCTTCTCATTATTCTCTGTCTCTCGGCAAAACACCGCCATAGGGATTGAACAAAACCGTTGCAGATGACTCAGCATTGGTCACATATGGGTTAAATGTAAGCTCAGACTTTTGATTGAAAAGACTGCTGAAAAGAGAATAGAAATTGAAGCTGCTGCGTTTAGTGTTCAATATAGCAACGGCAATCTACTTCATTGCCACACTCCCCCCTTCTTCGAGCTTCAACCATTATGCTGACATCTCGCGCCGTCATAAATATTCCTTTTTAATGCGCTTGCACACTTAAATTTTAAACGCGCCATTAGCATGATTTATGCCCATTTAATTATATTAAGAATTCAACAAAATTCAAGAAACATGAACACACGCGAAAATGACGTCAGCGGAGACAAGTCCTACTGCTGTTTCTGGTCCTTTCGCCCTTTTGTTCAAACGGCACAACGGGGGCGCGGAAGCATAAGTGAAAGAGCGGCATTGAAATGGCATTAAATCAACCACCAGCCAGAGACCAGACCAACGACCACTAAATAATTCTTTACGAAGCAGAAGGAAGTGCGGTGGATTTGTGGTAACGGCAAAAATAGTGCGCGAGCGCGCTTAGGGCCGATTAAATTACAATGAAATGAAATTACAATAACAACAAAAATTTTTAGCGAATATAAAGTTAAACAACAATGCTAAATATCTACCCCTCTGCCCGCTCGAATGCTGCCCTCTTTGCATGACAAAGGCAATGGGCGAAAAAGGAAAGGCAATTTGCAGCGGCGGAAAACTACGAAATCCCAACCAGGCGCGCGAGCAAATGGGAATGAGATTCCAATAAAAAGCGACTAAAAAGACGGCACAGGACAATAGTGCGCAAATTAAACGCGCTCACTCACAAAAACACACAACCAGAGATACACAGATGCAAAAAGGCAGTGATAGGAGCAGCGAAAAGTGGCAAGCCTGTTTCGTTGTGTATTGTTGCCATCTGGCGTGGAAGCTGCTGCTGAACACTTTCTGTGTGCCCATGCAGGATGCTTTTGACATTGTTGTGGTTATTATTGTTGTTGCCGTTGTCGCCCCTTTGTCAGCTTCTTGTAGTGGCAAAGGATAAAGTTGCAAGCTTTTAAAGTAATTTGCAGATTGCCGGCTGTATTAAAAGTTTTCATCGGGCATGTTGTTGTTGTTGTTGCTGTTGTGGTTGCTGTCACTATGGCAGACCAATTAGCTGACAAAATTGACAAGCAAATCAGCAATTGTTTGTCAATTATGATATTATGAAAAGTTTGCAATAAAAGTGTTGCAAGTTAATAATAAAATCGGAACTAACACCTGTCAAAAGTTTACAAGTTTTAAGCTTAAAGTATTGCCGATAAAAAATAGAACTTCACATTGGAGATGTCGTCAATATGTGAGCAATTCTTAGGCATGCGCTAACTGAAAATATTTTTTGTTAACATTGAGCGAGTGGCGAAATAGCAAATTTACAAATAAATTAAACAACAGCGTCATTATTTTGTACACAAAACTATGCGGCAACACTGACAAAAAGATAAATCTGTAAACGCCAAAGTCTGCTTTTTCTGGAGATTAGTTTAAAGTTTCAAATTCTCATTGCAGTATAGGTAAAAGCTATTATGTTTTTGATGGATTATTGCCGTCCTAAAAAGATGCAAACATGAATATTTGACAGCATATAGAATAAGACTCGATGAACACGACGGCATTACTAACTCCATTTCGTCCTAACTCGACTTACGTGGTTATGGGTTGAGACCACAGAAATATGAAAAGGTCTTGCATACGTAATACGTTTACGTTTTCAAGTAAACAGCCCAATTTTTAGATTTATGAAAATTCACAAAAAGATACGTTACGTCTGGACTAACTAAGCCTTTATAGTTGCACGACATTCACTTGTCTCTAGAATGTTCTTTATACTAAAAAAAAATTATTTATTTAAAATAGTTTAATGCTACGGCGCTACGAGAATTTCCAGAAATATTTCGTCTGTACGTGCTAAAATGTTTTTAAAAATCATTCATTTGCTCGCTCAACCTGCCTGCAATTATCTGCACCCCTTTCCTCCCCAGCGACACACACACTGCAAGAACTACACACATCTTTTTGCATACCAGCGCAATATATTCCAAAAATTCTTCAGCAACTCGAAGGCAGCGGAATCGCGCACTTGCATCCCGCACCTCTGAGCGCCACAGCGCCACAGCAAAAAACCGGCCCGGAGTCAGTGTGCGTGTATGTGTGTGCGCGCCTGATTGCGCACGTGAGTGCGAACAATATCTCTCGTTTTGCTATTGGAAGGTGAGTGGGAGTAGCTGCAGTGACCAGAACTAGACGAAACAATTTGAGTCATAATTACACCTGCTCAAGCAGACAACGAATCACCAGCGAAACAAAAAACAAAAAAGAAACACTACAGTGTGGAGCAGCTTCCACACACATACTTTTAAAATTAAATTCAGCAAATGTGGCAGTGGCGCTGCTTGCGGCAGAACGCTGCATGCGGCAAGCTGCGGTAAAGGCATGTGGCATGCAACAGCCAATGTTATTTTATAAATTAAGCGTAGACACAACAACAGACAATGGCATCAATGTGTGGGAGTGTGTGTGTACAGCGTCGTCTTCACTGCTTGCGTATGCCCGAATAATTTTTAGGGGCCTCTTATAATTTTCAATTAATAAAGTTTTACAAATATCATATTATGATATATTCTCAGTTGAAGTGCCGTTGAAACGAATAAAAATTAGTTTGAAGGTAAATTAATCATTAAAAGTTCAACTGCTGCGATTACAGCTGCTGAAGTTATTCTCAACTCTTTATCCTGCCATCCTATAAGATTCTTCGCTTTGCAAAAATGAAATAAGAAAGAAATCAGTAGTTATATGACGACCGCGCCCATCTTAGAAGAAAATATTCTAATTATTTTTGTTGTTGCACACTTAAGGCCCTACTTAAGACTGTTTAATCTTATACAGGAATCGACTGTTGTTGTCTTCCCATTGCAAAAATAATTAAAAGAGATTATTCTATAAAATAAGACATCTTTAACTTATATTTCATTGAAAATAATTTGATAAAACACATTTTTATTGCGCCCTTAATTGAGAGCCTTTGTTGGCCCATAGATAAACATAGCACTGTATGTGTTTGTGTGTATGTGTATGTTTGCGTGGTTAAATATTTCACATGCTCAGCAATGTCTGCACAGCAGAAAAGTATGCAATAAAAAATGCAGCGTGAGCAATAAGAGAAGAATTCCATGCATGAGCTGCAAATTAAGACGTAATTAATTAAGAGTTAAGCAGATGAACGTAACAAAGGATAACAGAGCGCACACAAACACATACTCACGCATATTCCTACAGACACACGCACACACATGCATGATTTTCGTGATGAGTTTTAAAGCACTTGGACGCAATTAAAGTCGCTGCGATTGCGCTGCAAATCACTGACGGCCAATCGCCTGCAAAGGACGAAGGACACAATTGACAAAACAAATGTTATGAGGACGCTAATGAGCGTTGGGACAATATGAAAAATTAACGCACATTAGTAATCCTGCTTGCTTTTTGGCTGACGAAAAGAGAGGATGCTTAGTAGCGAAGCAGAGTAGGAGAGAGAGCACAAAAGGACATGCAGACTTGAAGTGCGCCAGGCAAATTGCTTATAATTTGCACGAATGGCACATCCATCAGCATTAGAGAGATCCAGTGTGCACCAGCAGCGGCAGCAGCACCCGCAATCGCACCCAACGTCATGGCGCATTTATTCAAATTTCCAGAGGATTTAACGATTTAGCCGCTCCTACAATTGCAGCCACAGTTGCTGCCATAGTTGCTGCTGCCCACGGGGCTACCATTGCAGTCGCCATGTTGGCCTTTAGAAATTTCGCTACATTCATTTCAGTGGCTGGCAAATCCTTTTAGCGTTTTCGCTTTTTCTTCGCCTTTTTTGTGGCCTTTTGTTTGAGAGTGCAAGTGTGGGTGTGTGTGTGTTTGGATGCGAGCAAACGCAATACTCAACAAAAATGACGCAAATATTTCAAGGCACAACTACAGGCACACATGAAGGCTGACTAACATTGGCGCATATGCATATGTATGTGGAGTAGTGCTGTAAAATTTCAATACTTCTGAGTATTCGGTTATACTCGATATGATTCAGTAGTATACTCGAAATTGCTGTAAACTGTTTTCGTACACTTCCTCATATAAATTACTTCCTAACAGTTTTAGCTAACTTTTGAGGCAACCGTACTTATTTAAATTTATTTGTTAATTGAAAGCAGGAACAGTCAATAAGAATTCTTGAAATTTTTTGGAAAAAATGTTTGAAATGTTTAGACATTTGAAGTGATCTTTTGATTTATGCAACAACCAACAAAATAAATTTCGGGTACCTCAAAATCAACATGGCTATGCGATATGTAACTTTCGCAACACCAGCGTGGTTGCCACAATATTTCATTGCCGGTTAAGTTGAGTTATGGCCGGGTTTAGTTGCTGCGCGGCGCCTATTTGCATATGAGCTGTGCTATTTTCATTGTTGGCGTTTTTGTTGCTGTTGTTACGCTAGCTTAGAAGTTACACTTACATATTTCGCTCATTGCTTATCTGCATGTGTGTGCGTGTGTGTGGCAAGGATGCAAAATGTAGAGTTTGCTGTGGAAAAGCTTTAAGCAAGCGCTTTGTCAGCTGAAAGAAGTGCCAACTATTTGACATATTTTTTATAAAATTCATGCTGGGTTTTAAGCCACATCCTGTGTCTTGCTCTTCAAGCTGTCTTTTAAGCGCCCAGCCTAAAAGTATGCTGCCAAAGGTAAGCCATAACTCAAATTCCACTCGCTTGTTCTGACAGCTTATTTGAATAACTTCACGAAATGGTCTCATTTTTCAAAACAGCGCGCGTAATTTTTCAAATACACATGCAGTAGGCAAACAATTACAACAACAACAAACGAACGAAAAGGAAGCACAAATTCCAATAAATGTCAAAGCGACGTTGACATTTCGCAGCGTTTTTTTTGATTTATGTAATTTTTTGCCATCTCTAAATCTTGTTCTCGCTTATTTATTTATTTTTTTTTTTAAAGATATGAGGGTGTGTGTGTGTGTGTAGGCGTGGCATTATTGCTTTTGGCTTGCCTTGCGTTAGCTGCGTGAGCACTTCATAAATCTTATTTTCAATTACTATGTGTGCTTAACGCTGCTTGAAATAAGATTTTCGGCTGCTCTCCCTACGCCCCGTGTTGCCAGCTTCAGTGCCTTTGAGGCACTTCATCCGCCGCACTTCGCAAGTTTACACCACGCAAAACTAATGCCGCCTCAAAGCCCCGACGAACTGCCGTGCTTATTACCTGTTATCCTTAATATTGTTTGTCTGCTAGCACCGGAAAAAAAAGAAAGCATAAACACAAACTTATTACCGTTGTGCCGCACAAAGGCACCAACAATAACAACAACTGCACGAAAAATGCTACATGCTCATAACTGCGCTCATGTGGCACGCCTAAATGTATGTTATAAAGAGCAGCTCGAATTCAGCTTCCTTGCTCTTGGAAGCATACAAACAAGCCTGCCGCTCCCACACACACACACACAAACGCTCACGCAGAGCAGCAGCAACAAAGCATCATTCATCAGACGCCACATGGCAGGCAGTCACCACATGCGTCGCCCCGCTTGGCTGCCAAGCGGAAAATGCCTATTTTTGTTATGTGATGAGCGGCTGCTCCTTCTTCTTCTTCTTCGCGTGCTTGTGCGCCGATTCATAGTTCCATTATTGCGATTATTATTAACTTAAATAGAAAATGTTGCCGAGTTACATAAATCTTGTCTAAGGATGTGCCTGTTGTGGCTACTGCCACTCCAGCTTGCCTGCCTATGATCTGCCCACAGAGCTCTCTCGAGCTAAGACAGGCGGTAGTTTATGCTATCTGCCTACTTCAGCTATGACCGTAGCCGGTTTTACCCATTGCAGAAGGTCAACTTGGGCCTAGAGTCTTGAAAAAGGCAAAGGAAGAGAGAGCTTTGGCTGTTTTAAATTAAATATATATTTTGGGCTTCATATACAGGCGACATCTTTGTGAGTCAAGAGACGCAACGATCGGCCGATGCGATTGCAAAGAGACGTTTTCGCCCTCAGCTTTACATGATAATATTTTTCAAATGCTGTAAGAACTATTGCTTTTAATGTAGCATACCTTTAGGCAGCCTTAAAAGGACACATGTAAATTCATAATAAGAGTGCGCCTTTCAAAGCCACAAATGCACGCCACAACAGGTCCTTAACACAACACGCCCGACGCCGTGTTACTCTTTCATAAGCACTTCAACAATTATTGGCCACTTGAAAGCTCAAGCAGCGGCAGCAGTAGCGCCGACAAAGAAGTGCCACCAGGTTTGTTGGCCAAAGTGAACTTCCCTACGCACTTTTCCCCCCTTTTGCCATGCCATACCAAAAACCGAAAAGCGCAAGCAGACCAAATTTTATTGCCTTAATAAAGCATACGCAAGCAATCCGAAAGGTGAGCGCGTCGTAGAACTCATGATGTGCAGAGGATAACGCCAGCAAATGATGGTAAAACTGGCGGCAAATCCTGAATGCAAAACAATGAAAATGCGCGCCGGAAAATTGCGAGCATTGCAACGCCTTAAGTCAGCCAAGGACAACCTGCGGCGCCGTTGCGGTGGCCAACCACTGAACTTCTTAATTTGGCCTTCAATGCTTTGCGAGTGCACGTCCTTACTTTTGCTTTTGTTTTGTTTTCTTCGGTTTGCTTTTGTTTCGATTTGTTCGTCGGCAGGATTCGCCTTGAAAATTAATTATACGCAGATATCCTGCTGAGTTAATGCGATTCTGGCTGGGGGAAATTAAATGTGAATTTAATGAAAATTGTAAGGAAAAGGCCAAAGCAACTTCCAGAGACGAAGCTTACACTAACAAGAAAGAATGAGCTGGCAGTCAAGCATAACATGAATTTTTAGTGAAAGAAAAGCAAAAGATTTTACTTATAACTTAAGAAAAAGCGCACCAATTATTTGCTAAAACATATGTAAGAAAGTAAGCTTATATTTTTATATCCAAATTACGAAAGTTGTAATGACCGGAATTTGTGGTCAAATCCGGCCCTACAATCAAGAACACCACTGAATGTATTCTTTTATTTTTTTCATTGAATTATATATCATTTCCATTTATTCTTTTCTATCTTGTTTATATAAATATATATATATCTGTTTACGCATATGCATATTATAATATGCATTGAATGCATACCGGCATGAAGCCAAAACATACCTAAGTTTCAAAACATGTTATTGCATTAAGTTAAATTTGAAATAAGACGTTAGGTTCTAAGCATAAAAGGAAAAGAAAACCCAACAACAACATAGGGGAGAGGGGGGTACCTTCGTCCTTGGGGCACATTCGTCAAAAGCGATTTCGGTATGAAGGAGTCATCGGACATAACTGTTTATTAGTAAAAATTAACCCATAACTAGCATTAAAATCCCTCACAAAGTTTGCCATCTCTATCTGAACAGCTCATAAAGTTACATTTGATTTTGTGTTTTCGCGCTTCGTTCCCGAATATTCAGGTCGGTAACGTAAGAAGTTTGTGCTGTATTTATACCATTATTTCGAACAAAATTGTATTAGTATTACTTTAATACTAATTATTTTGTAAATAAAAGTGTATTAAGTGAAAATAAAGCACTGAAATTAGAAGCAAACAAATAAAAAGAAAAAAAAGTGACACCAGGGTGGACTCGTCTTTTTTGCATGGGGCACATTCGTCAATATAACTTCACAGGTACTAAAAATCGAAATCGAGTTGAAGCTTCCAAGACCCTCGAACCTGGCTTAAACCTCCCGTAACCACACAAAATTAATATTAGGGTCGATCTCAGCACTTTAAACATTATATATAACAACTAATTTTTTTAAAAGTTTTCCAATAACTACCTTTTTTTGAAGCTCTTAAACATGATTTTTTTTTATTTTTGTAATGCAAAATAAAATAAAAACGTGTTATGTAACCGAAAACATGTCTTATCTAGTCTAAACAAGATTTTGTATCACCTTACGGTACTTTAAATTATGAATGCCCAAAGTGCCCCGCCAAATGCCGAAGCTACCCTGGCATGGGGGCACATTCAGCGAAATGACTTTTTTTACTAATCATGAAAAAAATAGTACAAACGGAACTTTTTTAAGAACTTTTAGTATAACATTTTATTGTTAAATAATGAGGTATTGTAACAGTCTAATCGGTTTTTAAATATATTGATTACCTTCTGAAATATAGGCCTTCAAAAAAAAAGAGACGAAGGTACCCCCCTCTCCCCTACATGGCACCAGATGGCCGGTCGCTGGCGCCAGCCATACGCAGTCACTCGCGCCGGCGAAGTCCCGTTAGGTCGCGCGCAGTGAGAACAGAGGCGTAAAGCACAGGAGCGCACAGGGCAAACAGCGAAACATATGCAAGCAAACCCTACGCTGCTGACATTGCGCGGCGCTAGTGCAAAGGCGACCGAGCCGTGCCAGGCCTATAAAAGGCGGACTGAAATCGCACAAGACACAGTCGATCGCGGGCCGCGGACCAGGCAACATCGAGCGCAGCATACCGGGAAGCAAACCTCGCAGTAAGTACAAACTCTTGTCTTTAATAATACTTCTTTGGCAGTCTCACGCTTTGTGGTTTCGAGCGGTGAGACCTTGCCATCTTCGGTACATCTGCTTTGCGGTTTCGAGCAGAGTGTAACCTTCCCCTGGCAGATTCCCCTTGCCATAGTAGTTTGTTAGGCATCCTCACGCTTTGTGGTTTCGAGCTGTGAGCCAGTGCCATCTTCGGGACGTCTGCTTTGTGGTTTCGAGCAGAGCGTTCCTTTCTGTGAGCATTCCCCGCTTTGTGGTTTCGAGCGGCGGGACTGCTGTATTCTTAGACGTCTGCTTTGTGGTTTCGAGCAGAGCGTCACCTTCCTTGGGCAATCCTTGCCAGAATTCCCTGGGCATCCTCACGCTTTGTGGTTTCGAGCTGTGAGCCATTGCCATCTTCGGGACGTCTGCTTTGTGGTTTCGAGCAGAGCGTCACCTTCCTTGGGCAATCCTTGCCAGATCCTTTGGGCATCCTCACGCTTTGTGGTTTCGAGCTGTGAGCCAGTGCCATCTTCGGGACGTCTGCTTTGTGGTTTCGAGCAGAGCGCCACCTTCCTTGGGCAATCCTTGCCAGATCCCTTGGGCATCGTCACGCTTTGTGGTTTCGAGCTGTGAGCCAGTGCCATCTTCGGGACGTCTGCTTTGTGGTTTCGAGCAGAGCGTCACCTTCCTTGGGCAATCCTTGCCAGATCCATTGGACATCCTCACGCTTTGTGGTTTCGAGCTGTGAGCCAGTGTCATCTTCGGGACGTCTGCTTTGTGGTTTCGAGCAGAGCGGTCCTTTCTGTGAGCATTCCCCGCTTTGTGGTTTCGAGCGGCGGGACTGCTGTATTCTTAGACGTCTGCTTTGTGGTTTCGAGCAGAGCGTTCCTTTCTGTGAGCATTCCCCGCTTTGTGGTTTCGAGCGGCGGGACTGCTGTATTCTTAGACGTCTGCTTTGTGGTTTCGAGCAGAGCGTTATTTTCTGTGAGCATTCCCCGCTTTGTGGTTTCGAGCGGCAGGACTGCTGTATTCTTAGACGTCTGCTTTGTGGTTTCGAGCAGAGCGTTCCTTTCTGTGAGCATTCCCCGCTTTGTGGTTTCGAGCGGCGGGACTGCTGTATTCTTAGACGTCTGCTTTGTGGTTTCGAGCGGAGCGTTCCTTTCTGTGAGCATTCCCCGCTTTGTGGTTTCGAGCGGCGGGACTGCCGTATTCTTAGACGTCTGCTTTGTGGTTTCGAGCAGAGCGTTCCTTTCTGTGAGCATTCCCCGCTTTGTGGTTTCGAGCGGCGGGACTGCTGTATTCTTAGACGTCTGCTTTGTGGTTTCGAGCGGAGCGTTCTTTTCTGTGAGCATTGTGGTTTCGAGCGGCGGGACTGCTGTATTCTTAGACGTCTGCTTTGTGGTTTCGAGCAGAGCGTTCCTTTCTGTGAGCATTCCCCGCTTTGTGGTTTCGAGCGGCGGGACTGCTGTATTCGAGCAGAGCGTTCCTTTCTGTGAGCATTCCCCGCTTTGTGGTTTCGAGCGGCGGGACTGCTGTATTCTTAGACGTCTGCTTTGTGGTTTCGAGCAGAGCGTTCCTTTCTGTGAGCATTCCCCGCTTTGTGGTTTCGAGCGGCGGGACTGCTGTATTCTTAGACGTCTGCTTTGTGGCTTCGAGCAGAGCGTTCCTTTCTGTGAGCATTCCCCGCTTTGTGTTTTCGAGCGGCGGGACTGCCAACTGGTAGCAGGGCGTACATACCCTCTTCCAACGACGTTGTGGATACCACCGCGACTAGCACTGCCACCGGAGATCCTGCCCTCGTGGGGTTTAATTTAACAGCTTAGGGCGCTATAGTCTTAAGTATCTACACCTTATATTAAGCTAGACTAAGAAACTGTATAATAAAGCTCCAACGTTCTCGGAACAAGGCTCTTGTGTTCTTTCCTTTATTTCTCCCAAATATAAATAGTGTTGTAGCGAACCCTGGACAGCCGGTGAGGATACCCCGGCTTTAATTGTCGTCCGCCCCTGTGCGGAGACAACGCGACGTAAACGTCTCGTTACAAATGGCGCCCGAGCAGGGACACTAAGGAAAGGAACAGTGATTACACCAGAGAACGCCAAGGCGGTTACAACAGAGAAGATAGTGACAGTGAAACAAAAGAAAGAGAAAAACAGTGAAACCAGACAACGAAGAATAGAGATTACAACTGCGATTTACAACTGAATTGCAACGAAGGTTACGACTAACAGCGATAACGAAGAATAGGATCAACGAGCGAGATGGGGAAAAAGACTTGGATCTACCTCCTAAATAAGGAAGAGCTCCTCAAGCTGACGGAAGAGTTTGGCCTGGACACGTCCGGAAATGCGGAAGATCATCGGAAACAACTCTCCAAATTTGTTGACAGGGGAGAATATGCACCCGAAATCCTGGCCCGTCTACAGGAGCTAGAACGCATTGGGCAATCAGCCGCGTCGCCTGATCCGACGATCCGAGCGACCACGTCACAATTAGAATTGCCGCAGGGAGCCACAGCCCAGCGACCGGCAAGGCCACCCGTCATCCCACCCAACCTTACCACACCATTCCTGGAGGTACCGCAGGGATACACAGCACAACCACCCGCGAGACCATCCGATATCCCATCCAGCATGACAGCGCCAGGTATCAGTACGGGAATGACGCCGACAGCGATGTCATATGCAACGGTCATCGACCACGTGCGTAAATGGTCCGTTAAGTACGAGGGCGGACCAGACCCCGTGGCTTTTATAGAGCGTCTGGAGGAGTTGGCAGACGTCTATAGCGTGCCCAGGGACCAACTGGCGAGAACCATGCCCGAGTTACTCCGCGGGAACGCCCTCATATGGTTCCGGAACAACAACCGCAACTGGGCGGAGTGGCGGTCGTTCAAGGCAGATTTCCTCCGGTTTCACCTGCCGGCGCGCTACTTTGAGCGGCTGGAGGATGAAATCCGGCAGAGAACGCAGCGACCACAGGAAGCGTTCAAGGAATATATGCTGGCCCTACAAAACATCATGCGGCACGCCGGTTTTTCAGACGAGCAATAGCTAGAGCGGATATTCCGGAACTGTCAACAGGAGTACAAGCTGTACATACGCCGGAAAGATTTCAGTACCCTAGAGGAACTGGTGGCCCTAGCAGAAGACCTGGAAGATATCCGGGGAGAGCAACGGCAGGTAGCGGCACCTCCACGGGCCCGGGTAGAGCGGCATCGGATGATAACGCAAGAGGTAGAGGAGAGAGTCAACCCTCGTACAGCATGCCGGAGGTGCGGACAGGACGGACATTTTGCCCGCGAGTGCAGGAACCCACGGATCGTGTTCTGCTGGGAATGTGGCCTCCGAGGCGTTAAAACTTACGAGTGCTGTCGCCGGAGGGCGGGAAACGTAAGCGGACCCCGGCAGGAACGAGGACTGACGGGCCCGAACAACCCCCCACCTCGTACCCAATAAGCCCCCTCGACTACGATAGCCACCACGTTTTCGCCACTGTCGCCGTGGGAGACGTGCTGATCGAGGCCACCATCGACACCGGAGCCACCCGAAGCTTCATAAGCGAGGGTTTTGCAAGGGACATAGAGGGACGAAAGGGCGTGCGGAGGGTAGCAGCGAAGACGGAAATACAGTTGGCGGATGGCAGCTCTCGAGAAGTCGTGGAAGCACTGACGGCGGAAGTCCGCCTGGGGAATCAGACCTGCCGGTTGCAACTATTGATATTGCCAGAGGTGCTGGATGACATACTCTTGGGGATGGACTTCTTACAGCAGGCCAACGCGATGCTGACGATTGGTGGAAGTACCATAACGCTGCAGGACTACAAGGACAAGGACCACCGGACCCAGGGAACCCGCTGCACCATGGCACGGGAGGACAACCATTATAGAGAGCAAGAGGACATCGACGCTTTCCTCGAAACCGAACTCCGAGGAATGGAGGAGCTGGTGGGAGTGTCGAACATCACCGAGCACAAGATTGTAATGAAGGACGACCGCCCCATCAAGCAGAGATACTTTCCGCGAAACCCAGCCATGAGTGATATCATCAACAAGGAGGTCGACGAGCTTCTGGCAAGGAACTGCATCGAACCGTCCCGGAGCCCACATAGCGCACCGATTGTCCTGGTGAGAAAGAAGAATGACAAATGGCGATTGTGCGTCGACTACCGGCAACTCAACGCACGTTCCGTGCCAGACGCCTACCCGCTTCCCCGTATTCATCACATCCTGGACCGGCTACGGGCGGCGAAATATATAAGCAGCCTGGACTTGAAGAATGGCTACTGGCAGATCCCAATGGAGGAGAGCAGCAAACAGTACACGGCGTTCACCGTGCCCGGACGGGGGCTCTTCCAGTGGCGGGTCATGCCGTTCGGCCTCCACTCCGCACCAGCCACATTCCAACGAGCGCTAGACCGCGTCATAGGAGCAGACCTGGAGCCCTACGCGTTCGCCTATCTGGATGACATCATCGTAACCGGAACCTCGGTAGAAGAACATAAGAGGAACCTACGGGAGGTCTTCCAACGCCTGAAAGCGGCCAACCTGCGGCTAAACCCAGAGAAATGCGAATTCTTCAAGCGGGAAATCAAGTACCTCGGACACATGGTGAGCGAACGGGGGATCCACACAGACCCGGAGAAAATCGTGGCAATCAAGGGATTGAAGCCACCCACTAACACGAAGGAACTCCGTCGGTGTCTGGGGATAGCGTCGTGGTACCGACGATTCGTACCGGAATTTTCCAACATCGTGCTGCCGATGACTGCGCTCTTGAGGAAAGGAAAACGGTGGAAGTGGGGACCGGAACAGGATGAGGCGTTTGAGGACCTGAAGACCAAACTGACCGAGGCACCCATCCTGGCTTGCCCGGACTTCACGCAGCGGTTCGTCTTGCAGACGGACGCCAGTGAGTACGGTCTTGGGGCCGTATTGACACAAGCAATCGAAGGACAGGAAAGGGTCATCGCGTACGCCAGCCGACACCTAAACCCAGCGGAGAGGAACTATTCGGCAACGGAAAAGGAATGCCTCGCGATCGTCTGGGGCATAAGGAAGATGCGACAGTACCTGGAGGGATATACTTTTACTGTTATCATAGACCATCTAGCGCTCAAATGGCTCAACGCCATCGAGAGCCCGTCAGGACGCATCGCCAGGTGGGCCCTCGAACTGCAGCAATACTCGTTCGACATCCAGTACCGGAAGGGTAAGTTAAACGTGGTAGCCGACGCACTCTCGCGTCAACCACAGGAGGCCCTCCGGATAAGCACGATCGTCGAGGACCCACCCGCAAAGTGCAAGTGGCTCCAGAAGCGGATGGACGAGGTGCGCAGCGATCCGGCCAAATTCCCGGACTACAGCATCGAACGAGGACAGTTGTACCGGCACATTCCCCGGCAGCCCGGTGACGAGGATAGCGCGCCATGGAAACTATGCGTGCCCAGCGACCTCCGAGACCGAGTGATGAAGGAGAATCACGACGAGCCCAGCGCCGGCCATATGGGGATCAGGAAGACCATCGAACGGATAACCAGCAGGTACTACTGGCCGGGGATGTCCCGTGACATTAGCAAGTATGTCCGCCGATGCGCATCATGCCAGAAATACAAGCCGAGCCAGCAGAAACCAGCCGGACCGATGCTAAGCAAGGTGGCTGACGAACCATGGACAACAGTGTGCGCGGACTTCGTGGGTCCCCTACCCCGGTCAAAGCATGGTAATAATATGCTGTTGGTATTCCACGACAAGTTCTCGAAGTGGACGGAGGTGGTGCCCCTCAGGAGAGCTACAGGAGAAACGTTGAAGAAGGCATTCCGGGAACGCGTCTTGGCCCACTACGGTACCCCGAAGATACTGCTGTCGGATAATGGGGCCCAATTTACAAGCAGGGTGTTCCAGCGTTATATGACGGAGCTAGGAGTGCGACAGCAATTTACTGCGCCCTACACGCCCCAGGAGAACCCCACGGAGCGGGCGAATCGTACAGTCAAACGGATTATATCGCAATACACTACGGAAAAACAGAACACATGGGACGAGCTACTGCCGGAGATAAGACTGGCCATCAACAGCTGTCGTTCCGAGTCAACGGGTTATAGCCCCGCGTTTCTCACACAGGGGCGCGAGCTACGTCTACCCAAGGCGCTCTATGACGAGCAGAACATCGCAACCGGGGAGACAGGACAAACGCCGGATGAACGTGCAGAGAGACTCAGGGAGGTCTTCCAACTGGTGCGCCGGAACATGGCCAAGGCGGCACAGGACCAAGCACGCCACTACAACCTGCGACGGCGGAAGTGGACACCCGGGATCGGGGACGAAGTGTTGGTGAAGCAACACCACCTGTCGAAGGCAGCGGAAAACTTCGCCGCGAAGTTGGCACCACGCTATGATGGCCCGTATAGGGTCGTAGGCTTCACGTCACCTGTCATTGTCCAAATACAATCAGCTGGGGACAAGCGGGTCAGGAACGCCCACCTCGGGGAGCTGAAGCCTTTCACCGGCGATGCCTCGGCCTAAGCACCGAGCTCCACGCATTATCATTCTCACCCATATCCTATCTCCTTATGCTCCGTACCCAACACTTGTAAAACAAATTCTCTTTTCCTTCCCCTTAGAACTCAAGTCCGCCGTCACGAGCACAATATGGAAGACAAGTTCCAGCGAGCGAAGTCCAGATACCAGGGACGATTGTTACAACTCCAGCAGGCCACCAGGCGCACAGCGATCCTGGAGGACGGGGTGCGGGAGGTCCTCGCCCGGCCACCAGGAGGTCGAAAGCCAATAGTGCGACTGATGCGCATTAAGCCAAACGCGACCAACGCCGAGATGGAACCACCCCCGAAGCGCTACCGATCAAAGGCCCAGAGCAGACAGCCACCTGCGCCTGATGACAAGCGCCGATCTGCAAGCAGTAGCCATCGCAAAGACCGACGCGAGAGCCAGCACCGACCGGCCAACACCGACCGATACGGGCCCAACCAGGCCAACCATCGACAAGCAGGCAGCCACAACAGACGGGTAGCACATCACGCTGACCAGCGCCGAGCGCCAAACACGCATGGGGCCCGACCCGCTAGCCAACACCGGTCGCGCAGTCCCCACCGGCGCCCGTCGAGCAAGGCGTCCCGAGAGAGAGAAGGCGGTCCGAAGCAACGCCGCCCCGTCAGTCCCAGAGGTGGTCCGAAGCAGCGCCGCCCCATCGATCCCCAAGCCAGCCCGAAGCAACACCGCACGACGCACGGGGAACAACAGCCCAAACCGACCCATCGCCGCCCCACGACGCGGCAAGAACAACAGGACGGGGTAGAGGTAAGCACAGTGCCAGGCCGCCCGGCTAACCAGACATCAGACACCACTCGACGACGGTGCACCGCACCAGCGCGCATGTCGACAGTACGGCAGGGCAGAAGTCCATCCCCGTTCTCGATCGCAGTGGGTTGGGCGCCCCACCTCGAACCGGAGGTCAACCTGGCCCAACAGCCCAGATATCGTGCACCCAGGAGGGCCCACCAGCGTGCAAACACCCACAGCGGCCCCAACGACCAGGACCCCCGGCAGGAATTACTGCGGTGAGCGGCCAACGCGCCTTGCGCCACCAACATGGGGGACAGTATCGCGGAAGGCCCAGAGGTACACCCGGAGTCGGTGGTCGAAAACCCAGCCCCACGAACCCGGGGCCCACAGCAGGACTGGGAGGACGGCGTCGTGACGATAGAGGTGGACAGCGACGACAACAGCAGCTCCTCCAGTAGTGACTCGTCTAGCAGCAGCTCCTCCAGTGGTCACTCGTCTAGCAGCAGAAGTACGGTGCCCAGGAACCGATCCCCGGAGGTCTGCCCAGGTAGTGAGGCAGCGTTGAGGACAACACCACGGGAGCCCGACGCCCAGCCATCCGCAGAAGAGCCTGCTAACTGCGACGAAGCGCCAGTGGACCAACCGCAGCCCGGGGAACAGCCGGAGGACGGGCCCGCAGAGCCGGAGGTAATCGTGTTAAGCGACGACGAGGAGGCGCTGCCAAAGAGCCAGCGAATTATACAGCGGGAGTTCGAGGAGGAATGCTGGGCCGGAACCCGGAAGCGGACGGCGACGTTACGATTCATCTTCCTCGAGCACGGGCCCAACTTCAGTTCGGAGGATGCAGGGGCCAAAGTCACGCAAAGCGACCCGCCGGCCGGGGACGCAGCACCCAACGCCACGAAAAGCGACTCGCCAACCAGGGGCGAGCTAGAAGACGAAGCTCCGGTCATACTGCAAAACGACTCGGTAACCCGGCGCGAGCCCGAAGCTGACGCGCCAACCACCTCCCGACGCAACCCGCTGATGAGGGGCAAGTCCGAGGACACCAGCGTCCAGGGGACGCGACGGTCGAGCGAGACCCTCGGGGCGACGATGGCGAACGAGGAAGTTCCCCACCTGGAGACCCCCGATGACGTTCTCTCTCTCTCGGGGGAACGGGCGATGACCACGGACCGTACCGAGTGGAGAACGAAACCCCCGGACCATTGCCAGACGCAGTAACCGCAACCATAAGAGCCGCGTGGGCTAACCACACACCTGGGCGCCGCTATGCAGACCGCTGCATCGTGGGAGGAAGGACGTACCGCATCCGGATCCTCAAGTCGGACCGGGTAACAGTCTCACTCGCCCCGGAAGTATAAGGGGGGTGTAATGACCGGAATTTGTGGTCAAATCCGGCCCTACAATCAAGAACACCACTGAATGTATTCTTTTATTTTTTTCATTGAATTATGTATCATTTCCATTTATTCTTTTCTAACTTGTTTATATAAATATATATATATCTGTTTACGCATATGCATATTATAATATGCATTGAATGCATACCGGCATGAAGCCAAAACATACCTAAGTTTCAAAACATGTTATTGCATTAAGTTAAATTTGAAATAAGACGTTAGGTTCTAAGCATAAAAGGAAAAGAAAACCCAACAGCAACATACATGGCACCAGATGGCCGGTCGCTGGCGCCAGCCATACGCAGTCACTCGCGCCGGCGAAGTCCCGTTAGGTCGCGCGCAGTGAGAACAGAGGCGTAAAGCACAGGAGCGCACAGGGCAAACAGCGAAACATATGCAAGCAAACCCTACGCTGCTGACATTGCGCGGCGCTAGTGCAAAGGCGACCGAGCCGTGCCAGGCCTATAAAAGGCGGACTGAAATCGCACAAGACACAGTCGATCGCGGGCCGCGGACCAGGCAACATCGAGCGCAGCATACCGGGAAGCAAACCTCGCAGTAAGTACAAACTCTTGTCTTTAATAATACTTCTTTGGCAGTCTCACGCTTTGTGGTTTCGAGCGGTGAGACCTTGCCATCTTCGGTACATCTGCTTTGCGGTTTCGAGCAGAGTGTAACCTTCCCCTGGCAGATTCCCCTTGCCATAGTAGTTTGTTAGGCATCCTCACGCTTTGTGGTTTCGAGCTGTGAGCCAGTGCCATCTTCGGGACGTCTGCTTTGTGGTTTCGAGCAGAGCGTTATTTTCTGTGAGCATTCTCCCGCTTTGTGGTTTCGAGCGGCGAGACTGCCAACTGGTAGCAGGGCGTACATACCCTCTTCCAACGACGTTGTGGATACCACCGCGACTAGCACTGCCACCGGAGATCCTGCCCTCGTGGGGTTTAATTTAACAGCCTAGGGCGCTATAGTCTTAAGTATCTACACCTTATATTAAGCTAGACTAAGAAACTGTATAATAAAGCTCCAACGTTCTCGGAACAAGGCTCTTGTGTTCTTTTCTTTATTTCTCCCAAATATAAATAGTGTTGTAGCGAACCCTGGACAGCCGGTGAGGATACCCCGGCTTTAATTGTCGTCCGCCCCTGTGCGGAGACAACGCGACGTAAACGTCTCGTTACAAAGTTAACAAACCATTTTTGAAGTCCTAAGCCAAAATAAATTGCCAACATCAGCAAATCCAATTAAAATTTAATGCGAATTCGAGCTTCTGCTCAAGTTAAGTTCTCCATGGCAAAGCTGAAGCAAAAATATATGATCCTTGCCTTAACTTAATGCACACACACACTGAGGCAGCACACATCAACTGTCAGCCTTAGCCGTTGACCATGAAAAAGGATACGTTATTAAGTCGATGCTTATTTGTGGCATATGCCACACATGCCACAGCCGCACAGTTTCGGAAGCACTACAACTTGGAGACAGTTTTTGTTGTTGTTGTTGCTTGAATCATGCTTAATCAATCTAATCTGCTTAAGGATATGAACATACCGGCATTCAGAGAGCAACTGTCTGTCTGTCTGTCAAATCGCCTGTGAACACGAGTAATTTATCTAATGTGATTTGGCGTTCCAGAAAACACAGGCACACATACCAACATGCAGTCATGCCTATATAAGCCAAAATACACACACACACAGGCATGCACGCAACATCGTCTTAAGCCCACCTTTCATATCCGGCTGGACTTTTGCTTCTTGCTTTAACCTCGCTTTGGAGCATCTTCAATTTGATCTGCTGGTGTCTTCGAGCCCTGCTGCAGCTAATTAAAGGACATGTGCGGCACACACATTCTTACGTGAGCCTGTCTTGTCTGCCTGCATGCTTCTCGCTATTCGTCATTTGTCATTTCAGCTGAGCATAATTTCGGCAAAATCGAGAAAAAAGAACTTTACTCAACTTGCCACACACTTACGGACTCACTGTCACACATACATATGTATGTACAAGCACATAATGGCAATTATCATTGTCTACTCTGTGCGTGTGTGTGTGTGAGTGTTGCTTGTTATGCCGTTTAACTAAATTGCCAGACATTTGTCTTTGTTCGCATCCTCATCATCATCAGTTTCAACGTTGCTTCCTCTCATGTTCCTGAATCCGCATATCCTGCACATTTGCAGCGTCGTGTTGTCAACGTCATCTTACCTTGGATTTGTCTTAGCTCTCTTACCCCGTGCTGTTGTTTTTGTTGTCGTTGTTGTCGCTCTTAAGTTTTCGCTCAAAAGCTTTCATTTAACTTAATTAAGTTATAACAATTTATATGCTTAAAGATACTCACTTTTGCACTGCGTATGTGCGTGTGTGAATAAATGTGTATGTGTGTGTACATGTGTATTTGTTTTGAGTTTGAGCAATAACGCCTGCATATAAAAATTAATTTGATTGCTTTAGCGAGCACTAATTCCATGCTCCGCTTTCCTTTGAGACAATATTAATAGAGTCCTGTTGACTCATATCCTTTTTATGTAGTTATTTATAGTAAACGCAAAAAATAGCAATTTTTTTAAAGCTTTGAATATAAAACAGGATACGGATCTGTGTTGCGATAAAATACAAATTTCGAATCGCAGCTCTCGCCTTCTCCAGGCAATGGTTGCAAGAAAGTAGAATATTTTAACAACAAGAAACCACTTGTTATCCACACGATAAATTGTGCAATATATCAACCAGGACCATAATCAAAATTTATTGAATCAACTGATTGCCATCTATATAAGTATATAAAAGGGCGAAACAGTCCGTGTAAACGAGGCTTAGGCCGAATTTTCGCTCTCGTGTATTTGTGTGTTTAATGAAAATTAACGGGATCTACACATGTATTATATAGCCGTGTCTGAACGGGAAGCTTTATTTAGTAATGTTTGAAAATCATTTTTATCATTATACTCTCGAAGAGCTTTTTTTTAATACTAGTATTCCTTTAGCAAACATTTCAAAGTACCCAAATAAGCAAAATCCTATTTTAAATCTTTCAATTTCTAAAGAAATTAAGCTAACACAATTACGGGCACGTCATATTGAGCCTCAAGGCAAATGAGCCCAGCAAAATATTCGAGCTGAGGCCATAACGGAACTGTTATAATTGAATTGATGAATGTGCACGTTTAAGGATAATTGACTTGACTCGGTGCACTGAATGAGAGCGGCAACGAAATACCCACAGACACATACACACACAGTCAAAATTATCGACATGCAAACAGGGCATGCGATATTGCGCCATATTGTAAGCTATTAAAAGGGAACTGCTACCTTGCAACAAGCGGCAGGATGCGAGGGCTAAGCAGTGGAGTCTAGAGCAAAGGCGAAGGGAAAACAATTAGGTATGTTTGTACTAACGTAATATATGTACATGCAGACTCCACAGAATTTCGAAATTAATTTGAAACAACATACTAACGCTTAAAATGGGGGAACACACGCACTTACATACACACACACACATACTAACATGCAGTGACATTAGAGCAGCACTAATTGCTATTGACAATTATGAGGAAAGTGTATAATAAGGATGCAAGCGGATGAATGTAATTAAAAATTGAATGAGCCTAAGAAGAATATAAACAGGACATCAGACACACACACATGCATACTATAGAGCATATAAAGGAATGCGAAATTGTTGCTTGTTTGCTGGACACTGACAATTGAGGTTAGTTGTGGGTGGAAAACTCTCAAGGACTTTTTTGGTGCTTTGCTTTCACTGCATGCCGCAGTTTGAAAGTGTGCATGTCTTCATTGTGTGTTTACTCTTTGTTGATTGAAATCAAATGGAAGGAAGACTTTCAGACTGTGAGTGAGTAAATTGTTGTGATTGAAAATTGTCAAAGGACTTTTGGGATTTTGATTTTTCAACGCTTCGGGGTTTTTTTACTAACTGACAGACTGCCTGGCATATGCTTTTGTGCTGGACATGCGCTCTGAAGTGCGTGAGTCCTTTACTGGCATTGACTTTGGTCTTTATGCTTGTCTTCCCTTACGCTTTTATAAAAGCACATTTCAAACATTGTTCTTAGATACACAAAAGAAGAGATTTTAATTTTCTTAAAAAGTCTACTTTGATTGTGAGTGCTAAGACGCAATTTGCAGGCACATAGCTAACAGTAAAAGTGTGAGTGTGTGCTTGTAATTTCTATGCTTTGGGGTGGTTTGTTCTGCAATCGAATTGCGTCACATTTACACCAATTCTGAAGTCATTTCGCTCGCGGCGCTTCTTTCTAGTTGCCACTTGACAGCTGCATCAATTTTTCTGAAGATGTCGTTTCCTTACAAATACGTGCTGATTTTTGCATATTTTTTTGTCATATTGAATATTAAATATTTGATGTATCTTGAGCATTGCCGCAGGACATTGTCGAGTGTTTCATATATGAAATATTATGAGCTGCTTTGGCACATTGTATAATATTAGCAGGAAGTAAGGAAGAAACACCCTGTCGAATTTTGCATAAATCTTGTGTTGTAAGAAGGGCTGAGAATACTGAAATATTTTTGTAATCGAGGGAATTTCAAGAAAGGAATTGTTATATACTGATACATCTACGTTATTTCAATTTATTTTCAATCTTTCTCACCTTTCCTAAAGTGGAGAATTTTCAATAGCTGTAATGTACGAAAATGGTCTGTTCTCACTAAGTCTAACTCCAGCAACTGCAATCGGGACCTGGGTGAGGCGGGACACGTTATTTCCTTGCTAATGCCAATCAAGTTTATTTTATATCTCATATATATACATCATATATTTAAACCAACTTTACGCAATCAAAATAGAAATAGAAAACATTAATTGTTGAACAGCACGCCTTTATATATTTTTCCAAACCTTCTTCCGAATTGGTTCAATGGTCTATGTCTGCTTTTATAATTCATTCAATCAAAAGCTATAAACCTGCCTAAATTTTCTTTCCTGCCATTTCAAATTGACAATTTTATATGAAGGAAATAATTATTTTGAAAAACAAGTTCCGAAACACTGGCATTAAATATAGCTTGGGATTCCAGAATTTCGTATCAAAGATCACGATTGGCTGGCTTAATTCTAAATTATTTTTTGAAGCATATCTTCCTAGAAGGCTCAGCATTCAAGCAAATTAATCCTCAAGCTAAGTCTCTGTATTTCTGTGCTTATCAGTGGCCACTTGTGTGCTTGGAATTGCGCCAATCCAAACCGAACTCGAATGTTATTTAATAAAGGTCACTTTAACGTTCAATAATGCGTCAAAGGACGAAATTTATTGTATTAAGGCGACTATTTACCATTTCTTACTTATCGCACATGCTGTCCTTTTTCTCCTTTTCTTATCAGCTCGTCAGCATGAGGCAACATGTGTTCGAACTTCCAGCACATCAGAGCTCAAATATTCGTAATTAATAAAGAAATGTCAAAGAAGCCAGAGCGACGTGCCACACAAGCCTGTGAGTGCAAAATTCGAGACATGTCCTTGTGCTGCTGGCCATCAATGAAAGCAAATGTGTGCTTCTCTAGTTGAGCAAAAAAAAACCATTAGCAGCATCTCAGCTCCGACTTCGGTGTTAGGTCAAATGTAATTAATTCTTGTTGTGCCAACTTTTCACTATTCCGAATGCCGTAATTTGCTCGTTGCAGAGCTGTGCTATTTATCAGCAACTTGAAAATTGGTACTAGGCAAAGTTTTGTTGTTTCACAAAGCGTGCTAAGAAGGCGGAAGCGGAAGTAGCCAAAGACATTACCAGCATGCCGGAAGTCATAGCATCCCCTCTCGCGCGAAAAACTCACGTATCTGCAAATGTGATTTTCATTATGGCAGCATTAGGTACGCTCCCCACCTCAGCCAGTTCTCACGTTTCACACACACACACACTCACACACATTGGTGTATCTCAGCTCAGCTGAACAGGCCACAGTTTCCGTTTGCTCCAGCCTCATCAACCGAAACCAGCAAAAACGGTCGGCGTCTCTGCTCGCTGACCCCGGCAGCTGCCAACACTGAAGCGAATGGACAAGTCTTCAAATCTAATTAATTATTTTATTTTCAGCTCGTTTACGCACAATTTTTCGCTGTCTTTTGAAAACGCGTCGCTTTCTTGAGCTGCTTTTTGCGCCAAGTCACTGCCGTATAATTTTTGTTTTGAGAGCGCTTGTGTGCGTGTGTGTGTGTGTGCGTGTACATATTGTAATACTTTTGCGTTTCCACTTTTGGAGGACACTCGAGGGGCGCCACTGCAGCACATTTTGAAATAAACTTTTAAAATAATTCCTTTTAAAATAAATTCCTGTGTTTTTTCTAGCTCTTGCTTATCTCATTTGGAAAGCACAGCTTCCGTTTTTGGTACGCTGCGCTATGAGTGCGGCTAACGAGTCGCGCTTTGCTCGCGCAACCACTGACAAATGATAATTGAAATTAATTTTTGAAAATATCATGGTGACGCTGCCAGTTTGCAGCGCCTTATCGGCAGCAAACATCAGTGCCGCCTCCACTTCCGGCGCACTCTTGCTCATTATGGCGTTTCATTTCCGACATGAGCGGAAATGATTCATTTCCAAAATCGCACTTGCACAGCTCGTCAACGCACTCACTCATCCGCTCTGCACGCACACACACACAGGCACACTACTCATAAACAGATAAACACGCACACACACACTCACTCACTCACTCGAGTGCTTCGGCAAGCAGCAAACAAAGCGCCACACAGCCGCCCGCTGTCTGCGCCCCTACCACCAGTGACTCTTCATGATTTTCGTATTTAGCAATGTGTTCCTTGTTGACAGCAGCACAACAACAAGTCAGCATGGCACAGAGGATGCCACTGGTGTCGCAACAGATTTGCTTCCTCTCGCCTTACTACCGCCCGCAAGAGCCAACGAAATTTCAATTCAAAAATATTTCAATTGAATTGATTCGGCAGTGGCGATACGCTTATTCCCCAAAGTCAGCCGTCGTGGTGTATCGGTGATGTCACAAAATCCCAGACAAATAATTCCAAATATATTTTCGGCATTTTTATCCAATATATTTTTGTTCTTAACCAGAAGAAACTCTTTCGAGCTGTTGATGCTTTTGAAAAAAAGATCAAAAATACTCGCGTGGTTTTTGGATTCATAAATTTTATCGTGTTATTACAAGGTAGAAAACTATATGAACAGACATATAATACTTGAATTCGGGATCATGACTTCTGGGATTAAGATACGTCACGGGCGCATGTAAGTTACATGGCAGCTACTGCCCCTGGGCACATGTTGCCACTGCTTGACAAGACAGCGGTAGTGGAGTGGGGTTGGGGTGCACTTGCTTCGACTTTGGACTTCTTTGCGTTACAATAGCGCCGCCCATGGTTGTCGCTCTATTATATTGCCATAGGTTTCTTGTTGGTTGTTGTTGTTATTTGTTGTTCTTTTAGCTGCTTTAAAATAAATGGCATTGTGCTGCCATTAGTTGAGTTTCCTGTGTTGTGTTGCTTCCGTTTCCTACTGCTCTCATGCCCATTTCCCCTCTCTCTCTCTCTTCCCAAATGACAAAATTACGACATTTAATAAAAGGAAGGGGAGCGACGGCATTGAAAAGCGTATTTATAATGTGCTCTTTCAAAAGCTTTGCTATTCTCTGCGGAATTTAAAAATTCATTAGCCTTTTTAACGGCGGCGCTTTATGTATTCAAAACCTTTTGAAAACGCTTTGAATGTTTTCCTATATTTGTTTTTGCAAAAGTTGTGGGCTTTTCTGTTGCGGTCTTTGGAAAGTTTCATCTGCTCTGCTAACAGTCGTCTGCTGCGAGCCATTGCCGTCGCTTGTAGCCAACTTTTTCGTTACCTTTTCTTGGCTATTGCAATTTTCCAATGAATTTGTAGTATTTCATTTGCTTTTTTGTTGCAAATCTCGCTGTTACGACGTCTTTTACAGCCCTCCACTCCAACCAATGCCACCCCACCATCGGCACTTACCTACTTGTGGCGCTATTTGGTGGGCGCGGGCGCCTTCAACCGCTAACTGTGCTTAACGACTTCTTAATAGCTTTTCCCATCAGCTGACATTTCGCTTTTCATTTGCGCTGATTGCATTTTTGTACTTTTTGACGTTTTTTGTTCGCAGAAAAAAAATTAAAAATTCGCGCTCATTGCCCGTTCGAATTTTGCCTCACTTGTCGCGTTCACGCGCACCTCCCTTGCCACCCACAAAAATCTCAATGAATGTAAAAGTTTAATTTACATTTTCAAATGTGCTCGCCTCGATTGCTGCTTTTTTGGGCACTTTGTATGCCTTGTTTTGCTTTCCATTCAGTTCTTTTTTTGCAATTCATGCTCGTTAAAATGGCGCCCTATTTTTGTTCATGCCATTTATATAGTCTCGTTCCCGTTTTTGGAATTTTTTTCGCTATTGCCTTTTGTATTGTTTGGCGAATTTCGTGCTTTATATATGTACTGCATCTGTGTGTCTGTGTGTATTCTTTTTCTACTTTACATACGCCAGAATTGCTCCATTTTGGGCGCACAATCACAAGAAGTTTTCATTTTGGGGCAAGTTGGTTCGACAGTTTGAAAGTTCTGCTTGAGCTTCTGACAAATCTACGCTAGGAGGGTATGGAGTCTTATCGAGCTAATCAATGATCTAAGCACAATTCTGTGGTTACCCTGACCGGGTTTAAAAATAAAGATATTTCCTAAATAAATCGGGTTGTGAAATTATATTCGCAAATAGTACATAGGTGCAACAAAAATGAGGAATAGTATTATTTTATTAAAAATTCGCATATTTTCTAAATTGAACTTTGTAAATATTCAGCAATGCATTGCTCTGGATATGCCATAACTTTATATATGGTATCCCTTGCCGTAGCTTGGCTGGTTGCAGTTTTCCTATATACGGCATTTATCTAATATCACAAGGCAACTCGAAGGACTCTTAATATTTCTAGACAGCCTAAAATTGGTTTGGGTTTGCAGAAATTCCAGAAGCAACTCTATAGCCCAGTGAGGCTGCTCACATGCACATTATATATACTTATGTACATAGCTCTAAAATTTAGTGGCTTTTCTACACTTTTTAAAATCGTGATGTTGATCTTACCTTTTTACACATTCAACTTTATTCCCAAACATACAGGCAATTCTTATCGTATTTTATAATTTTAGTAGTTTCTCAAATTGTTCTTCCCATAGAACGTCCCGTCCCGATCCCGCCTATAATCTCCTGAAGCTAATCAATTATAAGCCACTTTTTTCTTTTGCCTTTTGATTACATCCAAATTGATTGTGCTTTAAATTTATATCTCACCGCACCACGTCTCATACGTTATTTAATTGCAACGAAAGCTGTTTATTTTCAACTTTTATAATTTAGCCATTAAAAGTCAATGATTGCCTGTAAATTCCATTGTGCCGCCTTGCACTACGTAAGAACAAGAAAATTGCCAGTGCTACAAGCAACTTTGAACAGCAACGCCAGCACTCAGACGGGCGGCCAATGGCCAACAGCAAGGACATGCAATGGCAGCCAGCCAATCATTGACAATTACGGCGTTATAGCGTCATTAACGCGCTTGACACCCGCAACAAAGTTGCACAGGCTGCTCGTCGGGCTGCGCTACTTTGGCTGCTGCTGCAGTGGCTCTTGTCCTTTTGGTCAACAAAGCAGTGTCCTCATGATGTGCCACATATGTTGATGTCCAGGCAGCGAAAGCAATACAAAGTAACACACTCCCACACGCACACACACACACATTATCAGCGAGCGGCGCTGCTAACAAGGACAGCGTAATTAGCTGCGCTAACGAGAAAACTTTTATATGTATGCGTGTAATCGTGTGGGATTTGCGCAACGTGTTAACAATAACAACAACAGCAACGACGTCAATACTAAAACTCACTAAAAACACAACAAAAAGGAGTGTGGTAGTAATTTTCGTTGTTGTGCCTTTTTGTTACTTCAGCGCAATTTTGTTGTTTTTATGGTAGTCTCTCACTTGATTACCCCAAACAACGTGCACATGTGTTGGTAGGCGCACGTGAGGTGAGTATGAGCAATTATCCCTAGATAGTTAGTGTGAGTTGATAAGTTGCAATATCTTCAAACATTGCGAAGCTTTTGAAACTATTTGAAACAGCATTCTTGAAACTAAATTCTTTGAGAAACTCTTTGGAAGGAGCTTAAGATTTGTGGATGGATTTACAAATTTGTATTGTTGAATGCTTGACTTCGAAAAGGACGATATATAAAGTACAAAACTGCTTAAACTCAAGCGTAAAGCTGAAAGAAATGCTGCGATTGGCATCAGTAACAGTTATTTAGTTTCCACTTTCTAAGAAATTCTTATTAATAAATATTTTATTGAAGTTCTAAGTAAAGCAATAGAAAAAGTTTTAAAAATTGCTACTCAATTAAAAGTAATTGTGATCCATCTGGCAACAATATATGGGCTGAACACAATACACGAGAATATATAGCAGATTTAAATTATTAATGGTTACTGAAAGCCTCAGAAAGCTTTTTGACTATATGCAAATTTTACTTTTAAATAAAAAAGTCGTTTTTAAGCAGTAAATATTGAGCGAGCGGCCGGTATTTATTTTGCAAATTATAATTCACATTCAGTTTATTTCTGTTTACTTCGCCTGTGCCACATTTTAATAATCAATATTGACAAGCGATTCGCTGTTCAAATTGCCAACATTATTATTCTATAAGAATTTGTAATGGCCACATTTAAACCGCAGCCGATTATAACTTCATTTCAGGCTGCAAAATAAGCTGCAAAATTACATTTCAATATGGCAATGCCGTAGCACCAATAATAATTATAAAGTGCACTCACACGCACACACATACGCACGCACATTTCCCGCGCGGGGTGTTAATTAAAGTTTAATAATTTTTAATTGTGTTCGGTCGGGGCAATTGCGGAACTGTGGCAATATTTACAGCAACAACAACAAAAGTAAACAATAAAAATGTTCAAATTCACTAAATTGTTGAAATCGTGCATGACCGCACGCACACTCTCACAGCTGTGCTTTACATGTGCCACACAAACAAGCGGCACGAACCACTTGCCGTTACATCGACATGCCCCCTCCACCTTTCTACTACATGCCTCAACATGCGGCAGTGTTGCAATTTATTTCAATTAATTCCATTTGTTTAAAGTTTTCGGGAATTTTTTTGTTGGGCTTGACGACTCTTGAACATTGTTTTACTGTTGTTACTCCTGCTTCTGCTCCTGCTACCGAAAAGGAAGGCCAGAATGGCAGAGGCGGAAATGAATGTCGAATTTATGCACATGGCCTGTGCCGGAAGTTGTTGGTGAGTGCGCGCAACATATGCGAAAGAGGCGTGCCGCACTGCCGCTCAAACTCGCCAACGCCCCACACAAATAATGTACACAGGCACAGGCTGTGGGGTCTGTGAGAAGGGTGAGGGGGTGTGTGGGCGTAGATTTGACTAATTAAAAACTTGTTTAAAATATGTCAATGGGGCGGCTTGCGGCATATACTACGCCTTTTGGGCGTGCATGTGCTGTTATGTTAAGCACGATAAAAAATTTGAAGCCGAAGCCCAAAGCAAAATGTTTGCAATATCAGGGGAAAGTATAAACAAGTTTTGAAAATGGCAGTGACCTTGAATGAATTGTTCAACACAGCATAATTTGATTTAGCAAAAGACAAAACATTTTATATTTTGAGATCGTTTAGACGATTTAGTCAGCAGCTCAAAAGGCAACACATGGCAAAATTTTTTGTTTGAATTACAATAACTGAAAGTATTTCTAATGTCTAAAAAGTAGTTCAAAGTGCAGCCTGACCCTATTTTTTTTAATACCCAAGTCTTAATAGAATAGCCCTAAAGGCAAACATTAGAAGGCAAAATCGTCAACAAGTCAAAACTATTCTACAAATACTATTTCCAAACTTACTAACATTTTCATTTGGGAGTATACTTTTTACATATGTATACTTAATTTGTATTTAAATACGAGCTTCTGCATGTGTTAATAACTAATTTGATTCTTTTTGCCGGATTTGTTGTGTTTCTTTTGTTGTAAAAGGAAGTAATTGAGAGTTAAAATGTCATAAACGGGAATTGTAAAATTTATATGTTGCTTTCCTGTGTAGCGCGAGGGAGTGATTTTGAGAGTGTTAAAAATGTGTGGCATATTTCAGAAAATTAAATATAACTTAAGAATAACTTTAGTCAAATAATTTGCTGATGATATAAATGAAAAATCTAACCTTCGGCGTGGTCGCAAATGCCTCAACAGAATAAAATAGACTTGCGGACAATGTGGCATCGCAAAATATGTAGAAAAAGAGTGCTATAAAATTTTCCATACTACAAAAAAATGCCTATATATCATGCCGTTGTACCCGCTTGAGTACAGGCTCTAAAACCTACTAAAATAATTTGTTTTTCCAAATTTACATATTTTTTATGTTTCTTATGTGTTTCTCAATACAATCAAACAAATAGAATTAATGATTTTTGATTTTAAATGCTCTTGGCTATTAATGGGTTAATGATAGTACATTAGTAGCACACCCAAATTCTGAGAGATCATTACTTTCACCATTCCTAAACGGAGCTCGAACTGGCATCGCTAAGGATCTATGCTTCTCCTTTTTAGGTAGCCAGCTTAACCCAACCTAACCTAGGTCTAAGTCAAACCTTTAAAGAGCAGCGATCTGAAATATATTGCTAATAGCGTTTTTTGCATGTCTCCGATTAAGATACCTAGTAGAGAATGCACTGAAAACGCATTGGCATATCAAACGGGGAAGGGTTACAGAAATGCCTGCAGAGAAGCGGTCGTCAGCCTTCTCCGGGTGCTTTTGGACATGTGAGACGATTGTATTCTATAGCCAATTTAAATTCAAGCATTCTCCGCACTTAAAGGCGCCTCAGCCCTACCAAAATTACTTACATTATAACTGATATTTCCAATAACTTTCCAACGCCCCTGCACCTCCCCTCTTCCATGAGTCAAGTCATAATAAAAAAACACATTTCATTCGTTTGAATTCATAATTATGGCATTTATTGCTATTCACTAAATTTTATGAAATTTTTTGTTGTTCGTTCGTAAACTTGTTTTCAAATATATTTATCAATATCAATAATTACTTATAATTAGCACATATACATATATAAATTAGTTTAAGTTTTTTTGTTGCAGAGCTGGCAAAAAGTAACATTTGCTTACAATTATTGCAATTGATGCCAACATTTTTTTTGTCCATATGTTGTAGGCGACGTCGCTGCTGGCGTTGTTGTCGATAAGCACGCTGGGATGCACCTGATTCGGCGGTGGCAGCGGCAGCAGCTGTTGCTGTTGTGGCAAGGGCTGGTAGGGTGGCTGTTTGTGCGGGAACTGACCGGGGTGTCAGTTCCGCGAGTCGGGGTGCCGTTGAGGTCTGGAGTCTAGCGGACGGGGCTGCGATTGGAATCGCTGCGGGGAGAAACTCTCACCAATAAAACCACTTCGATTTCAATGTAAATATATGTACACTTTTCTCCTTTATTCTTGCACAACTTACACTCTAGTGAACAATAGGCAGACGGTTGGTGGAAGCGGGGGTCGGACTTTGTTGGTCGTCCTTCAACAATCGGGGCTCGTCACGATAGTTTATTCACTTGAGGAAAAAACTTGACTGTGTCGTCTTTGGGGGTTATACCATCAGTAAAATGTAATGAAGGACACTCCAAAGTCCGATCCCCTGTTCCACTTTCCACATTCTTTCAAATAATTGATTATGAGGTTGACTGCATGTAGCGGAGGCCAAAAGCTTTTGCCCCCATTGTGCAGCGGCTTGCCTTGTCATGGCAGGATGGCCCGGCGTAGACAGTGGCTGCTGCGGTTGCTGCTGCTGCTCGTCCACCTTCACGTAGAGCTGCTCCATGTCGTTCAGTTCGCGGTCGGCGGTGTGGTGCAGCGCCTGCTCGTCCTCGTGCGACATGAGCATGGCCATTGGCGATGGCGAGCCGCCGCAGCCGGAGTCGGCCAGCCCGTTGTAGCGGAACGAGGAGGCGTCCAGATCGAGCAGATTCTTTGTGGCCGCTGTCAGGTCTTGTGAATTGCCGCTGCCAGTGTTGCTGTTGCTGTTGCTTGTGTTGTTGTTGTTGAGTGCATTCAGCTGCTTTTGCTGCTGCTGCTGCTGCTTGTTGTCCGGCAGCAGCGTAACGGCCATTGTGGGCGTGGCATGCAGCTGAAATTGCTGTGCAGGCGCGTGTATGCCGCCCACACCGGCAACCTGGCGTCGCAGCATGTTGATGCCGGCGAATTGGGGCAGCTGCTGTTGTTGCTGCTGCTGATTGTTGGTGGGGTCGTAGGTGAGGCAGTTGCTCAGCTTGTTCTCGGTGATGTGTATCTTCTCCTTGGGGTAGTAGTATTGCTCGGAGTAGACGGAGCGGTTGCCCGTGTTGCTGGGATAAATTTCGCTGGTCGTAGACATTTGCTGGTAAATGTTGCCCATGGAGTTTTGATGTTGTTGCTGTTGCTGCTGCTGCTGCTGATGGTAGTGTGGATGCATGGGACGCTGTTGCTGTGGCTGCTGATGTTGTTGTTGCTGCTGTTGCATGTGGTAGCCTGGACGCTGCTGATAACGCGGCTGCTGTGCTGCGCCGCTGCTGTTCAGTATGGCCGAGCTGGCGTACGGCGCTGGCGAGGAGTTGCTGTGGCGCTGCAGGCCGCTGCCGTACTCGCTGGGTGCCTTGCCGAAGCTGGACACCTCCGCGTAGTCCGTTGGTATATTCGAATACTCGCCCACGTACCTGCAAGTGCAAAGATAATAATTTGGCGCTCAGTTATTGCACTCTGTGTGTGTGTCTGTGTGTAATTGCAAGTGTAAATGTGATTGTGTGTGTGGGCGGAATTTAAAATGAAATAATTGTGGCGCTCGTTTGCGTTGGAGTGGCGAATGCCGAAACAATTTATTGCGTTCGTGGTCAGGCCGAGCGGAAAATTTAAATATATCTTGCCTACTGCACAATTTGCAAAATCATAAGCTGACCAGATGTGTGTATATCCAGCAGTGAAGCAAAGTCATGACGACTCTAATGTCTGCCATTTAAGCCGAGTTATAAAAGAAAAATTTCAAAAACTCTCCCTGCTTTTGGCTATTTCAAATATCTCGTTTTTCCATAAAATGCTGTAAATTTTTGTTCCTGCAGCGGCTGGTCACCCTAAAGGCCCATGGCTTTGCCTCTTTTGCATAAATAAATTACGAGCTTAAACGGGTTAAAGGTGCAAATGGCGCCATATATTTTCGGCCTTGCCCATTTTTATTTCGTAGCTAGTTGCTGCTCTTTTTTGCTGCGCTGGAATTTTCGTCCTTTACGGTTTTTTCGTTAACTTTTTTGCATACACGTATTTATAAACTGAAAGCGGATTAAAATTGTGCGCACATTTCAGCGGCTAAAGGAGTAGCAATAAAGCTTTCAAATTGCAAACTGATTAAGTGAGGGCGCATTCGGAGTGGGCGGTGTACGCTGTAGCGCCATCTAGCGTGGCATGCATTAAATGAAAATGCAAATTACGAGATTTTTATATGTTTACGAAAATTTTACAATGCGACGGAACAGTCAAAGGAATGCGAGCACTCATTACGGCCTGTCCTTGCGTCGCTGTTGCTCGCTAAAAATTACAAAATACGCTGTCTCTATACTATGTGTGTGTGTGTGAGAATATATATTTGATATATGCACATACGTAAGTGTTGCCACGTTAATTGATAAAGAAATTGTTAAAACTTGCTTAAAACAATTTTTCAATCAATAAAATAGCTCATTATTTGAAAAAGTTTTGAGACATCGATTATTTCTGCAGTGTGACCTTCAGAGTACTCTCAAAGAATCTGACATGAAAATTGTACTAAAAAAAATTTTAAATCCTTGAAGTTCGGTATAAATTGGACAAGCTTCTGTCCATTTGTCTTATATGTTAGCTACATTTCTATACCCTACACCTATGGTAATAGGGTATAATAACTTTGTGCGAAAATTGTAACGCATTAAAGGAGCCGTCCTAGGTATAGACATAAGTATATAGAAATGCTTAGAATGGTCCGCCCACTATATAGACGGTAAGCGGAAAATCCTTATAACTTCCATAATATATACACCAGTCAGTCCATATTTGGTCACTTCACTGCTGGTAATAATACCTTTAAACGCTCCCAAAATGGGCGTGGTCCGCCCACTCAGTTACTTGGTGTAGGGTATTACTCTGTCGGTGTAACCCGACTGATGCTTCTTTACTTGTTATAATTTCCTTTCCAGCAAGGAATCATAAACGCTCTGCAATATAAAAGATTAATTTTACAGTCATTAGATACAATTGTTTATGTAGGAAGTAAAGCAACTGGACTAGCTTGGCAGAAGCGTAATAGAGTATACCTGCTCTGAGCAACAAGGAAAAACATAAAGAGATGGCAAGTAATAAATTTATTTTCTTGTGGCTCTAAGTTTGCTCTTTTTCATTCTGTCTGAATGACGTAAGGAAATTGAAATTCGTTTAGTATCATAAAATTTGGAGAATGTTTATAACTTGATTTTTGGCATTCTTGTGAAAACTCAGACCAGTCGAACTAAGTAGCAACCAACCAACCAACCAAGTAGCAAGATATTACAAAAACTTTTAATATAATTTCATACAATTTCAAAGTAAAAATATGAACTAAAGCGTCAAAAAATTCCTGAGCTGAAAAGCCTTTATAATTTTTACTCTTTTCAAGCCATGAATAAAAGTTGCCCTTGTGCCACTTTTTTCATTCGCTATTTTTTATACATTATTCATTAACATAACACTTAAGTATTTCAATGCTGGCAACTTGAACGCATATACTTATGTATGTGCGTGTAAATAGCGCACTAATGAGCAGCTGCAATGGCAGTGCATATAGCCAAGTTGTTAAGTGTGAGTAAATATTATGACGGTATGTGCACGTGCAAGTGCTGCTCAATGATTATTTAATTTAAATAATTTTTAATTATTTTTACACAGCTACTGTTCTTGGTATGCATAAATGTTGTTGTTGTTGTGCAATTACATAAATACGCAATCACAGAGCATTACTGTGCATGTGTAAATTTCAATTACAATTCCATTTTTCCAGCGCCGTTACTTGACACTCTCTTCTCCATTTAACGACTAATTAAGTGTGCAAAATTGCACTGTCGCAAAGTTATTCAAGTTAATTGCAGCTCGATTTTATGCTTTTGTTGCTATAATTTTTTAAGTAATTTAACGTTTTTATGCGCGCAATATGAAGTACATACATTCACTCTCTGTGTCTGTCTTTTTCCGTGAATGTGTCTGCTTGTTAATGCTGAGCCATGGTCATGCGTCAACGGTACTTTGCATTGCATTTACAAAGAACGCATAGAGAGGGGGACGGACGGGGGCCTTTAGTAGTAAGTATTTCAAGCATTAAATATTTGAAAACGTTGGTGTATGAGCAACTAAGCTAAAATCAACATTTAAACGAATAAAAACAGGCCACAATTCTCCATAGCAAAAATTTGCAGAGATGTAGTATAAGAATATTCTTTTATATGTATATGAATTTAAATAATATAGTTGAAATTTGCAGTAGAAAATTTCAGAATTTCTAGAAGTTACGCCTATGAATGCTATGAATACATTTAAAAAAGAATAGCTACTTTCGACCTGAATATTTTTATAGCAATAATTTAATATATGGCAATACCGCGCTCCCTACAAAATATCGAATTTCTCGATATTTCTTCGACAATCTGATATTTTTGCTTAACCTTCATCTGCCCCTCAAAAAAACTTACGTTGCGGACCCTCATGTGTAGATTTCTACACATATGGGATTTTAGTGCATATTCGCTACAATAATTCGAACTTAGTCCTTTTCTTGATTATATTTCTTCAGAAAACATGTTTAAAAGATAAAACTAGTTTGCAGTAGCTTTTCTTGAATGCGTTTTATGCAAACATTTCGATTGTTGTCTTTTTTGCATGCAATTATTAAAAAAGAACAGAAAATAGTTTCATATAAATTGTTTTTAGATAGAAATTGTTTTCGTAGCATATATGGCATCTTGATATGCCCTTTGCTTGTGGCGGAATGGTTTTTGATCTTATTGATGGGATATGGCTTATAGCATTTGATAGTAAAGATGCTGTAATTTCCGATCAAGGCATACCAGATCTGGCTGCCATATACGGGTATAACATGTGGTCGAGCACGCACTCAACCAAAACATTATGCCCTATTTTTCATGCTTTTATGACATATACTGGCGGAATATGCATCTTCATCGAAAACTGAGTGGTAACGCATTCATGTGAGTTATAAAATTTCACCAGTGAACTAGACCACTTATCATATTTCTCACGAATCGGAGCATAATTTTCTGATGATTTTTGCTGCCTTCTATTCATTGCATCATGAAATCGTATAACTTGATTCATATATGACAACATTATTGCTTTGAAAATTGGGCGGCCGTGTTCGGTTCGTGTGGTTCCGTCAAGATCTAATATTATATGCATTAGGTACTCAACTACTACACGAATTTCGAAACCATTGCTCTAAAAACTGGCCTATATATACCAGCTAAAGTTAAGACACCAATATATGCTTGCAATAAGTTTTAGTCAACCTTTTTGTAGCCCTCACCATGTTTTGCAATGACAAAGACATTCGAATACGTTAAAAATAATTTTTCAATGTTCGGCGGAAAGAAAAGTAAAAAAGCATATCCTATGCCATTAACGCGAGCTTTTTTAATTTATAATTTTATAAATGTATTTCACAACTTTGTTTTTATTCACTGATTTATATTTACGCGCAGAAAAAACAGTATTTTTTCCCGCCAAAAACTCACGAACATATGTTAACTTCATATGTGTAGAAATCTACACAAGGGACATCAATGTAAGTTTTCTTATAAAGGCTCCAAAAAATTCCCGTTTATGATAAAAATGCAATTTTAGCTGTAAATCGATGCTGTTGATAAAGTCATAAAATTTGGAAAAATTTCATTAAGCCGTTTTGGAGAAAATTCCAAAAGTGTATGCTCGATGTGTAGTTTTCTACACCAGGGGCAGATGAAGGTTAAAGATTCTAATCGATCTGATCGAAAGACGCTATTTATTTATATGTTATTTATGCTTTTAAATATCGAAGCCAGTATTTAGATATCTTATTTCAAAAATATTTTTAAAATCTTTGCAGTTTCAAATTTGATTCTAATTATTTGTTTGCGGTGCATTTGGATTTAAATTTGGAGCAAAAATGACGTCACAGCTCTGCAATTGGTGGAAAATGGCAGCAGTCGCTTGCAAGCAATGACGCACAATCAACCGATATTAGTAGCACATGACAACTCTCGTATTACCATGCAATTTTAGTTACACATACATATATGTACACACATGCCACACACACACATCACAATGCCAGTGAACAAGCAACGAGCTAAACCTCAAAGCGCTCAAACGACAAAAGTGCCCAAAATTTAATTAAGCTTATTATTTGTGCAACGAGGGGGGCTGCTGCAGCAGCTTTTGTGTGGCGCAAGTGTGCGGTTGAGTGGCAGCGAATTGTTGCATGTGTGCTTGTGTGTGTGCTTGTATTGCGCGCTAATTATAGCTAAATAAATGTTAAATTATTTACACAATTTCATGTTAACAGCAATTTTTTGTTCTATGAAATGCAACAAAATGTTGCATGCACATTTGTGGCAGGGGAAAACAATAGTGGCTCATGTGTGCATGACAATGAGATAAAAAGATATTGACTAAGGCTTTATTTAGCACGAAAATAATACGATATAAGAGATAAGGTCAACAGGGAGAAGAGAAATTATAAAACAAAAATGCTGGAAATTCGATTGAAGCATCAATTTGTGAATGTATGGGTGTATGTTGTTATCAGTACTTGTTGTCAGAAATGCATGCCACTTGAAACGAGCCAATGAAGCGCAGAATTGATACAGCTCGGAAGAAGAATTGAAACAATAAAACTATTATATTGAAAATTTTGAATAAGTTATGAAAATGGAAGGGGAATAGTTAAAGGAAAGTATATAGAAGCTCGGAAATTGAAATTAATTGATTAAACTGTTATATTAAAAACACAAAAATATTACAAAATTTGATACCAAATCTATTAAAGAGAAAAGTTCTTTCTAAATTCTTCTGCTAGTGGCTCAATATTAATTTGTAGCAAAACCGCGGATATTTCTGAAAGAAGAACCGTATTCTGAAAGTGTTATAATGAAAACGTAAAGACTTTAATAGTGGCTTTTCTATCGAAGATCAATGTTATCCAAAGTATGGAAATCAGTAATGTTCTAAAATTTCTGAATTCCGTCTAATGGCTGTAGGGTGATCGAGGCGTGATAACAAAACGGCACTCAATGCTAATTGATCGTCAGAGAAGCCACATTAAACAACAATATTCGTGGCTAGTGTTAGAAATTCACATTTTATGGAAGCGTAAATGGAATTGAACTAGAAGTTATTTCGCTGACAGCTCTTGCTTGAGATTTAATTTTTAACATTTTATGTTATTGTATATTGCAATATAAAATTTCTGTATTTATTTGCAACTGTTTTGAGCAAAAACGTAGGCTTTATCTTAAGCCTTTTCTTATGTTGGAGAAACAAATTTCTTTAGCCTTTCTCATAGATACACTATATATTTAAAGTAATTTTCAATATTTTAGTCAGCAGTTAATTTTAGCAACAAATCGATAATATTATATCTTTTCTATATTAATCGGCGCTCTGATGAGCAGAAATACATTTTATATGCATTTTTAAGAACTTGCACTTCTCTTACGCCCTGTCTACTACATCTAGGCAAATCACTGCAGCATTGCAACCACCAATTAAACTCAAAAATCTGCCCAAAGATATGCAAAAATAATTTTGCAACTAAACGGCGCAGCAGAGCTCACTACGCCAAGCACAATGAGACACACACACATAGCATGAAACCGCATACAGAGCAACGAATGCCTCTGCCTCTTTCCGATGTGTGGGGGTGCGAGTGTATCTATCTGTATATATGTATGTAGATACTTGCATCGACTACAAAGTGCCTTAATTTGCAAGTCTCAACGTATCCGACAAAGCTGCAAAGACCACAAAATGTACAGCCCGAGGCGGAGCTGCGACTTTGTTGTTGCAAGTGCAAATTCAAATTTCAAAAATCAACTCGAAAATTTGTGTGCATATTTTTGCAAGTGCTGCATTTGCCTACGCAGATACAACAGACTGAAATGGAGTTCTTACGAATTGCAGCAGAATGCAACCTTGTGGCTGCTCTGCTTCTTCTTCTTCTTGCACTGCAGCAGCTGAAAGTAGATGTAAGAAGCAGAGCAACGGAGAAGGGACATTAAATAAACGTCCTTAGGTGCGCTTATACATAATTGCATTTGTGTGGGGCATATTGCTGCTAGAAGGGGAAGAGGCGAGAGGGGAGAGAGGAGAGGGCGGCAGGAGGGCAACATGAGCAACGTGTCGAAATGTGTAAGTAGTGGTAGTTGCCATTTTGGCAGTTTGCAGAGTTTTTACTGCTGCACGTCGGCGGCAAACTGTGAAATTGTCTGCTAAAAATTCCAATTTCCCACTTGCTCAACTGCTCAACGATGCAACAACAAAGTGCTCGAGCAACAAGTTGAACAATTTTTGTACAACTTTTTGTTGAGCTCGTTACAAAGTTGAAGTCGCATACTCACCTTTGCTGATTGCGTTCACCGCCGTTGCCGCCCGCACCGCTCATGCTCTCGTGTCCGGCAACGCTGCCGCAGACGGGCGCGTAATCGGCAATTTGATCCTTCTGCAGGTCGAGCGTATCACCGCTGGGCGAGGTGCGCCACACCATGCCGCCGGAGGAGGCATCCAACCAGAAGCTGTTGGCATTGCGCGACAAGCTGGGCATTTTCAGCACATCCGTGGGATGAGCGCCTAAAAGTAGTTCAAGAAAATCCAAAATGTTAGAAATTTAAATTCGAGTTTAGCAAAAGCATTTTTGGGCTAAAGGTGCAGATTTTACAGCCAGAGTTGTGGTGACCTTTCGACTGATAAAGAAAATAAAATTCCCAATATGAAGAATTCCTTCCTCTTTATAGTCGCTTCTCAACCCCTAAAAATATAGTCCGCTTAATATTATCCCAACGGATTAATGCACATAATCATAGAGAAAATCGGGTGTATAAGGAATCCGGTTCTGGTCTTTTAAACTTTAGCATAATATTACAATAGTACACACTTATAAAACTTATTTGTCAAGCCTAATATTCGATTTTTCTTATCTTTGCTCTGTTTTTAGCGCTAAATTGCAAAATTAATTTCCGGGCCGCAGGTCAAGGTCATAAATTGTTGCTTGCCCCCAAATAAATCAACGTTGCGTTGCATTTATTTTGTGCAAGCTTTAAAATATGGCGGCGATATTTTTTCCTAACCGCCCAACCGACCACACAGCCGCGTAGTGTGCGAACAACAACAACAACAAAGCGCTGCACAATAGCAGCCAACAACAAAAGCCAAATTTTACACACAAAAATGCTATATCCTCCCTTTCCCGCCTCTGCGTCTTTTTAATTATTGTCAATTTTACGCTTTTCGCATGAAATTTTTGTGTTAATAAATGTGCCAAACACACATACTCACACGCAAACATACACACGAAAAAATATGTGGCATATACACAGGCGTTCTCAAATAATGCTATTAAAGCATGCCACTGGACGACGAACGACCCACAGGCGACAGCGCAGTTGCAGTGTTGCAATGGCATTGAAAATGCACTTACATGTGTGTGTGAGAGTGTGTGTGTGTGACAGCAACAAAAAATGAACCAATTAAACTGTCAGTAATAAAATTGCGAGTCAACCAAGTGTTTTATTGCTGCAATTTTTACAATGTCGCTACCTCTTGTTGCTGCCCCCAACAATATATGTGTGTATGTATGATGCTTGTTGCTGTTGCCGCTGCTTTGTTGTTGTTGTTGATATTGTTATCACAGCAACAGTTTTTTAGTAACAGGTGCTTGGGCTAGCATACTTTTGGGAGCACTGGCGAAATTCACAATTTTCTCAGTATGTGTGCATGTGCGTGCAGTGTGTGTGTGTGTGTATGCTCACGCCTGAGGGCAGCAATATTTGTTCGTGGTTGTTTTTGTTTGCAATAGTTGTAGGTACTTGTTGTTTCGTTGTTGTTCTGCTGATCCCACTGCTACGAGTGCACTCTTCACAGCCGAATGCGCATTTATTTTGGCATTTTGGAGTTGCTTCTGAAGGATGCTTGTACAGCATGGTTGAGCGGCTGCAAATATGCACCATTTTGTGGCGGCACTGCTCGTGAGTGCGCCCACTTTGGCATGCATAGCACAGAGTTTAATGTTGATTTTTGTATATGATGGGCACGCTAATAGTTGGAATGCACATGCCGAGACATGAAAACGAGAATTCAACGGGTTGATTTCTCTTCTGATTCTTTTTTAGTAGCTTCAATGAAGTTTGGAATTTTCTGCGGGCAAGCAAATTTATGCACTTTACCATATGAGTACATATTGGGTTTGTGTGTATGTGTGTATTGCACAGATGGAGGTGTGGTAGAGAAAACGACAAATATATAGAAATGATCAGAAACGAAAAGTGAAGCTATTTAGTCATGTTCGTCGGTCTGTTTGTTTGTCTTTCACTATTTATGAAATGCTCATATCTTAGAAACCAATAAAGGTTTTGCAATTATATTTGATTATTATATTCGAACATTATTATTTCATACACGGCTTTAATTACTAAATATGAAATATATCTACGATAATTTGATTATGCGAAACCTAATTCAAGGAGCTAAAAAGTAAAACGCTTAAAAATATGCCACATTCATATTTAATTTGAAATCGCCTTTAAGTCTGAGCTGCTCGTCGCTGCCTTAAGCTGCGCATTCCAGCTGTAATTAAAAGGCAGCGTAGTTCTTTTCCACAAGTTGCAAGTGGCAGCTTGTGAAATGCAGCTATTAGCACAGTTTTTTTTCATTGTTTTAAATTGCAACGCTCGCACCTACTTTGCCAACTACAATTACAAGTGCTGTCTGCTGATGCAGGTGCGAGTGCGTGAGTGTTTGCGCACATTCTTTCTTTGCTGTAGTGCCTACCTTGTAGTATTGTTGGCTTATTTTTACAAAAACCCTTTTTTTATGGATTTATTTACTTTTTTTCTGTGCCTGTTGCCGGCAACTTACCTCGTATGGTATTCAGCGCAGACTGCTTCATCATCATGTGCTTCCTTTTGACGAAGACCATTGCGCCGAAGGATAGCATCATCACCGCCAAAATGGCACCCAGCAATATGATGAACCAAGGCTGTGTCAGCACATCGTCCACATGATCCTGATTGATGGGATAGCTGTATATGAAAGAAAGGAACCACCATAAGTTAGCAAGAAATTACAAAATCTACAAAAAAATCAACTCAAAAGTAAAATTACAACAAAAGAAATCAAACTTAATAAAGTAGGAATTTTCAAAACTTTTCTTAATAAGCCACTCACCGTTGATTTATAATCGGATCCAAGCGTTTTGTAAGCGGATCCAAACGCAGTGTAGCTGGCGCGCAATAAGGACCAATGCCGGCGTTGTTGCCCGCCGCTACACCGACTGTGTACATCACCCCTTCCGTTAGATTGGCCAATACGAGCGTGGGTGAGGCGGCATCGATGGTCACATTCGTGAGAATGCGTGAGAAATTATGTGCCGTATCAATGCCACGCACCACGACGTGATAGAAAAGAAGCACACCTGCAGGAGGAAGGCCCAGAAAAAAAGGTTACTTTTATTTATACAAAAGTTAATAAGGAATTTCTTGCAACAACTGCAATTTTTGTTGTTAATTACTTAGATTTAATTCTGTGAAAAAATCAAAGACTACTTCGCAGCGCTAGTGAAAAGGACAACATGCGAAAGAATCCTACAAGAATTGCAGCCAAAAAAGTGCAATATACTGCTAGTTTTATTTAAAGAAAAACATTTGTAGCAATGGGTGTATTTAGTTTGTTTTAAAATCAAAGTATACTTTGCAGCGTTGGCAAAAAAGGATATTATGTGAATAAAAGCCACAGCTGTTGCTATATCCTAGCAGTGGGATTTATTGTTACAATATAAATGCATAACTTACCATGCTCAGCGTTGAGGTTTGGTGCGCGCCACTTCAGGAACACTGCCGAGGAGTTGAGCAATATGGCTTCCATGCCAAATGGCGCATCATTAGGCACTACAAGAGCAAGGATATCCAAAAAAGGGAAGCGATATTATTATTTTGTAATTAACACAGAAACTGAGAAAAATGGTGTAGCGACTAAAGCTGTTGGCTATAAAGTTACAAAGGTAGCGCGCTAATGAGCCTAAAAGTATGCTGCGAAAAATCTTAAACAATATTGGAGGAAAAACTAATATGCGTTTAATTAAGCAACTGCTGTGCAGTTATTTTGCTAAAGATATGTTTGCTTTTTAACCAATTGACTTTAAATTAAGCCTGCAAATTCTTCGCTCTTAAGTCATCTACGTGCAAGCTCAGCAGCAAACAAGCGTTGCTCTGCCAACCGCATACTTCAAATGCTTCCGCCTTGTCGAGTGACGTGCTCGCGCATATATTGTCTATATAGGTATATGTGTATATATATATATAGCGCGTGCTTATATAGTAGCAGCCGACAAACCAGACAAGAAAGCCGCAGACCCCCACGTGCAAATGCAACGCCTGGCTTCATTGCGCTCAATCTATTATTTCACAGACACACACCCTAACGTCACATGACCACACACACACTCACACAAATAGAAGTAGCACTTCAAAAGCTCATCTTCATTTGTTTATTTATTTGTGTGAATGTGTTGGAATTTTAGCTCTTTCTTTCCTTTCCTTTGCTTTTCTTTGTATTTCTTGTTTCGTTTCGTTTTTGTGCAGGCATTCTCGCCGCTTGCACAAAGTAAAGCAATTTCTTTAAATAAACACCCTACCGGCAACTCAACTAACTTTTAGTGCACTATAAGCTAACTACTTCGCAACCATAGCTGACTATTCTTCGACTACTTTCAGTGGAAATGACTGACTTTTTTAACATTGCGATGTCCTAGGCAGTAGTCAGTCCCGATTACCCTTCGATGACTTTTCAACTAACTTAAAGTCGGTTACTTTGAAGTTAGCTAAAAGTTAGTTGTTTAGAAGTTAGCTAAAAGTTAGCTAATTTTTTTTAGTTATAGCTAACTAATTTCATATGAAGCTATTCAACTAAACTAGTATGCTGTAAAATCGTTGCCTGTTTAAGATAATATATCATCATATTTCCATAATTTGGCAAAAAATATTTGGTTTTTGATAAATGCTTCCATTTCCTTCTGAGCAACTGATTGAAATTTTCCAATGCAAAAGTTTTTTGACAAATATATAAAACAAAAAGGAAAGAAAACAAACAGCTTGCTTTGATTTTTCAATTTCAATTTCACAGTGCACATAAATAAATGAAAAATATTCAAAAAAAGCAAATAGCAAAAAAGAAGAAAGCAAACAGCTCGCTTTGATTTTGGGGCAGTTCTGCACTACATTGTAGTTAGCTTATAGTTAGGTCATAAAAGTTAGCTATAAGTGTGTTATTTTTGTAGTCGACTACTGAAAAGTCAACTATAAGTGCGTTATTTTCGTAGTCGACTACTGAATTGCTTATAGGGCATAAACACACATGCGCACACTCATACATGCACACACACATGCATGCATGCATGCTTGCTTGGCAAGTAAAGGGTGCATTTTTTGATTTCATGCGACAAGCTTAAGTGCTTGTCAAGCTTTTGTTTTTTGCACAAAACGCTTTTTCGTATGGAGAAGGAAGGACGACGGGTGTGAAGGACGAAGCACGAAGCACGAGCAGAACTTCGTTTTGCCTCTAAATTGCAGTCAAATTGCAGCACGAAAAGAAACCAGATAAAATGTACGACTCTAGGTAGCAGCGGCAGCTGACATTTGTGAGCATGTGTATGTGTTTGTGTGAACGCATACACCTCAACAAATAAGCAAACAAACAGTGCGGCTCCTTGGAAAGCGTTGAGCGCCAACTTTTGCGGTTGTTTGTTCACATTTTACTGCACACACACACACACTCAAACATTAATACACATGAACCAAAATTGTCCCTCAAGGAAACCGAAGCAAGTAAATTGTAGAGAAATTTTATTCAAAACAGTGATTTGTGTTGTCTCAAGTAGCAGAATACTTTGCAATTGAATTTGATTCAAATTAGTTTTCTATTCAATTCATCGATTTAAAATTGTTTTCAACTCCCACTAAATTAGTTTAACTTATTTGATTCAAAAATTTAATTGTATTACATGGGCAGCAATATTGTATTCTTTTCTAATAAACTAAATATCTTCCGCATTTTATTGACAGCGCTTTTGTTGCCATTTATTTCCAAACTTCTCCCTTTCCCTTTTGTGATACTGTTCAATACTATATTATAACTAATTCAAAGAAACCCCTTTCGAAGGCATATATTCCTCAATTCCGACAGGGACACTTTTCTGTTCTGTTTGTCACCAGCGTGCGAAGCTGCTGTTTGAGGGCTTCTGCATTTACATGGCTGTGCTTGCTGTTGGCACTCTGCATTGCTGCTGCTGCCTCTGCTGCTGTTTCGTATAAAGTAATTGTTGTTTATCTTTTCGCAATTGCAATTGCAATTCCCAGCGCTCTCGCTTCACTTCCCTGTTGCACCAAAAGTCAGTCATAGCAAAGTGGAAATGTGATGCATACGAAATGAGTTTGATTTAAAACTGCAGCTTGTGGCAGCAGCAAGCCAGCTCAACAGCAACGCGCCCTTTGGGCTGCAATTCTGCTGCTGTTGCTGCCTCTTAGCTGCAGCAATAAGCCTGATGAGGTGCTAAAGAAGCGGTAGCAAGCAATTGCTGTGGTGGCATCTACGAGTGCTCGTGACTTTGAGCTAGGCAACTTTTTTTTAATTATCTCGAAAATGTTGCGCTGCTCTGCTGCTGTCAGAGCGAGCGGAGTGTGGGCAGAGAAGTAGAAGAACATGTCTGGAAAGTTGGCAAGATATTCATGTGCATTTGGAATATGAGCAAACATGCAGCAGTTATTGCTGAAGTGCCGTGAGGTCTCCGAGCTAAACTTGCCACATGAAGCTCTAATGGCACGCGTGCCCCGCTCCGCCTCTTTGTGCTCTAACATCTGCCTGCTCTCTCCAAATGATGCCTATCGCAATTTCAATCAACATTACCCTATTTCCTTGCAACATTGCTGCACATTAAAGCACACTTGATTTGCTTTAATTCCCCCTGCGTTTAATTCCCCCCTTGCCATAAGCAACAAAGCAAGTAAAAATCAATGATTGACATGCTTTTCATTTGGCATTATCCTTTCAACGCGACCCTTTTTGATCAGGCCGTTGTTGCCGCATGTTGCAGGTACGCCCATTTCGGTTGAGGCTAAGGTCGCATTAGATAGCACAGCTGATGCTGTCGCGCTGCTAATGAGTTGGCAAATACGCCGCAGTTTCTTTCTCTTTACTACCGCCCTCGAATTGGGTTATTGTTACAATGTCGGAAAAAAGGGGGCTGGCTGCAATGACAATTTGCACAGGGGGTGGGTACACATTCACATGTGCTGAAGGCCAGTATAGGTATTTTTTCCTAAATTCGTGCATGCTGCTGCTACCCTCACGCATGCGGGCATGTAATAGGATTACAATAGCTAAATCTTTCAGCGAATTTGAAATTTTGATATGAAATCAAGCGAAAATTATTCGATATTTTATGCCTTATACTTTTGAATATTCAATTACTGAATACTAATGCGAATAAGCTAAGCCAATTTCAATATATGTAGTTTCTAGAAAATATTCTATTTGAATTAGTTGCAATTTCAGGAGAGCATGAGCACAAAACTGAAGGTGTAAACGCTAGGTGTAATAAAACTAACGCTGTGGTTCAACGATATGGTTGAAAAATAAATATCTTTTAGTAAAATTCCGTGAAGATTTGAAAAAAATCAGAAATTTATTTACGATTAGGAAAAATCTTACCAAGAGGCATGAATGCTCAGATGCTCAAATCGGAACAGAGAAGATATAAATCATTAGACTAAAATATTATAAAATTATTGCATGCCTATGCTTTCTAATTGGAACATCACTGTACATGTATATAAATATTATGTTATTACATATCCTTATCACAGTAAGAGCTCTGTTGCACTAAGCTTTATGTGAATGCTTAACTGGCCAAATCGATTAGATCCAATTTCTGTATTGAAGACTTATTATCTTACCAGCAGTATCGCGCCACTTCGTGGCGACTCTCCTACTTTTCCTTCGCCGATATGAAGGTCGTCTTAATTTTTTTGTAATTTTAAAACGAAAATTTTATAAATCCGTATTACCTACTATATTTTAAAATGCTAATATTTTAACTCTATACTCTGTATCCTTGAAATTAAAAGCAACAGAGAAATGTTAGTTACCCGAACGAACGTAACAAAGCCGTAAGCTCTGCTGTCACCTTTAACCAAAACTTTAATTAAAGGAAGTAAGCTCATTTTGCTGGTTGATAACGTACATACTGCGTTACCTTATTCAATCCGGATAAATAATTAAAGAAGGGGGGTAGTAGTAGTGATCCGGGAGGCAATAAATAAAGGAGCAAATATATAATTGTTACTATCAGTATCACAAAATTCGGAGTTTAGTGGAAAATAATAAGTAAAAATTGTGTGAGGCTGGTTTTCCAAAAAGATTTTAATCCAATCTACTTCCTTGCAGATTTTTCAAAAGTTGCAATTTTCATGAAACATGTGTAATTCCTATACATATTCTTAGTATTCCACCGTCTAGAATTTCAACTTTTCCTCTGACCCACTGTGCGGCTAAATCAAGGTGTCCTACTCTTCCTCTCGTTGATTTATCTGCTTTTATTCTGCCCTTTATTATTACCCTTTTACAATATCTTTGTAAAATTATTACTCTTGGTACATACATATATAAAAATGAGGCGTATTTTTGTCACCAATGTGGGACATATATGTCATTAACATTTTGTTTGATTCCCTATCCAAAGTTAGAAAGAAAAATTTGTTTCACTAACAGACCAAATACCAAAAAAATAACGTAAACTCGTCTTGTGAAAAACAAGACTTTCAGACGTAGCCTACTCTTGAAAAGAGTGTCTACATTTACTTATATACATACATACATACATACATACATACATACATACATACATACATACATACATACATACATACATATGTATGCAGGTACTAAAATTTTGACTTCAATTAAAAACTTGCTTAGATAATTGAACTTATTTTGATTTCCCATGAAATCTAACCGAACACTAAAAATCTCCGATCATTTACATTGTCTAGTGTTCAGTAGCACGGCTTCTGTTCACATCTTCCAATGTGTCTATTTTTATTAGTTTTGTTTTTTACCGCTGTAATCTAAATTTTTTTTAAAAATTTCTCTTTCGGTGGAAAAATTACTAAATAGTTTAAAAACCGAGGCCATACGGCAAGAAGTGTTAGCAGTGTTAGCTGTAAGTCAAAATGTAAACATTTTACATGAAAGTGAAATGTAAAGCATTACTCTTGTTGTGCAGAAAAGAAAACGACAACATTGCAAGTCTATGCTAACATACTCCCTCACTCTCATCAAATGCTGTGCAAAAACAAAGCTACATTCAATGTTAAATTAACAGAGTAACGGTAACTGAACCATAACATTGCGTGCGCAATAGCGTTTTATATAATAGTATGATACTAATAACCACAGAAATTTGTTTTATATATTATACAGTTAGTAGTCAAAAAAGTGTTTTGAAATCAAACTCCAAGAAATTGGAGTTAATCGAATTGGCAATTGAAGCATTCATTTCTAATTTAAGATTCCTTCATCAATTTTTTAACTGTTTTTTCGTGGAAACCAAACTCTTTTTATGCTCAATGTAAAAATTATATATCTTCCCTTCATAAAAGGAAATTCTTTGCACGATTTCTACGAATATTTGCTAGCAGGAATCTAAAACTACGGAGCAAAAACTTGACATTGATGCAAAATTTAAGCCAGATGCTTCTCGAGTTTCTGCTCCGCTGTATTTTCAGCTAAAACCTATCATGTCCTGCCCTCAGAGCACAAACCCTTTAACATCGAAACCCCCAAACAATAATGATTTTCTACACGTACTACAAAAACAACAACAACAACATAAACTAGTAAACCATGTAGCCCCAGCAACAATAACAATAACAGCCGCAACAGCAGCTTCATCAAATACGCAACCGCGCACACGCCCACTTACCATCTTCCAAAGTGCGCGCCACACGCGAATTCGACGGTTTACCCTCGACCGATTTGTAGAAGGGCACAATGAAAAATTCATACAGCGTGTACTGCAGCAGGCCCGTCAGCGTGCAGGAGGAGGCGCCGCCGCCATTCAGTATCGTTAGCATGCGATATGTGGTGCTGCCGCTTGCCGCAGCGGCAGCCGCCGCCGCCGTCGCTACGGCCGAGCTCGCCGCCGCGCTCGACGAGGCACGTCTGCCGGCGGCAGAAACATTCGGCTTCGCCGAAATCAATGCCGCCATCGAGGAGGATGCCGCTGATGAAGCCGCATAGCTGGTACGTGATGCCACCAGCGGATTTGTGTGGGGGCTGGTGGATGAGCTCGTGCTTGCCGGCGGATCGGGTAGCTGGCGCGCGTAGATGTAGAAGCCTTCGACGTATTTGCCGTTGATTATCTACGAAACATACAAAAGGCACGAGAGCCATTTTTAGTGGCATGCTCCGAAAATTTGAATGGGTTTACGTCGAATTCCGGGCATTTTTTGCTGTTGTTGGCAGGCAAAGACAATGCACGAAACGGAAACCCAGCCTCGATGGCGTTGCGTGCGCACACACCCACTACTCACCTGCCAAGTTAATTTCATGCTTGTCGAATCCACAACACTAACATTGATCAGCACGACTACGTCACCGGAGAGTAGGCTGGCGCGTGCCTCACTCAAGTCCAGGCCGCTATTGAAGTACTTCTGCAAAAAAAGCCAAAAACAAAAACAGCTAAATTCAAAAAGTTTTCAAATTCACGGCAAATCTAGCGATGGAAGCCCCAACTTACCGTGCCCACTGTGACCGGCTCCGAGATGGCGCTCGGCAGCGACAGTCCGTGCGAGTTCTCGGCGCGTATGATGAAGAAGTAGTTGACGCCCGGCAGCAGTCCCGCCTGCGTGAAGGTGGTGTTCTGTATGCGCGCGCCCACCGCCACCCAACCGTCCGTCTCATTCTTGGCGAACATCTCGACGACGTAGCCCACCAGACTGGAGGCGCCCACCTTGACGCTGCGCGTCCACGACAAGGAGACCGCGTCTTCGTTCTTCTCCACCACTTGCGGCTTGCCGGGCGGCCCTGGATAGGTGGACAGCTCCGGCGCACGATAGAACTTGATGTTCGGATTGGTGGGCATGTCCAGGCGCAGGTAGCCGCTCGAGGAGGACTTGCCATTGCGATTGCTGGCGACGCACGTGTACAGGCCCTCGTCCTCGTTGCGCTGCAGCTCGACGATGGTGAGTGCGCCTGACTCGGACAGATTGCGGCGTTCATGCTCATTGACATCGATGGGTATGCCGTTCAGATACCAGGAGACCTGCGGCACGGGCGAGCCAATCGTGCGGCACGGCAGCGTGACAAAGGACTTCACGGGCAGCGTCTGGTTGACGGGACCCTGCTCAATTATGGGTGGCGGCAGCTCGAACTGTGTGTCCACTGTGACCACAGTGCGACTGCTGACGCTGCCCACGGCGTTCAGTGCATTGCAGACGACCACCTTGCCGGAGTCCTCGCGTGCGAAGCGCACGATGGACAGCACCGAGCGGCCCTCGGGCGTCATTGTCACCTCCATGCGGCCGTCCTTGTAGCCGGGGAACAGCAGCGAGCTGTTGCCCTCCAAGGACCAGTAGAGCGTCGGCTTGGGATAGCCGCTCGCCTGACACTCGAAGAGCACTTCATCGCCCACCTCGACCAGCTGATTCTTGGGGCGTGTGATGAACTTTGGCGGTGCTGTGAGATAAATCGAAGACAGAAGCAGATATCGAAGTGATCAAAATGACGACTTGTTAAGGGCTTATGTGCTGTATGTGTGTGTGTGTATGTGTGTGTGTACAGCAGCTGTAGTGTGTCTGCACAATTAAATTTTGTAGTGCCCGAAGCCTTAAGTTGTATATTTTATTGAAGCAACAATAGCGCCACTTCAACTTCAAGTAATTTCAATAACAGCAGAAATGTTGTCTCCCCTTCACACATATACACATACAAGTGCATACACATACAAGTAAATGCCGTAGAAATTAACTTACCATGAACTGTTAAAGTGCCAGTGGCCGTAATTGAGCCGACGGCATTATCCGCCTCGCAGCTGTACTCGCCCATATCCTCCAGAATGACATCGTCCAATTTCAGACTGCGATCTTCAAGTATGTGCACACGACCTGTCAAGAGTAAGAGTGTGTGTGTGTATGTGTGTATATAAATAACAATACTAAACGGACCGAAATTGGCGTAGAAAAAGGAAATAAATGTGCTGAAATGTAGAAGCACCACTTGCCGCATAGAATGAACCAGAATGGGGCAGGGAGAAGGAGCGGGGCTGGGAGATTTCTTAAACTACATTTAGGACTTATGCGCGTAGAAAATGTAGAACACGCATACGACATGTAGAAAGCCAGTGTTGAGATACATTTTTGTTGGAAAATATATTTTCCAACTTTCTTCGAATGAAAATTCTTTGCGAAAATTGTTGTTGCTTTATAGTAGATGGATGCACGAAGATGAAAAAATAAATCAATTTCTCAAGTTTTAGTAGAAGTACAAGTAGGTAATTTGTATCAAAAAATTTTTACAATTTAAATTTGTTGATTCTCGCTGATATTATAATTCGAAGAAGCCAACTATTTCAATAATCTGGACAAATAACTTGAACGTTACGTGACTGCACTTCATCACTTATTAAATATTCATTTGAATGATATTTAATGCATTTTTCATTGGAATTGTTTACATGCAGAAAATTGCATGTCATGCCTATGTAGAAAATATGGCACAACATTGCTGAGGAGACAAGAGAAATAGTTGTGCTAAAAATACTAAAAATGGCGATAATTGCTGAAGAAGAGGACGTTCGTGGAAAATTGCGGTCGAATTGAGCACAGGCTGCATATATATGTATGTGTGTGTGTTAGTGCGTGTGTGTTTGCAAACAGTTGGCATCTAAGGTGTATGGGTAGAGTTGTATTTTCAAGTAGCACTCGACACACAGTCGCTGGCAGGGAAGGGGCAGGGCAGCACATAAATACAAGCACAATGGCTAAAAAGTTTTGTTGCTGGCGCTTTCTTTGGCCAACTACTTACGAGGGTTGATGCGTAGTTGGGGAGTTGTTAATGGCAAAGCATACTTTGTGGCGAGCATGCGTATGTGTGTGGATGTGTGCCGAATCACAACACAGAAAACAGCTTCTTCCGCTTGCTAACACACACACACACACATGCTGCTAAGTCGCCTAAGTACACTTGCAACTTGGCGCTATTTAGAATGTGGCAGCAACAGCAGGGGGAAGGATGGCAGCCGTAGAGATTGTAACGCTCATTTTTAGTCACGTTACTTGCGTACTTTACCGCCTCAGTTCAAGTGTTGCCAGCTTGCGGACGACTTCACACGCGGCGACCCGCTGCGACGATGCACGGACTTGAGTTGCTTGCAACGGCTCGGACTGCGCTCGCTGAAGGAAGCAGGAACGAATGGAAGCAAGGCAGGCTGTAGTGGCAGTTGAGTGCTGCTGCACTGAGTGAGGAAGGTGTGGTTGAAAAATGAGCTTTGTATGCCTTTATTTGTGCTGTTGTTGTTGTTATTGTCTGTGGCAATTGTTTGCTTAACAAAAGTTTGCGGAAGCTTCTGCCACTGCTAGCAGCAACTCGCCTGCCTTGGGAGGAGCAACTGGAATGTAGCGATAGGTATTCTATGTGCGCCACCTGGCAGCCTTCTGCACTACAGCTTCCCTCGACTACCACCCCCTTCCCCCACTGCTCCTCATCGCTTGCCACGTTGAAGTGTTGTGCAATCAAAATGTTGATTGCTGGCAACAGAGATTGGCAATTAACGGAATTAAAAGTTGCAGTTTGTTTGGTTTTGGCGGTTTGCATTGCTTAAAAACTTTGCACTTAAAGTCAGAAAGGCACTGAAACGCTGTAAGAGCTTGACGATGATGGAAAGTCAAAAGCTGCTAGCTTTGAAAAACAAAGCATGTTAAAGAATGAGAATACCCTAAATTATTTAATAGTATAGCAGCAGAGTGTAATTTGTATCAGTGCGGGATGCCCACCTGTAAGCAATCAAGAAGTTAGGTCTTCTTGGTCTTCTAAGCATGGAAATAAGGAAAAAAATTTTATATAGGTATTTGTGTGGAAACTGAGATCCGAAACTATCCTTTCCTTTTTTATTAAAATATGTGACGAATAAAGAACGAAGAATATATCATTATATTTTTGAAAAATTCAGGTATGCCTACTCAGCTTAATCCAATAGTCGTTTGGGAAAATTCAACAATAAATTTACTTTAACCTTAACATTTTTGGAAAATTCAAATAGAAAGCTATGCTTGCTTCAACTGTCCTTTTGCTCTGACTATTGGCTTCCTACCACTCATGCCCAATCTTTCAGCTGCTCATGCTTCGAAAAAATATGCAAAAATTTAAGAATCACATATTAAATTCTTTTGGACAGATCTGAATCAACTTGATTCATTTCTTCGCTATCCGTGTTCCTATAAGTTCTCAATTTACATTTCAGGACTTGATTTGTTAGTCCTGATTCAGCTGCCTGCTTGATTTTTATTTAAATTCATTTCGCTTATATTGAAAATGAGCCTGTGACCCGAAATTTAAAATTTTTCAACCAACTTAAATTTTATAAGGTTCATTAGCGTTGAAATCAAAATTTTTGCAGTGTATAGTATTTTTTGCACAATCACACATGCAAAGTGGCAGTTCAAATTTGCTGAACGTTTTGCTCTTCACTCGCCACTTCCCTCTGATAGCTAACCGCATTGACAGGTGAACATATGCAAAAAAGCTTTAATTTACCAAAAACACGAGCATTTTCCAAGGCAATTTTCATTTGTCGCTGCTGCAAAATCAAACCAAAATGCAATTGCCTTGCCATACGAGAGCAAATAAACAGAAACAACAAAGGCAGTCTGGCATGGCCGTCATGGTCGCCATGTCCGCCACGCGGCGGTTGCCAACTAATTGACAATGTGAGAAGAGGTTTTAAAACTAACACACATACTCACACCAACGAGCAGAATTGTAGCGCGCAGTTGGGGAGGAAGAAGCAGGGTGAGTGGCACAACATGGCATGTGGTCAGCGGGCAGCGGGGTGTAAGAGTTAATGTGTTCGTGTGCTTGTGTATTTGTATCTGTGTCTGTGTACTTACGTAAAGGCATATTTCCGCCTGAAGCGGTGCGACGCCACAGGACATCCGGCAATGGATCACCGCCGATGCTACACTGAAAGATAACCGAGCTGCCCACAACGGCAGTTTGATTCTGCGGGCCACGTATCAGAAAGGGACGCACTGAAAATGCAAAAGTAAGAGAGCGTTGGTATAAGAGACAAAGAAGAGCGTCAATTTGATAGACTAAAAGACTTTTATAAAACGAAATTGAGACTTACCATGCACTTTCAGAAAGGCGGTAGTCGACTCACGCGTGCCCACCACATTCTTCACCACGCACTGATAACGCCCGTCGTCCGATTGGCGCGCATCCTGTATGGCCAAATTGCCGCCGTCCACAATGCGTATACGATTGTTGCCATTCAAACTCATCGTCTGACCATTCTTGCGCCAGGATATTTGCGGCTCCGGGGAGCCACGCGGTGCGCCGCACTCCATCAGCGCCACTTCGCCCTGAGCGACGCGCGTATTTTGCGGCTCCAGGCGAAATTCATCGCGCAGAACTGTAAAGCAGATGATATTAATTTGAAATGTTATAAGATGTCTGCCAGTTATTAGCTATAATATTGTACAAGCAAGCAAAGACTTTCAACTTCAACTTTGAATTAAATTGAGCAGCTACTCGGTGAGCTATTTCCATAGCTACTAGCTACCCTTATTATAGGTTACTATCAATTCTTTGCAAGCTACTGCCAATTCTTTTAGCTCTTAGCTTGCTTCAATGACTTGGCTGGCACTTACCATTGGCTACGCAATATATTTTCATTGAATGACAGCTTCAATTGCACTCCCGCCCGCCTTTCACTGCTTGCATTTATGGGGCCTGCAGCTGCACACGTCCTGTCTGCATTTCCAGCAGCGCAAATATTAATAAATCTGCTTTGACTTGCAAAAGCTTTACGCATGAATTCCATTTTCTCAAAGGTTTATTGCAGTCCTTTACAGGACTTAACAGAAGAGCCAGCAGAAAAGCAGAATAATATGCTTTGGATTGCCAGTCCATTTATGCAAAGCTTTATAGCTGATTTTAATGATTTACAATTGGAACTGATTGCTTGATTTTGCTGGAGCAGCGGCTTAAGTCTCACTTGAATCACAAATCCTTGCTTGAACAGGCTTCATTTGAATTTTTTTTATTACAATTTGCTTATTTAAAAATACATAATTACTTATGGTTACGCAATGAATTGCGCTTAATTACTTGACCGAAAATGTAATGCGAACCTAAAATTATGTTAAGCCTATTAAGGTCGAAGGGTATCCTGCACTCAGCATAATTAAAAGAGCGTAATTCGGAAGCGCAAATGGAAGATAATAACCAAGGCGGCTGTAATTGAAGATGGCAAAGCGCTCAGCATCCCCTTTGGCATATGCCGACAGCATGCTGCCACTTTATTCCGATTTGAAACGCTAAGGCCACTCTTACATGCAGTGGCCGCATTAATTACGTCATTTTTTTAAGTTTGTTTCAGTTTTCACTTGCACATTAATTTGACGTTTTACTAAAATGCAATGTTGCCACAGGACACGCAACTGCTGCGCTTTTGCTTGCTTTCATTTTATGATTAATATTTTTTTGTCGATTTTGCGTAGCCCCTTTCCAACAATTGCTGCTGCACTTTTAAGCAACACGATCGCTCATGTCTAAGCCGGGCTCATTAATCTAATTAAAAGCAATCGATCATCGTCATAAGATAGCATAAGCAGCCTTGTCTAGATTCTACACGCTGCATGCTTATCATATAACAATGTTAATTATATCCTGCTGCTTATATGCTCATATCCTTAATACATTACCAGCATGCTTGTGTGTGTGCGCTACTTACATGCCACTTGCAACGTTGCATTGCGCGAACGTGCCACGCCAAACTCGTTCTTCGCCTGACACCAATAAGTACCAGCATCACTTTCACGACGAGAGTGTATAACCTGTGGAAGTACAACAAAAATCCGGTCAATCAGTTGTGTAATACTATATTATCAAGATTTTGTTAATTAGCTATTTAAGACGATCTGGTCTGTATTAGAAAGAGCTTCAAACCATCAGAACAATAGATGCAATCATCCCCAATGCCCAAGTTCATAGTGACTACTTTAATTTTCAAATTAAATTTAAATATAATTACCTAAATGTGCTTGGTTTTCAGAGAAAATTTATTTTAATAACATGTGGCAACTTTGAATATTTTGCATTTGAACGTTGGTAGAACTTGCGAAAATCACTCAATTGTGGAGTAAGCAAGTGAAATTAGTGAATTGATCGATATTGTCAAGCAATACCAGGCACAAATAGAGTGCAAATAGAGCGATGAAATAAGTGTTGACCGAAAGCAATAAGTTTGGAATCAAGTTGCAGTGGATTTCAATTGCTCTTCCGACGGGGAGAATCAGAATCTTCAGAATTAGCTGTTAATTTGGTTTCGTAGATGCAACCCTGTGCCGTATTTAAAGCACGACATTTTCCCATTTAAATTACAATTAATTTTCAACTGTGAAAAGGAAATCCTTAGTATAAGTGTTTAAATATGCACCGTGAAATTGTACCTAAGTACTATTTTATTTGAGTCCTAAATTTCAGGCTTGCTTAAAAATTTATAAATTTTCTCTTGCCAGCAGCTGTCAGCTTGGCTTATAACTTACTAAGTCAAAGCTTAGGCATATTGACTTATAATTCAAAATTGTTGACTTCTTCTCAAGGACTTTTATGACTTTCATACCTCGAAAAAGGAAACTTTAAGCCTATTCGACCCGCCAACTTTTATCACAATTAGACAAACACGTGCGCCAACGCACAAAACAACAAAACATCAAAGGCAGCCCATTTTCCGGCCATTTTCTATGGCATGCCAGAAACCCCAAAACAGCAAAGGATCCCTCAGCAAACCGACGTTCCTGCAGTTTATTTAATTCAATTAAAAATGTTGTGGCAGTGCGTTATCTACCCCTGGAAATCATCAAATGCTACAAAAAAGATGCCAGCAGATATTTCCTTATACCCTCTCAATTAATTGGCAACACTCGCAGCAACTCTGCAGATACACACCAATGTTGCTACTGTAAATATTTTGTAATTTTAACAACTTTTTTGCGTCAAAAGACTTTTGACATTTTGAAGATTTCAAGTACGCACTTCAGCAGCGGCAGAGGAAGAGCAGAGGGCAAGAGCGCCGATATCGAAGGGTAAACTTGCTTATATTCCTGCCCAGTAGTGTCATATGGCATGCATTCGATAAGCCAGACAGCCGGCGGGCTGCGCGCTTTGGGGGTAGCAATTTCATCAGAAAGGAACGCTTTAAGGGATTTAAGGGATTCACTTTGAAGTGCGCTGCATGTGCAATTTGTAAACGATTCATTTGTTGTTGTTATTTTTCAGCTTAATAATAAAATAAATGTTGTGCAGTCGTCTTGAAAAATAATCTGTAAAAATAATAAAAGCGAAACATTGTTGCATTTCGAGTGTGGCACACAGGCAGACGCTGCAGGATATGTGCACGAGAAGAATGCAAATTAACATTAATGAAAATTGCAGAAACACTTGGTTGCTCTGTGTGAGGGGGAGGGGAGTATTTGCATTGGCAACATGTTTAATTGCCTTAAAAAAGAATGCAATAAGCTTTAAAATTTAAGGCTGCTTATGCAAAAGATATAAGCCCTATTCACAATCTTGTGCAAATGATCTAGCATCGTTGCATTTTCAAAATGGTAGATTTTTTGTAACAAAGCAACACTTGAAACCCATTACATATATTTACTATGTGAATGCAATACTGATTTGCAAACTGACAGCTGATGAAAGAAGAAAAAGAAGATCAAAACGAAATGTTTGAACTTAGATTAAAATGGTAAAAAGAAAAGCGCGAGAAAAAACTTGCATTGCAGCTGCGTCTATTCAAGAGTCCTTTAATTCCTCTTTCAAGCTTTCTTTTGACAAAATCTTTACGAAAACCAAAATTCCAGTAGAATAAAATAAAATAAAATTTTTCTTTTTTTACCAATCAGCTATGAATTTCGTGTTAGGGCTATAAAGTTTTGATATTTAAATAAACTCTTTGCATGCGCCTAAAACGCTGCTTTGATATTCAAATGTGACATTTGGCACGCTTCTGTATCCTTTACAAATATCCTGCGACAACTGTGCACATTCCCATTGCATTGCCATGAGAAAGCAAATTTTCGTTATGCTTTCGATAAAATTTGCATAATTTACAAGCGAATATCTTATGGCAATAGCTAAATGTAATGTGAAATGAAACGGAATGCTTTGAAAATGCGCTTAACCTTATGATATCAATCTACTAAATATTTTATTTGCAAAAATCATTTTAAAGAACTTTGCGGCATGCGCCCGACTGCACACACACACACACACTCACCTTCAGAAAGAACAAGCCACCCGCCGGCAGCATGATGCGATGCGAACCGGTATCGGTTTTCAGTTCATGACCATCCTTGAACCATTGAATTGATGGCGTCGGATTGCCCTCGGCCTTGCAATTGAATGTGAAGGGATCATTTTTTGGCACCGTCATATCCATGGGGTGTTCGATGATGCGCGGATTTTCACCTGAAAAGTGAATAAGAATAAGCATAAAATAAATACAATTTGAATTTAGTATACAAGTTTAAAAGGTTTCCAAATTAACAAGATTGACTTTGATGCCGGCATTTTTCTCTAAAACAACACGCAACTATTTAAAAGCGACAAAAAAGGATTAAGGAGTAACAAAAGCATTAGGTTCTACATAAATGACAACCACATAGAATTCAAATATTGTTTTCAAGGGCATTCGAATGTGTGCCTAAAATGCGGTCTACTCACTCTAAAACACTTACCAAATGTCAAGCACTATCTATAAATTATGTGCACACCCTTCGCCGCTCTTCTTCTTATGAGTGGCGTGTTTCCAACTCACTAAATACCAAATTTGAAATAAATAAATTTAGAATGCAATTAAGCGCATTTTGGCTGTTCCCTATCTACACTGTCCTTCGCACTATTCCGCTCACATATACAGACGTACATTTAAAGGTTCCTACCTACACTATACAAATGCCATAATTCAGCTACGCTTAAGAGGGTCCTTTTACATTTACCCTGCACACAAAAAATGGTCAAAAGAACAAAAATAATTTGTGTAGCAGCCGACAAAGCGCATTAATGTCGCTACGGATTAAAGTGTAACGATTTTGGAAAGGAAGCGTCTGCTCTCAGGCGACGCAGAAAGGATACTTTTCCCGTTTGCCACATCATTTTAACATTGATTTTAGTTAAGGTTGCGTAAAAAATTTATGTCACTTTCTGTTTTAGTGCTACGCTGCAATATGGCCGAACGGGCTTAGGCTTAGCTTGGACGCTGTTCTTTTATGCGCTCGTTTGTGGATTTCTTTCCTTGTGATAAGAAAATATTGAAATTTACATCTTTTAGAGTCTTCATATAAATTTAGTGCCTCTTTGCATTGTACAACGTATTGCAGATGTGCATTTAAATTTTTCAAATATCTTTTTCGTATTGTAGATAGCCGCCAAACTGCGCAATTACGTGGAATTAACACATTCTTAAATGAGTTGCGTTTGATGTGGAAATCGCATTAAATGCTTCTTAATTGTTATGGCCCGCAGGATGCGGCAGGCAGGCAGGCAGGCAGCCTGGCAGACAGACAAGCGAGCACGCCACATGCTTATGGCCCAGTTTAAAGGCCGCTTCGAAGTAAGTGCCACACCTAAAATGCCCACAAAAAGCTGCAGAACGAGCGCATAATTCACTTAGTGAACAATTCAATTAACTGCAATATTCGGAGCAGAGCGCCACAAAAATTATTATACGACAATGCATAAATTTAAATGAGAAACAGATAAACAAGGCAGCAGCCGAGCGGCAGAATAACAAGAACAAGCAAGTGGGCCGAAGCAACACCTAAAGTGCAAATGCCTGAAAAGTAATTATAGGGTGGCAGGGCGGTGAAGGCACGTGTAATGAACGCAGCGTGCGAAGCTGTGCGTGTTCATTTTAGCCGGAAATTAAATCTGCAGATTTATTGAAAGCGGATAAGTGGAGACATCAAAGTTTTGGCCGTAGCATATTCACACATACACATACACACAGACACAAAACAAAGCAAGGTGCATGGCAAGAAGGTGTGATAGTGTATAGATGTACATAGATATGAAAGCAGGCACTCTTCGAATGGAAGCTGAGCAAAAGGATTTTGAGCACGAAATGGAAATGAAATGGGCATGCAAATGTATACGTTGCAGCTTAAAGGATGTGGATGCTGTGCACCAGAGTTTTTTGAAGTAAATGCAATTTAATTTAAAGGCAACTGCAATGAAATTAATTAACCACAAACAAACAAGAAAGAAGTATCCAACAATTTATGACTCGTCTTAAGGCGGCTTAAAAGCGCACATCCTTGTTACGCCCAATCATGCCACGCCCGCGCCACCACTCACAACCGCCACTGTCAGACAATTAGCGCCAATTTTGAGCCCTCACTTATCGGGTGCTACTAATTTCTTAAATGTTGCGTAATTAAAATTAAGTTGCTGCGGATCAAGAGCAAAAATCTAGAAAAATATATTTGAGCCGTTTTTTTCGTGGCCACTGTTCGAGCCTTTTTGCTTTTCTGTCCTGCAATCATTTTTTCTTAAGACTAATTGTAATGGCTGCCCGTTTGTCTTACCCTTTACAGCGTTGTTGTTGCTTGTTGTTATTTTTAGTTATTTTTGTTGTTGTTGTTTATTATGTGCTTAATAGACAAGGCGCAACTAGCTGAAAGGCAAAGTGGCAGCGGCGAGTGACTAAAAGGACCAGCAAAGTACGGCAAGTCGCTTGAAAGGCCATTCCTTTTTGTTTTTTGAAGTAGCAGCGTATTTTTTTCCGACAACTTATCAGAGTGTAAAAAGCATTCAAGTACTTAAAGTCAATTAAGAAAAATATGACAAAATATAAGCGGCAGTAAGAAAAGCTTTCAGCGAATGACAAGTCGCCTTCTCAGTACTTGTGCGGGTGGAAGACGATTGAGAAAAGGCACATTGCCGCCTTCTTTGTGCTTTTAAAAATTAGCGCAGAGCAGTCAGTGAGTTGGTCAACAAGTGGCCAGCGTGGGCGGAAAGTAGCTTGACCCTTAGGGCCAGTTTCTCAGTGGATGTTTAAATCTAATTTGCGAATTGAGTTTAAATCTAGTTTAACTTTTCTTGAGTTTCACAGTGCATTTATTTAAATACGGAATAATGAATGGCAACTTCGAATATTTGACAATTGAACACAGCACAACTTGCCAAAAACATATGTTCAATTGTTCAATTATGGAGGCAGCGCGAGCTAAAAATTTTTCGTCGGCCGAAAGAAGTGAATTATTGGATATTCTTCAAAGAATCCACAGTTTATATTATTTATAATACTACGGGATCATTTATATGTGCTACACCATGCAGTTGTATGTTTAATTTGGCCGCTTATAAATTGCAATATTGTCGACGCAGCTTGCCTGCACATCCGAAATCAGCTGTTTATTTGTTTTCGATTGCAACTCTGTGCCGTACTTAAATGCCCACAACCGGGCATTTAAATTGTATTTAACTTCCCACTGTGAAACTGAAATTCCCTATTTAAACTGCAATCAGAGTTTAAACATCCACTGTGAAACTGGCCCTTAGTGATTGCACTTAGAGGACAAGAAGAAATACCTTAGCGAGGCACTTAATGGCAAAGAGTGACAAGAAAGTGTAGCGAAAAGAGCTTTAAATAATGAAAGACTGAACAATTAATATAAAGACTGAACAGATAACTTCATTATGAAAATAATAGAATTTTTTTTATATATTTTAGAAATTTTAAAACTGGAATTTTCCGGCATTTATCTCGGAATTTTTGACACTGAAGATCTTAAGAATCTGAAAAACGAATAGACAATGATCAGCGTTTTCACCAGCAACTACAACATTTATCGCCATTAATTTAGCCCACAAGAAACTTTTGTGTTGCCTTGAAAGGAATGTGGCATATTTGAGAGAAGTAGAGGGTGACGACAAAATCTAATCATGAAAATCACAAATCCTGTTTAAAATTCATGAACGCATTCACAAAATTACCACAGTAACACAACGGAATACATATGCAAATACACTCACACACGCATACCGAGTAAAACACACCTACTTGCCCCCTGCACCCTTGCTTCAACTACGTCACACAAATAAATGATGACATTAAGGCAAAAATGAAGAAAAATTACAGCTCAACACAGAAATCTCATAAGAAGCTCATACAATATTTAAAAGTTTCTACTGGCTGAATAGCAAGGGGGAAGGCTAAAGAAAAGATGCAGACAAAGCCGAAGAGCAAAAATAAAGATGAAGGCATAAGAATGAACCGACACACAAAAACAGCTTAAAATACGTAAAAACGCACATTTGCACATGTTTCCAAAAAGTGGGAGGGGGTGGGGTGCTGGTTAAATCGTGTAACAAATATAAGCTGCTAGGGTATGAGGCAGCTTACGAATGGTGGCGCAGGGGCAGGAGGCTGTCTACCAGCATCCCCATAATTGGCAGCGCTCCTTTCAGCAAACAGAACAACAAAACAACACGTAAAATGCATACTTTTCACAGCTAATGCCACGCATTTGAATACCTTTCAAGTGGCTCACTGGGAGGGGTGAAAAGCAGGGGTAGGAGTTGGGCGCAGATTGTAGCATTCTAAGCGCTTCTGCATACACGTTTCAATATTTTATGTTTTATTCTTCGAACGTATTTTGCTAATATGCCTCACACACACACACACATGCACGAACACTCGTATATACAGGGTGTAACAGCGCCGATGACTTGATGCTGATTGAGTTGTAAAGCAGCTTTAGATCTATATTTAGAATCTTGAATATGTTGATCTCGATTTTGTTGAGAAAGGCCTTGATGAGTTGCAATTGAATTTAAAATTATATATATTTTAATATATATTGATATTCAAAGCAATGTGATATAGATGCATATATCGATATTCAAATAACCCATTTTTTTTCGGAGGGAGAAGTTAGAAAAGCTCATAACCAGCCTTCAGTAACTTAAAGGGGTTGTTATTGATGTCATATACCAGAACTGAATTTGGATATGAATTGGAATATGGAACTGAATATGAAAAACTACAAGGTGAGGTACATAAGGATTTTTCAGTATAACATGTGGTTTCGAAGTTCAGGATGCGGCTGTGGATGAAATGCGAAAGGAAATGGAAAGTGCTTAAAGATGTTGGTAGCAATAAAAATAAAGTTTCTAATTTATGGTTGCCAAATACAATGGATTTTCGTAACAACCAAATACAAAGCACTTTCCTAACAACCTTTATAAGTAAAATGAGAGATATTGGGATATTCATTCCTTACGTTCCAATGATCCCATATCGCTAATACACCCTGTGTAAGCAGCCATTCGCCTGCCCTTTGAGCGAAAGCAGAGAAAGTGGCAGCGCTGTCTGAGATTGTTGTTTAAATAAAAGCTCAAGTGGCAAGAGTTTTTGTTTCTAATGGCGCTTAAGTTTGTTGCAACGTGCTGAGGCGAACGGGAGCGGCAAAAAGCATTGCTGCTGCTGTCCACGCGTAGCAATAAATTAAAATGGGGTGCTGTTTTCCTGGTCTGCAGACACACAGACACACACACACGGAAAAACAAACTAATAAATTATTTTGAAACATTTATAATGCTACCTTACGGTAAAGCGTTGCAACACAGTGGCAGCGCTAGAAGAAGCAGCAGCAGGGGCAAGAGAGAGATTTGCTTTATAGTGACGGACGCTCTTCCTCCTTGGAATTTCTTTCTCATTGGAAAATCCTTCCGGAAATGATTATGGCTGCTGACCCTGCCACACCAAAATACGAGCTGCGCCCATGTGCAACATGTAGCAACGCTTTGTTAAAGTAGTCAACAAATTGTTGTTGCTTATTGCTTGTAAGTGCAATTTAACGCTTTTGCCAGGAAACTTTTTGCTGCTGAACGTTGTTATTGTTGTTATTGCTGCTGTTTCATTTATTTACCACCGTTTTTGTGTGTGGCTGTTGCATTTTTTCAAAACTTTTGCCGCACGTTTATGCAGTTTTATGCATTTGTATGTGTGTGTGTGTGTGTGTGTGTGAGTTCGGTTAAGCCAGCAACGAGTGAATTTATGTTGCAAGTTATGTGTTAAGCTTTACTCAAAGGTAGTTGAAAACTTTTCATTCGTATTAGCAGGTGCGCCAACACAACCACAGAATCACACACACACACACACACATGCACAAGCCTTTGGCAGCAGCATTTAGCGTGCCTGTGGAGTGCTTTTTAAATAGTTTCAGGCGCTGATTCCTTCATATTCATATTAATTTATGAAGTTCTATCACTTTTAAATAGCGAATATAATATCAGGAATGCTTTCACGTAAGTATTTATTTTTAGTTTTTTAATTTGTATTTATAAAGATTTGACATTTTATTGAAGCATATGAATTTAATAGAAATGCATTAAAATATTTTTAACTGACAACCATTACTAACTATTTCTAACTGAATCGAACAACATTTCAAAGAGTGCATTTACAGAAACATTCATCCTCGTTTATTAGCTGAACCGCACCGCAATTTTAATCAAATACGGATATATAGATTTTAAATAGAACCAACAGTCTCGAGACGAGAAAATTGGTTTTCGAATAGGGCCCCTTTAGGCTTATGCTGAATTCAGGCAGGGGTATTTAAGAAACCAGCAGGCTCGTACAATTTATAAAAAAAACAGGTGAGGAATCTCTTTGCTTGCTTCTGTTCTTTATTGTTGTTCCAGCAGGCAGTGAATTCTGAATCCTACCATTTCCTTACCACTTCAGCTGTGTGCTCTTTAAAAAATCCGCAGAAGAATTCCGGACGCACATACAAACTCATATGCACTTGATTTCAAGCAGTCCAGCCAAAATCCAACTTATTTTAAGCTACAAAAAGAGAAGCAATTCCCATACATTTTCTTCGCTGTCTGAACAAATATATTTGCAGACGGATTTTTCTGGCTAATAAAAGCAGCAGTGTTGCCACTCTGCAAGCGAAAAGAAACGCTGTTGATTTAAAAGCTTTTGACAGCCATTTTTGATGTGTCGATCGTTATTACCTGCCGCCCGCACAATTGTGATGCAAAGTGAAAGCGCCTCATTGCAACATCATCTACACACACATTTAGAACAGCACACATACACGCGCAGAATGCAGCACGCAAAATGGCGCAGACCAATGCCAATGCCACTTCCGTCTTACGTGCTTTCCGTTTTCCGCTTCCTCCCAGCCGCTTTGGTTGCATGTGGTTGCCACGCACTGATGGCTCATGTGTACATGTGTGTGTGTGCGTTTTTCTAAAGTGCCGGTATTAGTTTTTTCCCTTGGCTGCGGTTGCTCGTTCCCCCCTTCCCATTACATTGTTTCAACTCGGCTTGGTATCAGTTTGGCTTTCACTTCGCAGAGCAGAACTGCAGCAGCGGAATGGAAGCAAGCGCTTGCGGTTTCATGTGCATCCACATTTTCCCTACACGGGGGATTTCTCGAACTTTTGTTTCGACGCTCATAAAGATAAGTAATGAAATGCTTTCGGGTTCACGTTGCAGCGGCCATAAATGAAGTTCAATGCGCTAAGTTGCAGATTCGCTCTAAAAAGCAAATTTAAAGCATTTGGAAAATGTCCAGAAAAATTCAAGAAAACATAAAATTCTAAACCTTTCCTTAATTGACAAAGTTTTTGTGGCATCATATAAAAAAGTTTTATTTTAGTATAGCTTATTTTCCAAAAATACTTGTGGCTGTTCTATACTGCAAACATTTCGGAATCACCATAAAAAGTGATATAAGTATGCCGGTAGCTTCGAGAGATGCTTGCTCTCTTCTCCCTCTTTACCATACTACAAGTCGCGTTCTTAGTTGTCGGGGAGCTTCTGGGTTCGACTAGTTTTCTATGCGATTGCGTACATTTTTATAGAAAAAATAATTTTTAAATTAAAAATGTTTTGTATACCCATCGAGATTGAAATCGGTCGATTTTACCAAGTAAGGTTTAGGTCTACATTTCTAGTGAAAATTAATTGGATATTTTAATGTGCCGAATTTTGTAAAAATAAAATTATATTATCTACATATATATACACGACTTTTCACTAGCATTCTTACATCGGCGTTGAACCTTTCTAATTAGAATTGCCAACCGCCCTCAGATAAACACCCTCACATGCAAAGCCAGGCAGTAATGCACGCACTTGCCACAGCAGCTTGCCACTTTCAGTATTGCTGCAACATTTCTGCGGCAACAGCTTTCGCTCAAATGGCAATGTCAAGCGTAAAGCTTTAAACCACAAAGAAGGCAGCGAGCGGCTGGCAACAAAGTGCGAAGGTGTAAGCTGCACTTTTCTAATATATTTTGCTGCTGCTGTTGCAGAACGGCAGCAATACATGCTAACGAGCGCATTTAAGGTAATGGTAGCAGCAAGAACAACAATGCAAAGTAGCACAACAACAGCTGTATATGCAACAGCAACAACAACAACACAGCACAAAACGTTTCCAACTTGCTTATTAACTTGTCAACAGAGTGTCATCAACAATACCACAGGCGTACTGACGTTGTTGTCGAATGTTGTTGTTGTTGTTGCTGTTGAAAGCTGTTGCAATCAAAGAGATATGCACATGAATTTGCAATATGCAGACAGAACTGCAGATGAACCGACGAACTAAGCAACGGACGGACGGACGGACAAAAGGGCACTCATTTATGTAGCAGGCAGCAAATTTGTTGTTAGGCACGCACACACACGCACACACAGACAGACTGAGTTGAGTTAGCAGCATGTAAAAACGTTGCAATTGCTGCAACATGCACGCACTTAAGTTGCAAGCTCAGCTTAAGTTTTTGAGTAGCCAGCCGCTGCCGCTCGCTTTTGAAGGGGTTCAGGCGCAGGTGCGCAGTTTTGTAGGAGCATTTCAAGGATATGATGTAGGCATGCAAAAATTTAGAAGCCTTTCAAAAATATTTTGAGCAGTGCATGACTTTTATTTTTTTATAGTTAAAATATTTTCAAATAAAATACGAGAAAATTTTTAGTAGCTAATTTTTATTTCTTATATTTCGATAAATTGGCCACTTACTTTACTCTACTTTAAGGAAATAAAGACTGAATTTCTAGAAATGTTACTGTTGCAACCCTTTATCATTATACATTCCACGATTATTTTGGTTTAATTTTCATTAATTAACTTGTGTTTTCCATACTGGAACTCGTCCCTAATATCTTGTATCTTCTATTGGAACTTATACTCAAATATTCCATAAGAAAAATAACTTGTTTGTACAACTGTGGAATACCTCTAGAATGCAACCTTGTAAGAAAGGATAAATGACACTTGAAAGAAATCACTGAGGAACGAGGCACCATTTGCTGATTATGACTCCATTCAATCAAGTAACTCTAAGAACACAGTTACTCCTATTTCTTAAAGCTTTTGCTGAGATTTTGTATTGCTCTAAGCGCCGCCTTAAGCTGCCCCACAGCGACGTCCCTGCATATCTATCTGACTGCTTTTTAGCATATTACACGGCCAAGCAGCACTGGAGAAGGCAATGACAGGCGTCTGCATGCATATGCAAAGCAGCACACTGAACAACAACAACAACAGCAACAGCAGAGGGAGCAGCTCCTCCTGGCGCATTTTTAAGCCATAATCAAGGTAACACAATGAGTGCAACCTGACACAGCTGCATGTGCCACACGCACACACACACACACACACACAGAAATTGGCAAAACAATGTAGCATTGTTTGTTGCATAGCTGGCAATCTGTGTGTGTGTGTGTGCGTGCGTGCCACACATTGTCTGCTGACTAAAATGGCCGCACACATTCCTGCCAAGTTTCAATGCCGTGCCTTATGCTACGAGCAGCGTCGCCTTGGGGCTCAGAGATTGCTCCAACAGCTTCTGCTGCTGCTCTGTTGCTGCTGCTGCACACTAAAGTCGCCAACTTTTGACTTTTGTACAAAAAGAAAACGCAGTAAAAACTTAAACTGCGAAGCTTCTAAATTTGCCAGATACTTTTGGGGTTTTTGTCACACAATTGCTTTGGTAAAGTTGCTGCGCATGCGTCTGCGGGCACATTTTGGGCGCACAATTGTTGCAGCAAGGCGGCATGTTGCTGTTGCTGCTGCTTTTAGATTGCTCAAATTTATGAGGTTTCTTGGAGTGTCTGCTCTGAATCGCCTTATTTGTTTGAAAAGTACAGCACTTTTTTCAATAGCAAAAGGGAGCCGTGCATTGATGGTGAGCTGAGGAAGCAGAGGGTAGCAGCAATGAATACAATGAAAACATTTGCGAAATAATTTTTGCGACTGCAATTGCAAAAATGTAGAAACAATGGAAAGCCAGCAATAGCTCTGCGAGTGGCGAAGGACAGGCGAAAGTAGCAGCGAAGCATTGTTACACCTTTTTTCAAGAAAATTATGGCAGGAATTTTAGTTGGCTGCCTTTTTGCGCGCACATGCCTTGAAGCAAATTCAGGGAAAGTAACAGCAAAAAAATCTATGGTAAATTATTAAAAAAAGTAAAGCTAAATCATCGATGCAGATATATTTAAGTGTATATATTAAGTGTGAAGAATAAGCGAAATAATATTTTAAACAAAATGGCGACTTTAAAAAAAATATCAATTCTTTTTCCTTTATACTTTGCCATTTTTCTGTGGTATCATCCAATTTCGGAGTCCTAGTCTAGCTGCGTCCTTACAGGCTCATGGAAAAAGATGGCAGATCAGCAGCAATTTGCAGCGCAACCTCACGCTTTTTTATAAGCTTTATATTAACTTCACATCCGGTATGTATGTTTGTATGTATGTAGTGGAATCTAGTAATCAATTTTTCACCCACTTCCCGACTACTTAGAGATCTGAAACTTTGCATACATGCGTAACCACCATGACAATGCATGAATCAATAAATTTTATGGGCGTAGGATAAGGGGCGTGGCACTTTTTTATCAACTCTAGATTTGTGTATAACTTTAGAACTACACATCACACATCAATGAAACTCGGTACGAACTTACTACATATCCATATCCTTCTACTGAGAAAATAAGGGGGGCACTGGATAAGGGGGCGTGGCACCCCCCATACAAACAAAATTTTTGATCTCGATTAGCTTTGGAACTAAAGGTCGTGCAGCATTGAAATTTCGTATGCAATCGCCTCTTGGATGTGTCGTACCACTGGTAAAATTTTATGGGCGTAGGATAAGGGGACGTGGCACCCCCCATACAAACAAAATTTTTGATCTCGATTTGCTTTGGAACTAAAGGTCGTGCAGCATTGAAATTTCGTATGCAGTCGCCTCTTGGATGTGTCGTCCCACTGGTAAAATTTTATGGGCGTAGGATAAGGGGCGTGGCACTTTTTTATCAACTCTAGATTCGTGTATAACTTTAGACCTACACATCACACATCAATGAAACTCGGTAGGAACTTACTACATATCCATATCCTTCTACTGAGAAAATAAGGCGTGCACTGGATAAGGGGCGTGGCACCCCCATACAAACAAAATTTTTGATCTCGATTAGCTTTGGAACTAAAGGTCGTGCAGCATTGAAATTTCGTATGCAGTCGCCTCTTGGATGTGTCGTCCCATTGGTAAAATTTTATGGGCGTAGGATAAGGGGGCGTGGCACCCCCATACAAACAAAATTTTGATCTCGATTAGCTTTGGAACTTAAGGTCGTGCAGCATTGAAATTTCGTATGCAGTCGCCTCTTGGATGTGTCGTCCCACTGGTAAAATTTTATGGGCGTAGGATAAGGGGCGTGGCACTTTTTTATCAACTCCAGATTCGTGTATAACTTTAGAACTACACATCACACATCAATGAAACTCGGTAGGAACTTACTACATATCCATATCCTTCTACTGAGAAAATAAGGCGGGCATTGGATAAGGGGGCGTGGCACCCCCCATACAAACAAAATTTTTGATCTCGATTAGCTTTGGAACTAAAGGTCGTGCAGCATTGAAATTTCGTATGCAGACGCCTCTTGGATGTGTCGTCACACTGGTAAAATTTTATGGGCGTAGGACAAGGGGCGTGGCACTTTTCAAGCAACTACACACTTGGGCTTCAGTTTATAATTATAGGTACACCACACATGAATGAAAAACGATAGGAACTTACTTGCCGCGCCCTGCTGGCAAAATAGCAACAACTCACCGCGTCACAAATATGCCACGTATTATTTGTTAAATTGAGGATATGACATATGACGATAGGAAACACTGTGAATACCCTAAATATTGTGTACTGCTCTGCAAGTTTAAAATTCTTTTTGCGAAAAATTTCAGAGCTCTAAAATTGAATTTATGGAAGACTAAAAAGTAGAAAATAAAATTATATAAAAAAAAAACTTTTTAAAAATAAGCTTTAATGTACTAAAAAGTAGAAAATAAGTTGTTTCCAAGTCACCTGTATCTTACTATTAATAAAAGCTTGTGCGCTCAATATCAATATTCAAAATATCTTTCATTACTAGAATCTATTTGCAAAAAATTATTTAAATAAAATATTGTGGTAACTGTTTGACAAATATTGAACACATGAGCGCCCCAAGCTTTTAGGGATAGTAAGATACAGGTGACTTGGAAACAACTTATTTTCTACTTTTTAGTACATTAAAGCTTATTTTTAAAAAGTTTTTTTTTTATATAATTTTATTTATTTAGCGTGCTTGGGATTGTCGCTTGCACTTGCCGCAAATAAGAACTAAACAAAAACAACAAACACTCGCATGCATGCAATTTTTGCATTATGCATAACTAAATACACTCTTAGCTGCCTTGCTTTTGGCACTTGCCAATTGCATTCATGCGTGAGCTGTGTTTGCTGAGTGTGTGTGTGTTTTTTTTTTTTTTTTTTTTTTTTTAGTAGGTGGAAAGCGCTCGAAAACCTCGTGTAGTGCGGGGCCCGAACCCGCTAAAACCACCTCATGTCCGTACGGATAGATCCTCCCGGAACCAGCGTTAAGTATTACGTCGGGAGGCCGTCAGAGCATAGCTGCTCAAGCGTCAGTTTCAAGTCTTAGTCGTATTCAGTCTGGTTTATCTCCCATCCCTTCGAGTCACGCTGCTGCGCTGTCTTTCCAGCCTTCTCAGTTCCTGCATTATGGTCGCACATGTGTGTGTGTGTGTGTGTGTGTGTGTGTGTGTGTGTGTGTGTGTGTGTGTGTGTGTGTGTGTGTGTGTGTGTATGTGTGTGTGTGTGTGTGTGTGTGTGTGTGTGTGTGTGTGTGTGTGTGTGCACCCACGCACACGCACTAGTGCCGCACCCAAGCTAATGCACTTCCTGCTCGTCGGCTCAAATGCACTCACACAGATACTACACACTTATGCAAACATAACTACAAAGTAAAAGGCATACACATATACACGCACACAAATACAAGCTTCCAGCAGCCGCAATTGTTTATTTACTGCGCACAACGTTGCATTTACCTGAACGCACTTGCAGCAATTTGTGTGTTTATTTGCTTTCTGGCTGAAGCACAGAAATATGAGCAAGAAATAAAGGCGTAAAGTCGGGCTAGTGTTAGTGTGTGTGTGTATTATCAGCAAAGCGTCTAGTTGCTTGCCTCAGCTTTGAGTGCACTTCCTGCTGTATGCGCAACACACACACACACAAAAGCTTTGCGCATATTTTACACTTTTTATTGAGCAACACATCTTTTTCCACAAATTGAGCAAATATTTGAAGTGCAGGAAAAAGTCGGTGCGTAGGAAATACTCAGCAATTCTAGCAGGATGTTTGCTTAATGAAATCTGCGCATTGTTGTTGTTTGAAGAATTCAGCAGAGGAAAAAAGTAAAATATGTACTTGAAAACTTTTTGTAATGTGTTTGGAAATAGATAGATGTTTAAACGAAAAAATTGAACAAATATCCAAATAATTTCCCAAGCTATAAGCTTTCACTTTGATTCATTGCTAAATCAAAAATAATGGATATTACAAAATCTTCTATTTCTGTTCGCAGCCAGCATTTGGTCATATGACAAAGCTGAGGCAGAATTTAAAAGAATTTTTCAACATATGAATTCATTTCACTATTAATTCAAAATCGCTTAAAGTTATGAGTGCAAATAATACTTTTTAGCAACATTTTGTAAATACAAGTGCAAGTAAACTCTTTTTACATTTTCCTAGACTTCTGACCCAATGAGATATTTCAATTTCTCTCAGAAAACATTTCGCCATATAAACAACTCAAACTCTTATAATACACTTTTATATTAATACAATTTTCAGCCGAAAAACCGAGAAACAACTCAAAGAATTCTGCAGGATATGAACTCGTCTCTTGGCTACTTGATATTAACTCAAATCGCTTAAAAGTATGACAGTGCAAATAATAGAAAAATCCATTTTGTCAATTACATACATATATCAACAAAAAATAAAATGTCTAATAACTGAAAATTGTGCTCTTACTTTCTCTGACCTCTGAACTCATAACAAAACTTCAAATTCTCTCGTATTGCATTTTCTCATATAAACAACTCAAAGCACTTTTAATATGCTTTCTTATCAATGCATTTTTCGGCACTCACATTTTATAATCAATTTATAGCAACATTACATGCCCGCCTCAGCGATAACCCATCAAAGCTTCAAATAAATTAAAATTCAATAAAAATAAATTACATTGCCAGCGCCATAAAAACTGCTGTCAGCTATAAATCTCTTAAAATTTTATAACAAACTCAAAAATATTAAACAAATCATCAAATTATGAAGCGCACAAAAGGCAATTGAAAAAAACTACTTCCAAAGTTCAAAAATGCATTTATCATCATATGAAAAAAGAAACGCTTTTTAATGGGCAACATTTAAATTAACATTAGAATGAAAATGTGAACCTTTGATGGCCTCACTTGGCTGTCACGTGAATGCAGAGTGAAATATTTCAAAGATTATTAAAATCGCATAAAAGTGATAATAATGATATGATAAATTGCGCTCATATTTTGTCACATAAATTATGGCGACTCATTGTCTGTGAAATGTGTCGAGAAGCTTATTAAAGAAAGCTTTTGAAAAAATTGTTATTAATCAAATTGTTGTAGCCATAAAAGCAGGTTAGAAAGTATTTGTTTGAACTGTGCATGACGTCAGAAGGCAAAACAAGAAAAGACAACAACAATTTTTAATTCCTAAAGAAGACAAACTAAGCGCTTTGCTATGAGATTCTTGCAAAACTGTAAGCAAGCAATTTTAGTAAAAAATTGTCCAGACTTTCGATCCAAACTTTTAGAGAATCAAGGCAAACGACCACCGACATTTCTACGCTTTCCCCTCACCCATTTTCCTATGATCTTTTCTAAACCAACAAGTTCTTTTCATGTATTGAGGGCATCCCCTGAGCATCGGCTTATGTGGTAAAAAAATCTTTGTTATATATTTTTTCGAAGTTTTTTGAGTTGATTGCGATCAAGCTATTTCTTTATATTGCTATTTAATGAATCCATTTCTTATGAAGTTCAAAGTATGTACTCGACAAGTGACAAAAAGCACTTCTTGTTATTCCAAGTTCTTCCTCATAATAAAGAAAGCTAAATTTCTAAGAAAGAATCTACGAGGCACCTATTAAAATTAGGTCCTTATTGCCAACGCTTTAATATGACTTGCCTCAGTTCCATTTTGCTTGAAAATGCCTGCAAAAAATATGGCTAAATAAATGTCTGCCATCGCAAGTGGGATTATCATTTTATTGCATTTCAAAACAATATCCCTCAATATCCTGGCATATCCTCGCATATTCCCAGCATCAATATGCCAACAAATGCCGCTGGCTGTATACCAATACGTTTTTATTGCTTTTATTATTGTGTTGTGTCTACTACACACACACACACATACACACACACACAAACCCACACAACACACACAGACAAACAACATTATTGAAATCAAGAAATCAAATAAATTATGCAAATAACCATTGCCATTGGCCGCCCCGGACAATTAGCAGTGCACAAACAAAACCGCAAGCTGTAATTCTGATCCTAATCCAGCGACCAGCTCCCTTCATCTCCTTGTTCCGCCGTGCCTCAAGAAGCATAGCGAAGGACCGCATAAAAGTACTGTTTCAGCCTGTTCGAACACAAAACAATGGCAACTCACATGCCCCGCAGGCTTGTGGCACCACACCCCATCCCACCACACCCCGCCCAACAGCCGGCATATTCTTTTGCTTTTCGGAATTTCCATTTTGTTGCTGATTGTCTGCTGAATTGCTATTGTCTGCACTCAAGAAAAACACATTGTCAATGTCGGCCGCCGGCGAATTATTGCTTTGGCACGTTCGCCGTCCATCTTGGCGCTTGGCCGGGTGACGCTTCGCGTTGCTAATGAGACAAACCGCCCGAAGGTGTTGAATTGAATTCGGTTGCCAAGGCAGACAAAATACAGAACGTGAAGCAAGTGCAGAATGTAGGAAGTGCCTCTCCTCTCTGCCCGCTCCACCTTCTCATATTGGCTTAAATAGGATATATGATATGTTGCCGCTGACTTTGTGACTTCTGCCACGTCGATGCTGAAGCCGACACCGACACCAGACGCCAGTCAGTCTACTTAATTCTGTTGATTGCTTGTAATTAAGTCAAAGTCAAATATTTTATTTGTCGGCGTATGACAAGCGAAAAGCGAGGAACGACTGGAGGAAAGCTGCAGCATCTTACTGCAACACTTAAGGAAGTCCCTGCGTCGTATTTGCTGTCTGCGTATCATGAAATCGATCCGAGTATGATGCTCGCTCCGACGCATGACGTGAACAAATGTTCAACGAAATTGATAAGTGTCTTGGCTGCTGGGACGAGTCAGCTTCTTCCTGTCGAGTCAGTCTTGATGCTGTCTGCCCTTAAAAGGATTTCTGTTAGCTTTTCAGCGTCGTGCCTGATTTGACCCCTGCTCAAAGTATACTTTTATAACTTCCGCATATATTTTCATGCTCTTGCAAGAACCGTTTGGGGTAGTTTGAATTTGCGAAAAGTTAAAATTTGTTAATATTTTTATTCCATTCCTATAAAAAGTGATCAAAAAATTAAAATTTTAAATTTTATTAAAATTTTCACTTTTTATCAAAATAGTCTGCCTCAGCACACGCCAAGCAATTATGAACTATAGCATATGAGCATGGCAAAAGCCTGCGTTTATACGAAATACGCATTTCGATAACTCTCCCTTTTTTTGCGGCAAAGTACGAACAACAATAGGAAATTATTTATTTGAAAAAAATTATAAAAAAGGAAAAAAAGAATTCGCTGGCATATCAAAACCGAAAGTTCTAATTTAATACCTTTCAGTTTGTATAATGGGCAAGAATTTTCAGATTCTAATTTCGGAAAAATTCGAATTTGTGGGCGATCTAATTTTTGAACCTCTGCTGTATTTTCATTTACTATACAAATCTAGTTAAATAAAGCTGCTATTTCAACTCGAAATGTGTGCAAAATAATTTATTATATTCAATGGCAATTTCGTGATTTCCGTAAAGTCGTTCCTTTAAATATTTTCCATCACGACTTTTAAGCATTGATGCATATCAAGCTACCGTTATTTTTCGTAAAAATTTACAATATCTGCTTCTAAACTAGACATAAAAAATGCCTATTCCATAGAATTTCACTTTGTGCCTTTCATTTCCAGCGAAAAGTAACAAAATCTGACAGTTTTTATTCGGAATTACATATCAGCAAATCAAATTTGCCTGCTCTACACTCAAGCAAAAGAAGTGCATCAAAGTGGCGCGAAAAATTACAAACGGCATTCAGTGAGTGTCAAAAAATTACCTTTCTTTAAAGAGTTACCATATTGTTAAAATTTTTTAAGGACTTCCAATGTTGCTTACCTGTAAAGAGAGAGAGAGAAAATAGTAAAAATTAGTATTTTTGCGAAACGATTTGGAACAATAAAACTTTGATGCTTTAAAATGTTATATTTGAAAAGAATAAGTGTTGAAATACTAGCGCTATTCACAATCTTGTGTATTTGAGATTGCAAAATTATGCAATAGTAAACTTTTGCCATCAATTGTGAGCGAAAATAATACTCTACCATTTACTAAAAATATGCTCTACTATTTTGCTAATACTACGTTGCAAGAACTTTTGCACAAGATTATGAATAGGGCTACTGTATTTTAAGCAGAGCGTAAAAAAGTGCGCTTGCAAAGTTGATAGGAGCTAAAATCATTGAAAACGATTTCCGTTTACTCATCACGCTGCCAAGCCGCTCCGCGCCGCGCCGATGGCTCAGCTAAACGTTAATAACATTTTTGACATTTTTTCGTGAGATATGCATCGGTAATATTTTAAGCTGGCAATGTCAAACGGAATAGAAGCTAATGCGCAGTCAAAATAGCAGTAGCAGCCGTGGCCGTGACACAAGCTTCTGGCAGCGCAGATCATTATCGCTTATGCACAAAAAAGAATGAAAGAGCGAGTGAATGACAGAATGACGTAGTGAATGCAGTGTGCCAGCCAAAGCGAAATCCACACAGATGTCGTTTATTGAATATCGATTTATTTGCGCGATATGCACACACACACACACAGACACACTTACACATGCATAACAGCATAATAAGGGATTGCTTCCCTTTTGCTTGTAGATGGTTGTCAAATAATGAGCAGCGGCGTAGGCGCGCACACACACACACACACACTCACCAAACAAACATGCAACATGCGGCAGCACTAAGCATAAATTCCGCATTCATTTTTCTGTTCGCTTTGAGTTCTTTATTTGTAAATTTTCATTTTTTCAATTACCAAAAATGAATTTCAAATAAGTTCTGACCGTGGCACATGCCTTTGAGTGCATGCAGCAGGGTTGCATTTATTTGTGCTATGCCATGTTTTGCTGCCACATCCTTTGCAGCGCATATTGTAAGGCAAGAGAAACAAGAAGAAGCATATGAGCGTCAGAGCAAGAAGTTCAAAGTGTGCCCTTAGGGCTGGTTATAGCGTACCAAGCGCATTGCAATATACCACTGCAAGCGCATAAAACAAACAAAAAACAGTCGCTGCCAGACAGACAGACAGGCAGACATAATGAAACCCCTCAAAAAGCGAACCAGAAAAAAGAGAAAGAGCGGGGAAAAAGACCGATCTTTAATGCAGATAATGTCTGGCGAGAAGCGCGCGAGACGCAGCGATGATTGATTTCATGCCAAAGTGATTTCAATCAAGCTCGTCTGTGCGTTGCTCGGCGGGAGAGGGGGGCCTTAAATGGCCATGCCTGTTGGGTAGCGGCGGTGCTTGAAGAGGGTAGCAAAACTAATTTTAGTTTTTGGCAAAGCAAGAATTATGACACTTTGATAAAGAGAAGCCGGCGCGCCGAGAAAGAAACCAGAGATTGTGCAACATTGCCACGGACTCCGGGGGTTGCAATGTGTGGGGTCACTCACACTGCTGGCATTGCAGTTGCCAGTATTGTTGTTGCCTAGCAAAATGTTTTTATTTGCTTTTGCCATTTAAAGCTTGCAAAATATAGTAAAATTAAAGCAAGCGAGTGAGAGGGTCATTGCTGGCGATTGCTGAACAGTGGCATAAAATGTGAAAAAATGCAACAAAAAATGCGCTCAGCGAAATTCAAAATTTTTACCATAAAAACCAAGCAATTTTCCTAAATTTTCCAATCTTTGCTAAAGTCAAATTAAAAAAGTGTATTTCAGTTACGCATGCGAATTTACATAATTCTTGCCATTAAAATCGTTGGCGGCGGTTATTGTGAAAAACAAAAGGCAGCAAGCGGCTAGTGTGGAAAAAATTAATTGCCACTGTTGGCAAGTTTGCGAAATCATAAAAATGCGCACAAGATTTTTAATAGCAGAAAGAAACCACAAACACAAAGAAAAAGCAAAGCATCAAGCTAAAATATCTTGACTTTGACTCTGTTTCTCAAAAGTTTCTAAAAATTTCACGCAGCCAATTTTCTCAGCTGTATAATTATTTTGAAATTTGTATTTCTATGTTAGAAACTCAAAATTGGAATTAGTAACAAATTTTTCAAGCTAGTTCAAGCTTTTATATTCTTTTATAGAAACAAAAAGATGAGTGAAAAGATTTGCTTAGCAGTTTTTGTGAAATTGTTTACTTTGGTTTTTAACAATGGCCTTGTTTACTTTTTCGTTGATTCAAAGAATTTAAATGAACAAACTGAAAATAAAAATATTTTCTGCTTTCGTGCATTTTTTATGTAAAAGAAAGAAATCTCTACACAGTTTGCATATAATTTTTTTGAATGTCCTATATAAGTCCAGATTCTTTGGTAAATTTAAGCAAAGACTTCCTCATTAATAATACAAATCAATTCAATTCATTACCTTCATTCAAAGTGATTTTCGATTGGATTATTTTTTATTCAATGTAATAAAAATTTCAATATTTTGAAGTAAAAGTTTCATTATAGTTATTCTATATCTACAATTTGCTACCTAACGTTCAAATGGCAATTCCTCTTGTGGAAAATAGCGTCTGCTACACGCCTGCGGGCCATGTCGCACTGTGAATGCCCCATAATGCTGGCATTTATTGCACAAATAAAGACATCAATTGCCTCTCAGTTCGTAGCAGCGATTCTCCACTGAACATGCCGCCAGCTCTTAAACGGTCATCGAACTCCAAGCTTTGTGATGCCGGCATCTCAAGACATCACCATCAAAACAATAACATATCAATTCTCATATCAATATCAGTGCGCGCGCCACAAGATGACTTGACAACAACAGAAACAACAAATGCGAGTATTTGCTGTCAATTTTTTTTATACGAAATCTGCTCGAAAATTCTGTAATCTTGTTTCTCCTTTGATTGTGTTATGGCGCGTGTTCTGCTTGTGTGTGTGTGTGCTCGTATAACAAAAACGCTGACAATTCGTAGAAATTGCTCAGAAAAAATGAAGAGAAGCAAAAGAAAAGCAGACAACGAAGCATAAGATTCAAGTGTTATTAAATTCATAAAACACACACACACACTTACACACACAAACTAACACACATACAAAAGCATGAAAAAGCGAAAAATTAAGGCTATTAGTGCCCGCTTTTGGCTGCGGCTTCGTCTTTTCGTAAATGACTTTTATGCGCTGGAAGCCACAAAAGCAGCTGCATGTGTGAGTGTGTGTGTGCGGCGAGGAGTGTAAGGCCAAATAATAGCGCAGCGCTACATGCCACACGCTCAATTTAATCAATGCTGCGTCCTCCTAATGCTAATGGCAATGGCTGCAGTGGACGACGTGGCCGGCGTGGCGGATACGCCATACACTTGCGCACAAATTGGCAAATTGACAGCGCACTCGGAATGAGTTTGCATTTTTATGGCGGCGGTATAATTTTTTGGCAATAGCAGCTGGAGTCACAAGTGGCGTGGCTATTTTTATGGCAAGTACTTGCAACTAAAGACGCACATCAGCCGCACCTAAATGGCCAGCTTAGAGGCGAGACATATTAATAAATGTGGGCCAATGTGGGCGGCAGTCAATTTGTAAAAGTGGCGGAAAATCAAAGGAAAGTTCGTCAGCAGTACTTTATTTTTATCAATATTGATATTTCGGTGATCACAAGCCACAACCAAGTAAGTCTATTTTTCAATTTTTTAGAAGAATAATTTAAAGTTTAAAATCCTAACTGGAAATTCCCTTAAGCTATTATGTTTATGATGGATAATTGTCGTCCTAAAAAGGATACAAACAAAACTGAAAGCAAATAGATTTGGACACGCTGAATATTATGGCACTAAAAATTTAATTTTATCCTAACTCGAGTTAGACCATTATGCTTTGTGGCCACTGATTCATACATTTTCACATGTCAGTGAGGTCTTAAAAGTAATAAGGTAATGCTGATTGTGCAGATTTATTCAAACTTTCTTCAGAGACAATTACAAAAATCGCTTGTATTGTATAAAATAAGACGCTCCTATTTGAAATTAAAGCCTAAACCTATGTGAAACGCTTTCTTTTCGAGCTTACTACATATAAATTTTTAAACTGTTGAAGTTATGCATCTAATGTGGACCACTTCAGTTGTGAAGCATTGCCATAGCACACATCTTGGTTCTGTATTAAAATCTGGCATGAATACGAGAAAATGTACTCTGAGCAATTCATGCAAAAATGTCAGCAAAAGACCCAATAACAATTTAATATACAAATTTTTAGTAAGTGATTTTAGCACTTCATTCTTACTTGTAGAGTAACACAAAGCATTGTCTAACACAATTGAGAGCTACCAAGTATTTATTAAAAGCTTTTCTATGGCATGCCATTAGTGAGGGGCACTTGCTTGATTACTCACATCAAACAGCAGCCTTTACAACAATTTCACTCTAATGCCAACTCGATAATGCCACATATAAAGCTGCAGAAGCTGTGGCAAGAACAACAATATTGCCTGCTGTGATGAGCTGCCTGACAAGCGCGCTGACTGAGTCACTAGTTGGATGGCCGGCTGAGTGGCTGACTGGCTAGTCAGCTGATGTGGCAAGCAGTGTTGCATTTAGTGGCATATTACGCATCATTAACTATAATTATGTACCAGCAGGCGTGAAGCGCGCACTCCACTGAAGAGTGACAGAGCAGGCAATAGTTTTCGTACAGACTGCGGCGCCACCATCACAGCAACATCACAACAATGCCACATAATTTAGGCACATTTATTAAACGTTAAAAGTAAATGTCATTAGCCGGACACATGGCAATCCTGCAGCAGCCCAAGCAGCCAGACATGTCTATGTGACCAGAGAACGACCGACCAACAGACAAACACACGAGAGTGCGCACTGACAGTTGATGAGCTGTCATAACATGGGATTAAGAACTTAAGTGATGCCACTGCCACTCACTCACTCGAGCGAACGAGCGAGCGAGCGACTACGGCTACAACTAGCCGGAAAGCGGCTGTCATTGTGTGCGCTTCGATATTTTGGCGCAACGGCGGAAACAGCGCAAACAGTGCTGCCAACTCATTACAGTTGAGAAATTGTTTGTTGTTATTATTAATTAAATAAATACATACATACTTGCACATGTGCAGAAGATAGTGAGCAAAATGTGTTACGTAAGTGTTGGAAAAACTATTAGCAAAAGAAAAACTTTCGGCAATAATTAAGTTAAAAGAAAAACTGGCAGCGCTGCACAGAAAGGGCTGAAAAGGCAAGTCGTTTAAGCAAAATGATTGATGGTCAATTTGTGCGCCCCCTTTTCAGGCTACTCCAAGACAACAACAAGAAAACTTAAAAGCAAATTTTCAACAGCATTTGAAGTTGTAGAAAAATGGAGGCATGCAACATTTTAATTGCATGTAAAACAAGCAAACGTATTTGATGTGTCAAAAATGTCAATAAAATTGACACTGCCTCATTCACTCACACACACAAATACACACACACAAATGAAAGTGCTGCTTGTCATAAAAAACCAAACTAACAAAAGAGCCAAATGTTGCACGCTTTAGAAAACGAAAAAAGTCAAAAAGAAAAAAGACATTCAACTTAAAAGCAACAAATTCGACACACTTAATCAAACATTTAAAAGAGCAGAAATAAAGACAAACAAAAAAATTTACATATGCACGCATAAAATAAAAAATTAAAGCACACAAAGTGGCATTTTCTATTAAGCAGGCCATAAAAAAGCAGAAAATGTGCCAACTGAAATCTCGCCCCCAATTTGTGGCGGCAACTTATGCTGAGCTGTTGCTGCTGGTTGTTGCTTTTAAAAAATGTTGTTGTTTTTTTATAAATTAATGTTGTTGCTATTGTCATTGCATATGCTAGAGTCATCAATCTTGTGCGCGCTTTCAATAGCCATGGTCACATGAGCTTGTGGCATGTGAAAGCGGAAATGTCTGTGCCACACTCGGCGGTTGCTGTTGCAGTTGTAGTGAGCGTGGGGGCATTTGCAGCTGATTGCACATGCTAATTGTTGCACTAATTAATAGCATTTGAGTGCGCGGCTTGCCAACGCCCTGCAAGATGTGGCATCCACATGTGGCATGCAGCAGAAAAATGTCTCGAGGCGCCGCCAGCGCAGCAAGCGAAGTGCAGCATTGATTTTACGCCAGCGCAAAGGCGTTGCAACAATAGTCGAGCGATTGCCCGCAGCCAATAACAAAAACAAACAATGAGAGCGCTTACATATCCCGCCCGGCATTAGGCGCGCCGCTAAACAACAACCTGCAAGCGGGCTTTTTGCGCTTTAATGCTGTAATCGGCGTGGCCAGTAGGTGGGATCAGAATGTGCGAATGCGCGCGCGTGTGTGTGTGTGTGTATGTCTGTCTGCTGCGGCATAATAACTCTAATTGAATGTGCGCGCAACAGACCACAGCGAAAGGTAGCCGCCAGTTGCTATATACATAAGTGTGTGTGTGTGTGTGTTGGCATGCACAGGCTGACTCAAAAACAGACTGAAGAGTTGGCAAACTTCAAAATTCGCTTTTCACTTTTAAATCTCTTTTAAAAGATTTTATAGAAGAACATTTTTCAATAGATCAATAGATCGGGCTTCCATAAAAAATCTACTAAAAAAAAGTAGCTTTAATTTTTATACATCCTTCATTGATTTTTTATAAAATTTCCTAGTTATTTCATCTGTACTTCTGTTTGTCTCATTGAAAATTTAAATTTTGCGGTACTATATATCGCTCTTTGGGGCCACCCTGTATATCTCAGCGTATGTGTTTGTGTGAGCGTTGCACACACATGCCACTCATATGCATTAAGCTAGCTCCAGTCTGCATTTGAGCTGCAGCAGGAGTAAACTTGCGGCAAGATTGACGCAGCATGTCTGAGCTGATGAAGTCAGGCTGGACCGACAGACGCAGAGCCGTACCGACAGCTAGACAGACAGCCTCAAAAGAGCGACTAATGGCGCATAGTGCAGCTGAGTACAGCGGGTAGAGCGGTAGGCGAATGGACAGACAGATGCGGAATTTAGCATAAAAGACAGTCCGCAACTGCTGCCAAAAACGAGCTGTCTGTCTGCCGAGCTCGGTTGCTGCTGCAATTCGCCATCGCACTACCTGGCCACATGGCCGCTTGGCCTAACAAAGGCGGGAAAAAGGCGCTGCTGCGCCCAAATTGCATGCGAAATGTAATGCGGCATGCAACATTTAAATACGCTGCCAGCTGCAGCAGCGATAAGATAGTTGGGATCTGCTCCCATCCCGCTGCTACCCACGCCAACAGTCAACAGCCACGATAAAGAAGAGCATAGCAGCAAAGCAGAGGCAGCGACGCGGGCAGCGAAAAGGTGATTTATTTGAACATGGTTATCAACTTAACAATAACAGGAGCAGAGCAGAGATGAGAAGAGCAACAATTGCAGTCCCAGTTGTGGAAGATTCTACAACAGCAACAACAACAACAAAGCACAAGTGCCTGCATCGAAACAATAAAGACTTAGTTCAGTCTACCATTTCGCTATAAAGAAGTAGAAGAAGAAGAAGTGGAAGACGATGCAGCAGGGCAGCCAGCCAACTGCACTTGCCTCAGCTACAATTGGCCGCCGGCAGCAACTGCAGCCAGAGCAGCAGCAATTGTTGCTAGCAAAACGAGTGCGCTGCACTAGCTCCCAGCAATATTGCTACAAAATCATGGCTTGCCTGCTCTTTATTTTGTTGTTGTTGCGGTTGCGGTTGCGGTTGTCGTTGCTTTTGTTGTTGCTTTGTTGTTGTTGTTGCTCTATTGATTTGCAATGCTTGCAGGCTGTATGCAATGCCATAATTGAATTGCATTCAGAATGCATCTCTAGCAGCGCATATGTATTTACGCTGTATCTCAATATCTGTCAGTTATGCTAAAAACTAAAATATATGCAATATTGCTATAAAAAATATGTAAGCGCTTTCTTTCAGCCGTGCAATCGTAGATTTCTCCTTGCTGACTTTTAGTCTATAGCATTTTTTGCTGGCTTATAATAAATGCATAGAAATAAAATACAATAACAACAACAGCAACAATATAAGAAAATGAATGAGGGTGTAACCGCACAAAAGAGCCACTGTAACTGAAAAAAAAACAATGCAGCTGCAGATACATCTACTGCATGGTGCAGATACGTAGATACGACTTGCCGGAGGAGAGGCTAGCCAGCAAAGCAAATCATACAAATCAATGCAAAATGACCAAAGCACAAAAATTCACAAAATAACACACACACTCACATGTGCACATACACACACAGTCGCTGCCGTCTATGAGGCTACCATGAGGGGCGTGCAAATAGCGTGCAATTATTGTGACCCCACCGCAACCGTCCACAGTAAATGGAAAAACTTGTTAATCTAAATTTATAAAATTATTTTGGCCAAGATTTAAAAAAAATTATTTATTTTAGTTACAAACTTTTTATATAATTTTATTCTATACTTTGCTTAAATTCTTAAAATTTTGAAACTTTTCGCATGTAAACGCATAAGAAGAAGCAAAAGGGAAAATAGAAAAAGTTCCACTGAAAAATTGCAAATAAATTTTTTTCAAAAAAACATATGTGGCCCTGCGTCCCCTAGCCAGCTGATGACGGCACTGCATACACTCACATATGCCGCCTTTCGCCTTCAGTTCTGTCTGCACTTGCAATATGCTGCTGCAACTAGAAGATGCATTACATTTGCTGCTGTGTTCAGACTGTGCGCGGCAGTCTTTAGAGCTGCAACAACAACAACAACAACAACGACAACACAAACTACAAGCTGGCGAAATGTTGCTGCTGATGTTATTGTTTTTATTGTTGTTGTTGTTGTTACATTACAGTTGAAACTTGAAATTATGAGACCACCTTTGAGTATTCGTAGTGCTGCTGCTTGTTGTTGCTGGTGCTGCTGCTTGTTGTTATTGTTTCGGCTATAAAGCATGCATAGTTCCACAACTTCATACAGCATAAAAGCGGCAGTACATTTTTTACTTGTCTTCCTTTTCTTGTTATTTTTGAATTTTTTGTATTTCTCTCTTTTGATTTTTGTAAAAAAAGAACATTATATTTGTATTTCCAAACACAAAGTTTGCTCTTCAATATTGTTTAAATCAATAACAAAGGCGCTTTGTGTGTGTGCCGCAGCTTCAGCTCATGGTGCTCCAACGTGGAAGACGGCTCACCAGCACTGCTCCAGTCCAGTCCGCCTTCCTCTGCCTGTCTGGCGGCTGTAAAAGTGTGAAACTTTGTTTGAGTCTTTGAGTTGGGGTTCTGGCCGCGCGGCGGCCTGCAGGGCAAATTGATTTCTTGGCGGCTGGAATTGTAAATCTTGGCTTAAGCCAGTTACACACACACACTTGCTTTGTTTCGCTGCCTTTTGTGTATACTTGCGGTGTGTGAGCTCTTGGTGTGTGCGTGAGTTGATAATGAAATTAGCTAACAGACGCATATTGGCTATTTGTTATTATTATTGTAGTTGTTTGGCATTCCAGCTGTTAGCTTTTTCATGCGCTGACATCTTTTGTTGGCAACTCGCAGAGTTTTTTCGCTGTCAATGTTTGATTAAGTTTTCAAGTCATGTGCTTATTTCCAGTTGACTGCCATTAATTTGGCATTAAAATCCTATCGAATTTTTTTGACATGCATAACAGTCATTTGGTAGTCAATGAAAATGCTAATTCCAGGCCATTTTCCATATTTCTTTAAATGTCAAATTTGTTACTTCTGCGGCAGTTGACATATCAGCGAATGTCAACTGTCACAAATGCGCACTCAGCTTATGCAAAACGTTTATTGCATTATAATGAAGCAAAATAGCAAAACTGGAACTGAGCTATGGAGCTGTCGAGCGGCGATTAACAGTTTTATAAACTTGTATTTTTGCGCTAAATATTCAACCAAAAAAATTTCTATAAAATGTGCGCTTTATATGCAGATTATGCTTTTAATTAAATTCAGACTAAGTTTGCAATTTAGAGTCAGTTGTTTAAAGCAACAACAAAAATTGCTAGCTTAAAGTCATGATACAGCAAGATTGTTCAAAAAAATGGTATATAAAGATTAATTTAAAAAAAATCGTTTTTACTACAAGCAATTCATAATCTTTGAAAATGTTGAAAACATAATTTAAAAAAAATGCAGATTTCTCAAATTTTCTTTAAGGGATCTCGTCGCTGCTGAAGAATATGCTTACAGAAACTTGTAATTGAATATCAAAACTGTTCCCATGACTGTTCTTTACTGGCTATGCTCGCTTGTTCTTCCGTCTTCTTCTTCTTACCGGTCCCAATCTAAAGCTAACAAAGTGTTAAGGCCCCTTTCGTTTATTTTACGCGATCTTTACTTATTGAAAATAGAACAAATTTTCACCAAACCTTTTAACCATTTCTCGTCGACATTTTTTAATTTTTTTAATCAGCTCGTATTTCTTATTGATAGTCAAATTTTAGCTTAATCGATTTCAAGATTACACAAAATATATTCGTAAAAGAGTTCGTTAAGAATTCGCAGAGAAGCCTTGAACCTTCTGCTATCTGCGTTCAGCGCGCTTTAACTAAAATCCATTTAAGCTTAAAGAATTCAAATTAAGGTAAGCGAACGTTGCAAATTCCTTTCTCACATTATTCATGCGGCAGATCGATGCGCTCGGTTGCAGGCGCAGCTCTTAAAATTCAATCGCATGCAAATTTGTGCGCTGCTTTTTCGACAAAATCAGCCGTGCGTATCTTGGGTCGGAGCGACCACAATCACCGACAGAGCCAACGCCGCAGCCAGCACAGACAATGTCAGCGGCCAGTGTCCGATGTCCAGCGCGGCCAGATCAGGCCAGGCCGCAGGCAGACTAAACAATTGGCATTCTGCAGAGCCTCTTCTGCAGAAGAGGAAAAATCTAAATGTGTATCTGATTTGAAGTATCTGTAACTCTTCGCGGTGCACATGCGCAGGAGTCCATCCGTCCATTGCTTTGCTGGCTGCGGCAAGCAGCGCAGTTAGGCAGGCACACATGCGGCAGCAACATTTTGGTTAGCTTCTGAAGAACAACGAATTAGCCGCAGAATGCGATCGATACGTGCACGCGGCCGTCCACCAGCAGTTGCCGCCGTACGTGCGTCCAGCCGTACGCAATTGTGCGCCTGATCGGCTGCAATGGAAGATTCGTTCCCATATTGCCGATTCGCTGCAGCATTTTGCTGTGCGACAGTGCGATTCTCTTTGCTGTTGTGCTGCTTCTTACATTGCTTATTGTTATTGTTGTTCTTCTTATTCTTGTTTTTGGCTTTGTTGCAGTTAAAAGGCTTTTGATGCGTTGCTGCTGTCGCTGCTTGGCGTTCTGAACATTGCAGGCAATTAAGGCTCCAGCGCTTCGGTTGCATGCCACCGATTGTTGCAGTGCGCAGGCGCAGCGGCAGCTTACGCACACAAACACTCAAATGCAAGCAAACAGAGAGGCCGTTTGCGACCGGCATAAGTGCAATTTTTAACGGTAATTATGTTGTTCGCTGTGGATGTTGTGTTAAATTGGATTAATTTGACAGTAAATGCAAAGTAGAAATGCTGTGAAATTAACAGCGGGAATTGTGAGAACCGCAGATAAACTGCAGCAACCACGTTCGAGCGGCATGTCGCAGCTAACAAGCAACTGCTGCTGCTGTCTCAACGGCCGATGGTAAGCAGAGTAGCATGCTGACCACTTTTGTGACCAAGTGAAATGAGCTTTTCCAATGAAAAAGTCAACTTTTTAATTCGATAAGCCAATAAAATCGCTGGCAGATTCAATTTAGAGCCGAGGTCATGGCAACTATGGATTGACTACTGTAGTATAATAACTTATTTCATTTCTTGAAATTAAGTGTTTCTTAGCATAGTTAGAATGATCAGATTTGGGTTGGATGACATGACGATCGGACTCGACGATTTCCATAATTTTTTTTGACATTTTCGGCAATTGGCCTTCCAGAGCATGGTGTATCTTTGCCATCAAAATTACCGGAATGGCATCGACCAAACAAAAATAGCTCGTGATTGCCTGTTACAGTATCAGAATTATAAACACTATTCATATTTTTAGCCACTTGGCTTGTGTTTTCCCATTTATCGAAAAAATCAGTAAAATATGGCGTATTTATTCTTTGCTGGTGTTCATTTTCGATGCGAGCTCAAGCAAAACTTCATGAGAAGTTTGTTTAGTAGCAAATCTTATCTTTTTAATGACATTTATTGTAATCCGATAGTTCTTATGTAATGTGGGATACAGTTTACTAAAGCCATCTATAGGAGAAATAATGGATTTCCTCTTACTACACCTGATATACATGTGAGCCAGAATGCCTCAAGGAACTGCTATGCATTTGAAACTAAATTTGGAAGTTGGCACTCACGAATTGACAAAAGTTATTATAGCTAAATATTAAAAAAGTATGCAGAACCATAAAATATTGCTTATGCGCTTAACCCTTGCAAACTAAAACAAGCAATTTGTCATGTCTTTCTTCCTCACCAAGAAAATATACATTTTTGTCGAAAAGAAGGCGCTTAAGTGAAAATATCTTTTGCCTCTGCGAAAGTGCATTAGTGTCTGTGTATGTGTGTGTGTGGCATAATATACAACAAACTAATTTCACCTTCAGCAACATATTAGCTACTCTATCAGCGACGAATGAAGTTATAATTCATTTTCAAGGTAATATGTTGCTGCAACTGCCGCCGCTGCTGCTGCTGCCGCCAACCTCACAAGGCGCCTGCGAGATGACGGCAGGCTGAACGATTTTCAAGTTGCAGCCGAAGGAGCTGCCAGCAGTTCGCAGATGTGAGCAACATATGCAACTTATGTGTGTCTTGGCTGGCTGCTTTCTCGGAGCCTGGCAGGCAGGCAAGGAGGCGGTCAGGCAGCCCGGCAGAGTGCAGCAATATTTTAAATTGAATTTTTACAGCAACATTTGCGGCGGCTGCAAATGCAAAACAAATAAATTGCCGCTCCGCGCACACGAAGCCAAAACGCCTGCAAACGCCTTTTTTTTCATTCATTCATTCACTCATTCCATTTGTACGAATGCGCTCAGCCTCAGCGGAAATTTTATTTCATTTCGTTTTGTTGCAATTGCTGTAGCCCTCGTTGTTGTTGTTGTTGTTTTTGTGCTCTGGCAGTTGTGGCTTTTCAGTTAAACCGCAACGACTCAAGGGGGGAAACAGCTTAATCGATTTGAGCTCATGTACAATTTGTATTTCATGTGTGCATGCGAGCTACTCTTGCCGACTACTTGCAGCAATTTGTTGCTGTTGTTGCAACAACAACAACACGCACTCATAACACATTACAAAAAACCAAAATAAAGCAAAGCAACCAAGTAAGACAAACAACAAGGAGACAGTGGGTCGGCGCAACTGAGCAGCCAGCAACAAAATATCAGCAACAAATTATTGCAGATAAATTGTGGCAAACAAAAATATTAATTACTGCAGATACGCTGAGGATGTGCAACATTTCGTTGTGTGCGTCGGCATTGCTTATGAAGCTGTTGACGATGAAAGTGTGCGCACTTCGGGGGTGCAGTGGAGGGGTAAAGTGTAGTTACAAGTTGCTATCTGCCGAGATGTAGGTCTCTATTTTTGGTTGCCGAACGGAAATGAGTGTAGTTCTGCTGGCAACAGACTGTGAGTTATGTTGCTTAAATTGAATCATCAGGGAGGAGAATTAATTTTTTTGCTTGTGCGAAGTGAACGAAAAATTAAGTGAATTGTGAGTTGGCAATTTAATCGTTGCTACTAAGATTAATGCAGAAGTGAGCAACTAAATAAATTCATTTAAGAGGATATAAGGCTACACTGTTTCTATAATTGTTACCCAAGCAAACTTGAAGCCATTTTATATGCAGAATTGCGCTATGCTTGCATCATCGAGCTGCTTCAGCCAAATGTAAAGAATTCCTGTATCGGAATCGAAATACTCTTCATGGCTGCTCTTTGTGGGCAAGAGCAACAACAAAGTCATCGACAAAGTCTTTTGGATATATGCACTCATAAATTTCGAACTTTTAAGAAACAACTTCACAAAACAAAAGATACAAACCTATTCAGAATGCCATTAAACTTTCTCGCGCTCGGACCATTGTGGTCTATCTCTCTCTACCACAAAAGCCGCACTCATACAAATGCACTGCAATTTAAAGCATAATCAAAAAGATGCATTCCCAAAAATGTGCTGCTCCATTATTTTCCACTGGCCTTCATTTCATGTGCCTGCTTTTTTTTCCAACGAGTATGGTTTTCTTTAGAAAATTTATGGCCATATTTTTGTTGTTCTGTTGCATATAGCTTCTGCTGCTGTCTGTGTGTGTGTATTTGTGTGTGAGGTATTATCTAGTTTTCCTTTATGGCTGCTCTACAAAAGAGGAACACAACAACTTCGCCTGTGACTTTGAGTCTGACTCAGACTCTGACACGCCGTTGTTTGCATTTGAACCCAGCAACAGAGAGGGAGATATACATATATATATAATGCATAAGTGTTTTTGTGTGTGTCGTGGCAACACAAACTGCGTTGACCTTGCAACAGAAAAGATACTGAAAACAAACTAGAAATGTGGTATTAAATGATTGGAATAGTATTTGTTTGTTGTCAATGCAGAGGCGCGTAGCGAGGGGCGATAAAGGCAAAGAGGCGGACTTTGCTCTGAAATTAATCTTAGGCTTTATTTTAAAAAGTCTTGAAACTAATAGCAACAAATTCCAAAAGATTCACCAACAGTTGTTTATGACCTTTCTGCACACTTTAAGGGGCCCCTCAACCCCCTTCAGTGCCTAAGCAACACACCTCTCTGCATTTTTTATGACTTTAATGAAAGAGCACACACCCAGCTCAACCTTGTGCACGTAGTAGCTATGCGCACGTAGAAAGAAAAATAAATAAAACGAAGAAATGTTAGAAAGATGGTCCTTGAAATGAAAGAGCCTCTAAGATCGGGACGCACAGTGAAACTGCAATAAAAATTTACTTTAACACTTGAACTGTTAAACAAGGAAGCAGCAGACAAAATAAAATTTGGTAGCATTTCCGTCCATGGCCAAGGCAAGTGAACGCTTCCGCGCCTTACGTTGGTGGTCCTGCCTCGCTGCGCCACACTTACACACACACACACATACACACGTAAGTGGCAGCTTTGTAGCCATCGCAATAATGCGCGAGGGCGAGGCTGTGACAGCACAGAAGAAGAAGAAGCAACGGTAGATAACAATAAAAATTTGCTGCTTTTTTGAAGCGCAAAAATTAAGCAAAGAAAAGAGAAACTTAGTAGAAATAATAATAAAATAGCAGCAAAGCAGAAAATTTAAATTGTGCGCAGCAGCAGCTTCTTTTTATGAGCTTTTTTCTGCTTCTTCTTCTTTTTCTTCTTCAGGCACACATAACAAGACTTACCAAAACGGGCACACACACAGCCAAACAAACATAAAGGCAAAACTTAAAAAAAATGATTGCTAAGAAAATGTGGGCAAAATTTTATTTCTAAACTTTTCGTCGAAACGAGCAAAAATTTAATTTGCCAATTCTTTATCACTTTTTTGCTGTCTTTCGCTGCTATTATTCTTCCCCGCTTTTGTGGCATAACGAAAGCGCTTGCCCCGCGCTAAGCCAACATTTTTTCGAAAAACAGCTGCTTTCGCACAAAATGATAAATGAAACAAAAACATGCCAGCATGCTTCCTGGAAATATCCTGTAAAGGGAGAGGGACCCTGTGAAGTTGTTCTCTCTCTGCAACGCTAAGCATTATGCGTTGCGCTTGGCCGCGGTAACATGGATTATCTCTGCTCAACAAATAATGTTGCCAATACTGTGCTTGTTGTTCTTGCTACTGCTGCTACTACTGCTGCTGCTGCAGTGAATGTGGCCACGCATTTTGTTGAGTTTGTTGTTATTACCTTTGGCCTTGCCGCAAGTAGGCCTCATATGTTTGAACATCCATCCCTCTGTCCAGTGGAACCTCTGTTCTTTCAGCCAGTGTCGTAGTCATTGTTTTTAGATTCAGTCAGTAAAATGGACATAAACTGAAGGGAACGCAGTGTTGAATTGAAAGAGGGCTTATGTAAAGGAATTAGAAAAGTAATGGCAAATATTGGAAATTTTACTTTTTGCATTTAGTATAAAAAAAATTATGACATTCTTTGAGTTTTAGCACTTTTTTTAAATTTATATAATCTCTCTTCAGCCAAAAGAAAGAACATAGATAATATGTATTCATATTATGAAACATTTTCGAATATAAGGTACAGTCATTATGAACATTTTCTTAGTGACAACTTTTATCAATATTAGCTGAAGATCAATAAATACATAGGGGAGAGGGGGGTACCTTCGTCCTTGGGGCACATTCGTCAAAGGCGATTTCGGTATGAAGGAGTCACCGAACATCACTGTTTATTAGTAAAAACTAACCCATCACTAGCATAAATAACCCTCACAAAGTTTGCCATCTCTATCTGAACAGCTGACAAAGTTACGTTTGATTTTGTGTTTTCGCGCTTCGTTGCCGAATTTTCAGGTCGGTAACGTATGAAGTTTGTGCCGTATTTATACTATTATTTCGAACAAAATTGTATTAGTATTACTTGAATACCAATTATTTTGTAAATAAAAGTGTTTTATGTGAAAATAAAGCACTGAAATTAGAAGTAAAAAAATAAAAAGAAAAAAAAGTGACACCAGGGTGGACTCGTCTTTTTTTCATGGGGCACATTCGTCAATATAACTTCACAGGTACTAAAAATCGAAATCGAGTTGAAGCTTCCAAGACCCTCGAACCTGGCTTAAACCTCCCATAACCACACAAAATTAATATTAGGGTCGATCTTAGCACTTTAAACATTATATATAACAAATAATTTATAAAAAAAATTTGACAATAAGTACATTTTTTTAAGCTCTTAAACATGATTTTTTTTAAATTTTTTAATGCAAAAATAATAAAAACGTGTTATGTAACCAAAGGCATGTCTTATCTAGTCTAAACAAGATTTTGTATCACATTATGGTACTTGAAAGTGTGAATGCTGAAAGTGCCCCGCCAAATGCCGAAGCTACCCTGGCATGGGGGCACATTCAGCGAAATGACTTTTTTTACTAATCTTGAAAAAAATAATACAAACGGAACTTTTAGTATAACATTTTATTGTTAAATAATGAGGTATTGTAACAGTCTAATCGGTTTTTAAATATTTACATTTCCTTCTGAAATACAGGCCTTCAAAAAAAAGTAGACGAAGGTACCCCCCTCTCCCCTACCTACTCCCTAAGAATAGCTAAAATAACTATTCAAGATTCAAATGCCATTAATCGAGTCATTTTCTAAATAATATTTCAGCATTACCAGAGTGTGCAATTTTCCATTTTGGCCACAGGCTTTTTATTAACTGCAATAAAATTTGTCTAGGTTTTTTCCAGATATTTGGTGATACCAAAAATTCAAGTTCTCAGTATTTATTAAATTTTGTCTGCCCCTTTTTAAAAAGTCCTCGAATTAAGTTTCCCTTATGCCGTCTGAACCGAAATGCACCCTGTCCAACAATTGTTTGTCTGGGCTATGACACTGCCTCCAATGGACGCAATTGGTACGTCTTTCCTCTTATTTTGTACATTATTTTGCAGTGCGCTATGCATGAGTGTATGTGTGTATGTGTGTAGGCGCAGGTAAGAAGGTTAAAAAGGTAAGAGCAGCATCTCAGTGCTTGGCGTATTTTTCACTTGATTGTTTTTCGGTACAATTTTCAATATTGCTGTTTGCTTTGTTGTTGTTGTTGTTGTTATTGTTGTTGTCTTCCCTCTATGTCTGCCTTTATGCTCTTTCTTACTTTTGTGTCTTGTTATGTTCTGTTACACTAGAGCGGCGTGTAGTATTGAATTATTGTGCCAGGTCGTGGGCAACAACAATGCAGCGCATAAATCCTTGGGCTTGTCAAAAATTTCTCATTTGCAAAACATAAAGAAGCTGCAAATCTTTACTTTTCTTGCTGCTGCTGCTCCTCCGGCTTCTGCCGCCAATTGTTTCGTTGTAAGTCACGCTGTGGCGTCCTGTTAATCCTGCTGGAATATACACGCACGTTTTCAGTCAGCTTGTGCGCGCGTGTGTGTGTGTGTGTCCTCATTGTGATTTGTGTGTATCTTAAAGATAACTATTGTCTTGGTTGTTGTTTTTGTGGCTGCTTACGTGGAACACAGGAAGTGCGGCAATTTAAAGAATTCAATTTAAAGACTAAAAGAAGACCTTTAGCATCTTCGACAACTTTCGCATAAATTTCAAAAACTCTGTCGTTAATGCAGAATAACGTTGAGATTGCAGAATATATTTATGTGGAAATATGTAAAAGAGAGAGAGATATATACTGAATTTATTTTATAAGATAAGGATCAAGCATAAACAATTTTAAAAAAAATTCTTTCATTATCTTTGCTTACATTAAATTATGCTGCACTCACTATCTGACTTTTTAGCTATTGTTTTTGATAGCAAACAATCTTACGATAGATCCAGAACTAACAAAAAAAAGATTAATATTTAGAAACTGCCTCGCATTATCTTCACTCGCATTATCTTCTTAAGCAAAGAATCCTTTGAAAGTTATCTATCAATAACATAAGAACATTTCGATAGTCCCAAGTAGAGGTTCGAAGATTGCTTGTGCGCCCTTCCCGCCATATCAAGCTAGAATGCTGCACGACTTTATGTTTAAAAATATTTCATGCATTCCAACGATTAAAGAAGCTTTTCAGTAGTCACTCCATAAAGAAATTGATGGTCACATAAAGTTATTAAAAGCTGCTGTCTTCTGCTCAACCGTTAACCCGTTGAGCCAAAGTTAGGCCAAAGATTCCCACAATTAAGACAGACGACAGCGTGAAGCAATTAAAAACGCCGTTCCAAGTTTGAGCGACGAACGGACCACGGTGTGAGAGTGCAGCTGTCCGGGGGCAGCAGCTCCTTCTGTGCATGCCTGCCGCGTTGTTCACACTTGCTCGCCCAATGGAAAAGCCGTCACGTGTGCTGTTGCTCATTGCCGCTGCTGCTGCGTCACCGGCGACAAATGCAAATGATGACGGAGCGCTAAAAGCCAACAGACACACGCACAGCAAATGCACACACACACGCGCACACAAAAAACAAAGCGCACTTAATTAAAATAAAATTTTTACACTTAACCAAAAGAAATAATGAAGCGCTACAATGCCACCGCACGCGCCCTCTACCCCGCTGACTGGCAGCCCTTTTGTCGGTTTGTCAGCTTTGTCAGGCTGTTTCCCTTGGCCCCCTCCCAGTTGCCATGCCGCTCGCTCACGGCCGCGCTAATGAATTGTCATTTCCATTGGTGGCTGTCAAATATTTGCTTAACTTTTTATTATTTAAACTTTAAAGTGTGCGAAAAGCAAGGAACGTAGCAACAGCGGCTAGCAGAGGGGCGCTCCAAAGGAAAGGGCCACAAAGGATTGACATGTCTGTGAGCAGTGCGCAATAAAAGCGAACGCGAACGAAAGAGCAAGTGTAACAGTGTATGTGTGCATATGAACGCCATTTTTAAAAGCAAACACACGCACACACACATGCGCCAGCACAAAGTTGTTGCAAAGGCAGCCGCTCAAGCGATTGCTGGCAAAAAAAGGTAGTTGCGAAAGGGGAGCGAAATACGCTTGCTACCTTTTTGTTGTTGTTGCTGCCGTTGACTGCCGCCAAGGCTTATTGTTTTAACCGCTTTTTTGCGTGGCATCCTTTTAATAAAATTTTATGATTTTTTGAATTTTTTGCTTACAAATCAAGCAATCATCGTCCTCGTCATCATCATCATCATCATCCTTGGCAGCAACAAAATGTTGCCGCCAGTCTTTTGCTTTGCTTGTTTTGATTCGACTGCTATGCGTTCGTCGTCGTCGTGTCGTTTATTTCAACGTTTGTATATCTCTACATCTGTCTGTCTGCTAGTATGACTGTTTGTCTGTCATCGTGTGTCATCATTATGTTGGCGGCTTGAGTAGCACAGGGGAAAAAGGGTTTGTCGCTCTCATGCGCCTTAAATGCCAACTCTTTGCTGCGCATCCTTCCCCCTTCCCCTCTTCAGATTGAGTTGTTTATAGACGCGATTTTGTTGTCTGCACAATTATGATTGGATTCGTTGTATACATTATTGAATGCTCTTTTGTTTTGTCTACTCTGTTTATTTGTTGTATTTTTTGTGGCCAACATGTGATACCATGGGAAAGTTCCTTCATTTCGTATTCTCAATAAAACGATTTGGGGTTAAACTTAAGAGAATACACATATACATTTGAAATTCAATATGCCATAATATTTGGTCACAAATTCAAAATTTTAATTAAAAGTTTTGCAAAAATTATGAAGCGAAAAAATTGCTTGCGATCGTAGGTATTCATTATGTAAAATATGATTATTTGTATAAAAATTTCAATGATTTGGTTGATAACCTTTTTTCTTGATTTTATATGAAAATAAGTTGATTGTGTAAAGTAATTTTCTTGAACAACTCCTCATAAATGAAGTTCTTTGTAACATTTCTCGAGCCATTCTCTAAATTTATACAGTTATTTTCTAGATTTTTTTTAGCATTATTCATGCATATACAGCTCACATATATTTTCTCATATATTTACAGTTATTTTTAGGATATATCGCACAATTGCTTCTTTATCTTCAGTTCTTTGAAAGATCACTCGATAAATTCCTCAAGTATATCAAGTTGTTTTCTAAGCTCACTTGAACCTTTCCTCATACACATATTTAAACTTTAAAAAAAAAAGCTCGAACTCTGCCATCAAACAAATTTAAAGCACTGAAATTCAAGCACTCTCATCACACATGCAACAATAAAAAACAATCTCTTTGATTTAATTTAAAATTTCCACTTCCATTCCTTCAAATTTAATTCTTCCGCAAGTGCTTGAGCAAATTTCTTGCTTAGCCTCTTACAAAACTTTTTATTGAAATTTAATTTTTAAAATGCTGCCGCCGTTCTGTGAGTTTCTTGTAAATTTCGGAAATTGCATAATTGAAGCACAAACAAGAGGTACTTGGCCCGCATGCAACGAAGCATTTTGTTGCGACAGCAAGCGGCAGAATAACATAAATTGACCACTAGCGGTTGCTTAAGTTAATCAGAGGCGCGCACACATCGCAACTAATTTCGTGTTAATAAAGCGAGCGGCGAGCCGAAAGATTGCTGCCGATGTGGCAAGCACTTTTATGTCTACTTTTAGAACGCTTTCATATGCCGCGCGCAAGGCTTCTTTCAAGTGCCTGTTCGTTAGTGGGTGCACATTAGAGTGGTTAAGTGTGTGTCTGTGTGTGTGTGTGTATGTAGATAAAGCCATTAAGTGTCACTTTCGTTTGCAGCGCTTGTTGTCTACTCGTCTGCCACACAGACGCCACAGCGTGCACATGCCTCAATGGCTGCCACAAATGATCGTCACCATTGGGGGTCGCGCTTATCGGCGAGTGGAGCTGCTCTGTTGAGATATCAACACTTGCACTACATATTGAGGCGGCAGCAACTTGAAGCAGATCGACACACACACACACATAAACGCAGAGCGGCAAGTTGCAGCTGATCGTGATCGTTTGCGCGATCGCTGCAGTTTCAAGATCAGCTTGCGCCTTGGCTTTGGCTCCGGCTTAAGCGCCGCTTGCATTGATTTTTATTGACAGCTCACAGCGGTTTATTAATGATCGCGCTGTTGTGCACGCCTGCGCCTTGTCTGCCCTCCCGTCTGACAGCCCGCCCGCCTGCCATCTTTTGCTCCCGTCAGGCTATGTGCGTGTTATCGCCTTCTCGTTGCAGTTCGTCCGTCTGCGTGTCTGTCCTGACAATTTCGATCCGCTTTCCCCCCCGCTCGCAGTGAGTGAGACACATCAATCTTGCTGCCTCTGCAAGATCATTCAGCTGTCGCTTCATTTTCCTTGCGCATCATCAACTGCCTCGGCGCATTCTTCGCATGTCAGTCTGCTTGCAACTTGCGTACTTTTTTTCCGAAATATGCAAATATGCAACGCGGCGCTGCAGTCGCTTGGAGTTATTTGAGCCTGTTGTTGTGCGCACGTCCGCGCGAAATTGCATGATGCCGTAACAGCCGCCTCGAAGGAGACGGGCCAAAGCAGAAGTTATAAGTGATTATTTATCTTAAGTATCTGCAGTTGACTTATGATCGTAATTGGCTGCATTTATTTAAATTAATGATGTGGATTGAGTTCGAGGAAATATGACTAGGCTAGCTTTTCTTTGGCTTGTCCTAATGATTTTAAGCGATGTTGTTGTTGCTGTTCTGAGGCTATTAAGGCAAATTCTGTTGGCAAACGATTTACTTTAATATTATTAATATTAGAAGCAAGCATTCATAGCTAAAATTTCATTTTCATAAAAGGCGGCAAATAACTTCATAACTCCGTGCGGCAACAACAAAGCCTTAAACTGTCTTTTCTTTCAATTAAAATCAACAAATTTTAATTACGACTTCATGTAAACGTAGCAAACGCAAAACAAACAACTCAATTAATTCTCGACACCAAGAAAGAAGAAACGCTTTAAATTTAACAACTACGCGCTAAGAAAACCCATATCAAAATGGTTCCACTCATTGCACTACAGCTGTGCCGCTGCCGCAGCCTGAATTCCTAATTAAGTGATATTACCTTTGCCTAATAATAATTCTTCACCGCAACCACATAGCACACACACACTTACACATACATATTAACTCCTACACTCATTCTACTACAACCGCGAAGCTAGACCAAGACAAGCTGCGGCACTCCACTCCACTTCACTTAATTTATACCAAATCATGCTGAATCAATTAGTAATCAAGTCAAACATGAAGAAGCATCAAGCGAAGGTATCAAGAAAAATCAACTCATCACTTTTTCACACAAACACACATAGCAACAACAACAATTTATCTATAAATTGAGCCAAAAAAAAATTCAAATAAGAACCCACATGCGTGCACGCCAAACATCACGACCGACGCGTCGATGGCGGCGGCGGTGGCGGCATTTGTCTCGTTGATGAGGATCCCAGCCACATGCGTACATGTAGTTACATACGAGCACGGACGCATCCCCACCTATTCCGAAATTCAAATTAAAAACGAAATCCATATGCATATGAAAAGCAGCTGAGGATGAATGGCGTGCGTTGGAGCAGCGCACGACGAGCAACCCCAACAGAACAGCATGATTTGACAAAAATTATGTAAAACTTTCAGATTTCCCAGAAATCTCGAAACACAAAAAAAAATTCAAAAATTCAAAGGCGCAGCAAAACGCACGAAAAACATTTTCGAAAATATTTGCTTCCTTTCGTTGGGCAGCACTTTGGGGCACACCACCACTACTCAGGAACATACATGTTCAATACAAATCATGCTTAACGGCTTGAATGCCGGCATAGATTTATGCGTAAGTGGCCGCCTACGGCTGAGCATGTGGTATACGCCAGAGTTGAGGCTGAGGATGGCGACGGCGACGGCATGACTTGAATTTGTCACTTTGTCAGCGTTGTCGATATCGGACTCATTGGCAGTATTTTAGGCAGGATGGTAAGGAATGAACGAGTGCTGACATGGTTGCTAGTAGGGTTATCTAACGAAACCTCAAGGCAGAAACGTAATTGGGTAGGTGTATATCAGCGAAACAGTATGAAGGAAGCATTTAAGGGGCGAGCGTTACATACACACAACTTGGATAGGAGGAGTTAGCTGGAATAAGAAAGTAATTGAATCTCATAGAGAAATTATAATTATTGGCAGCAAGTAAGACATGGATTAAAAAAACATCAAGAGCAATTTTCAGCTGGATTGAGAACAGAAAAGAATCATCAAATTAAAATTTTAAATTAAAGAAGATTTTTTTTCCCCAATATATACTTCTATACTATTTAAAATTTTCCCCTTTGGAACAATATTTACGGTTCTGGACTCTAATATATGTGAGCAAAAATTATTGGCAAGATCGGTGGAGCTGATATAAGTAAATATTGAGGAGGGATAGTTTAGTGTCGAGGCAAAGGAGAAAATAAAAGATATGTATTTCACAAATGCATAGCATTAAAAGACTTTGTAGTTGAAGATAGCTAATGAAGGCTGCCAAAGCGTATTGTTGAGAGAAGGATTCCAAAGAAAAAATGCAGGTTAAATTTTATCAACTTGTATGCAAAACCCGAGTAAGTAGGTACTCAATGACCTGCTTTTATGCAACAAATTCCATCATGAGTAACTTAAGATAAGGCACTAGCACACCAGCACGCTCAGAATTCCTAGCGTGTACGCGTATATTCATGCCTCTCACGATTAACATGCACGCCTTTCTATTTATGTACACATGTTGGCATGCCTCGCTGAGTAGTTACGTATGTATGTATGTGTGTTTGCCCAATGAAATGCACAAGCTGTGGAAGAGGAAGAGTTACGAGATAGAGCACTCTCCGAAACTGAAGTGATTAATTCCCACAAGGTGCGTTCAGCGTGCTCATTATGAATTTCTGATTTTTCCCATAAATTTTTCTATGCTTGAGTGTCGCTGTTTGTTTTTATCATTTGTGTGTGTGTGTGTGCGTGTGCGGCTTTTTGTGAAAAATTGAGAAAATTGTGTTAAAAAGCAAATATTTTTCACTTTTCTTGAGGGGGAAGAGCAAATAAAAATCTCACTACTTTTTTTATGGCGCGCTATTGACAACATTAAAACAAAGCCGTGCCGTTGCAAGGCATTGAGTGGGCAGACACTAATGGGTTAATGTGCATGTGGGTACTTGCACCCGCACCCTAAATTCTTGATGGCATTTGCAATGCGCCACACAAACGCTCTTGTTTTATTTACATACGCGTTGCAATGTAAATATTTAAATCTCATTTTTACAGCTCTTTCTACTGGCATATGTGTGTGTTTGTGTGCATGTGTGTGTGTAATTCAATACGGCAAATGCACTTTTTCGACGATGCTCGAATATTTTTATTCAAAATTTCCGTTCAGTTTCGAATTCACCATAAACAACTAATACCAATACCAATAAAAGCAGCAAATGTCAAGACTAGCCTTGCGCCTTTTTCACATGCAACTTGCAACTTGTGTAAACAATATGCAGCTCGATGGCATTGCAGCAAGTGCAGCAGCCTGGTGCGGCCGTTCTCCATTTTCATATTTCCTGCTTGGCTGCTGCGATTGCGTTTTGTGTATTTATCTTAAATGCCTGTCTCCCTTTTGCCTTTTTGGCAGATACAATGCCTGGCGCTGTCACTCCATGTGTGTGTGTGTCTACACGTTTTCTTTAAGATCATGTGGCATGTCCCATATGAAACCGTCTTCCACACATAGTCCGCCAGCGGCAGCGGCTCCTCGACATTCATGGCATTCTCAAGTAGGCATATAGCATTACAATTTAGTAAAAATGCAATAAATATAAATAAGCGGCCGTCCAGTCTAGCCTAGTTTGGCAAGAATCGGTTCAAGTTGTCGCTCACTTCCATACAACATACAAGTGTGTGTGTGGCTTTGTGGCACTATCGCTGCTGCAGCATGCATTCAATTTGGTTTCGGTTCATGCTTGTAAGGCAGAAGCAGTCAAGTGCAAGCAGTGGCGTTGTTCTCAGGCCAATAAGAGGGTTACCTGCCAGGCTGAGTTACTCTATTGAGGCAAAAGTGTCTCGGCAGTGCGCTTTGGGAATGTTTCGCGAGCATTCCTTGGCCCTTCTTCAATCTTGTTTATAAATTAAGCGAATTAGTGAAATAAAAGAAATTATCTGAAGACAAACCCAAGAAAAATATAAAGTTGACAAAATGCACTAAGGCCCTAACCTAATGACAATTTATTAATTAAATATGAATTAATAATTTCTCGTCTAATTCTGATTTTTATTTGTATGTACGGGAGCTGTAATCTAATTGATCCTAAAAAGTTTTCAATAAGATAGGATGATAGGCATCAATTGTGGAGGAAAAATTCCAGCGTATATTTTTAAATTCAAAATTTGGCTCGTAATAGCAAAAGCGGTAAAAGAAATTTAAAAGAAAAGAGGTCGTTATTTTCATATATGGCATATATGTATGTAGATATGTCTATTTTGCTTCCGATTTAGCTCTTTCGCTTTTCCCTTTTTGAAAATGTTAAAAAGTTAAACATTAACCTAATTTTGCACTGAGAGATATAAAGACAATTTCAGTTTAAATCGGCTGTTGGAATTCCTCCCTGCATAGCATCTGCCTGAGCCGCCACTGGCCAGCTTCCCCACCTCCCCACCTCCTCTGCCACATATCGCGCAGCAGCCAGCGAAAAACTGTCGCGCTGCCAAAGTGAGCAGCATTTAAAGGCGAAAGAAAAGATGCCAGATAGCAAAAGCAGCAATTGCGACTGTCGCTGTCATTGCTGCCGTAGCTGCTGCTGCTGCTGCTGATGCCGTAACGACGACAATAATGAAGCTGGTGCCGTCGCAGCAACAGTTGCTGTTGCTGGTCTTTAGCGTTAAAATGCATGCATAAGCAACGAAGCGGCTCTTCAGCATATTTTAGTTAAAAACCGATAAACCAGATACAATTTCAAGTTATTTCCTCTGCTATGTACAAATATTTCACACACATACACGCACGCATTTAGACGCAAAAGTGCGCATGCGTGGCGTGGCGTCAAGGCAGCAGCAACATGTCGCGAACAACAGGTACACGCAGCGAACAAACAAGCAACAATTGCTGTTCTCCCGAGGTGGTGGTTGTTGTTGCCGCGGCTGCTGTCCCTGTCCGCGCGTAGGTTGACATTCATTTAGATTTATGGAAGATTTCACATAAAATGTGCGCTTACGGTTACGGTTACGGTTTTCAGTTGCGAGCAATGAGCGAGCAACATTTTCGCGGCAACAGCAGCAGCAGCGGCAATTTAATGTGCCTGAGTCAACACCTCAGCGCGAAGGCTGCGCGACATTGGGGCGTTTTGTCTTTGGTCTGTGAGGCCAGTTCGCCAAGTGCGTCTGGGCAGCTGCGCCTCCAACGGTCGGTGCCTTCGCACTTTGTTGCTTTTATTAAATTCACTGCCGAAGCGTGATATTAGATGTCAAGCGACGATAACAGCTCAACGCTGCAAGGAACACGCAACCAGCAACAAGCCTGCTTGCAACAGCAGCAAACGACTGCTGCCACTTTGCATTCGTTTTTATGTTGCGCATATGAAATTTGATATGTTGCATGTTGCATGAACTTGCGCTGCCTATGCACTTTGGCGTCTCTTACACTCAAAAGAAAATGTTATTAATATCAATTTGCCACAGCTCACACTCAAGCTTACCGTGTGGCAGGTTATCTACATATATTAAACAGTGTTTTTCTTCGAAAATGTCCTGTAGACAATGTGAAAGTTAAATACTATGTAGAAAATATTTGAAATACTTCATAATGGATTTTAAAAAGTTATTAAAAAAAGTATTTGTTTTCCACATACTACTTTGTAAATATAACATACAAAGCATGTAGACAATAGGGGTATTCCGTATCAGGTGCAATTGGTCCTGCAAAAGAGCAAAAGCAAAATATTTGTCCACCCTTTGCATACACAACAACAAAACACACTGGTTTGCTTTTGCATTAGTCACAATTTTCCTAGACCAAAATCCATTGCGTTTTGTGGAAAATATTTGATGCAAAGTATGAGCATAGTTGCCAGCTTGAAAAGTCGCACTTATTGGTGTTATAAATATTTACCCATGATTTCATTTGCTGCATTTTCAATTAAGAAGTCGCTTAATTTTTGTTTTTCGCTCTTTCGTGGCATTTTTTTGAACACTCAAATAAAACAGCTGTTTGACAAAAACATTTGCAGGGATTTCACAATCAGTCGTTCCCAATTATAAAATCACAAAAGCAAAATTTTGCTTTTGCTTTTGCATTCGCTCCGGATCGGGTATACTCCTATTGTGATAAAAGTTAGGTGCTGTTTGGAAAAAATTAAGAATATTTATTAAAAATTGTTTAAAAGTTTTCAATGAACTATCTGATAGCCATAGACTATTTTCAAAGTATAGCACACAATACTTTGTACTCTTTTTCACCATATCTAAGCTTGAGAGCTCCCGTAAAACAGAGACGCCTGAAGGGACTCAACATATGAGACCGAAACCCACAAAAGGTTGCATTCACCATATGAGTAGATATATTCATAAATTTGTTGCTATAAAATAAAATTCATTTTGTTATTTGAGCCTTTTGAAGCGGATGTGCTTTATGTAGAAAAAAATGCACTTTTACTTGACGTCGTGTGGCATGCAACGCGCGCGCTACTAGCCTCAAAGCGTAAGGCAGTGCCGCAGCCGAGTGTAGGCTTAACTTACACCCATTGCAATTCATTTTAACAGCATATTTTTCATGCCGCATTTTACTGGCTGCACGCTTGCCACACAACAACAACAACATGAAGGAGAGTAACAACAACAACGACAGCAGCAGCAGCGAAATGTAAGCGAGTAGGCAAATTTAATATTTCTAGTATTTGCCACGCTTTATTTGCAGCGACTGTGGCGGCTGTTGGCAGCGCAGCTGCGGCACGCAACATTTGCTGCCGCCGCTACTTAAAGTGAGTGCATAAAAATGCATTAAACGGCAAACGTGCAACGTGCAAATTTAATTTGGTTTCAGCTCTTCGCGTAAGCACACTTCTGCTCCTGCGAGCCGCTTAATAATTTATTTTGTTTACATTCGAAATTTCAATAAAGTCTTGTAAATGTGCTGCCAGGCAGCAGCGGCAGCAGGGGCAGCAGCGCGGTAGTGGGTAATTAAAATGCAAAGTTATGTGGGGTGCATTCGCGGCCATGCGCCTTCTGCTTCAGCTGCAGCTCCAGCTCATGTAGGCATAGCTAGTTGGCCGTTTGGCTGCCGCGCAATTAAAGGCAAAATAATATTTCTTTTAAAACGGAAATTCAATTAATATTTGACTTGCGGCTGCTGCCATGCAGTGCACTCGAATTACCGCTCATTTTTGTTGGGTTTAGTTCAGATTTTATTCGAGGAAGACAATTTCATGGCAGCTCTCCGAAAGGAGTGCACAAGTGTTGCTTTTACACTAAAACCTTTGCATAAAATTCGAAATAATAATTAAAAGATTTTTGTGTGAAAACGTTTATGGCAGCTATAAAATATGTAAGGTATTTTTTATGATTTCGAGAGAACAATTGTTAAGTGAACTGACTCCGCCTGCATGCGGATAGATGTTTGAGACTACTGTTGGAGCTCAATAACAGCTCACATATCACATGACATTCGCTGACATTTTCTTCGTATATGATATCTATTTTCGGTTCTTCTAAATAATTGCAATAGATATGAATTTTATTTAAATGTACATGCTACTTCGAAAAATATCGCTATCTATTTTGTAACACAAAATCACTCACAAAATTAACCAATTAAGACAGAAAATTGCGTGATCCCCTTTCGAAAAAAAATTGTGCGATTCAAATCCGAATGCTTTAAAAAGAATGAACCTTAAATGCTTATTAAACGCTTCTTAACTTGAACGCAGATAAGCACGCAATGCCGTCGTTCGTTAGCGGCACGAAGAGATAAAGCAGCCTCATGCCACGTACGTACGTACGTAACGTAAAGGAGTAGGTGAGTGCGCACGTGAAAACATTTAGCGCACGTTCTGACAACGATGACGACGTCCAGGACGGACGATGACGTGCGGCAAGTGTGACACGCAAGGCAATAAATCGCTGGACGCAGGCTGCCAGGCTGTGTGCAACACTTTGACGCTGCCACACGAAGCACCCCTTGCCCAACTAAGGCCAGTCATTTGCAACAAGGACATGCTGTAAGCGCAGAGGGTGGCGGGTGGGTTAGGGTGGTGGCAAATCCAAAGCGGCTCTAATAAAAATTATCTTGCGCTAAACACGACGCATGTAACTATTAAGTTGCAACAGCAGCAGCAGCAGTGACAGCTTCCAAGGGGCCCAGCGGCAACCAAAAGGGGTAGTGTTGCAATGTGACCCTTGGGAGCGCTTCGACGCCACTCGTCCTTACTGCTGTGCCAGTTTGCCTCTGTGGCTGCTTTTTATGGCCTTTTTTAGTGTTGCGCTGCGTTGCGCTGCTGCAACATAGATGGCAGCTAATGTCGACTCCTTTTTACAAGCAATAGCAGCAACAACAACAACAGCTCGGAGCAGCACTGCTGCTCTGTTGCACTCAATTGCAGCATGTGAGCGAGCGCCCTCTGGGGATTTTTATGAGAAATGTAGGTACTTTCATATTGTGAACGTGTGGCACGTTCAAGAAGGTTGCACTCACACACACACACACTTACATTTAATGCATAATCGACTAGCATGTTGCAATTGTCTTTTGGCTGCTCGTAGGTCAGCACTTTGCCTCCAGTTGCCCGTTTCGGTAATTTGAGCACACTCTGTTTTTTTTATTTTGGAGCAACAACAATAACAAGAGAGTACAGAAATGCTAGTGACTATTCCAAAGAGAAGTGCGCCGCAAGCGAGCCACAAGTGGGCCAAGTGCATTGCGGGATTTCAGCTTCAAGTGTTGCTGCGCTCTCGTTGTTCAGCCAAAATTGATTTGAACTGATTCCATTCCGTTTTAAAATTAGTTTTGCATTTTTGTGGTATGCGGAAGACTGCTCTTGGCATTTGCCTTATTGTACCTTCAGTTTGGTCCGAAGCCGCAATAATTTTCAGTGTTAACTGTAAAATTATGCACTTATAAATTGCTTTTTTTTAGAAGGTGAGCGCATATTTAGAATAAGCAATAGAAATTTAATAGCAGAAGTACCAACATTTGTCATATACTTATTTATACTGAGCCGATCAAAATGACGATTTTGATGTTTAGTTGTCAAAATAATAAAATTTTAAAAATATAATTAATTTATAAGATAAATTAGTTCCAAAGAAATTAAAATATATTTCATTCATTCAAATGCAAGTTTTTGTTTTTCGGCAGAATAATTTTTAGATAGAATAATTTTGTTCGGACTGAGTTGCCATAGAGAACAGAACTAGACAGCTCTTGTCATTTCTCGTTGGCAAGTCAGTGCGAATAAAATTATTCAATATATTTCATTTAAAAATTGAAAGAAGAAATGATATATTCGGCCATTTTGATCAATCGGTAGTTCCTGTGTTAATAATTTTGATAATTCTACGCATATCTCTTGTTCGTTGAAAAAGAACAGATCTTCTGCCACTGATTTTTGGTAATATCGGTTCAAACAACTAAAACCTGACTGCTGAAGCTGAAGCAATAAATAGCATTCGTATATAGCATACTACAGAGTATATATTCTGAAAAAAAACTATGTATGACTGTTGCAGTTTTCCGAAAAATTTCAAGAAACCTAACATTTTTCAAAACCAAACTCTTATAATGCAACCTCAACCTTCTTGTAAAAGAAAATATTCGTTTCCCTTCTCGGTTGATCTTAAAGATGGCAAAACTTAAAATGGTCTAACATTTTTGTATAACCGACTGTTGGCAGCGCAGCTCACTAAGCTATCGGCTGACAAAGTTGAATTTAAATTTTTCGATTTTAAAATTTTATGTAAACGTTAAAATGCTGCTCTCGGTGCTTCAACTTCAGCTGCAAATAACGTATCTGCCTTTACAAAGCCTCACATAAAATCTTTCGAATGCTATAACTTTTTTAATTGTTGGCATACTTTTTACGATCGAAATTATTAGCTCTTCGAGACAGTATATTTTCCGCAATGATTATTACTATGAACGCGTAAACTTATGCTACATTTTATATGCTTTCATTTATGTATATTTACGACTAGCAGCTACACAAACAAATGCGCAGTGCCAAAACTTTAATTTTCCGCTACATTTAAATCTGCTGCTTCAGCTCGCTCGTATCGCTTTCACTGTAGGATTGCAATACGAGGTTGTGCTCCAATTAGCTGCAATCCCAGAGAGCATTCGGCAAAGCCAAGCGGGGAGGAGGCAAGCAATTGCCATAATTTCTACACAAAATATTTAACATTTGACTTTTAACACCTCCCCAAGGCATGCCGACATATTCCCACAACTAGGCTCTAAACACACACACACAGTCACATGCACAGGACAGGATCTCTCTCGTAAATTTAGGCGCACAGCAACTTTGCCTGGCAATGGGCTTAATGGCGCATTTGAGCAAGAAGCACGCGTGCAACATGCCACAAAGGTGCCTCAAATTAGAAACCAATGCGGCGCACATGCTGCCTAAATCGAAAAGTTATGCTATATAAAACCACAGCTGGAAGCTGGAAGCTGTGGCGGAGTGGATAGCGAAGACGGCGACGACGACGGAGAGCAGCAGTTGATGTGCATTTGACATGAAAGGGAAATGTTAAATCACAACATAAATTACAAAAGCAAAAAGAAGAAACTGCACGCTTGTCTGTGTGTTTGAGAGTGTGTGTGAGTGCATAATTCGAGCTAACTGCAATGCGTTGCATGCCACTCAAAGATGCAGGCAACAAGCCGCACAATAAGATATGAGGGATGTGTTAGGAGTGTATGCGTATGTGTGCCTGTGTGTGTGTGAATTTAGGGAAAATTGTTTTCCTTTCTACATTGTAGTTGTAGCTGTAATGTAAAACTTACCCTTGAGCGCTGCGACTTGCTTAAATCCATTCAGCTCGCTGCCGCTGCCTGCCAACAGCAACAACAACAGCAGCAGCCATAAACGCGCCAGGCCATTTCCATGCATTAGCATTTTCCTTGCTGAAGCTGCATGGGCATTTTCCACATTTCCAACAAGTTTGTTGTTTTTGTATTTAGATAAATGCATTTTGCGGTTTTTTGTATAATTTGTCTCACTTTTTTGTTGTTGTAGTTAAAATTTTTATATAGCACTGCCGCTGTTGATATGCAGCCCTAAACGCCAACAGCTGCAGTTGTCTGCGTGACGCACTTCGTTGGCAAACGCTTATGACCTTTCTCTCAAATGGCACACATTTTTTATGCTTTTTTAGAGAGTAGAAAAATGTAAGCGGTCTTATATAAAAAATTCTTGTAAATGCAATTCTTCCATTTCGTTGGCACTCTGCTTCGCGCTGGCGCTATTTAATTTCAATTTAATTGCTTTCAATATTTTTTGTCAATTCACACTCACTTTTATCAAAAAAATTTTTTGCTTCTTATTTTAGTAAAATCTTTTCAATTCATTTTCTTAAAGATCGTGCCAGCGCGTATGCTTCGAACGTTTAGGCGCACAGATATGCCGTTGGCACGCACGCACGCACACACACACACGCAAAACAGCCAACCGTCAGGGAACGAACTTATCCGCCGCTACGAAATTTCGACATCCAAACCGCCCGGCAATCGAATAGCAACTGAAGTCACGGCAGCGGCAGTCGCTTGCTGGCCTCGCACAACAGATGCATTTGTATCTTGTATCTCGTATCTGGCACTTGGCCTGGCTGCCTGACTTCGTGTTTCATTCACGGCGATGCCGGGCGACACTTCGTGTGCGAGTGTTGGTGTGTGTGTTTGTGGACGCAGTTCGGCGCTGGCCAATTCCAGCGGTTCCTTCCTCCAAACTGTTGCTCGCCGCTGCAGCGTGTTGCTGGCATTGAAACGCGCGCATGTGGTGGATTCCATTTGACTGTGTTTATTTTTGGTAAAGTGCATTCTTGCTGTAATTATTGAGCCCGCAGCTGCTGTGAGTTGCTTGTGGAATATAACAATGTTGAGATAATGTTGCGAAACATTTCAAAATGTTGCTGCAATCAAGCAAGCAACAATAGCTAGCAACATTCCGAGGGGTTCGTTGAGAAGTTGAGCTCATAAAAAACAAAAATTGATTAAAAATAAAATATTTTTGATAACATTGAGATAGATTAACTGTTGAGATAATCTTGAGGTACAACTTTTAAGGTCAGCTACAGTCAAGCTAGCAACAAAATTTTAGCACTTGGTGAATTAATGCTTTAACTAACTACTTTTACGGAATAAGATGGCAGCATAAATAAGAGATTACCAGGAAATAGTATAGTATAAAAACAGCAAGTGGACTACTTACATACTGCTAACAAGGATCAAAGTGGCATCAACTTAATCAGCCTATCGTATACTTGTATAAAAAGCAGCAGAAAATCAAAAAACTTACTAAAAGAAAACTATGAATAGCTTCTTCCGAGATAATAACGCAATAATAAAGCATACAAATTAGGGGCAACTGCGGAGGCGCGGCACGCTTAAAGCCGCAACACAATTTCAATCAAATTTATGGCCATAAAATGGGTGAAAGTCAATAAAGTAAATTTTCCGAAAGACAAAGAGACAAAAAGCCACAGAAAACATAAAATTATTCCGAACATAAAAGCTCATTTGAACAATATCATTTGTATCAGCTAAAGTAGGGCTGCTTAGCGTCTGGAAAATTATGCAAATGCGCCTAAAAGCGCTGACAGCTCGTGAGCAACGCATACTCTGGCGGCTGTGGCTTTTTAAGTGGCAGCCAATAAAGCAGCAAATCAAATCTATGGAAATTTTCAAAACTAATGCACTAAGAAAGATTATAAATAAAATATTCAGCGTTGATATCAGAAAAAAAATATGTGAAATTATGTACGAAGGCACTTTAAAATTTTTCAAACATCTACAAATTTTATATTTTTGTTACCTTTACAATTTTTAAAATGAAGCAAATGCGAAAATCCAAAATTTTGCTTTCATTCAAGCAGACACGCGGGCACTTCAAACATCGAATTATGTGAGAAATCAAAATTTTTTATTGTGTCCTTAGCTCACACTTTTCTCTGCCTCACATGATGTTGAACACACACACACATGTGTATAAATTACACTTATATGCAGGCAACGTTTCGGCTTTATAACATTTGTCTTGGCACATTTGTCTAAAATTTTCAATAAGTTTTCGTATATATTTCTCAAATGAATGGGAATCCTTTATGCCAGCGCAAAACAAAGCCAAAGGCAAAGACTACGATTACAACAACAGCAAAAAAGGTTCAAAAAGTAACGTAAAGTAAAGTATAGGTAAAGTTGTAAGGTCGCAAAAGTCGTTAAAAGTGTGAAGCGCAAATGTGAGAGAAGAAGATCAAATGAAGTGAAGTGAAAAATAGGAGGGAAAATATTTTGGAACTATTTTCCTTCCTACTTTTCATATAAATGCATGTAAAGAAACACCAACATACACACACACACTCGAACGCACACATGCACAACTGTGAAAGGTCTAAACGGCATGCCGGCAGGGCAGGTGTTAAAACTGTAGGACGAGTTTTTGTTTGGCAGCAGCGAACGCATAAAGGTCGCTATTATGTTATGATCTCTAAGAGTGTGTGTGTTTGTGTGTAACTGCGCAGGTAGACTGATTATTTGTGTTTGCTTGCCAGGTAGGCAATATAAGTATAGGTGCTATGATAATTGGCTAATTTTCTTTTAAATATTAGAAATTTGGAAAAATCTAGCCGCAAAGAAATGCACGCTACTTTTGTGTGTAGCGAAATGTGGCAACGTAGCAGTATTTGATTAGGCGAAGTTGGTCAAAAAAGGGAAATATGGCAACAACTTAGCTGCACTTTTGCGATGCATTCAACGGACCGTATTTATGCTACTGTGGCTTTATGATTTGGAAGGAAAGAAAAATAATGCAAATTATTTTGCAAGTGCAAATAGCAAATAGCAAAAACAACAAACACACCCACTTGCATTGCCTGCTGGTGTTAAGGGTAGCAAAACCTTCTGAAATTGGCTTGAAATTGTACTCAAGAAAATTTGCGAAACTTTTCGGCACAAGAAACTTTATGACTGGGTCATGTAAAAAGTAGTACCCACAAATCTGGCAACACTAGTCTGATTATATCAAACGAGCATATGTTTGGAAGACCGCATTTCAGGCTATATTTTTTGTGAAGACACTGAATAATTCGTTGCTAGCGTAAGAAGTTACATAGATTTGAAAATGAGTGAAATATCTGAAGAATTTCCACACACGATCGAATTTTGCAACTACTCAAAAAATGGCAAAAGGTCCAATATATACGCGATTAAAATTGATTTTCAATAAAGACAATTTTTTTTCAAAACTCTGCCTTAAAACTGCGGGTACTTTTTATATGATTCAATATTTATTCATATTTCTCAAATAAATATGTAGAACAATTTATAGGCACTACCTGATATAGTAGATTTCACTATAAGTTTTATCAAAATTATTTTTAACTTTTTTCAAAAAATGCTAAACGTTTTGAAAGCAAAAAATCATCATTATAAACATTTAATTAAAATAATGCTTGGCATTTGAAGAGCACTTCAGCTGCATTAGTCCTCCAATAAATAACAACAAAAAGTCAAGTGCATGCACTGAACGTGCCTTAGAGCAGATTTACCAATACTACAAAAATTCCAAATTACAACAACAAATAGCATATGAAGCTATTTACATGCACTGCATTTGCCGTCCAATTCGCAATCCGCAATTGAGACTGCTCCAGCAAGGCATTAGGGTGCTCTCAACGTTTAACCCTTTCGTGCTTAGGCCATGCAAACGGTTCAGGTACATACATACATATGTACATACACATATAAATGATAATTGTGCGCATGTAGCACGTCATTAGCCTTTGCTAAGCTGAGCTAATGAGCATTTGCGGCATATTAAATTTGCGTGCTGCTACCGATTGGACGCACACACACACCATTGTCTTACTTTTTTTCAAATGTCGTATTTATTCTCCTTTTTTTGCATATTTTCTTCCTCACTCGCAAATATTTGCATTTGCCTTCCTCTTAGCTGGTTGCAATTAAGATTTGCCTCGGCTGCACAAACTTGGCAAATTGCAACTCCCACAAATTGCTTTCATACACACACACACACACACACACACACACACACACACACACACGCATGCTCGCATATACAAATTTAAAACAACACTCACACACACAAGCGCATTTATCATTTGCCACAATTTATCAATAGTTGCATTTTTTCACAATTACCATTTGTCCGCTTCATTGTATCTGTGCAGCTATGCTCGCATGCATCTGTGTCTATGTATCTTCGGCTTTGTGCAGTTCAAGCAGTTCAGTGGCTTACTACTTCTGCATTTATTTCAATCCTACTGCTGCCTGCCGCGCTCTATCATCGTGCTCCTCTTCGGCCTGCCCTTTCAATTCGAATTCAATTTGAAAGAGCATGCAATTGTTCTGCCCTGCCCACCTCCGCCCGCCACACTCACAAGCACACAAAAGGTGAATCATAGTTCATTAGAATAAATAACTTTAAGCTGCAACATTTTCATTTGTTAACATGTCAATAATTCAGTTGCATACAGCGTGGCAGCGCATACAAAACGTAGCACGATGATTTGCCAGATCATAAAGTCAGTTGCTTTGAAGCGAGTCATAACTCTTCGGCATACACGGTGAGAAAAATGGCTTCAGTAATTAAACTAAAGCTTAAATTCTTAAAAATTCTGCTGGGAAAGGAAAAATTTACTACAATTTTCTTTATATAATTTTTCAAACTGAAAAGTTCATATTGACTAAAGTTAAAATAATTATATATACTTGTTAACATAATTATAATTTTGAGTCTTAAGGCCTTAATTACTTAAAGATTAATTGCATGAAAGAATTATATTTATAAATTAAACAAATTTAAATTATGCCGAGATTTCTTTTCGTAACATGAAATAAATTCAGAGAGAAAAATAGAAAGAATATTTGATTTGATATTGACGGCTACTTTTCCAAGGAGCCGAATTAGTTGAAATTTTAGTTGAAACAGTGAAATATTGCAAAAAAATATTTGGTTTGATTTCTGTCTTTAATTTAAGTAGATACCAAATGTTAAAACTTTCGTCTTAGTATTAGTCATCATAAAAAAGTGTAATGAAGTAAAATTCAAAAGTGATTCTGCAATTTCTTTCTACAAATATAATTTGCTATATAGCATAACCGCCTTGAATTTTTGTACACACCTTGGGCAGGTTTTTCATGACTCCAAGCACCAACACTTTAAATAAAATAAACTTAAATACTTCTAAGTGAAAATGGTCTTAAGTAGCCTTGAAATGTTTTTCCTGAGCTCTGACTGAAGACTTTTGCTATTATTTTTTTTAAATTGAAAATGTTTTGAGTGTAGCCGTACATTTTCTGCGTAGGTTCATATCATGTTGATGCGTATAACAACAACAACGACAAGTTGAAAGGCGTTAAAAACGCCAAATCATCAACGGTTGAAAGCGGCGCGAGAGTGGCAAAAGGCAAGAAGTGTAGAAGGCTGCAGAACGCTGTGTAATATCACAGATGCGTACTTTATACTATCGCAGCGATAAAAATAAAAATGCAATTGCAACCGCGTCGAGGTTCTAAAAGGCAGCGTGGCAGGAACACACCTAATTTTTGTACCTGTCTATGACGGCTGAGCATTGGGAAGCAATGTTTCGCTGCGACCGCTGCTGTTGTTGTTGTTGCTGGAGTGCGTTCATAAGTAAACAGCAACAACAGCAACAATGACAGCGACATGCACCACATGTGACAACCCACTCAAACTGGGTTGGGCAGCAGCTCAGTATCCTGCAAGCAAGAGCTGGGCGAGAATTGCTGCTGTTACTCGCGTATGGCAGCCATCGAAAGGCCGATCAGCGGCACAGATGGCACACTGCCGCGCCCCGCACCCGGGGCGTGTGACGCTTAGGTGCAACACACCGCAGAGCCATGTTTATGCAATGACCTGCATAAATCCTGTTTAACTGAGAGCGAGGCGGCTGGAAATGTTGTTGCGCCATGTTGCAAGCAGCCCCCGCCACCGCCACCGCTCAAGCGCGTTCAGTGTCAATGTCAGCACGCGCACTCAATTTGTTTGCTTAGCATCGATTTTAGTGCCACAATTGGAAGGGGTTGCTTCTGGAATTCTGCGAATTTGTGATGAGGCGCCTTGCCATTTCCGAGGTCGAGGCAAGCCAAGCATAAAAATAAATGCTGCAAATTTTCTGTATAAAAATTATAAAACCAAAAATAGTAATTAATGGCAACGCCGCTGCAGAGCCGCTGGAAGAGGCAGCCTCTGTCTGAGTGTGAGTGTTGGGTGCGAAGTGTTTGCGCCTTCGCGGCACAATTTCTGCCACCGCCGCGGCACTGATTGCGTTGCTGAACGAGATCGCGATCGCGCAGCAACTTTTCGGTTGCAACAACAACAACAACTGCTGCTGGCGGTGGCATCAACATTAGCGTCGCACAAATTTACAACGCCGCAAGAGACTCGCTCCCCGTCACTCCCTGACACTCACACGCTCACTGCTGCTGCTGCTCCTCCTCTTCCAGTTGTTGCTTTTATTTCAGCCTCATGCGCTTCACTTTACGCCGATTGCCGGTCCGTGATAAGCACGCTTGCGCGACCGCCTGCTGTTTTTATTAACGCCTCCGTGGAATTTCGTCGAAAATCATTTCCACGTTCCGCGCTTGCCTGCTACTCCACTACCACTTGCCGCACTCTGCTGCTCGCCAGCCCGCTGTTCCGCTCGCCATCGTTGATGTGATTAATTTAAAATTAATAATAAATTAACGCCAAAGCACTCAAGAACGTAGCTGGCCGTGGCTTAAGCCTGAATTGGTCGGCAGTTAAAGCGTTGCCTTTGTGTGCACAATCTTCGTATGCTTTTAAATGCCTCAAAGTATAGGTACATTTTATATATTCTTTATATTCTTTTGAAATGTCTAATACTCTTGAAAAATAGTTTTTTTCTTCATGCAGACTTCTGTGCTAAAGACAAGGTAATCATGAAAGTTGAATGAAAGATTGGGGTGCCCTTAAACTCAAGCTGCGAGTGTGTGCCATTTTTTTCATTTGAAAAGTTTCCACTTATACAAGTCAGTTACGTGTAAAAAAAAATTTCTAAATAACAGATGATGTGATGATAACATAAGAGTATCTTTTGCAGAGACCGTACGCATATATTTAGATAGCCTTAAGTTAAGATACTTTCTTACAATGCTAGATATTTTAGGTGTAGTAAAAAGAAATGCGCCGTGGTGGCTCAGTGGGTTAAGTGCTTGGTCGCTAATGCGGAGGACCTGGGTTCAACTCCCGGTCCGGGCAACATCTAATAAAAAAGAAAATTTGTTTTCAAATTGTTTCTTTGCGCGGCGCCACTTCTCGCGGTGAATTGGCAATTCTCCGAGAATAATCTTTGCCATGAAAAGCTTCTCAAACCCGTTCGGATTCGGTAAAGTAGGTCCCGTTAACTTGTGCAAAAATATAACAAGCACACACAAGTTAATGCGAGAAAGCTCGTTCGCCGGCGGTTGTGCCAGTTATTTATTTTTTTTTTTAAAAGATATACATTATTTTTGCATGAAATTTAAGGCTTTATTTAGCATAGTTAGAATGATTCGAATAGGTTCTCCTGAGCAATCGAAACAGTTCTCATATGACAGTTAGACTCGACGATTAATAATTAATAATAATGCGTTTTCGACTTAATCGAAGAAAAGCTGAAAATATGCTGGTGTGCATATTTGAAGCGCCTTCAAACAAAGCTCAGTCAAGCAATCACAAAACCGTCAGTCAAGTTTTTATTGACAAATCTTATCTTTCTAACGCCATCTACTGTAAGCCGAAGATATAGATTATTTAAGCCATCTATTGGAAAAACAATGAGTTATTTTTTACTACACCTCATATTCACATGTATAAATTGATTGTATTTGCTTTCACTCACACTTTCTCTGCTACTAACTGACAGAAATAGATCGAATCTATACAAAATTGCTATACTCAACATGTAGATACAAGCATATTGTACAACTATACATCATTATTTGCACTCTTCGCGGAAAAATTTAATTAACTCTGCCTAATAAAAAAACCGAAACTGTTTCATTAAAAACGAAATTTAAGCATTTTTATGCGCCGCTTTTATGGCGAAAATCTTTTATATTTGAATTTTTTGCACAGCAGCAAAAAGCAGTAAACAGCAGCAGCAGCACTGAACGCCCACAAACTTATTTACACAGCCACAAACACACACACGCATACGCAGCCACACATGCAAAGAAGCGCTTACATTATTTCACACTTCGGCTCGCATTTATGGCGCATGAATTAAAAAGAACTTTGAATGTTTTAATGAATTCTTTGTAGCGCTGATAAAAATCTAAATTACCGCGCACAATCACACACACATACACTGCAATACGCATGAAGAGCACATATGCGTGTGTGTGTGTGTGTGTGCGTTTTTGTTTTAATGAATTTATGCATGCCTTAAATTATTAAACCGCTTAACAAAAATTCGTTTATTGCATTTATGGTAGGCTGTCATTTGTTGTTGTTGTTGTGCTGCTGCTGGCTGGCTGTCAATGCTGCATTTCATTGAAGTTGTTACAAATGAAAATATTATTTTAATAATAGGAATACACAGCTTCACACATTAACACTGCGCATGATATGAGTGTGTTTGTATGTATGTGTTTATTTGCTGTAGTGCTAATATTTTAATTACTAAAATTGATAGTTATGTATTTTGTATGATATGCCAACGTATGCACACACTCACACATACATTTGCGTAGCACCCACAAACGCATACAAGCACGTTGGCAATCATCAAATATTAATTAATTATAATAGAGTGCCATTGCATAGCATAATTAATGGCGTAGTAGATTGATTTTTGGGGTCACTTTGTGGACAGTGTAAATCGATTGAATTAGTAGTGTTCTCATGTGGAAGCTCATGATCGAGGGCATAACATGAAGAGCAGTCTGTTGAACAAATATATAAAAATTTAACTTCTTCGAAATTGCAAATAAAAGCAATTTTTTTATATAAATTAAACGATAAGGTTCTCCCTTATAATTGTTAAGTTTTACTATGAAATCATCTTGAATAGTCAAATAAATTTTAAAACTCTATTCTTCAGAGAAGATCTGCAAGTTTGTACTTTTATGCAATAGCTATCAATCGAAGCATTCTTTTTGATAATGATGTATATATTGAGTTGGCGGATCTGCAACAAATCTGTTAACCCTTTCACTACCCTTGTACACTACAGTGTACACATCTTTAAAAAATATTTAAAATATGACCGATCAAAATATATCCATTTTTTCTTTAACAATCATAATAATTGAGGTCATGGCATGCTACTACTATTTTTTTTATGAAGATTTTTCAAACCATTTAATTGTAGTCGCGGTTTTTGTGAGCGAAGGTTGTGTTTTTTGCCTTAGCAGCGACTTTCGTGCCTATAAGCTGCAACAACAACAACAACTGAACTTTTTTAACACCAACTAATTTTTTCTTAGTTACTAAAGGTTCAAGCAATGATCTAATGTTTCTACCACAAAAATTTTATCAACGCTAAGGATAGGGCAATTTGTTGAAGTGAGTGTCACTGTAGTGTACATGAGTAGCCAGCTAATTTGAGCATTTTGAGTGGGTAGTGAAAGGGTTAAAATATATATGAATAATAAAGCTGAATCGGTCCGATCTCCGCTGACAGGTTCAAGTGCTAAGGAAGCTGCCAGCTGCTTGGCACATGGAATAAAAAGGAAAAGAAAAAATATAGTTGAATCAATCAGTTCGGAAAGAGTACTTCTGCCAAAATTTATAACCTTATTGATTGACTTATTAATGCTGGCATTCGACGCTTCGTATCAATCAAAGACATATCAAAATGAAACCAAAATCGGTATAAGAAAACTTAAGAATGAGTCGTTGAAAAAATTTAAATTTATTGTAAAATCTGTGGAGTTTTGTATAATTATACGTATGTAGCCTCGTTTACTGGTAGGCACACTATTAGATATATATATTTACGGCATGTTTATGCTGGAACATAAGCAAAGCATTTAAAATTTCAGTTTCTCTATATATTTCTTTGGTGAAACTAATACTTAGGAATTTCACTTCAACTCCGCTTCAAACTCTTCTCACTTTGTGTACTACATATGCCCCCGGCATATCCTTTTATGAAGGTAAGCACAAAATTGGGCCACATTACCACATTTTCCGATTGTTTCTGTAATTTCAACATGGAATCTTTACCAACTTTCATGCGTGTGAAAATAGTGCTGCCACTCTGCAGCTGCCGCCAACTCTCGCTCGCTCAGCAGCCGCTGGTGTAACGAATCAGTGCATATGTGCTAATTGTGAGGTCCTTGAATCCTCGAAATGCTTGACAAATCGTTGGTTACGCTTCACGCAGACGAATTTCGTACGTCATACAAAAACTAAAAATTTTCGAAAACTGCCAAACCATAAAATGCATTCACACATACGCACACACATGCAGCACACAAGTGAGTGGCGTGCAAGGAGTGGCTGCACAAACGTGTCGATTGCTCAAATTGATTGAGCCACAAACGTTCTAATTTCTTGGAATTTTTGCGGCCGCGAACTGCGCGCCTGCGCCATCAGCAGCAAACGCATCCTGGCGAGCGTGGCCATGGCGACCGACGACGACAAAGGTTCTGCTTGTTCGTCGTGCTGGTTGACTGCCGCCGCCTGCGCTCGCCGTTTCATAGCGTTCCCCTTAATTTGAAGTGTTGGACGGCGTTCTCTTCGGCTGCCCTTTGGCTGGGAATAAAAATTCGTAAAATATAACTTCTCAAATTATCAGTTTATGGTCGTTTTAATTTTATTAACACAAGCCAAGCGCTCGTCCATAGTCTGAGGTCTGCGGTCTGCCTGTCCGCCTGCCTCAGTGACTGCCACTGGTGGCCATTCCACAACTTCCATTTCAGGGGCAATGTTGCGTTTGGCGCGTCGCGTTCGCAACTAATTTTAAAATCATTTCAAATCGCAATTTAAGGCAATTCGACTGACAGCCTTTGCGCCTCCACGGCCTCCCCGTACCTACCCGCCGCTGCGGCAGTGGCGCTTTTGAGCGTTGGCTGGCAGCGCATTTGATGTGGCTGCATTTTATGATCGCCGCTGAAGCACCTTCCCAGTTCAGTTTTATTAACAGCGGCAATTTTTGTTGTTGTTTCTGTTGTCGTCTTGCTCTGCTTGGCGCGAGAATTCGCTGCCTTTTCTATAATTTAAGACGACGTTATTGTTATTATGACCAAGTTAAAATGTTTAATATGGCATTCGCGGGTTTCTGGATTTCGGTCGCTGGCTCTTACTGTTACCTGACCCTTTTGCATTTCCATTTCTTGCATCCTTTTTTTGTTTGTTGCTCATTCTAGAGCAAACATTTCAGCGGCTCTTTGCGACTTTGATATTTTTGCAGTGGCATTTAGCGACATGCCATTTAATTGCCACTAAACAACTTTTTGAATATGCTATATGCAATTTTATTATTGATTGAATTGGTGCGTTAAAGATGAGCCATAAATATGTTGAGTTTATGATATGTTTTTTATCAAACGATCAGCTGCAAGAATACTTTGGCATATCTTTAGATCTTAAAGCATTAATAAATATATATTGACGCTAAAAGGCACTCAGCTGAAAAAACTGGCTTACGGTTGAGAAACTGAGGAATGCTTACTCAGAAGCAAAAGTAACAGCTTCGAATTTTTCGTGAATAGTTTGGAGCCAACTTAGAAGATATTGAAAACTTGGTAGGTAGTAATCACTCTTTTATTCTTATACTATTTTCAAATAAATCGAAACAAATGTTTGCACGAATTGAAATTGAAAAAAAAAGAATTTAATTCTTTCTTGGCATTATAAAATATTTTAGAATCTACTCTGATAGATTAACACAAATACAACATGCGAGATCTAATAGCAGTAGCGTGTGAAAACTCTAATAAATTAAATAGAACAAGTAAGGAAGTATCAGTCGGGTTTCACCGACAGAGTAATACCCTACACCATGTCCCCAAGTGGGGTGATAATTCACTGAAATTGTGGGTGCATTTGATTTACAACTTACATAGTGGGTGGACCACGCCCTTTTTTGGCAGACTACGAGATATCTGTGGTCAAAAGCAATAACGACTTAAGTCGACTTAAGACGAAATTGAGTTGACGTTACCACTGTATTCCTGACGTTGATGCGCATATTTTGTTCAAACTCCGGTATCTGTACCCATCTCAGAAAAAAAGTTATTTAAAAAAAACACATGCACTTATGTACATGCACTTATGCGCATTTCAAATTTCGAATTGCATTTTCTCGAAACAGTTGTTTTCGACTTAAGTCGTTATTGCATATGACCACAGATATATCTAATAGGACTATATATGCCAAATATTGATGCTCTGATCAGTGTACAACAGAAATGATCGGTATATTTAATTTACCGCCCCCATGGTTGGCGGACCATGCCCACTTCTGGAGAATTGGAAGGTATTCCTACCAGGAACGAAGTAACCAAATATGGACGCTCTGGTGTATATATTACGGAAATTAAGAGGATGTTTCGTTTATCGCACATATAGTGGGCGGACCACGCCCATTTTCTTGTATGGCATCTACTACCTATATATCAACTTGGGAACCGAATTTCATTCATATATATTCGTAACTAGTCAATTTGGAGCCATTTTACCGGAAAAATATTGCCGCCTATATAGTGGGCGGACCACGCCCATTTTTTCGTATAACGTAGATGACCGACCCCTTAACTCGAATACCAAGTTTCATTCTTTTCAATGAGTAATTAGACAAATTACAGCAATTTGAACGCAAAAAAACCGAGGTAGTGGGACATACAGGCCTATAATGGGCGTGTCCTTCGACCGATTTGGCTAATCTCAGAACTTAAACTAAGTTAAGGTTCACTCTAACTGTGTACCAAATTTGGTCTAAATCGGACAACTTCTTCTTTCTCTCCTGTCCTCACAGACGGACAGACAGACAGACGGACAGACGGACAATAGGAAATCAACACAGAAAGTGATTCTAAGCATTTCTATATACTTATGTCTATACCTAGGACGGCTCCTTTAATGCGTTACAATTTTCGCACAAAGTTATTATACCCTATTACCATAGGTGTAGGGTATAAAAACTTTGTCATTTTGTATATAATTATTGGCATCTATTTCGGCTCAGAAATCGCTCTGCATCGCTCTGGTTCTCAATAAACATCAAGATATTAATTTTACTGTTCTGTCATTCTAAACCATATTCCCTTTCATTGTTGCTTTTTTTACTCTCATAAATGTATAAAGCCCTGCAGTCAGTTTCCTTAAATTAGAAACCCTGTCTACTTTCGCACCCTCCGAGCACTTCACACGCTGATGCAGTAATCCATCCAGTCAGCGCAGGAGTGCCACTGGCTGCTACAAGCCAACAGCTACAACTAATTACTAAACAATCGATAAACCATAAATTTTCTTAAGCGATTTCATGCACTTCCACGAAATCAGTCATTATGACTAATAAAATTTGAAAAAAAGTAGAAGAAGAAGAGTATCAAAAAGGGAACGTGCAATCGTTAAACGATTTTCTCACATTTTGTTGATGTTGCTGGAAGCAAGTTGTTGCTGTCTTTCAGTTGAGTCTGTTGATCCACGAGCAATATCACAAGCACATTATTCACACTCTCACACACACACACACACACACAATAGCATTTATGAATAACACGCAAACTGCCACAACATAAAAATTGATATGCGCCGCCGCCGCTGCAAGGGCAAGGCCCAACGAGGATGCTGGAATACATTGCTCCGCTTTTAACAACTTTGCACATGCCACTATAGGCACTTGGATCTTGGATGCTCCTATATGTATGCTTAATGTCGATTTATGCATTTTGATACTGGCTCAATTTTTATTTGCATACAAATGCAAGAATTTATTAGTCACACGCTTAATGTGAGTTGCAAGCGTGCGGAGGCACGAATTCTCCACAGGATTGCAGCAGAAGTGCTTGGCATTCCTTGCCACTTGTTGGCGTTTACTGTCTCCGGCAGCTGTTTACGAGCATATTTGCGAAATTTAATCGATTTATTTTGGTGGCAAAGCGGAGCCACTTAAGCGTTTCTTCCTGCAGTAGTGCCATACGCCGCGAGCGCTCTCGTGCTGCAGTGACTTAAGTGATTAAGCTGAAATTTGTGGCCAAAGTTATTAATTTATTTGGCCATCGTTATGGGTGAACATTTATGCCTGTTCATATTGTTTATGGCGAGTGCCTTTGTTTAGTCAATAATAAATGCGTCCTTGCTGACGCTGACTCCCTTCGGGGCTGCAGTTTGTGGGGTTTCATATTAAGTTGTTAAATTTTTAATATGCAGATGCAGGCAGATAATCCGTGGGTTCAAGCACAACAACAACGTGCACAACAATTTGCAATAATTAAGCATTAACTTGAAATTTATGCAAAATTAATCTGTGCCATAATTTGTGAATGTAGGCGAAATGAATTCGCAACAAAAGTTTGCCGTTTTTTGGGCGAATTTATATAACTCGTAACAATCAGAGTTATGGTCATATGGCAATAAACAGTTTTATAGCAATTATGACAGATAATGATACTTAAAGCGAAAATGAAAAGCAATTAAGGCACTGACTGCATAGCAATTAAAATATGTACTTAAAACATAAGCTTCAGATACTTTTTATAGACTTCGGATTAAAGCCAATTTTCGGCAATTTGAAATGTATAGAAGAACTATACCGTTACTTCAGTTAGGTTCTACTAGTAGGCCAAAACGGCTGTGCTTGGACCCCCTTGCATTCTTAGGCATACCAGTTGAAGCATAGTTTATGAATGAGGGAGGGATTTCGCGAGCCTCAGTTGAAAGTTGATTTCCAGCTTTGTAGCTTTATTTCGCTTTCAAACAAGTTCGTTCACAGAACTAGGTCACGTAAGGACTTGAATGCTTGTAAGGACAGCACCATAAAGTTTATTGCAGGCAGAATCCTAAAAATCTCTAAATAGATGAAGAACTGTCACAATAGTACTTTTAGATCGAGGCGGCTAGAAGACTAGATCCTTACGACAAATAGGCGTAATTTTTATAATATTATAGTTTCAATTAAAGTTTTAATATTGTTAAAGTTTGAAGTGTTGAACCAAGGAATCCTATAACTAACGCTATAGTATATATATCTACATGTTTTTTAAAAGAGTAATTTACATAAATAACATTTTGACATTATCCTTTCATCAGGTTGCCACTATTTGTTGCAAGAATAGCTTTTCAAGAGGCTCCTTTATATGTGCAAAAGTAGAGAGCGTTTTTGTTTTTATTAATAGACTGCATCTTTTGTAAGTCCCTTCTCATGAAATTGTTGTGAGCCTCCTCTTCAGTACAGGAAGTTATTTGCTTTGCTACACAACATAAAAAATAATCATCAGTTTTGTAAATTTTTTATAGTTTTCCATTTTTCTCAAGCGTAAAAAATTAAGTGCCACCTTTTCGCTTTCATGTCAAAAGTAAAAAAATAGCACGTAAAAAAAGCAAATAAACCATGCAACAGATTTGCTATGGTTAAAACATTGTCACACCAAAAAACGCAACGCAGCTAAGAGATACTATATGTATATGCTGCCCACTTCCCCTTCTCCCTTCCAAAAAAGAGACAACAACCAATATAAACAACACACTGAAGCGCTGCAGAGGTGCGCATCATTTTCGAGGGTCACATGCACGCAGCGGCGACCCAACCCTGCATCCGACTACAACAAGATCAGACAATCCGACAACAACAAAAATCACTTCAATGCGATGAATGAAAATGAAAAATGAAGTGTATGAATAAAGAGCGAGCGCATTGCACAAAGCAATTTCAATTCCCAAAACCCAACTGAAATTCATACTGGGGACAAAAAATGCGGGCCGGCCCGATATTGAAGGGCAGAAGGAACTTGGAATAAAATGCGAGTGCACAAGAAACGCTTTTTATCGGTGCTAAGGCAGCGCTCACACCAGCGCAAAAAGAAGTTGTATCTTTCAGCTGCATTTCAAAGACGACACGCCGAGTCTCCGGGGCATGTCGCTAAGGCGTCGATAAAACCGTATAGGGCCATAAATTCTTCAGCTTCGATGCGCGCGCTCCACACTCAGCGGCAAGTGGAACAGAGCCGCGCGATAGTTGCTGTTGTCACTGCAGCCCGACTGCCATACACACATACAAAAAGTCTTAATACAAATTCGATTTCATACGATTTTGGAAAGTTGCGCTTGGGCAGCAGCCTTGACACTTTGCCGCGGCAGTCGCCACATCTCTGGAGACTTGGCAGGTCCGTCTGTCTGTCCGTCTGTCTGCGGTCTATATGTCTGCCCCTTGTACTTGCCGTTGTACTCACTCACGCAGCTCCACTGATAAGCTTGTCACTTGCTGCCTTTCCTCTTGGCTGCAAGCCACCAACACATCCACCGATTTGGAATTGGGGGTTATTTTGTCAGACATGTTGTTCTTTAAAAAGCGATTCATGTTTTTATTATCTTGCCTGTATTTTTGATCTTTTCCCCGGCACACTCTTTCCTTTGTTGAGTGTGTCATCTTCGGTTTTTTTTGTGTTGTTGTTATTTTCTATGGAAAAGGCTTAACCTCTGTCAAGTATTGATAATACTAAATTTATGGCCTTTTATGCACCTTCTCCTTCTCCTTAGTGGCACGTAATCAGCGCCTTAATTATTGTTTGTTGTACTCGCGCGGCAGCAGCGGAAAGAAGTGCTTAAGTCAATAAAGCAATTGACATTTAGTAATTGATCATTTCTATATAGAGCACGCGTTTCGTTAACGATCTCGACTTATGAAAGCTATACATATTTTCAGTTTCATCTAAGGGCAGTTGGAACTTTTCACTAGCTTAAATGTCTGCATTGCAACATTTTGATTTCACAGCTCACAAAAGGCTGACTTCCATGGCAAATCGTTGCTGCCTTAGGCTGCACCTTTACACTCTTGGAACCTTTATTTAATTTACCTCGAAAGTCTTGTAGCGCTCTTCGTCTCTGGACTGCTCCTTCGGCTGCAAAAAACTCTAAATGCGCGCAATTTGCAAATGTATCTGCTTAATGCTTAATCCCGCCAGGGACAACCCCAAATGACCAACAATTTGTGCCACAAAGAGCGCTGCCCGAATCACAGCCCATAAGCAGCAGCGCATGCATGCAAGGAAATTTATTAACTCCTAAAGTGAACACATGCGATTTTTATCTGTGCGCATTAAGCCACACAAACGCAAAACCGCCGAGCAAAAAAATATGACAAATTCGTGCAATTTGTAAGGCGAATTCAGACAAACGAGCAAGCGAAAAGTTTACACGCGTTGCATGCCGCATGCAGCTGGGTAGTAGGAAGTTGCATGCCACACACACGCACACACAAACACAATGCGCCGAGGTACCAGCTGAAAGGGCAAGAAGAAGAAGAAGAAGTGCACGAAATGAAAAAAGTTGCAATTGCTGAAGTTCGGCTCGCCTTTAGTAAGCGAAAATATTGCGGCCAACGCGTTTAAGCCAAACGCTCGCGGCCAGCGTTGACGGGCACGCCGCCGAACAATGATGACTCACAAAGCGCCAAAGGAAGCGCGCTTCGCAAATTTTATTCTGCGTAAAGTGCCGTGCGCGCATTTTAATTAAATGAAAGTGATTTTCAGCGGAAGACGAAAAGTACGCGGAAACGCTCGTAGGCAGCGGGCATGAGCATGGGCTCCATTATGTCAATGCAGGCGCGCCAGCGAGAGCAGCGATCCAAGTGTTTTACTTGGGCGCAAATTGTTGTGTGCATTTTGCGTATAAGTAAATTGAGCATACAGCCAACGAAAAATGTCAATACATGTACTCAAAAAATGGCAAAGAAATTGATTCCCTTTTTTTTCTGATTAGCAAAAGCAATGGAAGGAAACCCTGAACAACAACTACGCCCAAGCCAAACACCCATATGTTCGAAGAGATTTCGACCAATTCACTTTAATTAAAAAGCTTATTTTTAAAGAAAAGAGGTATGGTCTGTTCGAGTATTGAGAATTCAGTAACCCGCAGATTACGAAAGGAAAAAATCTGTATGAATTAAACTAATTCTTTTATATTTGGGAATTATGTATTTAGGTCAGTTTCTTTGCGTAAAACGTAATATATAGCATACACACAAAGTCATGTACTTTTGATCAATGCCAAGTTAATCTTCTAAGACTGCATTACAATTTCGAGAGTGGCAGGGGCGGACGTGGTTCAAGCTCTAGTATTTAAGATTATCTGTACTATATCACCGGCAGCTAGCGCTCTTATTTCTTTTAATTATAATAATTTATTATTGTAATTACGATAGTAATTAAATAAATAATTTAAATTTCATAATATTGCTCATTAACGTTTAATAACATTTTTCCTTGAGTGTAGCGGAGTCTCACTAGCAAATCATTTGTGTCAGTTGTCTACAGTCACGTTGACGAGTCGGCGGCTATTTTCGTGTCATTTATTGGCAGCGCACTCATGCTGCGAGTATGCCGCCGTTGCTGGGAGTTTCGGGCTGCGGGCTGCGTGCATAGCTCAAAGTGCCTCCTTTTATTTCTGAGATTTTATGTTGTTTTATCACGCACCAGCAACAATTGAAATAGCGCGCAGCTAATTGTGTTTTACTTGCGCATTATGCACAGAATCGCTGCCGTTGTTGTTGTTGCTGTTGCTGCAATTATAAAGTACGCTGGTCTGAGGGACGCCTGGCGGCATTTGATTGTCTATTTTGGTGCGATTTTGAAGAATTTCATTTTATGGTTTGTCCGATGCTATTGCAACTTCCAGCATATTGCTCAAAAAATGAGCAACTTTTTTGCAAATAAGAAAACTTTCTTTCCTCTAAAAATCATGAATATAAGAAATTATGACAAAAAGAAAACGAAGATGGAAAAAAATATATTTTTGACATAGCTGACATGTAAAATGCATGCCCACCTTTTTTCTATACTTTCAGCCCCCTAAACAATTACCGACTAATCAGCTCACCGCACTTAATCAACGCAGATTAACCCATTACTCAGCAAATGCTTTCGCGCAGCTACTTTTGTGGCCGCAGCACGTCGCTGCTGCAGCGGCTGCTAGCACTTGATTTAGACTGACAACAACAAACCTAACAAAAACGCAAATTACACCTTAACCCACTCAATGTCAATGTCTCGGTTTCGAAAAATTTATTAGAATCCAAATAATCAGAATATTTTTTGAATAACATCACTCAGTGAGAACTTGCCTTTAATATCCATCTTCAACGGCTCTATTCGAATTTTCAGGGTTCATTTTCCTTTAACTTTGGCACTCAACTTTTGTTATTGAGCAATTGGAAGAGTACCATCTTCTTAAGAATTAGTAAAATGATCTATATTGTAACATTCATCGAACTGTTGCCAATAGATTAAACGGAAAAGTCAGCCTTTGAGGCAAATTTCTGCTTAAATGGAAGATGCTGGTTAACCTTTACGGAAGGTATACCATTCTATTGACTATTGATTAATGCTTCAGTTAGTTATGATTTAGGAATAACTTAACTTAGTTAAGTTTCCGTAGAAACTTAGGAGCTGTTACTTATGACTTTGAAATCAGCTGTTTTTGTGTTGATAGTTGAATTATTTTTTGAAAGTGCAGAACAAAATTATTTTATTTTACTGAAATGCTGTCTAAACTAAAGTTGTGCGCAATGTTCTTGAGCTTTCTCAAGATGTATAAAATATATTAAACACGACAACAGCAGCAAATTCGCTATTTGAATGTAGCAAAATCGTCCATATTCACACGTTTTGACATTTTGTTTACGAATGAAAGTAAGGTTGCCATTGTGGTCCACTCAATTGAAAACGCAAGAATAATATTTGGTTTTTTGATGGAAATATAACTTTACGGAATTGGCGAAAAATTACTTTAAGGTTTAAAAGTTATTTTGTCTGATACAGCGTTAATTTTCACGATTTATATCAAAGTTTTCAATCGAAATTATTTCAAGTCTGAAAAATATTGCACTGGCAATGCTGCTTCTGTAGAGCAATCCGCTCACGCTCTCTTTTGACTTAACGACTTAACATAGAAACCCGAAACCTGCTGTTCTCTATTTCTATTTCTATTTCCTATTTCATGAGTAACAGCATGTACAGAGTTTCCGTATGGCAGGTTGGCTTAAGTTAAGTTAAGTTATTCCTAAATCATAACTAATGGGACTATAAGATCTTTCCTTTTTAGTGAGCGTCCTGATGAAAGTTTCAAAAATAACTGCCTCAAAGTTTAATTTTCGCATAATTTTTCTAACAGAAATGTTAACTTTTTCCTATATGTATGTATCTGCTCCTTTCTGTGCAGTGCTTTAAAGAGACTCCTTTGTTTGCTTAACGATATGCTACAATTAAAAAAAAAATTTTTTTTTATATTAGCCCATAGAGGCAAAGATTTGTTGATCTTTTGCACTACTCAATAATGACGAATCAATATGAAAATATGCACTCTGAACGAAAAGCGACGTTGTACAGATTTCATATGAAATTTAATTTAAAAAAAAAAAATTTGTGGCCTAATGCGGGTTAATGCAACGCTGAGACGAATGTCATTAGCGCTTGCAGCGCAACATTAACGAAAGACAACAACAATTTTTAAAAGGCACTGCCATGCATGTGAGAGCGTGTGTGCGTGTTTAAGCAGCATGGGGCTGGCTACATTAGTGCGCTGCCAAACTGCGGCAGCCTGTCACCTTTGGCGGCTCTGTCTGCCGCTCGACAATTTTCCACAAACTCGCTGCTCCAACTGTCAATATTTGCTGAGAGGGCGGCGGCAATTACCGGCAGACTCAATCACGCCGCACAACGCGTCTAAATATTTCAAATATTTTTGGGGCTACTATTTTTAGCAGCAACACACAAACACACACACATACACACTAACACTAATACATAAAGACTCTTGTTGCTTGCTGTTTTCAAATGCTGCCATTGATGAGTCAATTTCTGCGCTGACATTTCTTGAGGCTGCGCGAGTGCGCTACTTAACATTCCAAGCTGCCACTGCGGCTGCCTCGAATTGGCTGCGGGATGTTGAGGTGATGCTCCGCCGGCTTAAGTAGTCTTAAGCAATTTCGAAAAGCGCTGAAAGCGTTTTCCAATGCGAGAAGAATTCTTTCGTAACATTTCATAATTGCTTTTGCGCCTTCAAGCTTGCGAGAACAACTGCTGGCAATTGCAGAGAAGTGAGGCGGGCGGTTTTTGTTGTTGTTGTGTTGTGTTGTGTTGTGTTGTGTTGAGTTGATTTGCGCAAGATTTATGACGGCTTGTAAGTTTTCCAAAATGCCTACGAAATCAAGCGTTTGGAATGCCAAACTATTTACAGACGCCATTTAGAATGCTCTTCTCTTGTTCATGTCGCACAGCTGAAGTGCCACACACACACACACGCATGCAAACAAACGCACTTCAAAATACACTCAAGTAAATTACAAGTAATACAAATTATAAATATCAATTGCCAGCAGAGCGCAGACAGCAGAGAGATACAATTGAAATGCACAAAACGAAACTGATAAATTATTACATAAATAAATATTGCTTGTAGATGTGGCATCTACAGCAGACAGCCATAAGAGCAACAACACACACACATACTCACACACACACACACACACACGTGAAGCAATGTGGCACATATCATTTAGTGCCACATATCAGAGTCGTCCGTTCAAATGTTAGCTCGTCGAATGTGCGACATTTATTTCATGTGCTCAAGGACTTCTGCAGTGAAGCATGTCCTTGCTGCCTGCTCCCTGCTTACGCCATTTTCCTTTTATTTTCTGTGCGCGCTTTTGTCACAAATGCGCTTTGCTTGTCCTTTCCACCGGCGTCCTCTCACTTCAATACATAATTAATGCGTTTCCCATTTTTGTGCAATTTCTGGCCGGGATTATGTTGCGTTTTTTTTTTCCTGCGCCGCATACAGATAACAAGAGGCCGTTCCCTCCAGCGCTATTGTTTTCCACACAAGCAAAGCAAAATGATTTTTGCGGTGAGTTTCAAAGGTTCCGCCACATAATTCAAAATTGCTGTCCGTTCGATTCTGTTGCTATAGATTTTATGAATTTTGTAGATTTTGCTGCCTTAGTTTGCAACCTACTTAACATGATTTGGCAACTGATAATTATAGCAATTCCCAATGATGTGTGAACTGCGAGCGAGTTGATGCGCATATGCGAACATCCTTTGAGCCGGCAGGGTAAATGGTGCGAAATTTCGTGCGCTCGTTGAAGAGGAAATCGCTCGTTAAATGCGATGAGTTGCTGGCTAGCATAGCAGAGATTTGCCGGTATAGAGCCTACAAAAATTGTGCCGAGAATTCGAATGAGACACAGAGAGAGATGCCAGAGGTAGCATGTTGCCCAAAAGATGTATATGTTAAATGTGTAGAACATATGGCACAATTTTGAGCAGGACCTTGAAATGTTAACATTTTCACATAGCAATTTTCTTCTAATAATTGATGCATTGGTCCTTCAGACGGATAAGATAATTTTCTTATATATTTGGAGGTCGAGTGTAGTATTCCTCCAATTAATGTTCGGAATAAAAGAGTTTTCGATTTCGTTTATATTAAACTAAACTTAGAATTTATTAATCCGGTTAATAGAACAATATGCGCAGATAAGAAAGCTAAGACGATGTGTTCGCTCAAGAGTCAAAAAGCAAGTGATACAAGATTGTATTTTTAAGCATGAGCTTGGTACAACGAATGTTAACACAAAAGAGAATGCAAAAGAGAACGCGAGTAATGAGTAAATGTATAGGGTGTTACAAAGTGTTTAAGATTTAACTTATAGTATTTGTAAGAAAGAATAAATGCGGAGGGTGCTCCACATATATAAATCTGTGCTCATATCGAAGAGTAGCTTGTCTGTTTTTCAAGATTTTCAGAAGAGCAGTTCAAAGCTTCAACTTCTCACTGCACTGTAAGGAAAAGCTATTAGAGTTTTGATGGATAATTGCCGTCATAAAAAAGATACAAACATGAAAATTTGATCACTACTTTTACAAATTTGTTCAACTTATATAGAGAGAATCAATTTAGTTTGATGGGGCCATCGGTTTTTCAGCATTCGCCTAAGTTTATGTTCATTTTACTAATTACATTAAATTTGTCCTTTTCTCTCAATAGTTCAATTCTCTTTAGTACAATTTTGGCATGAATATAACTTGCTCTTGAAATCTGCGTCATTCATGCCACACACACAGAATCACTGATAAGCGGTTGCACCTGAGGCGTTCCCGGTTCAACGCTGCTGCAGCTCATTGCCAGATAAGCAGCTCTTTGGCAACAGCAGCATGTTCCCAAGCGACGCAGCATATTAATGCAACCCAACCGTCTGCGAAGTGACCACCACCGCCGCAATTGCCTGCCACTCCCCTCCCCTTCCCTCTGCCGACATTGCTGCTACACGACCTTTTGTTTATTTATTTCAATTGCTGGTTTCATTTATTTTCGCTCTTTGTATGCGTTTGTCCAAAAAGCAACAACATGAATTATAGATATTTTTATACAGATTGCAAGTGCATACCTCTGCCGCCTCACCTCAGCTCGCCTCACCTTGCCTTGCGCAGTTACAGATATGCGTATTTATATTATTTATTTTTGTTGTTATCTTTGCGCGCATATCAAATAAATGCGGGATTATGTGAAATTTTCTTATAATGAGACCACACCGCAACATTTCTTGCATGCCTTTCAATGTGTATATCCGTCTCTCTCTCTAACTATATCTCTCTCTTACTGGCATGCTGACTGCATGTTGCAATGCGATGCGTAGTTCGTCGGTGTCTTGCCCGTATTAAGATGCTTATCGGTGACACCTGAAACAGTGAAATGTGATCCACTCAGCCACTCGCTCGAGGCACGCACTCTGCGGAGCACCTCGAATGCCGGCAACCCAAACTGAAGCCGTAGCTGTAGCTGGGCCTGAGTGGCCCGGCTCTGGGTTTCGCTGCCTGTCAGCGCTTACAAACGGCTCAGCTCAGGTGTTGAATGCCTCTTCCTTTGGCTGCTGCTGTGGCTGTGGCTGCCAAGTGGCTTTGGTCTTCGGGCATGTTTTTCATTTCATTTCTTTCATTTACCTGCTGCAATGTGGGGATTTGGTTTTGTTTTATGAATGCCGTTTGAGCTCTGGTTTGTTTCAACGCTCCCGCTTGCCGGCTCTGGCATCACTTCCTTTTCCGTTTCGTTTCGTTTGTTATCGTTTGTTATATTTTACGCTATCGCATCATCATCATGTTTATCTACTGACCTAATTTATGAACCTGTAAGAACGTTGAAATTTAATATGCATTAATTTTTACCACACAAAAGAGCAAAGTGGAGCAAAAACGCTACAGAAATTCAATACAGGCACTTGAAGGCTTATTTGGAAATTCCAACTTAGAACTTAGAATGGTTGATGATAAGTTGATTTTTTTTAAATGAGTGAACAACCTGCTGCTAATATATGCGGTCATAAAATCTAGAAAAAATTAGGCGCATCTAACATAAATCAAACTCACTTCAAAGATACATACTTTAAGAACAACTCACAAATGTAAATTTTCGACAATAAAGTGAAATAAATGCATGCATAATTTTAGCGGCTGCTTGCCACAAGCCGCCAGCCGCCAGCCTCCAGCGTCTAGCCAAAAGTAAATACAACATAATTAGTGTCAGCGTTTAGTCAAAACTGCAGCTCAGCGCAGCGCGGCTGCTTTAACTTTGAAGTTGTGTTGATTGCCTTGCAGCCCCCTTTCACCCACAAAACATAAACTAAAACCACTCGAATTCAACACACAAGATACATTCAAAAAATCTCAAAGCTACACACAAAAAACGTTGGCAACCAACCCAAAAATGCCAGCCGAGTAAACACCAGAGAAATGATTAATTACCAAAGGCGGAAACGAGCAATGTGCCGCATTGTCACATCATTTCTTTTCTTTTCTTTTGCTTAAACATGGCATAAGATACAAAAACATAGCCGCAATAAAAATAGAGCAAATGAAATGGAATTCTGGAAATAGCGCAGAAGAAGAAAGCCGCCGAAATCCAATGAAATGCACAGCTTAGCTCCCAAAAATAGCTCGAGAACAAGTCAGACGAGAGTGGAATAAAATGAAAATTGTTTTATTAAATGTAACACAGGCGAGGCAGGAAGGCAAAAATGTCTTGGGATCGTCGGGAACGGACTTAAGGTGACTGGAACTATTTATGAAAAAAAATGTAATAACGAAACGCTGGATAACTGCCAGAGAATTGATCGCAATATTGAATAAGAACGTTAATATTTACCTTTCCAACTATATTTCGAATTTAATCAGAAATTCGTAGTCTTCGAATTTAATCAGAAATCCAAAGCAAACAAGCAAAATTTTTATTAAATTCTAAACATTTTCTTTTTGTGCAAAAGGCAGAAATCTGCAGAGCAGATGAACACACTAATGGATTATAGTAGTTTTAAACCTCTTCACGGAATTATTATTTGATTTATATCTTTTATCAAATTTTTTTCAATTTATAACGTTTGTTCGGAGAAGCGCTTATAAACTTAGATTATTTAAATTCATAATTATCTCTTGTAAAATATTTGCTCTATCTTTTGTTTCGCATTTTAACTTTCTCTTTTTAGTTGGTTTAAACTCTCTTAAATTGTGTTTCTTCTCACCTTGCTTTGCTTCGCACCTTGCTTTTCTTTATATTCTCATTTATATTCTTACGAAAATAACGGCTCTTAAAGCTCTTGTACATTTTTCTTTAGCCTATGTTAAATTCTTACTTTTAAGATTGATTCATTGCCGAATCAACGCGCAATTAGTCGTGCGCTTAATAAATTTTGTTTGATTTTGCAAAAATAAATTTCGTTGGCAAAAAAGCTTGTCAATTATTCATGGTGACCCCGACGTGATCGGCAATATCGGAGTATTATTTAACTCGCGTTTTCAAAATTTTGTAAATTCGTCAAAATTTAAAATCAATCAATTTTCTGTTCGATATCGTTGGCGTTGCGATTACATCATCCAACGCATTCATCTACCGTTACACGGCGTACATAGATCCAGTTGTTCGATCACGCCACCAACATGCCAGATCCATTAGGGACAAACAATGTGAAACGTTCTGGAGCTAATTCTGTGTTCTACAAGCGTAAAGGTGAAGCCCTTAAAGGGCAACTCGTCGGAATCCAGAATTTGCTGGACCCAACAAAGCTTCGAGAATTGGACTCCTCTGCGCTCACCGTATGGCTCGAGCAAGTTGAGCGTTTGGAAAGTAAGTTCGATGACGCTCAAACCAGACTCGAGGAGATTGGCCACATGGAATTGGAAAGCAGTGCTCGCTCGGACATGCTCGCAATCTACATGGACGTCAAAACTGCAATTATGAGGGAGAAAAATCGTCACCAAGCAGCTGAAAATCGTCAGCCATTTGCAGCCAGGCAATTTTCGCTGGATGAGCAGCCATCTTTCATCGTTACGCAACCAAAAATGCGGCTGCCTATTCTACAAATTCCCAAATTTAGTGGGTCGTACATTGATTGCCCGGACTTTTACTCGATGTTTTGTACCGTCGTCGATAGGGATGGTGATTTGACGAACATCGAAAAATTCCAGCACCTGCGTTCCAACTTAAAAGACTCTGCGCTGGATACTATTCGGTCGCTCGAAATTAGTGACGAAAATTATAATAAAGCTTTAGAACTGTTGGTAAATCGATTCTCTAACAAGCGTTTGAATTTCCAGGCTCATATACGAGAAATATTTGCACTAAAGCGTATAGAGGATGACTCAGTGGCAAAACTCCGGGAATTAAGTGACAAAGTGAACGCGCATTTGCGCGCGGTGCAATCCATGGCTACGAAGGAGCAACTTGCCGACTGCATGCTCATTCACCTCATCAGCAGCAAGCTCGACGTGGCATCGCAGACTAAATGGGAAGAGGATACCCCAACTAGCGCAATACCAACGTGGGAGTCTATGGGAAAATTTCTAGAGAAAAGATGTCAGCGCTTGGAGAGTGTGGAGATAGCCTTGGTAACTGAAACACCAGGCCACCAGGTGGGAAAGAGATCATTTCAATTTACCAACAACAATCGTAATGCACTCGTTGCGTCCACCAAAAATTGTTTGCTTTGTGGCTCTCAAGAGCACATAATATCGCAGTGCTTCAAATTCGTTAGTCTGTCGCCCTCGTTAAGGTATAGAGAAGTAAAACGATTACAGTTATGCCTTAATTGCCTACAGAAAGGCCACATGTTAAATGCATGCACGTCGAGCTGCTGTCGACACTGCTCGTCGAAGCACCACACTTTGTTACACATGCATTCTGCTGGCAGCCAGCCCCAACCAACTTAGACGCTGAGAGCAACGGAGTTGCATCTCGTGCACAATCAACTTTAGTGTCGGCGTCTCCACTTGGGAGCGTGCCAGAGCACAATACTACAACATCGTCTCAAAACTTCGTTCTACTCGCTACAGCTATCGTGCTAATAAAGTATAGAGCTGGCTCTCATACCCTGCAGAGCCCTGCTTGACTCAGCCTCGCACCTTCGCTTCGTAAACTCTCGCTTCGCTCATCGGCTACAACTTAGAAAATCGAAGGCTACAACGCTAATCTCTGGTATAGGCCAGTCTGATTTCGTGGCGGATCATATCGTTGATCTCCAAATGCACTTTCGTATCGACGAGTATGCTACATCCTTGTCGGCGGTCATAACGTCAAGCATTACTGATTGCCAGCCAAATTATTCGCTAAATAACATCGCTTGGAACATTCCTACAAATATCTCGTTGGCCGCTCCATTTTGAGCTTCGACAAATTGAAACTTTGGTTGCCCAAATTTCTGCTATAATAAATTCTCGTTCATTGTGTCCAATTACAGAGAACCCTTATGACTTGGATGTGCTCACACCCGCTCATTATACCCTACACCTATGGTAATAGGGTATAATAACTTTGTGCCAAAATTGTAACGCATTAAAGGAGCCTTCCTAGGTATAGACATAAGTATATAGAAACAAGTAAGGAAGTATCAGTCGGGTTTCACCGACAGAGTAATACCCTACACCAAGTAACCGAATAGAGCGATAATCCACTGAAAGAAATGAAATTGTGGGTGCATGTAATTTACAACCTACATAGTGGGCGGATCACGCCCATTTTTGGAAAATAAAAAGGTATTCTTACCAGGAATGAAGTAACCAAATCTGGATGCTCTGGTGTATATATTATGGAAGTTAGGAAGATTTTCCGTTTATCGCCTATATAGTGGGCGGACCACGCCCATTTTCTTGTATGGCATCTAAGACCTATATATCAACTTGGGAACCGAATTTCATTCATTTATATTCGTAACTAGTCAATTGGGAGCCATTTTACCGAAAAAATTTTGCCGGCTATATAGTGGGCGGACCACGCCCATTTTTTCCTGAGATATAGAAGACCTACCTCTTAACTTGAATACCAAGTATTATTCTTTTGCATGAGTAATTACACAAATTATAGCCATTTTACCGAAAAAAATCCGAGGTAGTGGGACTTACAGACCCGTTGTGGGCGTGTCCTTCGGGTAATTTGAATAATTTTAACACTTTACCTAACCCGAGGTTCACTGTAACTGTGTACCAAATTTGGTCAAAATCGGACAACTCCTTCTTTCTTTTTTTTGCATACACGCAGACGGACAGACAGACAGACAGACGGACAGACGGACAGACGGACAACCGGAAATGAAAAGAGAAAGTGTTTCTGATCATTTCTATATACTTATGTCTATACCTAGGACCGCTCCTTTAATGCGTTACAATTTTCGCACAAAGTTATTATACCCTATTACCATAGGTGTAGGGTATAATGATCAGAAACACTTTCTCTATTGATTTCCGGTTGTCCGTCTGTCCGTCTGTCCGTCTGTCTGTCTGTCTGTCTGTCTGTCCGTCTGCGTGTTCGGGAAAAATAGAAAGAAGGAGTTGTCCTATTTGAACCAAATTTGGTACACAGTCGCAGTAAACCTCGAGTTAGGTAAAGTGTTAAAATTAGTTAAATCGGTCGAAGGACATGCCTACAATGGGCCTGTAAGTCCCACTACCTCGGGTTTTTTTCGATTAAATTGCTATAAATTGTCTAATTACTCATTCAAAAGAATAATACTTGGTATTTATGGTTAGGTGTGGAGCCTCTGCAAAATACCAAAAAATGGGCGTGGTCCGCCCACTGTATAGGCGGCAACAATTTTCCGGTAAAATTGCTCCCAATTGACTAGTTACGAATATAAATGAATGAAATTCGGTTCCCAAGTTGATGTATAGGTCTTAGATGCCATACAAGAAAATGGGTGTGGTCCGCCCACTATATAGGCGATAAACGAAAAATCATCTTAACTTCCATAATATATACACCAGAGCGTCCAGAATTGGTTACTTCGTTCCTGGTAGGAATATCTTTTAATTCTCCAGAAATGGGCGTGGTCCGCCCACCATGGGGGCAGTAAAATAAATATGCCGATAACATCTGTTGTACACCTGTCAGAGCATCAATATTTGGCATGTATAGTCCTATTAGGTATATGTTGTAGTCTGCCAAAAATGGGCGTGGTCCGCCAACTCTGTAGGTTGTAAATCAAATGTACCCACAATTTCAGTGAAATCACACCACTTGGGAATTTGGTGTAGGGTATTACTCTGTCGGTGAAACCCGACTGATACTTCCTTACTTGTTTTCCAATTGGCACAGCAATCACTGCTATAGTTGAGCCCGACGTGTCAGCTCTTAACATCAACCGTTTGGACAGGTGCAACGCGTTTGCTACATGCAACAACTTTTTTGGAGAAAGTGGTCTACAGAATATCTCACGCTTCTTCAGCATGTCGATACTGTTGAAAGCCTGCAGCTTCCAACGGGGGGAGTATGTTCGGAGAAGCGCTTATAAACTTAGATTATTTAAATTCATAATTATCTCTTGTAAAATATTTGCTCTATCTTTTGTTTCGCATTTTAACTTTCTCTTTTTATTTGGTTTAAACTCTCTTAAATTGTGTTTCTTCTCACCTTGCTTTGCTTCGCACCTTGCTTTTCTTTATATTCTCATTTATATTCTTACGAAAATAACGGCTCTTAAAGCTCTTGTACATTTTTCTTTAGCCTATGTTAAATTCTTACTTTTAAGATTGATTCATTGCCGAAAAAACTGCACGCGCAATTAGTCGTGCGCTTAATAAATTTTGTTTGATTTTGCAAAAATAAATTTCGTTGGCAAAAAAGCTTGTCAATTATTCAACGTTCTTTTTCAAAAAGAGTTTATTATATATAAACCCATTAAGTTTAATGTAGTACATAAGTAAATTGAACGTTTATTTAAATCCCAAGCAGTTTTTCTTTCTTGAAAAGAGATGAAAGTCTCGAGTATATACTGCAGTGCAGGTTCTATAGGATTACGATTTTCGATAGACAAAATTACCATCATTTTGCAGATATATGTACATATGTACTTAGAATAATTTTTGATTATTTTTCGTTTTTGACAAAAGAACATTTCGTTTAATATTGCCATTTTCCCGCAGATTTCTTCAAGGTGTTGTGTTTAATCTCCAGACATATCCGTGAGATATAATAAACCATATCTTGCTGTACTTATGCTCCTTAGAGGAAAATATATATGTACATACATATGCAAGCCCCATAGTCAGCCGGCAAGAAAGTACTTGCCAGTCTGCACCCGATTCCAATGGCAAGCGTGCATCTGTCGCTATGCTCGTATTCCTGTCTGTAGGGGACATAAAATTGCTTTGGCATATTCCTCGCACAGACAACAACGGCAAGCCGGCAATAAAAATAATAATCGAGTTGTCGTGAAATTAGCACTTAATGCTGAAATTAATTACCTCATGTGCTCCGCGCATTATTTTCGCATTCATTGCAGCTTTTATTTGGAGATGTGTCCTTCTACATATTTTCTGTCTGTATTTTGCTTGCTTCTTTGTGGGAATGTGCGTCTGGCTGGTGTGACACTGCGTGAATTTCTTTGGAAATTGGCACTTTTATCGGTCATTGTTCTGCTCGTAAGATCGCTTTGCAAAATATCTGCACTTCTTTTGGTCTCTCTTTCTTTTTTCACAGGCTTTGATTAATTTATGTGCTTAATCGCTCATGTCAACGCCTTGGCGATTTATCGCGCTTGTATGTGCAGCATGTGCGGTGCAATAAATAAAATATTTCAGGAATTTTATTGGCAAGTGTGAGAGTGTAGCAGGAGGCTGGATACACAAATTAAATTTTAATGAAATGTGGCGCATGTGTGGCAAATATGAAGAATTCTTTTCGCAAGAAATTCACATGAAATAGAATAAACTATGCATTTATTACTATGAGTTATTTCACGCTACAATATTAAAATTTTATGAAATTGCAGATTTGTGCCAATTTAGCAGTTTTTTAAGAAAAGTAATTACAAAACATATGGGCAGCAGTGCCAAGATATCGGATTTAATTATACACATGTTTCTTTTCAATATCTTCTACGAAATTTGTTATAAAAATCACATTCATCTTTAACAGCTACTACAGTAGTGTTCTATAGTATGAGAACAGTTCCTTCTTACCACCAGCAAAGAAGGTATTCGATGCGATGTTTGAGTGCCGGCGCAGAAGAGAGAGAGAGACCGAAGGAGGCACCAACTGGAAGTTCCTTCTTGCACTGCTTTTGTGATGCCGAAGTTTTCAGTATTGTAAAATTGTTATTCCGAAATCGGGAATGGAATTGGTTGGTAGAAATACTGATAATATTTTAATATTAAAAGAACAATTCACAACTATTCTACAAGATTTATAAATCCTTACATATGAAAAAAATTTGTTTGCTTTTGACAAAAAGTTTGGTCATCCAAAGAAGTTTGACTGATGATATGCATCTAGTACAATTTGGAGATGGGATTCCTGTATTAAAAATTGTCAATCGCAAATGGTGACAAGCTACCTGAAGGTATTACTCGATATATTTATATGCTGAACCATCTGCAATCGCTTGTTTTTAAATATTAAATATTGATGGCAACTTAATACCTTTCTTATTTCTTTAAAATATTACAAAATTTGCTATTTATTTGAATTATTTAATTTATTTTCATTTTTCTTCCTTGCCATTGTGATTTCTTGATTGAACATCATATATAATTGCTTCCGATACAACTGAGAAAAGCACTGTCTTCTAAAGTTAACTTGTCGACAAAATACAAACTTAATTTCTCTTTAAGTACAAATTTTAGTTTTAAAGATATGCACTTAAATTCTCCAGAGACTACCTTTGCTGGTTTTAGTATCATTGGCCAAGCATGTGTGTAACTACAAAGCATTCCATTAGCTGCGAGCACTTTCCGAGAAAACCTCTCATGCAGATAGTACTACAATAAATGAGTTCTGCTCTTAAAATTACGAATTAAAATGAAGGCACCTAAACTGTTTGTTGAAGCATCGACTAAAGCGCTGATCCCTAACGGTTACTAGCCGAATCGCGCAGCCATTCCAATGCAAGTCACAACCTTTTGACATATGTCAAACTACTTAAAACTGTTAAATGTCTATCTTGCGCCAGTCATCAAACCTGGAAATTACTTCTGGCACTCACAGATAAAAACACACTCACATGCGCACGATCAATTGTCAGCGATTACGGGTGACAAACAGCCTCCTTAAAAAGAGAGGAAATGAGCAAAAAAAGAAAAACCCAACTAGTTACAAAGAGTGCATAAAACAAAACGTCAAAGTGACGTAATGCGCCACACGGCGGCGCCGAGCGATATCTTATCACTGGCGTCACTGACGCGTTTAGTTGGAAAGCAAAGAAGGGAGAGAGGAAGGGGCCATAGAATGTATCAGATATGATGCGCACAGATCAAAAACGCTTCGAGTGTCAATTTTCGCCTCATTGCGCACATGCGCTGTGCAGGTATAAAAGTCGTTTTTGCTCTGGGCGCGTCATATGTATGTGTGTGTATGTATATATGTGGCAACTGTGTTTGCCGGGTCGGCGACAAATGCCAATGCGTATACGCTTGAGTGACAATAGAGACACGGAGAGCAGCTACTAAAAAGGAAAAGCAGCTGAAGATTGCCAGCGCGGATTGCACATTGCAGTCACCCAACGCACGTACACACACACACACACACATGCACTCAGCACTGCAGCGACGTCTTAATGCACGTCGCCAAGTGATGCTGTCACTTGGTGCCTTTAAGGATATATGGCACCTCTTTCCGCACTGCCTTGCTGCTGGCTTGGCTCTAGCAGCGAATTGTACATTTTGTGGCAAGTGCAATCAGTGATTTTCTCTAACTTCAGCTGCTCCTGCGCACACACATTTTTTAGCTGCCGGCATTAAGCATTTTAATTGTCATTATACTCAGCTGTGTGTGTGTGTGTGTATGTGTGTTCCTACAGCTCAACAGAACTGCAGCCAGGTTATTTCAAGTGGCAAGGACATTGGCCAAAGGTTTAGCGATTTTCTATTTAGATAAGTGCTCGGGGACACTTGCTCCTAAAGCAATACGCTCTAGCTTATTTGCTGGAGCTGAAGCAGAGTGTGGGAAAATAGATTGTAAAGTGTAGGCGGCATTTGGCAGTTAATTTAAATTTTAGCCTGTGACTCATTTTACAGTTTCAAGTGCTTTCCTCTTTTTTCTGACATTTTTTTATTGAAAATAAATTACAATTTAAAAGATTGTATGAAATGCTGAAGGCTCACAATACACTCATCAGTTTGAGGCTCACATTGCTCACCAAAATGCTCGCCGCCTTCGTCGTCGTTTATCAACAACATTCGACACATGATTAATTACAATAAAGCTCACTGTGGCCACACCTTCAATGCGCACGCACACAGCTGCACGTATCTACATATAAGTATGTATATGTATATATGCATTGGTCATTGGTCATTGCTCTCGTGACCATCTCATGAGTCTCAGCTCATGTCTTTGGCCTCATTGCTTGCCTGCATGCGATTCATCTTGCTTTAATCCTGCCTGAAATTATCATATCCTAGCGGCTTGCATATGTATGCTTCCTTTACTTTTGCCACTCATGCTGCTCGGCGCTCCACTCAGCGCGCTCATTAAGCCTCAAATTGAGACTGCCGAAAAAACAACGAAACTGCAACATCATCTGGCAAATGATTTGCATTAATTTGGCCAGATTCTGGCCAGCGGCGGCTCTTATCGCCTTCGCCGTCGCCGTCGCCTGCTAATGACATTTGAAAAGTGTCAATTAGTGAGTGTGCGCGCCATTTAAGCCATGAATATTTCAAATCAAACCAGCCTGCCAACAACAACGGCTTGCATACTTTCGCAAAGTCCTTTCAGCCTCAGCGTTTTTCTTCTCCTTTCTCTCGCTCTCACTCCCTCTCTCCTCTTATCTGCTTTATTTATTGTTGCACATTAATTAGCATTTTCGTTTGGGGGCGCATAAATTATTCAACTTGTTTTTGCCAATTTTGTTGCTGTTGTTACTGTTGCCTCTGCTGTTGTTAAATGCCTGATTTATGGCGTTCTGTGGGCAATTTCAGGTAACGAGCTGCATACGAATTTTTTTTGGCAAATCGGCAAGCATCGGAAACGCATTTCAACTGACTCATTAAGCAAATACTTCAAATTGATGTTCAAGTAGTTCGGCAGAATTTTAAATTAATCGGCATATTTTATTTCTTTACTCTCTTTCAGGTACATAACACGTAGCAATTAAGCACATGTGTATGCATCTGCATATCCGACAGATTTAACGCAGCTATATGAAAACGAAGTCAATCTCTCTGCCTTCTCTCGAGACTTTGGAGTATCATGTCTTGCAAAAAGATTATGGTTAATTTCATTACTTGACGATGCTGAAGTATCAAGTCTCGGAAATCGACTTTGAATATCCACAGCCTCTTCAAGCATGCGTGCAAAAAGGTATATAATACTGCACTTTGAAGTATGTGAAGAGTTGAAGCAAGATTCCACAGATTTATCTAATAACTCTTTGAGTTATGGAAGTTCGAATGCAGTTATTGTGGCTGCAAAATGTAAATTTTAAATCAAAGATTACTTTACCTTTTTGGTTGTTGGACAATGACGAAGAGAACATTATAACATTATTTATATGATACTCAACAGTGGGCATCCTAGTTCAAGATTACGAAAAACTTATATAAAATTACTTGCTCATATTTAAAGCAAGGCGATTTATAAATTGACATTCGATTATAGGGCACCTCTAAAACTCGTACATATGAAATATGCTTCAGCGTATGAAATCAATCTAATAGCAGTTAATATTCATCTATAGTGCTGTCTTGATTTTGGGAGCAAAAATTTCTTACATCATTCATTTCCGTTGAAAAATTTGGGGAATATTTGAAGCAACTGCAAATTCCAAGATCTGCTACTAAAAATCACGCAACTTTGTGTTCTTGTCGATGGAACAAATTGGAGTTCATTGAAGGCGACAGCGGTTTCGGTGAAGTTATATTGGACCCGCTTGCCTAACTTTTGTTCCTACCAAAATTTTCGCTAATTACGCTTAATATTGATAAATGATGGCGTGGTGTGACACGCTTGTCAAAGCTGACAGCGCCAAGAAAGATCGCGCCGCCAGTAGCAGCAGCAGCAGCGGCAGCAGATATCACAGCGTGTCGCGTTGAAAGATATATGACGGGAAAAAATGAGGCGGCGCACAAGAACGCCGGGGACGCCACGAAGAAGCAGAAACAAAGCGATGCGCAGCTAATAAACTGCGCATGCTTAATTGTCGGCGCATTAATAACTTTTGAAATAAAAAAATAAAAGCGACTTGAGATTTGCTGGAAGAAACTAAAAGCAAGACATCTGGGGATTGCGTGGGGATAGCGGCAGAGGAAGGAGCCTTGCCTTATTCTGCCTCATTTGCATGTGGCGCGCTATGCTTGTAGGCCTAAAAATGTCTGTCAATGCGAATCGAATGCGCCGAATTGAGGAGCGCCAGCAGGCAGATACTTTCGTATTTTCGATACGAGCCGCGCGATTTGCATATGGGCACAGTCCGTCCGTTCATTCTGTCCCAGTTGGTGTCTGCCGCTTCATTCACATTTCTTCAATATCATGCCTCATAGGCTGTTTTTCTTTTTTGTTGTTGCTACTCAGCAGCAGCTTTCGAGATCACTTCACGAACTTCAGTTCCAAAAGCGGAAGACAAGTGAATTCATTAAGTTTTTGCGTTCGATCTGTTCTTCTGGTAGCTGAACGGGAATGTATTGTAAAAGTATGTAGCTGCTGCTACTTGAAGTGTTTCTGGAAGCACTTTGCCTTTGGTGCAAGTGTCTGTGGAGCATTTGTAGTGTCAGGCAGCCACTCAAGCTGCTCACACATGCGCTAACTGCAAGCAAAGTGGGAGCCTTTATTAGCATGTGTAGACTTCAACAGCTAATTTGTTTATGGGCTGCAAATGGCTTATCTAGTGGGCATGGCATGGGCGTAAGGGTGTTAAAAGGCGTTTACAGAGATAGCTTATAAAGAAAAATAACACTATAAAGTGAAATGAAATTTTAGCAGTGGACGAAACGGCTTCGGCCAGCTGAGGCAACAAGACTGCAGAAAGATCGCCCGGGTTTTTGAGGTTAGTTTCAGCGCAGGGTTGCATCATATACTGAAATTATATTCTTAATTTTTTTCTAAAGGCTCAGTTAGTCCAGACGTAACGTATCTTTTCGTGCCTGCTGACACAACCTGCGTAATAACTCAGTAAGCCCAGACGCATAGCTTCGATGAAAATATTTCCGAAGTTTTCGAATTATTTGATCAAATCGTCAGTGAAGCCTTAAAAATAATAATAAAGAGTTAACTATTTCTTATCTTCCAAATATAATTTCTTTGTTCAAGTTTTCGGCATTTTCAGCTCTTTTCGTCCGTCATTCAACACTCAGTCAGTCATACAAGAGTGTCGCAATTAACCCCAGCGACACCAAACTTCAAGAGCTTTGCAACACCCACAAAATTAAGAGCAGCCAGACGAAATGTCGCACCATTAAAACTCAATCGCGAGCGGCAGCCAAATTAATAATTTCTGTTCTGCTCGAGTTAAAAGCACAAATTAACAATTCGTAAGAGGAAAATATTATTTATTGCAACATTTGTTTTGATTGCTCTGAACTCTGTGCACTCGCCACAAGTTCACACAAGAAATATATTTTTAATTTTAAGATTGATGCACAGACGGGGGAGCAGGGAGCAGGAGGTGCTCTACAAATTAAGACATACTTTGGAAGGCATGCTCTCGGGAACTCTGTAAAAGGGGCAGGTCGATCGGTTGCATGTCTAATGTTTATTTATTTTGCTATGTCTGTCTAAGCGTTCGATCGAGCGTTCCGGCCATATAGAGAACTGGTATGGCTGTGTGTGTGATCTAGTCTATATTTTGCCATGCGTATGACATTAAAGCAGTTGCGCTTGTCTGAACTAAATCATAAAATGTGTGCATGAAGAGGAAGAGCAGTGTAGCAGCAGCCTTAGAAAGCGCAGAAGTGTTGATTGCAAGTGGGTGTCGGTTCGGCGGCGGCGTTCTGTGGCACTGTGCACTGCGCAAGGGGAAGGGAAAATATTTTGTTTGATGCGTGAAGTGTTAATTGAAAGCATAAACAACATTTTTAGACGCTGGCGACGCAAGTGCCACTGGAACTGTGTAATTCTTAATTGCGCGTGCGATGCCACAGTCTCCAGTCTCGGAACTGCCTGGGGTGGGGGTATAAATTTAGCATGCTCGCACCTCCACGTGCTGCAATTGAGGGGAGTGGGCAAATATTTTATGGACTAAAACACGGTCTGTCTGCTGCTGGCGTTGGTAGCAAAGAGCTGTATAGCGAGAAAGAGAGAGAGAGAGCTAGATAGCGAGCGAGCAGGCAAAGGAAAATATTTACAAGTATGCCTTATTAAGTTCTAAATTTACGCCAGGCCAACGCATGTCGAAGTGCGGCAGCACAGCTGCTCGAAGATGTCAACCGCCGGAGATAAAAACTCTTTGAGGCAGCTTAATTGCCAGCATTAGTTTCATTGCCATGTTGCCACCTTGAACCTCAAGAAATTAAGCCAGCCCAGCCCAGCAAGCAAATGCCAAAGAAAGAGCAAACACAAAACAACAACAACAACAATAACACCAACAAGACAAAGACAAACTTTTAAGTATTTTAGTTTGATTTATGCTTTCACAAAAAAAATCGTTTAACAATTATGAGAAATTTAAATTGAAATTGTTTTTGTAGTTGTTTTTGTTGTTGCTGTTAGCAGCAGAGGAAAACATAAAGCAATTTAAGCCGCGGCAAACCTCACGCAAAGCCACCACAAATGCACATTCACCTTAAAGGACAACCGAAATATGAAATAATTCATTAAAAAAAAAGTGCTGCCACTTGCTGGCATAATGATACTTTCCACTTCCCAAGTGCGCTTCTTCTTGGTCATTAATCAGCATGACTCGCTCGAATCTATGTATGCTCCCTGTAACATTGAACATAGGACGAAAAAAAGAGCTATATAGATAGATACTCGGCACGTTATTAGGGATAATCCCTTAAGTACATTTGCGTTTTGAGTGGCGTGCATTTTGGGATACCGCTGCGATATTACAAGCACGTATCGGCGATCTTTGATGAGGCCTTTGAAGTGTGGGAGTAGAAATGTGCCTTGCTGTGTTGGAACGAGTTTCGTAAGCCGCACTTTGACAGTGTTTTGTAAAATATTTAGGAAAGCATCGACGGCCTAGTCAAGAGAAGACAACCTTAGTTTGATTTTAACGAAAATGACTTTGTAGTTTTTTTTGTTTCCATAACCCTAACTTGAAAGAGTTTTTCTTAGTGGGAGAGTGGGCAAAGTTACGTTTATAGTTCGAGTCTCTTAAATAGCAACAATTTAAAAAATCTGTTTTAAGATATGCATGTACTTGCTGCAAAGGAGTAAGCAATTTAACACATGCAAAAGTTGCCAGACTATTCCCTATTACTATCTGTAGTGTTAACAGAAAGCCAAGGAACCCTTTCCGCTGCTGCTGTTGCTGACAAGCACAGCCTAAGTGCATTTCGATGCTGTGCGCTGCTCATGTGTTGGCCTGGAATCAACGCCTCCTGGCGTTTGACACGCAAGTGAGGCGGCAGGCTGCCTTTAATGGCGTGTCAAGCGCAGTGCACGAAGTCACTCTTCAAATTCGTTACGTGTAATTTACCGAAGAGACAGCCAGCAGAGTGTAGCGCTACAAAGGCACTACACTTCACTCCACTCCACTTTGAAAAAAAAGGATACAAAGGCAGCTTCACGCTGCCTGCAGCAGACAGACTGCGCCTTTGCATAAGCAGCGAAAGGGGCGCTGCTCAAATTTTACAATAAACTGCTTGAGGCTCAAAGCTGAAGCAGCGCCGCCACCCGAAAATGAAATCGACACTGTTGCTAATTAAAATAAATGATGGATCGACGATCGATCCTTTGCATTTCGTTCAGATAATGGCGTGCGTTTGTTGCAGGGTAGCGACAGCGGCAGCGGCAGGCATAAAAAGCAAGCGGCACGCATGCATAATCTGTTGTCCTTGCCAAACAACCCCTCACTTACGCACGCACACACATACACTCGCATAATACACAGACAGAAGGGAATTGTGTGAAAATTTTCGCGGCGCATGCTGCAACTTTCCAGGAGCTGATCAACATTTGCTTGGCGTTTTGTTGTTGTAGATGTTGTAGTGTTGCATTAGCGCACGCGCAGTGCGAAAATTGCGCGCGTGCATTCGGAAAATGCGTTTCGCAAACAAATCGCAAATAAGCTGGCGTTATAATTTCATGGCTTAATAGCACGTGGTAGTGGTGTAGTGGTGGCCAATGCATGCCGAAGTGCCTGGGAAGACTGCAAGAAAGAGCTTTAGGTATTGCGAATTGATAAACAGCCTGCGGAAGTGTAAGCAGTCAAATTCTCGGGTTACTTTGACAGCCAGTGGGGTTGAAGCTCAAGCTTAAGGAGAATATTTGTAGAATATGCAGAAGGGAGGAGCTTGAGGAACAGCTCAAGGACACAGCGCATGTACTCTGCTCTTTCAAATAAGCTACAAAATAGTATATTATTCAGACATATCAGTGGCCACAAACTATGATGGCCTAACTCAAGTTAGGACAAAATAGGGTTTCTAGTACCATCGTGTTCATCGTATCTTAGTCTATGTATATGCAAGCAAATTTTCATGTTTGTAACTTTTTTTATAAGCTTTATATTAACTTCACTTTCTGTCGGTATGTCAGTATGTCGTCAAATCTAGTAATCAATTTTTCACCCACTTCCCGACTACTTAGAGATCTGAAGCTTTGCATACATGCCTAATCTAGAGCCCAATACACGAATCAATAAATTTTATGGGCGTAGGATAAGGGGCGTGGCACTTTTTTATAAACTTCAGATTTGTGTATAACTTTAGAACTACACGTCACACATCAATGAAACTCGGTAGGAACTTACTACATATCGATATCCTTCTACTGAGAAAATAAGGCGGGCACTGGATAAGGGGGCGTGGCACCCCCCATACAAACAAAATTTTTGATCTCGATTAGCTTTGGAACTAAAGGTCGTGCAGCATTGAAATTTCGTATGCAGTCGCCTCTTGGATGTGTCGTCTCACTGGTAAAATTTTATGGGCGTAGGATAAGGGGCGTGGCACTTTTTTATCAACTCCAGATTCGTGTATAACTTTAGAACTACACATCACACATCAATGAAACTCGGTAGGAACTTACTACATATCGATATCCTTCTACTGAGAAAATAAGGCGGGCACTGGATAAGGGGGCGTTGCACCCCCCATACAAACAAAATTTTTGATCTCGATTAGCTTTGGAACTAAAGGTCGTGCAGCATTGAAATTTCGTATGCAGTCGCCTCTTGGATGTGTCGTCCCACTGGTAATGGGCGTAGGACAAGGGGCGTGGCACTTTTCAAGCAACTACACACTTGGGCTTCAGTTTATAATTATAGGTACACCACACATGAATGAAAAACGATAGGAACTTACTTGCCGCGCCCTGCTGGCAAAATAGCAACAACTCACCGCGTCACAAATATGCCACGAATATTAGGGTCGATCACTGCCGTATTATTTGTTAAATTGAGGATATGACATATGACGATAGGAAACACTGTGAATACCCTAAATATTGTGTACTGCTCTGCAAGTTTAAAATTCTTTTTGCGAAAAATTTCAGAGCTCTAAAATTGAATTTATGGAAGACTAAAAAGTAGAAAATAAAATTATATTAAAAAAAACTTTTTAAAAATAAGCTTTAATGTACTAAAAAGTAGAAAATAAATTGTTTCCAAGTCACCTGTATCTTACTATTAATAAAAGCTTGTGCGCTCAATATCCATATTCAAAATATCTTTCATTACTAGAATCTATTTGCAAAAAATTATTTAAATAAAATATTGTGGTAACTGTTTGACAAATATTGAACACATGAGCGCCCCAAGCTTTTATGGATAGTAAGATACAGGTGACTTGGAAACAACTTATTTTCTACTTTTTAGTACATTAAAGCTTATTTTTAAAAAGTTTTTTTTTATATAATTTTTTATCTATCGAAAATATAATTGCTTAAGGTTAGGATTTAGAACCCTAAACTGCTCTTCGGGAAAAAATTTAACAGCAGATTTTGGTGGTTATCACTTTTGATCGCAGATATACATAAGTACCTACAAGGCATACTCAAGAATTGCTTCCAACTAAATCTCTCGTATCTGTCAAGCATCTGAGCACAGCTGACATATACATATGTGGATATTAGTCAGACCACCTTTTAAGTATCTCTAAATAAAAAGCAAATTAACTTTGCATTTTTGAACTGTGCACGAAGACCACAGCAACAGCTTGAGATACTTAAGATCCTGAACAACATTTTGAGGCGCCTTGATACACATTTCATTAGTACTCAACTGTAAATAATAGGCAGCCCGAAGAAAGGCATTCATTATTGACACTTCCCCCTGAACCTTCTTTAGATATGCCGCGTTCCCTTAACGGCCGAGCAAAGATTGGGATTGAAGCAAGAATTACATTGGCAGTCCGAAGGCAGGCCACCAATCCTTAATTACAGCAAAACAAACAGAACATGCTGTCATTTCTTTCTTTATTGCAAAAATATGCAAAACTAATGTGCTTACAAAGGCAAACAAATGTGGTGCTGCGCCTAACCCCTTCGAACTTTTCAGGCGCAACATGCCACCAAGTCGTACTTTAGAATAAAATTTTATAAAAAAAAAACTTTTTAAAAATAAGCTTTAATGTACTAAAAAGTAGAAAATAAGTTGTTTCCAAGTCACCTGTATCTTACTATCCATAAAAGCTTGGGGCGCTCATGTGTTCAATATTTGTCAAACAGTTACCACAATATTTTATTTAAATAATTTTTTGCAAATAGATTCTAGTAATGAAAGATATTTTGAATATGGATATTGAGCGCACAAGCTTTTATTAATAGTAAGATACAGGTGACTTGGAAACAACTTATTTTCTACTTTTTAGTACATTAAAGCTTATTTTTAAAAAGTTTTTTTTTTATATAATTTTATTTTCTACTTTTTAGTCTTCCATAAATTCAATTTTAGAGCTCTGAAATTTTTCGCAAAAAGAATTTTAAACTTGCAGAGCAGTACACAATATTTAGGGTATTCACAGTGTTTCCTATCGTCATATGTCATATCCTCAATTTAACAAATAATACGTGGCATATTTGTGACGCGGTGAGTTGTTGCTATTTTGCCAGCAGGGCGCGGCAAGTAAGTTCCTATCGTTTTTCATTCATGTGTGGTGTACCTATAATTATAAACTGAAGCCCAAGTGTGTAGTTGCTTGAAAAGTGCCACGCCCCTTGTCCTACGCCCATAAAATTTTACCAGTGGGACGACACATCCAAGAGGCGACTGCATACGAAATTTCAATGCTGCACGACCTTTAGTTCCAAAGCTAATCGAGATCAAAAATTTTGTTTGTATGTGGGGTGCCACGCCCCCTTATCCAGTGCCCGCCTTATTTTCTCAGTAGAAGGATATGGATATGTAGTAAGTTCCTACCGAGTTTCATTGATGTGTGATGTGTAGTTCAAAAGTTATACACGAATCTGGAGTTGATAAAAAAGTGCCACGCCCCTTATCCTACGCCCATAAAATTTTACCAGTGGGACGACACATCCAAGAGGCGACTGCAGACGAAATTTCAATGCTGCACGACCTTTAGTTCCAAAGCTAATCGAGATCAAAAATTTTGTTTGTATGGGGGGTGCCACGCCCCCTTATCCAGGGCCCCCTTATTTTCTCAGTAGAAGGATATGGATATGTAGTAAGTTCCTACCGAGTTTCATTGATGTGTGATGTGTAGTTCTAAAGTTATACACAAATCTGGAGTTTATAAAAAAAGTGCCACGCCCCTTATCCTACGCCCATAAAATTTTACCAGTGGAACGACACATCCAAGAGGCGACTGCATACGAAATTTCAATGCTGCACGACCTTTAGTTCCAAAGCAAATCGAGATCAAAAATTTTGTTTGTATGGGGGGTGCCACGTCCCCTTATCCTACGCCCATAAAATTTTACCAGTGGGACGACACATCCAAGAGGCGCCTGCGTACGAAATTTCAATGCTGCACGACCTTTAGTTCCAAAGCTAATCGAGATGAAAAATTTTGTTTGTATGGGGGTGCCACGCCCCCTTATCCAGAGCCCCCCTTATTTTCTCAGTAGAAGGATATTGATATGTAGTAAGTTCCTACCGAGTTTCATTGATGTGTGATGTGTAGTTCTAAAGTTATACACAAATCTGGAGTTTATAAAAAAGTGCCACGCCCCTTATCCTACGCCCATAAAATTTATTGATTCATGTATTGGGCTCTAGATTAGGCATGTATGCAAAGTTTCAGATCTCTAAGTAGTCGGGAAGTGGGTGAAAAATTGATTACTAGATTTGACGACATACATACCTGATTTGAAGTTAATATAAAGCTTATAAAAATGTCCTGCCTGCCAACAGGATATCAACTACTTCAGCGCACTCCGCCGTTCCATGCTGGCATATATTGGAGAGTAGGCAATGTAGAAAACGCAAATCTCTTGTGACAACATAAATAAAAACATGATTTAATAGTGTGCCCAAGATCAGCGCGCAGGATCAGCAGCAAATTTACAACTGGGATTACAAGCAGTGACGCTGTCACGCAGCAAGCGAACGGCACGGGGTCTCTCATGCAGCGAGTGTGGGCAATATGCGTTGTTGCTTTGTCGGCAGGGGTAGGGGGTAGGGCACGATGAAGGTAGTGATTAGCCTTCTGCGCGCACAAAATGTACTTTTTCAAACCCGCCATGCCGGAAATTGGATGTGTTGAACTATATTATTTTATTTTTCTTCTTCTTCTTTTTTGTAATGCTGCCTCGATTAAATTTTTCTATTTTTTAGAGGGATGTAGAATGTGCGTCAAGGATTCTGCACGTTTCAATGCGTATGCCATAAATTAGGCACTCGCTTTTTCAATTCGAAACAGAGGGGGGAAGAGGAGAGGTAGAGTACGGTGCCCTAAAAAACGCAAAAATTGCGCCGGATAACATGACACAAATTGTATCAATTGTGTAAAGTAGAACAAAGGTGCTGGCAGGACATGCAGAAAAATGCTGTTGTTGTTGTTTTGCTGAAGTGCCAGCGCAAATACATATGTGAAAAATTTTAAATTTCAATTAATTTACGCAGAAAATGAAAAAGCAATTTTTTAATAGAATTTTTTGTGCATTAAGAAAATTGTTTACAGCTTAAATTTACAAAAATATACTAAATTCTAAAGAAAACATTGCAAAAAAGTCGATCTATTATTCCATTCCTAAGCTACGCTGAATCCCCCAACGCTTTGATTGATGATGCGCTACAGCGCTTAGAGTCAAGCTGAAACCGTAGTACAAAATACACACACAAAAGGCGGCTTAGCACACACACAATGGCAGTTCCAAGCGCTCACACACACATACACCAAACTATAGATAGTGTCGCACAATCGGCTACAGCTGTGCGTGTATGTCATATGTGAAATTTTTTTATGGTCTTGGAGCCTATGGAGTATTAAAGAGATCTTTGGAAAATGTTTCCTTTTCATCGATGCTTGTTCAAGCTCAGAAATGGGAGGCAATTCTAATTGTATCTGATTTAACTGTCGATGTCTAAAAAAAACCGTTGTTTTTCGATTACAGATTTTCAATATATATGTATATGTAAATATACTAAATAATTTCCATTGTTTTATATTTAACTAAAATTGTGAGTTAGAATTGCAACAAGCGAAGAAAATGGTAAGACGAACCTAATTTGAAATATTCAATAAAAATTGTTGTAATAAATTTGCCACAAAAGAGCATAGTTATCAATATTGTGAGCTACATACAAATTTTTATTCTATTTATACTAAAATTGTGATACATATCATATATCGCCTGAGCAGCTACGACTAGTGTTCCTGAAGTATATTAACTCATTACCCAGCCAGCATTATTAATCATAGAAGACACTTCTGCAATTAGTGTTAGCGATCTAACTAAATTCCTCGAAGTTACTTTTGAATCTAATCAGTCGTTCGAAAGAAACTGATGCTCGTTGGTAACTAGCCGAGATTTCTGGAATTTTAAAAGAGTTTGAAGGTTTGCTCAAAATCCATTCTTGAGGTTTTTTGAAAATGGTTTCTGACACTTTCACAATTTATAAAAAAGAGCCTTGTATTCTTTGAGCATATCTGTTTGACTAATGATTCCTTCTGATGATCAGAAAGAACTTACAAATTTGTTTAAATCTTATAACAATCTACGAAATGACTCGCAAATTCAACATTGAAAAGAGAAAAGTAAAATGATTTTCTAAAGGTCGTCTAGAGGGTAAGAGGTAGAGTGAGGAAATAAAGACACTCATCGAACAATCTTAAACTTTCGAATCTGTATGATGTATAGCTATCAATAAGAAAACATTTTTGAATAAAGAGTAAAGTAACAAGAACTCTCGGTTAAATATATCCATGAAATTTTCCTACGTCCTCTCTCCCTACAAGCATAAATGGACTACGCGCCTGCATGCACATCACGTAATCCGCTGAGAACCATGTTGCAAATAATGTCACACACAATGATATTGCAGATTATTGCAACTAGTATTAAACACTGTAAACACACACGCACTCACGCACACTAATGCACAACTTGTTGGTGGTGGTGTAACAATGGAGCACTTATGTTTGTGATTATGTCTTGTATTGCTGCCATGGATTAGATTAGAGGATTTTGATTTTTCAAGAGAGTTTCCAAGATTTGGCGCTGAAGAACAGACGCCACCACTGAGTGCCACTGTGCGTGCTGCTGGTAGCTGTGTGTCATGTCACACCCACATATTGTTGTTGTTGTTTGTATGCTAGCCATATTGGCTAGCTAAGTTGTTCCCATGAGGGTATTTGGCAATGCCAAAATAATTATTGTGCGATTTGGGTTGGGTATGAGCGTAATGACCATTAGCCAAATTGCGTCAACGTGAGATGTGCGGATTTAATTTGTCGCAGGGAGTGGAGTGGTCCACAAGCAGAGCGCGCTATTAAATCTGCTTGGGAAGAGTGGCCGAATTAGTTGGAAAATTGTGGGAAAGTATAGAGTAAGTCGGCATGATTAATGAGCCAGAAATGAGCCATGAGAGCTCGGCATGCTTGCACTTTCTTGCATAGAAAGTAGCCGATCAGAGGGTTCCATGATATCATTTGTGTAAGTTTCGTGCTCCGGCAGAACATATGTTGACTTATATGCTTTTCGAAATGTCTGGAATGCCGATTGATGATTTCATATCCTCCAACTTTAGATGTTCAAGCAACATAATTAGATAACGGCGGGATATAAGATATTGGAAAGTGCATAATTTACAAGGCGTGATTAATGAATAAGGAAGTATTCCAAAGAAACCAGTGGTTTGGTGGCTGCAATGCTAAACATTGTAGAGAACTAAATTTGCATATTAACAGAGATATTTAGAAATAGTGAACATACTTGCAAATCCACTTTTCTTTCAAGGGGCACAATCACTTTTTACATCATTCCTCCCTTAACAAAAAATCAACTATATTTTAATGCAATCGATCTTCGCGCCGCTCAACTCCTTGACAAAATTTTTAATTCAAATCCAATCTGTCGCCATTTGTGGCAAGTGTCAGCTATGTGGTACGGATCGCAGCAGTTGCCACTTTACTTCGAGGCCGCAGCCGCTTTCGAAATTAATTTGCCATATTGAAAATTATGTTTTTCTTGTGCCATTTTCAAAGAGGACGAATGAATTTGTTTACTTTGACGCAAGGACATGCGACGGCAGCGCATAGGGTGCAACACTGCAGCGGCTGAGGCATACGCCTACGCGGCTGCTGCCACAATTAATATGGTTGCACATTGCGGACATTATGCAAATATTTACTTAGCGCTGATGCTGATGATGATGACGCTGCCGTTGACAAAGCCAAAGACAGCGAATGAGGGGCTGGGGGAGAAGTTGGGACAGGCAGTCACTGCTGCATGCCGAAAGGGTGTAGGGCGGCCTCAGTTATTGTCGCTCAAGCGCGTTGCTGTTGCAGTGCAGCGCTTTGTGCAAACAGCAACAACAACAACGAATAAAAGAGCGCCGCTGAAGGTTATTCAAAAAGTAATTATTTCGAGAAGAATATGAACAATCAGCGAAGAGCCACTCCACGACGTATGCAGGCAGGCAAAGGACGCTACAATGGGTGCATTGCTGCTGCAGTTCACCCTCCCTGCAGCATGCCGCGCGCAGGGGTTCGGGCACCTTTTTTGTTGAGTTAAATGCAGCAGCTGTTGCCTACGTGGTTGCATTGATCACAACGAATGCGACGCTGTTGACGATTACTTCTTGTCAGTGCCGTCTTTAAACTGATAAAGGTACCCAGGCCCACTTTACTTTAAATGCATTTTTAGCAATATTTTTGGCACACAAATATTTGAAAATATTAAAAATGTAAAAATTTTGATGCAAATAAAATGAGAATTATAAAAAATATTAGAAATCAAATTTAAAAAAATATTTCCTCATACAAATTATTATTGCAAACAAATTTTAAATCATCCCGACTCGTTAAGAGTAGCTCTGCAATCAGATTCCACTGCCAATATATTACAGATATAAATTTAAAGAAAACTATTGTGTTAATACGTATAGCTTATATATAATTTCATAGCTTAGCTTTTGCAGTAATAGAAACTGCTAAAATTACAACAAAGTTAAACTGTCCCATATTGGAACTCTTATTCAGAAACACTGGCAAATGAATGCCAGCCTTGCAATGTCCTGTGAGCCTTTGACAAACAGGAGCTGCTGCAGAGAGTCCAAGAAAACAAGTTTTTTAAATGGGGTTGCAGTTCAACGAAGAGCTGGAAAAAATATATATAAATAATGCAGTGAATTGCTGCGCCATATGTGCACATAATAGTTTAATGAAGCAAATGTCAAGCCATTGATGAAATTAAAAAGTGACAGTTGTGTATATAAAAAAATCAGTTTTGACATAGTTGAAGAAATATAATCGAGAGTCGTTCAAGAAAGGGTTCTTTGTGAAAAATCCAAAAATTTTTAGTAGCGACTAACTTCTCTAGAAACTGTTTTTCTATAAAAAAGCGCCGAAGCGCTTCTCGAGCTTCTCGACCCAATAACGTGCGTTGAACCTAATAGGTACTATAAGGTGACCAGCTCTGTCGATTCCTTGGAGCAACATAAGAACGTTTATTTTCTCAGATGGTATCAGTTTGCTGGGTTTCAAAACAGCCATCTCTCGCATCAGAGACCGCTCAGTCACTTCGGCATCACAAGCTGGATTAATAATTGGAGATTCGTGTGAAGAATCTTTAAAACTCAAATGAAGCAAGATCAAGTGCTCGATCACCATAAGCCCCACGATCTCAGCACTGCTAATCGAATGCGTAACCACTACCGCTGCCGCCATGAACCAGAGCGTTTAAATGTCAGCGTAAATTCCCATCGAAATATTCTTTGTGCGTTAGCAAAACACTTTATTAGCTGCTCTTATATGCACATTATGCAAAAATCGTCATTATTTCGATAAAGCGTAAGAGAATGCTGCTTGCGCGTTCGCAAATCCACTTCACTGCTCCCCTTGCACTTCGCCAGCTCACATGCCAATGATCCCTTTGCGAAAAGATTAAAGCAAAAATATTTAAATAGCCATTGAAGAAGAAAAAGCAGAATGGAACCAGCAGCGAAAAGCGAGTGAATTGGAAATTGAAAGTGTATGTATGTATGTATAGGCATATGAGGCAATTTGCGTGCAACAAAAACAACAACAGCACAACAACAACAACTACAGCATATGGTAAGCAGCAACAAAAATAATACACAGACGAGTATGCTGGCACATTTTAGCGAAGCAGTGGTTGAAGATGCGGAGGGGGGTGGAGGGCATGGAACAGGGAGCAAGGCTGAGACTGGGACCGACATTCGCACAGCAGAATCCGAAACAGTTTTTGCGCTACAAAAGCGCACTTGAGAGCTACACTCGAGACGAGCGGGATGACGTTGCAGTTCAGAATGAGACGGAGGATGAGGATGAGAACGAGGGACGACGGACGTCGAGCGATGATACAGCAGCGCAAATGAAAACGAAGCGTGTTGCCACTTTACCTCATTTTAATAAATTTAGCAATTCCGCTGTTGCAGCGGCCAGCAAGGGCATGGGCAGGGGGCAAGGGGCTGTCAGGCAGCAACATGCTGCTGCCGTCTCCGCTGCCTGCAAGCAGCAGTCGCCGCCGCATCAAGATTGAACGTACGAACGACGAGTGAACGACATTTATTGGCCGTATTACTTAAACATGAGCACTCGAGTGCTGCCGCTTTCGCTGTTGCTGGTGTCGATGTTGCCGCTGTCACAGGCACAGGCAATGCTGCTGTTGCTGGCTGGCAGGCAGTGACTGTTGCACATTGTTGTTGCTTGCTCGCGTCCGTGTGGCTTCACTTCTTTTGCGGCCTCATTGTGGACGCGCGGATGCTCACACCGACTGACGAAGATGTCGACGATAACCGCTGGCAATGCTGCTGATGCAAATGTTGCTGAAGCGGCTCTGATGTTGTTGTTGTTGTTGTTGTTGTTGATAATGCTGATGATGATGATGTCATTTATTTGTGATTGCTTGTGTCTTTTCCGCTGTTGACTTTGACAGGCGACACATTTGCGCCGAGCCGAGAACGTACCGTGGCATGTGAGTGTGTGTGTGCGTGTGCGTGTGCCTTCATGAAGGGCGCACTTGAGTGGCTACTTAAATATGCTCTCTTGCATATTGTTTTGCACACACGCACACAGAAAAATGCATTTCCGAAACAATTTTGTCGTTGAAGTGATTTTTTGTTTACTTTCATGTGCCAGAAAAAAAAACGAAGAAAAAGAAGAAGAATGGAAAAGATGCTATATTTTAATGGGCACACTCAAGCAGGGTACTTCAAGCTTTGCAGTCCAATTGATAAGCATCTAAAAAATGCAAAAGCTGCATTATTTTACAGAAGAACACTTGAGCAAAGACAATTTTCAAAAGCTGCAATCCAAATGCATAAAATATTAATATTTCCTTTAAAGCACTCGCTCTTCTTTTTTAAAGTGCCTAGGATGAATGTATGCCCGTTGATATAAATGCCAAAAATAAAAGATGCAACATTTCATAATTATTATCCGCAATAGCCACAGCTCGAACAGAGCGTAAGTACTACGGCTGTTGATTCTGGCATACCATACCATATTCATAATCGAAAAATTCAGATATAAAGAGCTGAAATTTCTATAGATATCATCAATGAGAAATTTCATAATTTTTAACCGTTGAATTAGATCAGATCGTCCCTATGATCCTTTCTAATCCATAACATTTTTTAATATTTTAATTTAATGTGGCTTTATAGCAAATTCAATGAAATGTACAAATTATGAAATTGTATTATGATTGAGATAGGAATAAAACAAAGAATTGTATATACTTAAAATGGTGGACAACATATTGTCCAGTACAGTCGCTGTGCATTAAAAATGGCCTTTTGTCAAATTTTTGAAATCGAAGTTTGAAATTTTCGACATCCTGCAACTGTCGGAACTTCTCAGTATGAACACCCCTGGGCAGAGCACATTCTGGCAACTTCATTTGGCACAGGCAAAGGACATCCTGTTGTTTGTTGAAATTATTATTGTGGAACTTGAACAAAATATGCGGAGCACAAACAAACCAACACCCACCATAAACAAACAAACGCAACAACAAAATGTTGTGCTGTGAATATTAAATAATTTGGTGCCATTGTGGTGCCGCCACCAGTGCCACTGCCTGCGCACCACAGTCATTTGCCACTGACACTCTGCCGCCACCAGCAGCAGCAAAGCATCAAAGAGGCGCCTTAGTCGCCAAGGCAGCATCCTTGCCTTTAGCTTGTGTAAGCGTGCAGGCGTCTATTGACAAAGGATAATATCATATCTGCTCTGGACGCTATGGAGCGCCACTGTGCTGCTGCCCTCCCTCGCTGCCCGCCTGCCTCCAGGACCGACTGCTGTAAGGACAGCACAATGCACTTTTCAATAACATCTTATGAACATGGTAATTGCGCCGCTGTGTAGGCGACAAATAGTCCAAATATTTGTGTACTCTGGCTCAGCTCGCTGCGCCTGGGAATTCGTTCATATTTTGTAAATTGCTTTGTGTGGGTTTAGAGCGCTTGCATGTGTTTGCATATGCATGCATATGAAAGCGTAACCAATTCGGCAACAGCAAATTGCATGAATTCATGTTGTGGACTCCAGACTGCAGCGCCTCATTCATTTCTCATAGTCTGCAAATACAAGTAAATTGCATGCTTTGAAATGGCAAGTTTACTTCAGCCACATACAGACGCAAGCTGGAAACTTGCCACTTGCGGCGGTTCAATGAAACCATCGATTTCTCGCTGAGTCCATATAAAAAGACAACGAAATGTTGCCTGGAATAATTTTATGGAAGAACTCATCAGCTTCTTGAAGAAATTATAGTAAAGAAACTGGTCTGACAGAAGTGTAAAAGAGCGAATTTGATTTGAGCAACAATAAAATAGCTCTATTGACAATCTGGTGTAATTGACTTGCATCGTTGCATTTGCAAACATTTGTAGAGTATATTTTTACGCTACATTTACAAAATATACAGAAATGCACATTTTGGTTAAAATGCAACAATAACAAGTAAGGAAGTATCAGTCCGGTTTCACCGACAGAGTAATACCCTACACCAAGTTCCCAAGTGGGGTGATTTCACTGAAATTGTGGGTACATTTGATTTACAACCTACAGAGTAGGCGGACCACGCCCATTTTTGGCAGACTACAATATATACCTAATAAGACTATACATGCCAAATATTGATGCTCTGACAGGTGTACAACAGATGTTATCAGCATATTTATTTTACTGCCCCCATGGTGGGCGGACCACGCCCATTTCTGGAAAATTAAAAGATATTCTTACCAGGAATGAAGTAACCCATTCTGGACGCTCTGGTGTATATATTATGGAAGTTAAGAGGATTTTTCGTTTATCGCCTTTATAGTGGGCGGACCACGCCCATTTTCTTGTATGGCATCTAAGACCTATATATCAACTTGGGAACCGAATTTCATTCATTTATATTCGTAACTTGTCAATTGGGAGCCATTTCACCGGAAAATTGTTGCCGCCTATAAAGTGGGCGGACCACGCCCATTTTTTGGTATTCTTCAGAGGGTCGACACCTCACCTTAAACACCAAGTATTATTCTTTTGAATGAGTAATTAGACAAATTATAGCAATTTAATCGAAAACAACCCGAGGTAGTGGGACTTACTGGCCCATTGTGGGCGTATCCTTTGACCGATTTAACTAATTTTAACACTTTACTGAACCGGAGGTTCACTGTAACTGTGTACCAAATTTGGTCCAAATCCGACAACTCCTTCTTTCTTTTTTTTCCGGACACGCAGACAGACGGACAGACAGACGGACAGACAGACGGACAGACGGACAACCGGAAATCAAAAGAGAAAGTGATTCTAAGCATTTCTATATACTTATGTCTATACCTAGGACGGCTCCTTTAATGCGTTACAATTTTGGCATAAAGTTATTATACCCTATTACCATAGGTTTAGGGTATAAAAACCAATAAGCACTATTCACAATCTTGTGCATTTGAGATTACAAAATTTTTACAATATTCTGAGGTGTAATTGATAAAACGGAAAATTATTAGCTACTGGAATTTCGCCTTCAATAAAGATTATGTCGAAAGAAAGCTTTAACACTAGAACTTCCGACCGGGCTAATAGGGCTAGTACATTTCCAACTAGCTAGCTCTTTATGCATTTTGTTGTTGTTCGGAGCGTTTTTGACATTACGAAAGAAAAGTTGCCCCATTTCGTGAATTTCACAATTATTTACTTGGCTATATATTTCAACTTGTTGCCGGCTTCGGTCAAACTTGAATTTCTTGGTTTTTTACAAGATGAGCGCTTGGTCTTAACTCCGAAAAACGTGGCAATGCTTTACAAATATCGAAGCTGTTTCTTTATATTTCAATTTTGTAGCCTGACATTCGACCTTGCCAGCATGTTGACAATGCTTGACCACAAGCGCTGCTCTTCGTTGAAACACCAGTTCTGCCAATAAACCAGCGATCCACAAAACATGAACCAATTAAAATTTATAAGGAAGTGGTGTTGAATGACCTATAACATGGCCACCGGCAGCTGGTCACTGCCAGCAGCGCATAGCACTTTCCACTTGTAGAACATGCAACATAAAAAACTGGCTGCCACTTCACCAGCTGCGATCGTGTTGCATGCCGCTTTTTTATAGCTTTGTACAACTACAAACAAGCTTACAAAAAGAGTTTTGTAGCCAAGAGGCAGCGAATAGAAAGCGCTTTGCGCAGACCGGCTGACATTGTTGTGGAGCAGCGTAAAGCCCTTTCATTCCGCGTTTCATTTCTTTCGGCTCCACAAAGAATGCCAGAGAATTCCTGGAGCCTCATAAAAGTGTTCCAAAATGGCATGTAACCGGCAACGACATGTAAACGTCATAATTTTTTTATGTCGCCGATCATTAAACAAAATTTTATAACCAAACATTTTTCTAGTGCGCACACGCACCGCCTGACATGGTGAAAAATGGAAGGCGGGCGGAGCTGAAGAAAGCCCGCAGACAAATGTCGGATGCTCGCTTTCCCTGGACAGAATTTGGTTCACGCCTCATGCGTTTCGCTGCAAGCTGGCTGTTATCGTTTCGACGCCAGCCCAGCAGACCACCGACACTTGTGAGCGTCTGCTCCGCCTTGGAGCTCGCTGGTGGCAGTGGCAGTAGTTCGGAACATGCTGTTTTCGTGTTGTGTGCTCTCCTGGAGCAGCTGCAGGCCCGCGACGATGTTGCATAATAAAACTGTTTGTAGCATTGTGAATGCGTAAAATTGTGGAGCGCTGGCATTGACTCATTGGGCCGTAAATCTAACCAGCAATAACTTGGTGTGGCCCACATGGTTTATGGCCCATGGACAGTGTTTGGGGACACGCTTCAACAGCGCATATCAATTGCATGGGCGTTGCCGTTGGCAAATTATTTGGCAGCCGCCGAAGATGCATCATGTTCCTGCACTGGCGACCTTACAGTGTGTGTATTTTGCATTAAGAGTTCGTAAAATGTGTCCACACTTAAGTTCTCCAGGCTCCACCCAATTCAATCTATAATCATGCAATATTCAGCAATGTTGCATCTTACTCTTTCGATCGAAATTGAAATCCATTGCTATTGAAATATAATTCAAACTCAAATCAATCTCTAGCTAAGTGCGAGTGACTTTGGGTTAGGTTTTTCAGATAAAAAATACAAGTCTGAGAAATAAAATTCTTTTGTAATTGAAATATGTATTTACTTGTAAGTGGACATCAGCACGAAAACATGAAAAGAGCCGACTACCACACATTTGGCAATAAATTTAGCTATTCCTTGTTAATTCCTATTCATTTCATTATTATAAATTATACTAACCAAATCCCGTAAAACGAAAAGTAGGATATATTTTAAATTAACCTTTTCGAACTTTCATAAAACACGTTCAAGGGTTCAAAAGTAGTCGAAATTACCTTTTCTCCTAATGTAGATATTGGTTTGAGAGTGAATTGAGAATACGCTGGCTACTTGAAATCAATACAAATAGCATTATTTCTATCTCGCTATGTTCCTAATAATTTTGAGCATTTTGAGCCGATTTTTGGAATCCGCTTTTATTCTTTTACTATGAATTAGAAATTTCAAAAGAGTTCAAAAACGCTGCTTTGATTTTCTGAACTATCATTTGACCTTTCACTTCGGTGCAGCATATCCCCCGACTAATGTCTCGATTGTGGCATGCAACGCGGCAGTAAATCAATTTACACATTTATAAAAATCATTGAAATAGAAATTTTAAAATTAAGTGCCTATACTCGAATTAAGCTGTTTTCAGTGGGAAGAGTCACCCTCAGTTTTGTGCATGTCAGACTTCAACTCAAACCCGATAACTGCACTCAAAAGTCAAAATATATACAAATTCGATTTCGATTGTTTGCAAATTTCATTTGTTTCGCTTGCAAGTTGCGCTGCAGTAACGTAGCTCGTGCTGTTCATTCCAAACGGGGCTCTTTTATAAAAATGTATCTCGAACCTTCCCGCTGCTTACGCGCCTGCCATTGCATTGCACGCCCTCCCCCTCGGCGCATTCGCTCTGCATGGGATGCATTTCGCCATAGATTCTTTTATGCTCTAACGGAAACTACCCATTACCGTCCAACTGCGCTGGCGCTCGCCCCTAAACTAACCGTTATCAAGTGGCAAGTGGCAGTCGCAGCGGTGGCTTGCGTGCGCCCGCTCTCGCATATCGCACATGCGGGAAATCCGGGTAATTCGTTGGCCATTGTTGCCGCTTTGTACGGCAGGCGCGCATTTTCCACACTCGAGTGCGTACTACGCACACACACACACGCACACATGCAACCACCTGGCAGTTCGGCGCTGTTGTTCAAGCGTATTTTGCGTGTTTTAATCCTGCTGCTCAGGGGTTAGCGATTTTTAAGTCCCTCACCAAGTTCCGGTCGACGCTTCGGACACTCCTTCGTGCCGTTTGCGGTGGCTGCCAAATTGAATTGTGCAATACGGGGTTTATTGCTGCTGCTTGCGGTGATTGAGTGCGTTCGGCTACTTGAAGCTTGCATCGCCGAGGCTTATTTATGGCATTGCTGCATCATTTGCCCGCTGCAATTCGATTGACTGGGATTGATTTTATTCGATTTTCCAGCAGAATTGCTTAATTAATTTAAAGCCATGCATATTTAAACTATTTATAAAGCATTCAAGTTGAAATTGTTTCTTTATTCATTTAAGGGGTTTGCAGAGTTAGAATTTTAAACTATAACAAATATATATATATTATATAACTGAACGAAGGTTTTTTCCCGTTGATAAATATTTTCCATTGTATAAACAATTTAAGGCCGAAATTTTCATAAAAGAATTTTTTTGAAAAGCCGCCACAAACAGGAGACTGGATTCCTACTTAAAATACAATCTACGAGGGTAGTTCAATATATTTTCGGTATCAGCATGAAAAAACAGTGAATTGAGTTAAAATATTTTTATTTTTCACAGTAATCCCCAATAGCCTCAACACATTATTATATACATATTGAAATTATCTATTCAATACCCTGTTAAAAAAAATTTAACTAAAAAATCAGCTCAATATTTATTCAACCGCTCACGGCTCTGAAAATTTTGGAAAGATTCAAATCGGTTCATCGATTGATTAGTAAAAAAATTTGATGTATTTTTTCTGCGCAAGGGAACAAACCAATTTTCTTTGAAAAAATAAACCCGAAAATTCTTTTGTGTTCGCCTTTGAGAACCACCCTCAGGCCCCGCCTCACGTGTCGTATTGATGAACTAATCTTTTGCCAAATTGTCACATGACACGCTGCAACATAACGCGAAATTGCTGTGGCCGGAGCAACAACAACAAAAACGTGATGAAATCATTAGAATGCAATGCCAGTGCAACAGCAACAACAAAGTGAAGCAACATAATAAGCATTGCTGCTGCTGCTTTTGAAATACGCTGTTGAAATTGGAGTGGCCAATTTAAAGGTTGCGCAGCATGTTGCAGCATCGAGCGTGCTGCAGGCAGTATTTACGAAAGTGATAAAATCACAAGATTAATTTGTGATTGCTTCGTTTTGGTGGTTGTTGTTGTTGTCACTTTAGTTGTTGTAATTTACTTGAGGGTCGCAAAATTTTCAATTTTTCAAAGCGCGTTCCGAAGTGCATTGCTTCATTTTTCCAGCTCGCGGCACGTGCCGCCCTCCACGCATGTGAGCTGCGCTGAGTTGCTGCAACAGTAATGACTGTTGTTGTAGCAGCAAGAACAACAAAGGCAGCACGTGAAAGTGTGTCGTCGCGATTAAATTTCAAATATGTACGAGCAAAAATTTGAACTTCCCTCTACCACGGAAACTGTGAAAAGTGAGTGGTGTAATATTTATGCATGTGTGTGTGAGTTTTTTTACAGTGGCGCAAGCAGACAGTTTTTTCAGGTTTTTCACTAAAACTGGTGCATGGCTAATGCATTAATTTAAGCGATTTATATGTTTTAGTTTGGTATGCAATTGAAAAAACCGATTGGGACAATTGTGGTTAAAAAATCTATGCTTCGGCTAAACTTTTACAATAAAGCAATATGTACTATGTACTAATTTTAAGCGATTTTCTGCTATGACGAAGCAATTCTTTAGAATTTCTCACAAATTCCAAAGGCACAACTATTCAAACTGTGGTTCAATCTTCAAGTTTCAAATTTAGGGGGCTTAACAACACCCAAAAATGTCCTTGTATGTGTCAATGCATTATAGTGTCACCAAGTAATCAACGCTTGCGATCGCTGCCACGCCGAGCGGCCGCCTGCAGGCTTTCTTAGTAAACAAAAAGAGTTTCAACTAAAAATATTGTCCTTTGCTAACTGGGATACATGTGCTTGCTTTTGTGCTGGCTGCAGTTGGGCAGGGTGACCTTGCGGGGTTGATTGTGAGGGTGTATTGCGGTATTGGCAATACACTTCCTCCCCCTTTCGCCGACAGAACGAGCGCTGAGCGACGTTGCATAATTATATGGTTTCCTCTTTGCGCCTTGAGCGGTTTAAATTTGTTACTTTTTTCACGAAGGATTCAAGCAAACGGCAGAACAAGAATATCGCCACACTTTGACGCAGATAATTAGCTGCGATTACAAGGATGCGCTTTGGGATTCGGAAATATGGGATTTGCCGTTGAAAGCCTGGGAAAATATTTGCAAGAAATAAGCTGCTAATCTCGAAGAAGAAATAGATTTCCAAAAAGCAATAATGTTCGCCTGTCATAATTTAAAAGATATGTTTGATTTTTTTTTTGTTTTTGCTTTTTTTTAAAGATGCTGGCAATTGGCAAAGTCTGCGGCGAACGCCAACGAAGCGGGAGCATTGCGCCAAACAAACAATGGCGCAGATTTTTGTTGGCAACGGCCAGCGTCGTCATGCCGCAATAAAAAGCATATGCACACACACACATGCACACACACACACTTGCAAGACTCGCACAGGGCCGAGCTCAGGCTACTGTGGGGGTCAGCAGGTGGCGGATAGCTGAGTGGCCTACATGTAGGTTAGCTGCGAATAGCAAATAAGTAGTCCCCGACCATGAGCGACAGAAGTGGAGGGTGTGACTGAAAAGGTTACAGAAACCCAGTGAAGTTCTGCGACAGGACGAGCAGGCACCGTCCTTTACATAAGTGCCCCCCACCCCAACGGGTGGCTACGGGGGATGTCGGCATGCTCTGCTATAAAAGCAGAAGCGACGGTCAAGACGACCAAAAATCACTGAGATCGAGACCAGTAAGATCTTAAGTATGGCATACTGGAAAAACGGTTAGGACAAGTTAGACATGGGCTGACGAGTGTGGTATTCTGTTACCTTAGTACGTGAGAGTGATGTCTCACCGAAACGGCTTCCAGGTTAATGCCACAGTTGCCTCCGTCCCGATAAAACCTTGGCAGGCCTTAGAGTACGTTCAACGTCCGTCGTCATTAAGTTGACGGTGTAGGTTCGGTTGAAATTTCCCGATTAGTACTGACCTGGCACTGAACACAAGCACTCATAAGGTCTTGTGTCAACCCTCGCATGGCCTCCCTGCATAGCAAAGATAACCATGGGGTCATTAGGTAACTACACTTCAGACAGAGATAGCGGCTCTAAGGGAGGACCCAATCGAACCGAAATGCTTCCTATTTTAAATATTAATAATATAAGCACAGCGTCAAATAACACCACTGGCGCAACAGAGATGGAGAATAACTCCACCAAAGAAAAAAATGAGATGGCTATGGATATCGAATGTGCCGAGCCTTTCAAAAAGAGTATACGTATTACTCGATCGCCGGATAAACTAGCACCGAGTGCTAGCCAAGTCCGATCGAACTCCTCACCACCCTCTCTTGGGCACCTGAATAGGGTGGAAGAAGATTCAGAAGATGCTTTTGCCCTTATGGGAAGGAAAATCGGAGAGCTCATTGGAATGATGGGTAATGGAAGAAGATCCATAAACATACCGATGCGAGATCTGGTGGACTGTATAGCAGCCTTGTATGAGAAGGCAACACAGGAGACGAAGGAGAAAACAAGTAACCATGAAGTGACACCCAAACAGCAGAAAACACCAGCGCGTAGGAATGTCAAAGAACGGTGCACGCAGACATCTCCTCTACTAAAGCGTAACAAGGAAAAAACACCTAAAAGAACTCGGGATGATAGTGAGACTGATATATCACGAGCCAAAAGGAATAAGGCGCCTGAGTCGACCAAGGAAGTGACTCACAATAGACCCGGAGATGGAAAAATACTGGCGGCACAAAAAGAAAAGCCCCACGAATGGACTACGGTGAACTCTAAAAGACGCAGGAAACCAAAGAATGCCAACGAAGAACTCCGTAAACCCCTGAGACCGGAAACGATAGTGATCGAAAAACTAGGCGACATGTCGTACAGTGACATCCTAAGGAAGGTAAAGGACGACCAGAGTTTAGCCAAACTAGGCGAAAACGTGTCAAGGATAAGAAGGACACTGAAAGGCGAGATGATCTTCGAGCTTAAGAGGAGCCAAGACGGGCATGCTCAGGAATACAAGGCGGATGTGGAAAAAATCCTCGGCGAACAAGCGAAGGTCAAGGTCTTTGGAAACGAATGCCTGCTCGAAATCAGAGACCTAGATGAGGTCACCACAAAAGAGGAAATAAGCTGTGCAATCAAAACGTTCTGCAAAATGGAGGAAACAGAAGGAAAAATCGAGGTGAAGACACTACGAAGGTCCTACGGCAACACACAGACCGCAGTGATGAGCGTTACAACTAAGGTAGCGGATACCCTACTGGAAGCCGGAAGAATAAAGATCGGATGGGTAGTCTGTAGGATACGCAGGAAAATATCCGTGCTTAGATGTTTTAAATGTCTGGAGTTTGGCCACATTGCTAAACTGTGTAAAAGCGAAGTGGACAGAAGCAAATGCTGCTATAACTGCGGTCAAGAGAGTCACCGGGCAATGGATTGCAAAAGCGAGCCAAGCTGCCTCATATGTGTGGCTCAAAGCCTGCCCAGCAAGCACTCCACGGGAGGTACTAAATGCCCGGCGTACAGAACTGCGATCACAGCCAAGTCATGAAGCTCCTGCAGCTCAATTTAAACCACTGTGAAGCTGCTCAAGAGCTGCTCAAGCAGACCATCATCGAACAAAAAATCGATGTTGTAATTATATCCGAACAACACAGGATTCCGCGCAACTGGCTAACAGATGACAGGAACAAAGCCGCGATCTGGATCTGCGGGAACAAGCCCCTACAAGAAAGGCCAATCCGAAACAGGAATTTCTACGCTGCAGCAAAAGTGGATGGAATCCACATATACAGTTGCTACCTCCCACCCAGCCTATCAATAGAGGAGTACACGGAGACTGTGGATGGTTTAGTTCGAGACGCTTGTAATACAAGGCCAAACATTATCGCCGGTGATTTCAATGCCTGGGCGATCGAATGGGGAAGCCGATTTACGAATCAACGGGGGAAGATCTTGCTCGAGGCTTTCTCACAGCTGGATCTGGTACTGTTGAACGATGGGCAGAAAAATACCTTTGAGAAAAATGGAAGAGGCTCGGTCGTGGACATAACTTTTGTTTCTGGATCACTGGCTAGGCACGCGACCTGGTGCGTAAGCGATTTGTACACGAACAGTGACCATCTTGCGATACTGACGCACCTGAAATACAGACCAGCAAAAAAACTGTAGCCAGGTCACAGGTGATGGGCTGGAAAACCCAAACGCTGGACAAAGGCGTATTTGACATAATGTTGAAAAACCCTGTAGGAACCGCAACAAATGTAGACGAATACGCAACCAACGTTGTATCATGGATCAGAGCAGCTTGCGACGCATCGATGCAAAGGAAAAGAAAACCGAATGCCAGGAAACCAGCCTACTGGTGGAATGAGGAAATCGCGGAATTAAGGAAGATGTGTATATCAGCCAGGAGAAAGCAGCAACGTCAAATAGGGACACCAGCTTTCACTGCCCTAAGAGAGGCTTTTACCCAGGCGCGTAAAGACTTCAAAAAGGCGGTAAGAAGAAGCAAGAACGAGTCCTTTAAGCAGCTATGCGTAGAAGCAGACACCAATCCCTGGGGAGGTGCATACAGGATAGTTATGTCCAAACTCAAGGGAGACAAGCTTCAGACGCCATCTTGCCACATGCTCATGGAGAAGGTAGTTAAAACCCTATTCCCGAGCCATATCCCTGATCCTGCCACCAGTACACAGGAGGAAGAACACAGCGAGGAGGGACAGTGTCCGGACCCCACCATAGAAGAAATTACTGCGGCAACAAAAGCTTTTGGCAACAACAAAGCGCCTGGACTGGATGGTTTCCCGAACGAGATAATTAAACTGGCGGTTGAAAAAGAGCCTAAACCATTTGTGGAACTCTATAGCAGCTGCCTGCGGGACGCCACTTTCCCCAGAATATGGAAGAAACAACGCCTGGTTCTCTTACCGAAGCCAAATAAACCAGAAGGAGAGCCAAACTCATACCGACCCCTGTGTATGATTGACACTTTGGGAAAAATTCTTGAACGAATAATAAGAGACCGACTGGAGAAACATGTGGAGAAGGTTCAGGGACTATCTGATAGCCAATACGGATTCAGGAAGAAACGTTCGACCATAGACGCCATTCAAGATGTACAAAGGATAGCCGAGAAAGCAATCGAAGGCACGCGTTGGAGGTATGGCACTAAGGAGTACTGTCTAGTCATTACGCTGGACATCAAGAATGCATTTAATTCTGCAAGCTGGACACATATTCACGAGGTGTTGAAACAACTAAAAACACCGGAATACCTGAGGAGAATAATTCGCAGTTACCTGTCTAACAGAGTGCTTTTGTACGACACTGATGTGGGAGTAAAACGGTACCGCGTCACAGCTGGAGTCCCCCAGGGATCAGTACTTGGGCCGCTCCTGTGGAATGTGCTGTATGATGGCGTATTACGCATCCCAGTACCAAGTGGGGTAAAGATTGTTGGATATGCCGATGATATTGCTGTAACCGTCGTGGCAAAGGAACTATCTCAGCTGCAAGGAACAGCTATAAACGTGATAAATGACATCAAAAACTGGCTGTGGAGGAACAAACTGGAACTTGCAAGCCAAAAAACAGAAGCCGTACTAATAACCAGCAGGAAGAAACGAGAAAGCATGACACTCAGCATAGATGGGCACTGCATCTCGACGAGCCCCGCGATAAAGTACCTAGGTGTGTTAATAGATGGAAGGCTCTCCTTTGCGGCTCATATAGAAACAGCCTGCGAGAAAGCGCTCCGAGTTCATTCCGCCCTCGCCAGGATGATGGCAAACATCGGTGGACCGACACAAAACAGGAGACTACTCCTATCGAAAGTGACTCAGTCTATAGTAATGTATGCTGCCCCAGTATGGGCTGAAGCATTGAAGAAATCAACATACGTAAGGAAACTGAACCAAGTATTCCGCTTGAGCGGTTTGAGGGTATGCAGCGGCTTCCGCACGATCTCTTTCGAGGCTGCTTGCGTTATATCGGGTCTCACACCCCCCGACATACTCGCGACCGAAGTACGTGACTCATTCCAGCGAAGGGCTGACGCTAACCGCGCACTCACTCCGGAAGAAAAAGAGAACCTGAGAGAGAGCAGTCTCCGCAAATGGCAACGAAGCTGGGACAACGCAACAAATGGACGCTGGACACATAGGCTCATCCGAGATGTCAAGAAATGGATCAGCAGGAAACATGGCACTGTCGACTACTATATGACACAAATGCTTAGTGGTCACGGGTGTTTTAGAACATACCTCTACAAATACGGCCATGACAACGATGTGTTCTGCCACAAATGCTGCGGTGGAGATGAAGATGCATACCATGCTTTCTTCGAATGCATGGGTTTCTCCGAGGAACGCGAAAGAGTCGAAGAAATAACGAAGCGGCGAATCACACCAGAAAATATTGTGACCTGTATGCTGGAATCCCAGGAAGCATGGGACGCTGTAAAACACATGTGTGCGACCATAATGCAGGAACTGAGAAGGCTGGAAAGACAGCGCAGCAGCGTGACTCGAAGGGATGGGAGATAAACCAGACTGAATACGACTAAGACTTGAAACTGACGCTTGAGCAGCTATGCTCTGACGGCCTCCCGACGTAATACTTAACGGTGGTTCCGGGAGGATCTATCCGTACGGACATGAGGTGGTTTTAGCGGGTTCGGGCCCCGCACTACACGAGGTTTTCGAGCGCTTTCCACCTACTAAAAAAAAAAAAAAAAAAAACACTTGCAAGACAAGCACATATATTATGCTGCATTTATGACAGCAGCCAAAACAGCAGAGCCTGCAAGCTGTCCGCCAACACACGCACGCACACACATGCACATGCACACGAATAGCGCTTGCATATGAAAAGCGAAAAACTAATTCGAAACTCAAAGCAAGAAATATGGCGTCCATTAAAGAAATTAAATTTCGCCTCCGGTCCAGTTCGCTTTGTGGGTTTTTGGTGCGCTCCTTTTTCCGGTTTGCTCCTTCATTACTTACATATTTTGATATGCACATAAATTATAATATTTTCAATTTATGGCACTTGCATTTTAATTAAGTTGCCTGCAACTTTTTTTTAGTTTTGCGCCTGTTGACAACATTGCTACAGAATGCCAGCAACAATTGCTGATAAGATTGATGTCAAGCGAGCGTTCAATTGTCACCGTCTCATATTTCCCAAATAAAAGAGCTGTTCGTTTGATTTTCTTGTTGAAATATGTTCTTATCTAATGTCCCCTTAAAGGGCAAAGTATCTTTTCTGAAGATATTTACTTGAGAAGTACAACATTTTTAGTAGTTTACATGTTCATGTTGGAAAAAGTGCTACAACAGTTTTGTGATTTGTTTATAATAACTGGCCGCTCAATTGATAACTCTGAATCGTACCAAAGAAAAGGCTCATTGACAGAACGGAACAGATTTCAGCAATTTTTATTACCTAAGAAGACTGCTCATTTTATTAACAACTCCAGCACTCACCAAATTACAAAATGGCTACTAGTCGTAATTTCGCTTTTATACATTCAAAATAATTCATCATCAAACCAAATCATGGCACAGCACAGTGAGCAAAAAAAATAGACAGCATCTTCTTATTTTCGTCAATTTCACGTACGTGCACTTCTCATAGCAACTTTATTGTTATCTAGCCAAGAGGTTCTTCTTTAAGTGCCAAGCAAGTATCTTTCTGCTGCAATTTAAATGTAGAGTCGCCCACTTATTTCTGAAAAGCTGTGCAGTAGCTCAACGCTCAGTTCAGCGCGCCATCTTAAGCTACTTCGTATTCGTCGATTCTGCTGCAGATTAACCCCACTCAAATGTCAATACTTGCCACACAAATGTACCGTTCGTTCTGGCAGTCATTTTCTCTGAGTTGGCAGCGCTTTCTTCAGCTTCAGCTTCTCTATTTTTCTGAGCTGTGCTCGCAAAAATTTCACAGAAATTAGTTATGCAAACAATGCACATCTGCCATTTAAACTTCAGCTGCTTTGCTACTTCCTTCCTAACAAGCGACGCACACTTCCGCTGCGCCCAAGAACAAGCATTAGCATTAGAGCTGCAACAGCGACGCGAGTGGGCGATACGCGAGTTTATCTCGCGGGACATTGCTCGTCGTCGGCGATATGTAGAACCTGGTGGCAAGGCCATGCCGTGCAACGTTCCTGCCATTAGAATGCGTCAGAGCTGACGAGCGCTGCTATCGCTGGGCGGTACGTGATGCACTTACAGGCAAATCAGTGCAGCTTCAGCTCTGAATGTGCCACTCGCTCCGTGCGGGCGCAATCACTGCCGTGTTTCCTCGGCTGCTCTCGACTCGCTGCTCTTTAAAATGCCATCCATAACAAAGGATTTAAATGAGCTGCCATTTCGAGTCTAATTGGAAAGTCGTTGGTTCGTGAATCAATCATTGCGCCGTAACGAGCTGCCATCCATCTGAAGCAGCGGCATCCTGGGATTGCATCTTTTCCAAATGATTTTCAATATTTTCAATGCTCCTTTCCGGCTTTGTTTTTGGTTTGTATGGCTTGACCCACGCTTTTGAGCTGATTAAGTGCTTGGAATTGAATGCTTGCACACATATGCACACACACTTAGCCACCACGCATTCGATTTGTAATTGTATTCGATAAATGTGCGGTTTCACATACCGCTTCCTGCCACTCTCCAGCATCGCCGACACACCCGCCATGGCAAGCCACACTAATTCTTTTAGCATCTTTCCCTTTTGACGTCATCACGCAGCAACCACTTCATCATCATCGATCAAAGGCTTTTGATGGCTTTTCTATGTATGCATGCACTCGTACACATTCGCTGTGGATTTCTCTCTTTGATAAGCGTATGAAATTTAATTAGTTTCCTAAACGTTCGCCATGCGCTTTTGCCATGATCTCAGCGGTCCGTAAATGGAGCGAGACCAATGTCTACATTCGAATTGATTTACTTGCGTTGCTAAATCAAATTTGACGTTTGTCATGCAAATGACGACTCAGATAGGGAAAGTTTCTATTGGAAGTGAGTTTTCTATAATGTTTCAAAAATGTTTTTGATTTTACTAAAACCGGAAAATCGAAAAAACTGTTGTTTGGGATTGGAAAAATTGCGTGCTGAGAATGCGAATGTGAAAATTATTTAACCTCTTCTTTTGGCTAAGCTGGTCTAAAAAATTTGTTCGAACATAATATGGTTTAAACTTTAAAGATTTGTATAAAATCGTTTTCCAATTCTTAATTTCAAAAGCCAGAAAAGCTTCAGATAGCGATCTATCGAAAACTGTTCATTAATTTATATGAGATTGAATTGGTAGCTAACTTAGGCTTATCTGCTTACTGAAAAATTAAATCAAAATAAACTAGCATGAAGTAAATGCCGGTCACAATATCTGCCCCAACTCTGCATCTAATTGCGCCTCTTGAGATCTTGAATTCAAATTTAATAAAGCACCCACCAGTTTCTGTTCATTTTTCGTTGTTCATTTAATAGAAAAAAGAGCATAAAAAATGTATCGAACCTCACACAAAGTTAACAAGCATTCAAGCAACACACTCGTTCATTGTCTCATTCAATTAAGCAAATAAAGCACAATCAAATCTTAATGTGGCACTTTATTACAACAACAACAATAAAAACAACAACCACATGCACAGTAACCACAAACACAACACTATTAATCATTTATCAGCCAAACAAAAGCCAAACAACAATTTTTGTGACAGTTTCAAATGCGATCTCAAACAACCGCCATAACCGATAAATGACAAAGCGAAGTGCCATAAAACGCTCGTTCCATGGGCAGTGAGACAGTGCGGCAGCCACCCACCAATATGTGGCACAATCAATAAAAAAATCCAAAGCGATAGAGAGCAAAAAAGTTATGCCCTCACATAGCGCAGAGAGCTCGGCCTGAAGGTAGGCAATTAGAAGCGCCTGACCAGCGAGTGACCGGGTCGACGGAGGCAGCGTGGACCACAACAGATTAAAGTGTGAGTGCGCTTGTGTGTGTGTCACAAAACTATTCTTTTGTGTGTAATTATGCACAGGGAATGTACAACATTTTCAAATCCGAAAAGCCACACACGCGCCATAAGGGCTCACACACACACTCTCAAGTGACACTGTGAGTGGTTGCGCAGCACTGTGCAATGGACCACTGCCACCACATGCAGCTGCATCAGGCTATAAATTAAATATCGATAAAATAGACTTTAATAGAAACGAATTCTAAAAAGTAATAATGCCAAAAGATAAACATGAAGTAAATATGGGTCATTATGGCGGGCACCCCAGAGCGATAAGAATGCACGCCAGCGAACGCCTCTTCAAAGCCAGGCCGAACTGATCCCAGTCAGGCGGCAAGGCAGGCCCGGCCCATTTGAATATCGTTAACGCAAATGGGCGCAAATGAAGTATCGCGTTCGAAACCGGAATTGCCACAGTTACGTCCGTTGAAGCTGGCACCACAAAGGCCAATTCCTCGCAAGTCGGTGCTTGGCATGATGGCACCGCACAGCCGAATATGTATGCTCCACATTCCGTATAATTGGATCTTCGGCTTATTTGTATGCAAGTCGCAGCGCCAATAAGTATGCTTTGCTTTGTGCCACTTTTGTTTATACTGAAATTGTGGAGGCACCAGGGCTGTAAATCTGGTTAGAAGCGAAAAACTTTTTCAACGAACTATGCAAAATATTTTTCGGATTGAATGGACTATGGAAGCTAACCATGATAATCGAAGCATTATAATTTTTCTAACTGTTGAACTGAATAGATTGAAATTCTTAAAATTTTTTAAATGAACTTTACTCTTTCCCGAATCATATTACAGAAAATTAATTTTTCATTCAAACCGAATTGTTGAACTGTGTCGATCGAAGCTCTTTTGATATTTCTAAAAAATCAAACCAATTCCTGAAACAATCCAAATAATTGTTTTCTTCAACTGCACCGAACCTTTTTTATTTTTCTGACCATATTTTATTTAAATTTTCCATCTTACTTTCTCTGTTTAATATATATCAATCTTTTCAATCAAACCAACCCCTATTTATTCAGTAGTTCTAACGAGCCATTACTTTAACTGAAACAATTCATTAAATTTGTCTGTTGATTCAATAAATCTTTTGATCCGAAACCTTTGAAATGTTCAGATCAGACCGAACCACTTCTCCGACCGAAATGGACAAGTTAAATTTGTCTGGAGAACTCAGCTAATTCTTGAACTAAGTCAAACATAATAAGTTTCATTTCACTGCTGAATCAAGCGCGTAATCAAAAATACTTTTTAATTGAGTTTCAAGAAGAACCATTTAAAACTACTTGTCAGGAAACGCCACTTTTTTTATGAGTTTGCAGCCCTGGCTAAAGCAGATGCATAGAAAACGAAAACAAAAATAGCAAAAGCCGAAAGAAGCAAATAAAAATACGGCGAATATGTGCAGAAATCGAAATAAATATGCACAAAATTTCATTTTAATAACAAGATTTGCGCGTGTTTATTTTTTTATGCGATTTTCCGGCATATCCTGCAGCGCTGCGTAGCCGCCTGCTGCTGGCAGAGATGTGGCACATATAATGTGCACTTGCGGCACATTTGTCGTGCCACTTTATGGGCCAAATAAACCGCATGTGTGCATATACAATTTGGAGCACTTTTTGAATGTGGGTGAAGTGAGTTTCCAAATGTGTGGCAAAGAGAGAGGAGCGCATGCTGGGTACATTCAAAAGCGGTTTATTGTTGAAACAAAAGTTGGTGAATTTGCAGAGTGTTCTAATTTTAGAGCGTTGATAATTTTTGCATTCAAATTTGCAGTTTCTAATTTCTGGACAATTAGAATTTTTTATAGTTGTAATTTATGAACCTCTACTGTATTAACATAAAATATTCAACAGATAAAGCTACTACTTCCCTTTTCGCTATATTTAATGCTTATGCTTTAAAAGTAGATAATTTAAATTTTTATATCATTTGCTTTGCTAATAATTTTCGAATAAAATACTTTCCCAAAGTTCTTCTGCTTGCTGCTTGCAAATACTACAAAGGCTGGCAATTCAGAAAACTAACTGGAAATCTGATGATTCAATTTTGCTTTTCGATCAGCACGATCAATTAAGCTGGCCACGATAGCATGTGGCGGGCATGTGGATGCAGGAAGTGCGTGCCACAAGTTGCATGTGGCAGCCATTTTAAAGAAAACCATTGAGCAAAAGTGAGCTGAAATCAAGCGCAAAACAGGAAACGGCAAAAGTACCAACAAAAAACAACAACAATGGGCGGCAGCACATCAGCCAGGAAACTACTCTTAATGTTGGCACAAAACAAAGCCACTCGCCTGGAAATAAACGCAAAAGGTTGGCATAATTAAAGTGGACCGTAAGCTGAAAACTGCTAACGAAATGTGCTGTTAAAGTCAAGCAGCGAAAGATAGCAACAACAACACGTGCATGTTGCAGCAGCCGAAGGAAAAGCTTGCAATTGAAGCATGAAACCAGCAAATTAATTCTTCCCCAACTTCCCTCCTCCTCTCCCACCGAACACACACGCATCAATTGTACTTATTCGTGAAAGGATGGCATGCAATTTTTGCAGGGGCTGCGGCAACCAGCCCCCTCCCTCCCACACACAAATGCACAAGAAACAAGAGGGGAGCGTTAGTTGCAACAACAACAACAGGCGCAAAGTAAGGCAAAAATCAAAGAAAACAAACACACACGTATTCATGCACATGAAAATGAAAGTTGTGCTTGTAAGGGCCAGCAACTACACACACACATGCATACTTTTAGGCTTACATGCGACGAGTCTAAAACAAATAAAAAAACCATAAAAAGCAACAACAACAACTCGTGAACATGTTGTGCAAATTTTGCAACGTCTTATTGCGATAAGAATCGCTCATATAAAAACTTTCAACAAAATTGCACGCAAATATTTCAATTTATCTACTTCCCCCCTTGCTCCCCCCAGCCAAATGCTGCCGTACTATTTGAAAGCAGAGCAGAAAAAAACAAAGCAGACATTCTTCTGCTCAAACTTGTGCCAACACACACACACTGATATCTTCAAGGGAAGTTGCTGCCCCTAAAAGCGTGCAACGCATTGTTGCATTTAGGGCATACAAGCAGGCAGGCTGGCAGGCAGACAGACCGCCGTTCGCTATACAACAAAAAGGCTGTACCCACTTTAATCGCTCAAGTTTGTGTAATAAAAATTGCGCTGCGGCTCGTCTTGCCCGCGCACCTCTCCAAGACCGTCGCCCGACTTCAACTGGCATGCAAAACAATGAAACTGTGCCACGCACTGCGGCGTACTTTTTATAGCGGCAGCAGCCGGCAGGACCATCGTTGCCAGCTGTTTCGAGATGCAAGGCCTTCCCGCCGTCCCTTCTGCCCTCCAACAGCGACGTTTACTGACGTGCCACTTGTAGAATTTATTAGCCGTGCGCGGCAAGAACCCTTTTCGCCGTGCTGCTTCTCGAGGACCTTGATTAGCTGATCAAGGAACACAGCCACTCGTTTATAATAATTCTTCTTTTTTTCCTCAACTGCTTTGCTTTATAAAATGCGCACACTTTCGCTGATTATTTGCAAAATTTCGAGCATCATTGATTTCATTGATGCTACTGCTGCTTCTTGCAGAGAAGGGCAGCGACGCACTTGCGCTGCTAAGTGGAATAAATAGAAATGCCGCTGATTTGATGGGGTTGTAGCGTGGCAGCAACGCAAGGGTAGGTCGCATAAATTCGTCAATTACGACAAGTGATATTGAATTTGAATAAAAGGGATGAAAAAAGCTTGAGAAGTTTGAAGGATTTGCATGAATTTATTATGCTTATTTAAGAATCTGATTTGAAGGAAACAGCTTTGAAAAGGGGAACACATTTTGTAGACAATGTATTTTATATAAAGGGAGAAGATTTTTAACATTTAACCTTCTTAATATTGTAAGCTTTTTTGAAGATTTTTAACTTCGTACTTTTTAAATCTCTTAAACGTTTTAGACTTCTGAAAGCAATGTTATCATATCGGAACAAAGCTTGGCATACTTTTTATAATTTACAAGTTAAAGGATATAAATTATTTGGGAAGAACATGACAAATCTGACAAATTAAAATTTCATAAATGTTATATTGATTGGGGTAAATCTTCTGCGTGAGAATTAGGAAAAATTATGGAAGCGTCGTCTTAGAAATCTATCCCAACCGTAATGGTTAAGGGGAGAACAAACTAAGTACTAGCCAAGCTTATATAAGCTAACTACTTTTAAATTTCAGTATTTTGATTCGTTATAAATCTAACAATTTTCAAAACTATTAAAAAAATTATGAGTATCTTCAATTATTTGCAAAAGAGGTTTATAAAATTTTATATGAATGAATTCTTAGTGGGAAGTTAAAGCAACATCTCTTTAAACGCAGTTTTTTCCTAATTCGAAAACAATTCAAAAATTTTTCTCAGGTCACTAGCTTTAATAAGGTGTCTTTAGGACTAACGAAAATTTTCGAATTTGTCACAAATTGGTGAAGGTGTATTTTCAACTTTTCCCCTTTTTCTTTCAAAGGAAATACTTATAATGGTATATAATTTCTTGTATGTTTCCCCCTTTTTTAATATTGGCTGTTCATTCTTGGAAAATCTGTAAATGATGCAGACTAAAATATCATTGGAGCTTCATATAGCTTCAAAAGCATTCCTAAATGTGCATCAAATATTTATGACAAAGCAATTTTCTTTGCGAAAATGCAACAACAACAGCAAGACGAAGCGATGGCATGCCAAAGCAAACAAAGACTAAAACATGCAAAAATGCACAACAAGCTAGCAAAAGGAAGCTTCGATTTCTTTTAGCCTGGCAGTGCACTGCAGCACAATTTATAATTTCATTTACTGTGCAACAACAACAACAAAAGTAATAATAACAAATCTGCACAGCGTCTACAAGCAACAAACATAGCAAATTCAGCAGTTTCAAGCTGCTCATTCCAGCCTCATAAAAAATGCTGATATCGAACATTCAATTTTGCCGTGATCCACTTTTTTAGTGTGTTGCCTTTTAATACCTTTCTTTTAGCGCTGCTTGAACATTTTTGTTCGTCGAAGGTTAAACACTGAGGGTGCTGCCCCCAGCGCTCACAGCAGCCCTTCTCTGCAGCGTGAATGAGACTGACTTACACACATCTTCATTTGCTGCATGTGCCTGGATGTGTGTGTATGTGTGTGTGTATCAGTCCTACTTGACTTTGCTCATATCCTGTTTGTGTGCTTATTTGATTACGTGCCTTCATCGTTGTCGTCCTTGTTGTCGTGCTCGCTTCATGTTCTTTTTGTGCTTCTTGCTGCTGTTGTTGTCGCTGTTGTTGTTGTGAATGCAATAGTTATAATTTTTATGGGATTTTGAGTATATTTGCTGAGGGAAACACTATTTGCACATTTGCAAGATTTTCATTTGGTACGGAGCGACAGCGCAGCATGCATGAAAAGGACTTGGAATAGTGTCGCGAAGCAATAATTGCCAGATATTCGATTATTCATAGAGGTACCGAATTTAAATATTAAATTCATAAGGTGATTGCAAGAAATATCTAGAAACTAGGTCCTAACGGTACTATCTATATATGTTGATTATTGTTCTCGAACGGAATTTTATGAGATCCCCTATAGTGGACTCCTTGTAGATCATCTTGGACCTTCAGGGGTGGACCACTTTGGGAATTACTGACCTAGAAAAATGCTTTGAAAACCAAAAATTAATCTTGGCATTAATTGTTCATTGAGAACAATTGCTTCAGATGGGTCTAAAAGAATTTAATTTCAGGTTAATTTGGCATGGAGCAATGTCAATAGATATGAACCGAATCATTTGGAATACTCACGATGTTTAGATTTCAACACATCATATTTCTCGGATCGTTCAGAAAAAAGACTACCCGCCAACCACTTAGAACTCCCGCCAACACTCATGCCTAAAGTAATCGTAGTCGCTCTGTACTCTCGCCAATCTTGAGCGCCGTCATTTTTAGCACAACTGACACAAATCACATTAAGGACTCTAATGAAATATTCTGAGATCCTTAACGAATGTGCGCGGTGATTGATTTCACGCCAAAACGATTTCAATCGGCATTTTCTTTTTTCTGCTGTTGCCGCTCGCTACCCCCAACCAACCCGCGTTCACCACTCCGCTCGTGCCGCCCTCGACAAACTAACACGATTTCTTGCGTTTGCAGTGATTTTCCGCCTACACTGAAGCGCAGCTGGAAACCGATGTGCTCGCACATGCTGATGTGCTGCCAGCCTCCGCTCCGCCCCTCTTGCTGTTGCCACTGCGAATTTGCTGATAGTCGCGTTGTTGCAATGTGTTCATTTCCGTTGCAGAAAATCAACATTGATTGCAGCCTGTGAAATTGAAATATGGGTTAAACGAGAGCACATGAAGACTTCTTAAGCCGCCCCGCTTGTTCTGGCGCAGGCTGCTGCTTTGCCTCACAGCTCGCCAGCCTCCGCCGTTGGCACTTGCACGCTTCGTAAGAATGAAATTCAAGTGTGAAATGTGCGGGTGACAAGCCCAGCGACAATTTCGCCATCCCAGACGCTCGACTATGAATTATGAAAAATCAAAATCGAAATCGAAAATTTTCATAACTGATTGTGTGCAAGCAGATTTCGTCATGGGAGCATGTGGCAGCGTGCTTGTGCCACATTTGTTGCAACTAATTGTGCTGGCATAAATGCGTGAGTGGTTCTTCGGTGACTGCGATCCCTGGCCGAGAGACGGACTTGCATGCGTGCGTCTGACTGTAAATGAAGTGGAACAGATTCGCTTTGGTTATGACGGGCGGGTTTGTAACATTTTCAAGGGGTTTCTGCACTGGATTTGAATTATGAGTTTGATTATAAATCAACTGAGGTTGAGTTCTTTCGCAAGAGTGAAGTGCTCTGCTCTTCTCGTGTTAGTAACGCTCTTCAGAACTGGGACATGTAAGGGCATGTAGTGCAAATAGTGCAATAGCAGATGCCAGTAGCCGAACTGTGCATATAAATTAGCGTGAAGACACAATTTATATACAATACAAAGCACTTGCCAAAGTACTTGGAAAAGAACTGGTACTTGTGTCCACGGCTTACATTAGCAGTGCGTAAGCGCCTTGAGCATGAAAATCTGGAACTTAACTCTGCTTGACTAAACTAATAAAAAAGTTAGTAGTGACTAAAAGCTCGGGAAAAAATATATGTATCGGGCTTTATATATGTATACATTTTTAAATGTATTCAGTTTAATTTCACTTCAAAAAATTGTCAACCAAATCTGTTGGCGAAAAACAACTTGAATTTTCACTAAATGAGTACTTATACACATGCATATAGCATGGGCGTCCCCTGAAAAATATTATCGAATTAAGCAAGTTTTTATTTTGTCAATATAAAAGACATAATATGACAAAAATTAGAGCAAAAAAGAAAAAGAATGTCTGCTAAAACTCGTAAAAATTTTAGTCTGTCGAAAAATTTTAAAAGTAATTTTTGCGGTTTCACCCATCACATTTTCCACCATCAAATTTGCGGCAAAAAGTTCCAATAAGATATCTCAAATATTAAAGAAGTAATAAAGATTTTCAAAGCTTTTGGAAAAGAACTCAACGCAAGAAGAAAGAGATCAACATTTCTTACAAAAAGTTAAGGTGAACCGGCATTTCAAAACAGCGCTGAAACCTGCCCAAAGATATCTCATACTTGCCTCCAGCCAGACAGACAAACAAAATGGCGCACAGGTAAGCAGGATTAAAATAATTACTATTATTAAAATTTAGTGAAGCGACAAATTAGAAATGCCCTCAACTGTTAATAATATGTAAAATTGAAGAAGGCAAATGCGCGCAAATATAGTATCGCCGATTTATGTGCGTACGCTCAGCTGTCAATTGCACCAACTGACAGAACTTATCGACGAAACCGGTGCAAGTAGCACACAAGCAGCGGAGACATTAAAGCCGGCTGATTAAAAAAAAGTTTGTCGGCATTGCCCAATGTCAAAATCGCGCGTAAAATGCGCAGCCAAACGAAAGTCCTTCGACGAGACGAGATTCTGCAAATGAATTAAAATATTTAATTCGAACTTTAGTTAATTGCACGGCAGGCAAGGATTTTTGCAGCTGAAGCCAAATGGAAAAGGATTTTGCGCAAATTTAAGTAAAAAGCGGCAGCTTTAAATTCGAGCCGGTTCCAGGCTGCTGGAGTAGCAAATCCAGGTAACATATGTGCCACGTCGAAGCGTGCCAATTGAGGGCACTTATGTGTAGCACACACAGATATGCACATACACACACACACGCTCTGTAACAATGTAGCAGGATATCGTGTGAAAAACGCACTCAGGCGTGCGTGCCTGAGCTTATGATTTCCCGCCAGTGCTGGCCACTCCAATGGCAGCCAGCAACGAGCAGCATGCAGAATTTTCGGTCAAAATATGCCGAACGCAGAAATGCGCTGAAGCGGAAGGCATGGACAGGCAACTAATCACCTGGAAATAATATATTGCCTTGCCCTAGGTTGGCTCGAGTTGGCTGAATGGCTGGCATCTGTTTTTCAGGATCAGCGCAGCAGCTTCCCAGCGCAAAAGGATTTTTCAATGGCTGCATAAATTTGCTAATAAATTGCGGCTCTATTGATTTCGATTTTTCACAGCAGCTGAAGCGAATTAAATTTGGCATTGCAAAAATCAAGGCAAATCAAATTAAAGCTCGCTGAAATTGTTTCCCTCTCTCTCTCCCTCTCTCTCTCTCCCTCTCTCGCTCTCAGGGCATATAAACTGTTGCAAGTTATCGTTGTAAAGTTGTATTTAATTAAAAAAGTTGCTGAGTTTACTTGCACACAACCGCAGTTACGCACACACACACACACACACACACGCACACACACACACACACACAGGCGCATATAAAAACTTGCATGCATGGTTATGTTATGCTTGTGTGTGGCTGTTGGCTGGCAAGCGCTGTATCATGTACGCGACTGCGCTTGAGGGCTGCAATTCTTGGAAATCCTTTGGAAAAAGCGTTGCTCAGCATTTCAGCATTTTACCTTATTGACTGCCAAAATGCAAAATCTTCCAAAAACAAAAGCAACAAAAATGATCATCCCGAATAATGCATGTGTCTGCGAGCATAAATCGTTTAACCTCGCTACCGCTAGACACACCGACTACTACCTGCCATTTTTAATTGGCCATTTTCACTTTTATTATGGCATTTTCACAAGTTATGGCATGTCATCGCATGTCAGGGTATTTCGTTTTTCCGTTGCTGTCTTCTCTTTTTGCATATTCGGCTTTTTAAAAGGGGGCTGGCTTGCATTACCAGACTACCATATCGAGCACAGAGTTGCCACAGTTTTAGTATAAGGCAAAACATTACTGCCAAATTTTACAGAATATCTAATTTTCAAATTGAATTTAAATATAGTTTAATTTTTCTTGGTTTTCACAATACATTTATTAAAATTTTGAATAACGTGTATCAACTTCGAATGTTTTACATTTGAAGGTTGGCAGAACTTGCCAGAAACGTTCAATTGTGAAGGAAACGAGAGAAATTTGTGAATTATTAGATATTATCAAGCAATACCAGCCACAACTTGAATGCAAATAGACCGATTTTATAAGTGTGGACTAAAAGGAAATAGCATAGGAGTAAGTCGCAGTGGATTTCAATTGCTCTTCCGACGGGCTTGATTCACAATCAGCTGTTTATTTGTTTTTGTTGATGCAGCCCTGTGCTGTACTTAAACCCCAAGAGATGGCCACGTAAATTAAAACTTGCTTTCATCTGTGAAAATGAAATTCCTTACTTAACTTAAATTAGAGTTTAAATAGGCACTGTCTAATTGGTCTTGTCTTTAAAAAAAAAATTTTTATTTAAGCATAAACTAGGTGTATTAATTTTAGGGTTACGCAAATTGAACTTTCGCTACTTTCAGTAGCATATGGCAACTACTGTCTCTCTCTCTCTCTCCCTCTTGCACTCAGTACAGTGGCAACACAACACGCTTATCCTTTTGCACTTTTGTCCATCAAAGCGGATATGCAACATTACCATTTATGTTAGTTTGCCGCCTTGCCATAAACTATTTCGTTAAAAGCACAACGCGGCGTGAAAGGACACAGCAATGCGGGCAGCTGATGGCAAGCAGGTCTACGGAGGTACTGCGGCATATGTGGCATTGTTTTTCACTTTGCCATTGTGTTGTGCATTCGAACCATTTAAAGGCTTTTAAAAGTCTAAACAAATAAAGAATTATTGTGGCTCAAGCACATTTCACGCCCCACTCTCCACTTTCCCCGCTTCCCGCATATGAGCACTTGCTCAACATCAGACAGTCAGTGCAGTGTATTCTAAAATTGCTTTGTTTTTGTTTTAGTTTTTGTGCCATCAACGCGCAGTGTAGACTGCAGACTTTTGGACAGGTACGAAACGGCCGAACCTCATGCTAAAATTACAGCTCTATATGTATGTACATGCATGCTACGTAAAGGAAGAGCACTAGCACAACAACAACAACAACAACGTAACGTCACTATAACTGTGACTGCAACGTCACATAACTAAACGTAGCGAATCAATGTGCCATTTCGAAGAGGTGATAAATTTTGCCAAACAAATTTATCACCCAATTAGTTTTAACAGCTTTTTGGGTGGCCATATTGCGGTGCCCATTAGAACGCACAGGTGTATATGTGTGTATGTGTATCTGGACTGGTTAGGAGAGCTTGCTGAATAATTTTAGAAGAAGCAGCAATTGAAGGTGTCAATTTTTAAGCAGGATTTAAGCCTTTTTATTGATGGCAGCGATTAAGCAGTCGGTCTGGCACTCAACGAGGGCAAGACGAAGCATATGATTTCTATATAAAAGCAGGGAGATCAGGTGCCGTTACTTCCATTAGCAACTGGAAACTATAGCTTTGAAACTGTCAAGTAGTTCACAATATCTTGGCATCACCATTACCACCATAATCACTGTAAGCTTGCAGATAAAGCGAAATAACTCTTGCCAATAGATGCTACCAGGAACTCGGTAAGCAATTGAAAAGCAGAGTTCCTTTAATATATATAATACTACAGCTTGCTCTTTCTCTTTCTTTCTCTCCCTCTTCCTCTCTCTCCATCTCAGTGTGCTTTTAATAAATCGCCGTCTAAATGTTGCCAACTTAACTTCAATAATACCGATAACATCAATACTAAACCATAAAGTTGACGCAAAAATAACAATAAACCACAACAACAACAACAACAACAACAAAAGCAAAAGTGCCAGCCAAGAACAAAAGCAACAAAGTGCAAAAACTTTGGCACTCGGGCGCAACAATCTCGTGCGTCATAAAAGCAGCAGCAGATTGCTTGTTGTTTCTGTTGTTCTTTGCTGTTGGGGAGCATCTATTGTTGCCGCCCGTGGGGGAACTGCGCGGCCACGCAGCAAAGCGTGAAATAATCCTTTAAGCTGTAAAAATGTTGCATCCATAATCTATGCTAATATTTGACTTCTTCACTGCGAAAGTTTTCGTTTCGGAGCGGGTGTCACGCGTTGCACTTACACCCGCCCTCCCTCTCTATTGCTTTCTCCCTGAGCTGCTAAAAGTTTGCTCGCGCGAAAAACAAAAGATTATAAAAAATTACACACAAAAAGAAAAGTCTTTTGTTTTTCAAAACTGCTGCGTTTTTCTTCTTCCTGGATTTTCTCTCTTTTAGCTTCTTTTTGTTGCTTTCTTTTTACTATAATTTTTATCTGCATTTTATGAACATATTTTGTCCTTGCCTTCCGCTGCACTTTTGCAGCTTTCATTTCTTTATATTGGTCCAATTTCGCTGGCTTTCCCTTTATTTTACGCTGGCAAACAATGGCCAAATCAATACACGTAAACCGGAAGTTGAATTTACATACTCCTGCCGCTTCCACAATCTGGATAAAGGCGAGCGAAAATTGTTGAGCAGGCATCATAAGCAAAAACTTTGCTTATTCCTGAGGTAGAAAAGTTTTGCTCAAGTATTTCTGAATAATCGAAATTTGCGTATAGCACTTTGGGGGCTCTGCTGAGCTTTTTGTGGCTAGCGAGAGAGAAGGCTTTAAGTGCAGCCGGAATGGGAGTTTTTGAAGTTGCTCAAATTATTTTCTGCCTAGCGGTGCATCTTCTGAAGCAAATTTGATTCTGGAATTATAATAATTCTAAATTAAATATGCTCTCAATTTCATTTTACTAAATCTTAAATTAATTTTTTGGCAATTAGCATTCAATTTTGTGAAAGAAAGGCGGCAGCCAGGAGAAGTAATTTGAGCACCTGAAGAATTACGAGCGCGATTTGGAGCCTTCTACCATCTTTAGCAGGTTTTAGAAAATTTAGAATATATTTTTTCAAGAATACTTATAATGAGCATTTCGATCATCTCAGTCATAAAAGGCTCACAAATATGTTAAAACTAAATTGAAAAATTCTGTTTAGCAGCTAACTAAGATTGATGTAGAAATCGAAGAACGTTTCAGTCCCAAAAATCAACATCCATCAGCACATCTGAAATGTTCCCATGGCATACCTGCCATCTACCAACATATGCTTACATGCATATTTTTTTACGAATTTAAATATTTATTTTTATTAATTTCTTTATAATTTAGCAAAACAGCCTACACTACCTGAGAAAAGCGCAAAATCCCAGCAAGTCCTAAACAAACTGAAGGCATAAAACGCAGCACAAACAAAGATGAAGAGGCATCCTTGAGGGTTGCCACCGAGTGCCGCAGGAAGACAGGCCTCTTTCCGCTGTCTGCGCCAAAGTAAACACGCATTTATATTTGCATTTTTGAGTCGCTACGTTCAAGCGAATTGTGTTGATGCGCCTTTCTAGACGACTGACGGTGGATTGTGTGGGCAGGCGAAGAATAATTGCCAAGACAGAATAACAACAATGAAAAATCCCAGATCACAGCCAATAAAGACCGACTTATGGGCAGCTAAAATCTTAGAATATTTACGCTTGCCACTAAAAGGGCGAGAGATTTTTTTCGAATATGTACATATATTAAAAAATTTACAGACTTAATAGAAGAATGCAATTTTTATGGTTTGCATAAAGCACACGCAGACACGAGCTACTTAAGTAGCACATAAAAATACCAGCAGGCATTACTTTCACTCGCATGCACGCACAGATACATCACACACAGATACAGATACAGTAGTCACGCTTAGGTGCAAATGTGCGTGGTAGCCAAGTGAAGTAGCTGCCAAGATATTCACATTAAAATTAGGCAATAAATTAAAATTTTCACATATAAACGAGAAGAAAAGCAGCGGCAGTGACAAAATGAGTGGCTTTTCGAAATGGTGCCTATGAAAAGAGGCGGGGAGGGGAAGTGCGCGTAATTTGATGGCATTTTTATAAACTACAGCGCGGCAATCACTGTGCAGAGGGAAACATGATGACGGGATTTTGTAAAAACGCAATTTTTATTGAAATTATACATAAACTATACAATGCGGCTCATTTGTGCGTGCGTGCGTGCATGTGTGTGTGTGTGTGTGGGGGCATGCATGAAGGGGTTTTAGGGTCTTGTGCAGCCTGAAGGTAATTTCGGCTTCACACTTTGGCAGCGTTTCGGTGTGAATTGCCTGGCCACAGCAGCTCGAATCGCTGCTGCCACTGCGTACGCAAACACGTACGAATGCGCCGCTTAAATGGCTTCGTAGGTGTCGCCGTGTCGATGCGATTACACAATAAATTTATGTAGCAGCTTAAGCCAGGCTGTGCGTTGCCTGCTCTGCTTGTGGCCAAGAGGCCAGACCGAGTCTTGAGTGCGAGGCAACCGTGTGGCTAGTACGGCAGGCCAGCCGCAATGAATCAAACCTTTTTTCGGCTGTCACATGACATTGAATTATGCCGTGTTTGTTTGAATTATTATTGTCTTTATGCCCCCCCTCCCCCGCACACACTACTGTAACGCGCAATTAGCCTACACACTCAATTCTTCTGGGCCATTGTGCCAAGCGCTGCTCTGCCGCTCGATGAAGGTGGGCCCGAGCAGCTGGAGCTGCATATTTGTAACACGTATTGCTCTAACTGGAATTTTGATTGGATTCGAAGTTAAGCGAAAAAAGGGGGGCAGCAAGAAGTCGTGATGCTTTTGTTTGAGATTTCTGATTGTTTAAGTGGAATTGTTGCACAGTGCCGCTAATTAAAATTGCCTTTCATAATTTGATTAATTGGTCTCGAAAGCGTTCTGGAATTTCAGCTTTTCACATGTGAGAATCGTGTGGAATATGCGTTGGCGTTTAGACTAGAAAAAGTGATGGGCTATGAACACCTTTTCCTTCTAATTTTTCGACATTCTTCTCTTTTTTGTAGCATTCGACTCTTCAAATTTTTTATATATCTGATATGATCTTTTTAGTAAAAGCAAATATAAAAAACCATTCAATCTTAATAAGCAATCATTGACAGGAAAATAAATATTGACAAATGCTCAAAGAATGCAAGTATTCGCGCTTCAACCCTGCTTCTTCTGCCACAAAAGATTAAAAAACCAAGCAAATTTATCTCATAAGGCGCACACCTACAAGCAAACACATAAAACGCACCGACATGAACGAATCCTTGCCGAAATAGCATGAGCTTTCGCCGCCGCCTGGGCCAACAACTCTGACAGGACACGCGTGCTGCAACAACGTCGGGCCGCTGCCAAATGCGTTATGCCACATTTTATTAATGATCAAGCGCGAAATTTCCTAAAAGTGCTCGCTGTGTGTGTTGTTGTTGTTATTGATGTTGTTGTTCTTCCAATGGTGCGATAATATTTGGATTAGTTCAAGTCAATTGCATCTTTGCACTTCTGCCCCCTTCCTACCGCAGCGTGCAGCGAGATAACAGCAGCGCCGCCGCCGTGTGGCCAAAGGGGGCAGCGCCGGTCCGCTACGCTGGCGTTTAATGCCGCATTAAAACATAATCAAGAGTGCACACACGAGGTCGCAGGCGCGTGCTGCTCCGCCATCAGCATTAGCGAGCGTTGGCCTGCTGCACTGCTTTTGCACTGAAACGAATCTAATGGCCTGCACGTGCTGCACTGCGGCCGCCGCAGCAGCTCAGCAGCAGTGGGTGGTGGTTGGTGGGTGGCGGCAGGTTGGCGGGTGGTAAAGGGCGGCACATTAAAGGGGTGTTTTGCTTTGCATTTCTTGCATTCTAAAGTTGAGTGCCACATTTTTCATAATTTGTCAAAACTGGGCAAGATTCTTGTGCAACCAAGAAACCTACTACACGCTTGAAGACCACTCCCCGCTTTGCTTCAGATTAGAGAGCGTGTTGCTTTGCCTAATCGCATAAAGTGCAAAATTGTTATCGCAAACAAAATTCGGCAGAAGTATTCGTATTTAAAACATTTGTGGTCGGTCCAATGGAAAATATAATTGCGGAATCCAAGAGGTGGGGCAACTTGTCTGACAGAAGGGTAACGAAAGAAATTTGCTTTGAACAACAACAAAATACATAAAGCAGAGCTATTCCCATTTTTTCTTTTCCTAAACAACTTTCTTTTTGGTTTTTTGCTGTGAGAATCAAAGATTACAATTTCAGAAAAAATATAAATTAGAAAAGATAGTCAAATTCCAAATGTGTGCTATTTATGGCTATATCAAAGACATATAGCAGCAGCAATTCACCAAATTTTATCCCATAGATGGCGACTCTGCTACCAATAATTTTCCAAAGCCATTCCCACAATACAAAAATAGACATTACGACTTAAGGAAAAGCCTAAGAGTATATTTACGCCTTAAAAAGCGACATGTAATTAACATTTCCTTTAAGTCGTCTGACCAGCGGCATAACATAAATCGAAACAACACTCAATACTTCAATCCTTATATGTCCAATACGTCCAATACGGCAAAGAGCATAATTACCTTGGGACATCTGGACATGTGCCACGCCGCATCTCACACATGCTTGAGCCTGTGTAAATGTGTACGGCTGCTTTTGGGGGAAATCGCATTACGTTTCCTACGTACGTTGGTGACGAAATTCGGCTTAAATGCGCACGTGATACGATTTCCAAAAGGCCGACGACGACGGGCCACATTTCTGCCAGAGAGCACAGCCCGTTGAGGTGCCTATAATAAAAAGACATATTTGAAAATTTCAGCACGGTGAAAAAATGTTAATGTAATGCGGGTGCCATTATCGACAGCCCATACGACATGCACACATACACAGGCACGCACGCATACTTATACCCACTAGTGATGGCACGATTAAGCGAAAAATTTATATTAGTCGGTTGTTAACTTTCGGGTAACGATTTAATTGTATCGTATTTTCTCTTTCGATTAATCGAGAAACTAACCAATTAATTCTAAAAGAAGCGAAAGAAAATCATCACTGCTAAAGTAATTCAATTTCACATAAATTATAGAAGCGAAGTTTGAAAACATTTTTCAAAAGAAAATGCAACGTTGGTTGTGCCACTGATAGCGAGTTTGATTTATGGGCTCACTATAAAATTTGAACGAACAAATAGGAAAGAAAAGACAATGACTTTACATAGTACATATCCTCAAGACGAACTTAGCCTTCTTTCTCAATGCTTCGGTCCTCGAGCTGAAGATCCGTGTACCCTAAGATATAGTACACCCTCTTCCAAAAATTTTGTTTCTTAATTGGAACTTCTGTATCATCAGAACGACTTTTTTCCAAAGCAGGTGCAACTGCTACACTTAGCTTTAATACAAAATAAGTTATTTCCGTATTTAGTAAAGAAGTTATTTTTGTATTTTTTTCTTATTCATGAAAGTTTTAAATTTTAGCGAAAAAATTCCGATGAATCGATTTCATCCATTTAATCGATTTCATCGATTAATGGATATATAATAATCGCGAAATATAATTTATCATAAGTCCAATTAATCGATTAATAAATTTTTTTGCCATCACTAATGCCCACATGCCCATGCTACCCCAACCAAGCGCACATTTGCGAGCTGAAACGCCGACGCCGCCAAAAGGTGCAGGCGTGGGATATTACCCGATCGAATAAGACGCACGCTGACTGCTAATGCGTTGGGCAGTCGCGTACGGCCGCAGAGCGGAAGTGCTCAGCGCGTAAGGAAAATGACCAGGCGGACGCGCAGGTGTTTGCGGCATTTTTGTATAATATTTTCGCTGGCTTTTGGGCACTTCACTTTAGCTTCAGCTTCGCCCGCCCGAACGGAAACAAGTGTAAAAGCCACTTTTAACACGCTTTTTATTGAATTTAAATATTTCCGTGAGAAAAAAGGCAGTGCTTTTACATTTATTTGCTTCCGCTTTGAGAGGCAAGTCGGTAGCGTAAAATCACATGCACGATTTTGTTGTTGTATATTATTTACTCTGCGTACGCTGTAAGCCATTTGGGCCAGCTCTGATTTACGCATATTTGAGGCGTTATCCTTTTGCCATATTTTATGCGCCTCCTTAATATAAAATGATATTTTCATGCATTTACCCAAACGTTTGGCATAATTTAAGCATAAAAAGGATCAAATGATGCTCTGGCAACATATGCGCTTTATGGCATTTTGAAAAGCCAATTTTGGTAATAGCGCTACTCTTCAAGCTTTATGACAATTGCTGGCGGCAGAAAAAGAGTAGCGAAATTGCCATATTTACACGCGCTTCGTATGGAGCTGATATGGCCAAAGGAGCAAAGCGATTTGGAAGTCTACTCCCTTCTTCTTCTTCTTGATTGGCTAGAGTTATGTCGACCTAATGTAGGACATCTCTCCAGGCGCCCCTCCTAAGCGCGCGCCTTCTCCACTTGGAAATTTCAAACGTTGCCAGTGCCTCCTCTACTTGATCTTTCCATCGAAGAGTGCATATGGCATCGCATAAAAAGATTGAAGTACGCAATTCGATTGCTTCGGCAGCGGTGCTAAGCCACTTTGAAGATTTTCGAGCGCACTATTTTTCATACCCTCTTCGCTGCATCCTTGTCGCTGCTTGCCCTTCTCCACAATGATAACGCCAATGCAAGCGTGTAGTTATTTATCTTCGTTTTTATTATTCACTTTTAAAATTCCGCCGCACTATCAAAATATCTCATTAATTTTCATATATACCATTGCATGTGCGAGTGAGTGCGTGTGTGTGTGTGTGCACTTAACGCACATGTTGCAGCATTTCGTTCGTGTTTGCCTGCTAATCTGTGCGTGTGTACAATGAGGTGCTAAATTCACAGCACATGCAATGCACTGCCAACAACAACAATATCACCCGGCATTGGCGGCGGAGACACACGGAGTTATCGGCAGACGAGCGGCAAACACAGGCGGCCAACATGTTTGGCTATCAACGCCACAATTTTTCACACCGACGTGTGTGGCCCCGGATCTTGAAGTACATGCGAGTAATCGACAAATGTGTTTGCATTGATGGGCAATCACTCGAAAGTGTATTGGAATTGAATCTCAGCACCTAATTTATCAAATAGAGCACTCTTGGAAATCCTTCAAAAGATGCAACTGCATACATATATAGTAAGATGGAAAAGTAAGATAATATGCATGTATTTATTTTTCTGGACTTAAATTTTATATTTTTTAAGCTAGTCGACAAATTTATTAAAAAGTACATAAGATTTTGATTAAGTTTAATATGATATAAATTTGTATTATTAAATTTTCTTATATTTGTTTGGTGAAAAAGTAGTTTGGTTTTTGTAAGTATAAAAATGGAGATATGGAAGCCTGATTTTCTGCAATTTTGCCCGTAAATGAATCGATACATAGTTTCCTTAATCCAGAAAATAGGTCCAAATCCATAAATTTAAAAGGACGCCCAAATCATAATTCAACATCCTCAATGTTTGGTTGTATAGCTTTCGATTTCTATCAGCCAATGGAAAAAAACGACTGGTTAGACTTATCTATTAGAACCTCACTACTATTTTTTGAGCCAAACTGTACATTCTTTTAAATGTTGACAAAAATATAGATTGCTCGTTGTAGATTTTGGCCATGGCATAAGAAGACTGTTTCTCCAAAGAATCCACAAATTTTACGCCAAATCCCTAAGCAATTAAGGACACACTTAATCCCTTTATCTTATAATTGCAATACAAACTTAAACTGTTTTTTCAAACATTAGTTAGAAGAAACTTACAAATTGCATCACATATTTTCTTTATATCCCACCCGCTGGAAAAGTTTTTAAAATATTTTCGCAATTGCCGTCAACTTTATTGGACTCATCCTTCGCGACTCTTTGCAATAAAAGGATAAAGCGCAGATACACGGGAAAACACGATTGCATAGCATGTAACAGCGAGCGCACACACACACACTCGACATAAACACACACATATGCACGCTATCAATATTTTCGCCAACAGGCGTGTTGACTTCACTTCCGTCATGCGAAGCAATTTCCGTTTTAATAAATCGAAATAAAAACGTAATTTTATGCGAAGGTGACAGTCAGACACTGGTGGCAACACCGCTGCGCGACACTGTGCCACTGCGACGCGCTGTCGCTGTTGTCCTGTCAGCGGAAGGGCTGCAGTGGGGTGGCTGTGGGTTGGCTGTGTTGAGCAATTGCTGTTTTTTATTGCATCACACAAGAATTTGTCATGTGCAAAATGTACGCTCGCCAAAGATTGTTTGCGTTAAATACCCAAGCCCATCAATTAACTTTTTTGTTGGCAGCAAGCCTGCAGGACGACCAAGTCTAATAGCAGAAGCGCGCGGCGGTGGCGGGTAGTGCAAGGTACGAGTAGCAGCCTTTAGCGATTTTAATTGAAATCGTCATTTCGGCTAGGTAATAAATTGCAGCCGTAAAGCAATTTCCCCTCGTAGTATTAAAACCTGAAATATTTTCCAATTTAATTGCGCTTATTAAGGGCTGAGACTAACGTAAATACCATTAAGATTAAATGTAGCTAACGGAAGATGCTTAAAGCTGCAGATATCTGAGATAATGAATTGTGCAGATGCCAAGCAGCATACAAAATATCTTAAGGACATTCCTTCGGTGTTTATTATTATTTCAAAAATATGTTATTGTTGTTATTGCTTTTTTAACTGCAGAATCGATTTTGAAGTCTTCATTCTATCCAAATCAAAAGAAACATACCGTTAATTTATAGCACTATGGAAGGCTTCTAGTTGTCGTCTTTTTGTAGCAAATTTTCGTTAAAAAAGCGCTTTAGACATATTTCAAAGTGACGCAAGTCACCTAAAAATTTCAGAAGAATGACAGCAATAATATAATATTTTTGTATCAAAAGTTCTTTGTTGCGATGGCCCCTTCGCCAATTCTGTAGCGCCTGCGTACTAATAGTTAAACATATGCTTTTACAATAACCTTCCCTCTTCATAGCCTAATTCTTTTCTTTTCAAAATAATTATCCTTTCGAACTTATTTCATAATCCAACCGAGCATTTTTAACTTTCAGTACTGAATCCAAGAAATATTTGTATATGACTATCCACTGAATATCCACTTGAATTTAAATGTTAGTTAAGTTTTTCAAGTCTATCGAAGTATAATAATAACGTATTAAAGAAGAGTGTACTCTTTGCAAACTCTTCTTTAAACTCCAGCAAGCTGACAAAAGAAATAAAACATTTTGGAAAGAAATTGCTTGTCAAGCAACACTTTACACGTGCTTGCCGAAAATCCCAGCCCACAGGAAGGATATAGGAAAGGATATAGAAAACCAATATTTCCCAGCGACGTGCCATCTTTATGATATTACTTTGTGTGGCAAACAGCTGAGACGAGGCACGGCCTTAAGCGCAGCGGCATGTGAATAAGAAAAAAAGTGCAGACAAGGCAAAAGGACAAAAAATACAAGGATGCCATATTTTTTTCATAATTTAAGCACGAACAAGGAATTACTTGAAGAGTAGCAGCAATGAATGAGAGCGGGTGTAAATGCTTTTGACAACAGTTGTTTTGATTGTTTTGATTGCAGTTTAAGGCAGCACGGAGTCGAAGGAGCAGACTTGACTGTGCGTGTTAAATGTTTTTAATGGCGTCGCAGGCGACAGCTCACTACTGGCTGCTGCCTGGCTTGCACCTTCATAAACCGTCAAATTGCCGCAATGAATCAATGCGATAATTGGCGCACATAAAATGCGCGAGTTTATTGCAACAACATGCAATTCTCACAAGGCAGAGCAATTAAAAGGCGCGCAGGCGCAGCTACTTGCTGCAACAGTTGCTGCTGCTACTCATGCGCCAATGGCCACATGCAGGCAGCATTATATACCGCAACCGAGAATGTCATTCGCGCCGCGTGGCGTAAGTGGGCTGCAACTGCTGCGAGGAAGCACTCATTCAGTTGATTTTATGGCGAGGCTGATAAGCCGCAGGTCGTCCGCCCGTCAGGCCAGCTGCCAGTTGCGGTAAGGCATTTGAAGTTGCTGCCTGCCGCAAAGCGTGTAAAAGTGTACAGAGTGCGTGAGTGCGCGCTTCCAAATGACAAATAAAGTGCGCATGTTTACAGCCAAGACGACGACGACGACGACGCTCCCGCTAAGTAAATGCGGGCTCAGCGTGCTTAGAGTGCTGCGCCTGCGCTGTCTCCGCCTTGCTGCCACACTTTCCATGCCGCAGCCATCCACCGCACAGCGCAGAATGCATTACGCCAAATGGAAATGTTCCATCAGCACTTAGAGGCGAAGGTGTCGCTTAGTGCCGCGGCTGAATGAGCTGCAAACTAACGAGTTTAGATAGCGCTTTTAATTGGCATTAGTATTAGGATAAAATTAATATAGAATACAGCGAAATATTCCTGGGAAAAAATCAGGGGAAACGAGTTTGCAAAAATTAATGCTTATTGCTGAGTGCCTTAGACAAATTGTAGCTTCTGCAAACAAGTAAAAAATAAAATTCCATGCCCATGTGTCTCCTAGCTAGGTAAAATTTTTAAAGAAAAGATGTTTATAATGTATTCTTATATAGCAAAAATGTACATAATCCAACAAATATAATTAGACCAGAAACTGAAGAAACGCGCACACAGCAGAGGCGTCTTCGAGAGGCGTCGGCGAGCGCTTCTTGAAAAGACCGAAGCCTTTGATCAGTTTTTTAACGTTCAACTATATTAATAATTCTTCAAATATGTGAGCGAGATGCACATAAGGTTACGAGATAATTGGCATTGAAATGCTTGCATGCCTGAAAATCTCAGATATATTTGAAATATTCTGATAGACAAAACTTTATGAGCTCCCAAGAGAGCAAGATCATTTCAGTAAGTAGTTTTACTTGTGTTTTGAAATTCAATTGAAAAAAAAATTTGTAAATAGTGTCAAATAAATGCGTTATAGAAGCAAAACGTAGCTGTTTCGAACATGAATATAATCCAATATTGATTGCTGGAATTAGCAAATGGCTTGAAGATTTATTCATATAGGTACATATATCAAGCAGATTTTATTAGCACATAAAGAACCAAATTTTAGTTTACAAAAATTAAATTAATTTAGCAGCTATTTCTCTTTTCAATTACAGACTTTGCTAATTTTCAAATTTCCCATCACTTAAAGAAAATTTGAAACTCTGCAAAATAGAAAATTATGCCTTGCACTCAGAATATTTGCAGGATGTGCAAAAGCCAACAAACATGCTATGCTTCCCTAGACAGCTGGAACTTTTAGAGCATCTTATCGGCAAGTCTGAAGTGAAGTTGCATTTTCGGCATGCCCCATTCCAGCCCACCCCCTCTTTTGTCAGCCGAGTCCCTGCTGGCACACGCTGCACGCATCAACGTGCCGTCCTTTGTGTATTGTTTGAAGTTTATCTGACAAAAGACACGACTAACCAATTTTCAGCAAATTTAATACCTTTTCCCTTGCAATGCGGGGAGGCAACACTGTTTTTTGTGCCAGCTGCAGCGTTGCTATTTATGTGGAGCAGACGACAAATTCAGTTTTGCCGCTGCTCCCAGCAGCGCTCGGCCGACAGTTCCCAACTGGCTGCCGGTTGCTGGCTGATGGCTGCCAATGCACTCACACGCAGTCACATACACTCTTGAATCTCAGAGGAAAAGCTGTTGCTCCCTGCAACACACACACACACGTGCAAGTCATTTCGTTTTTGATGAATTTCGTAATTTAAGCTTTCATCAGGAATACTGAATTAAATGCAAATCCTTTATGCCCCTTTTTGCAGTGCCGCTGTAAGCCAACAACATCCTGAGTAGCATATAAATCGCTGCTATCCATGCACGCACACAAGCCGCATGCTTATGCCTCTATGTGAGTGCGTGTGTATGTGTGAGGAGTGTTGCTATGCTATGCAATGTAGATACGCCAGGAATTTCACTCTCATACAATTTTGCCAAAAATTATGATATGAGTTAATTTCATTTGAATGTCGCTGCACGCTTTCATAAACGCTCGCTGCCTTCATGCCGCCTGCATGCCTCCTCCGTGGCCACCTCCCACATCTCTATGAAGCGGCTCTGAAGCTTAGCTGCCGCGCACAATTTCGTTCATATTCGCATTGTGTATAATTTCCCAGCATTTCCCATGGTATTTGTGTGCGTATTTCTGCATGTATTTTCATATCAGTGTGACAAGTATGCATGTGTGTGTGTGTGTTGTGCTGTCCTTTGTGTCTGATTGGTTGCATGAATTCGCATTTGTAAGAGTTCATGTGAACTTATCAGCGTCTGGCAGGCGTCTGTGGTTTATTCAACTTCCCAAAGGCAAGTGCGCCTGCCTGCCTGCCTGCCTGCCTGCCTGCCTCTGTGTGATGCTTTAGTATTTGTGCTGCCATTGTATGTGTGTGTGTGCACATTTCATTGCTGTAAATTCTTTGAAAGGCACTAATTTCATACAAGTTGCCAATAGTTACAGCGCTTAAAGTATAAATAAATAAAATTGTTTGGAATTTGTTTTGAAAATTTTACGAAATTGTGCGAAATTCATGTTGCTGTATGATTTGGCATAGTTAACCCTTGTATGGCCGACTGATCATTTTACCCCACTTCAGCAGACGACTGCTTTTTTGTCGAAATAAGAAAACTTACCAGACAGCCCAATGAACTGATTACTAAATTCCTTTTACTGAAATCTTCCTGATCTGTTTGCAAATCGGAAGATTTTTGATGGTGGCAAGGAGGCAAGTGGTTCTGTTCTCACCAAGTCTGATTACAGTAACTAAAATCTCGAGCTGGAAAAGGGACACTCGCACAAAGAGTATTTCGAGAGAGACGGTTACGGTATAAAAGAGAATAATTTCTGAATTTTAAATAAACTTTTTGAGTCAATCGCACAAATTGCAGTCAATGTGGTGGTGCCTCAATCATAGCCATGTCACCGTTTTAAGCTTATCTTATTTTGTTAGATTAGATGTCTTTGAATATCTTGCGTGTCCTTTTTCTAGAGATCTATTTGATCACTGAAAAATCTATATAAATTGATTTTCCAAAAAGGCACCCTTTCTTTGCAATTTAATTTTTCCTTAAGTAGTCGATCCTTTCTAGAATAATTTCCTTCAAATTGATTTATATTTGAATTTCTTTTTTAATTTCAATTAAATGATCTCTGTGATGCAAAATATTGTCTGAATGAAACTTCCTGACTTGTCCGCTAATATTACATACATCCTCCATCCATCATCCAGTCTAAAGTTGCGATAGGGGTAGACAAACAAAAATCCTTTAAGTGCTTTCAGCACACTCAAACTTTTATTAAGCTTTTCTGCTTTGAATTTACAAAGTGCTCAGCCAAGCCAAAGTCAAAGCCGAAGCCGAAGCGAAAGATGCACATGGCTTGCTTAAAATCGCTGCTTGCTGCCGTAAGTCAAAACACATTATCATTCCCATCCTCAGCAGCTTCCGCAACGTGCTCCACACAGTCGCTCCCGCACACTGGCAATGACCTCATCATCGCACTCATTGCACTACTCATCGACGCCAGAAAACTAAGCCAGCAACAATTTCACAGCATTTCCAATTGCCACACTGCGTCACTCGTGAGGCAACTCATCAGCATTCGTCGTCAACCGGAAATGTAAAACAAGTAAGGAAGTATCAGTCGGGTTTCACCGACAGAGTAATACCCTACACCATGCTCCCAACTGGGGTGATACTGAAATTGTTGGCGCATTTGATTTACAACCTACAGAGTTGGCGGACCACGCCCATTTTTGGCAGACTACAACATATACCTAATAGGACTATACATACCAAATATTGATGCTCTGACAGGTGTACAACAGATGTGATCGGCATATTTATTTTACTGCCCCCATGTTGGGCGGACCACGCCCATTTCTGGAGAATTGAAAGGTATTCCTACCAGGAAAGAAGTAACCAAATCTGGACGCTCTGGGGTATATGTTATGGAAGTTAAGAGGATTTTTCGGTTATCGTCTATATAGTGGGCGGACCACTCCCATTTGCTTGTATGATATCTAAGACCTATATATCAACTTGGGAACCGAATTTCATTCATTTATATCCGTAACTAGTCAATTGGGAGCCATTTTACCCGAAAAATTTTGCTGCCTATATAGTTGGCGGACCACGCCCATTTTTTCCTATGACATAGATGACTGAACCCTTAACTTGAATACCAAGTTTCATTCTTTTCCATGAGTAATTAGACAAATTACATCAATTTGATCGCAAAAAACCCGAGGTAGTGGGACTTACAGGCCTATAATGGGCGGGTCCTTCCACCGATTTGGCTAATCTCAGAACTTGAAGTAACGGAAGGTTCACTGCGACTGTGTGCCAAATTTGGTCCAAATCGGACTACTCCTTCTTTCTCTCCTGCGCCAACGGACAGCCAGACAGACAGACAGACAGACGGACAGACGGACAGACGGACAACCGGAAATCAACACAGAAAGTGATTCAAAGCATATCTATATACTTATGTCTATACCTAGGATGGCTCCTTTAATGCGTTACAATTTTTGCACAAAGTTATTATACCCTATTACCATAGGTGTAGGGTATAATGAAATTAACTTACAGCTGAATAAACAGTGGCACCGTTGCTGCAGAGCGGCTGCCTCCGCTGGTGGCTGTAAAAAGCTACTTTTCTGCACGACAGCACTTTTGCTCCAAACTCACTTTCACTCACTCCTTGCATGTGTGCGTGAGTGTGTGTGGGAGTGCGTGTGTGGGTATGTGTTGCCAGCAATGACAGTAGCAGTGCGCCGCAGCTGATGCGTTCCTGTGTGGAGCCCTCTGTCGTCGTCGTCGCCTCCAACTCCGTCGTTGCCAATATGCCAAACATTATCCTTTTCCTTTCGCACGTTACGAGCGACGCATCCTTCGCATTTACACTTCCGCTCAGAATCATGCTCAGCTCGCTCAGCCTTAGCTAACGGAGTATTTGTGTTATCCTTTGATATGGCAGTAGTTGTCATGCAGCATTATGTGTGTTTTTCTCACGCACACACACTCACACACACACACAACTATTTTATGCTTTAGTTCCTCCTTTTGCCTTGCTATGAGTGCGCAGTTTTTATTTTCACTTTTCACGCTGCTCATTGTCCCGTGTTGAATTGTCCACGCAGCATAAAAACGCTTGGCCATTATAAGGACTCTTGGGTAGGAGATGAGATCATGAGATGGCCATCTCTATTCGCATACTAATGCAGGAAATACAAATTTCTTTTTAACTTCCGTTTGTAAGTGAAATGATGGTGTAGAAATTTTCAAGAAAGTGAAATTTACGAGGTGGTTTGCCTTTAGTAAGGATATGTAAAGAAATTGTTAAACTGTAGAGAAAATGGCGAGAATGTGAGAATGCAATAACGCTCTTAAATGATTTAATTGAAGGCAACAGCTCTTCGTATAAAACTCCAATACATCAAGGAAGCAAAAGAGTACGCAACAAATTAATTGGAGCCATGAAAAAATGCCTTGTTCCAATATAGGAAGGTATTGATTTTGGTGTGTATGCAATTTCTTTAATATATCGAAATCCTCTCATTCTTTCGCGAATACTTCAATTTCTCAAACTTACATTGGACTGCTATCAAATTGTAATGCAAAATGTACATTGGTTTCAACTAAAATTTATCCGAAAAGTAGTTTGCTGAAACTAGATTTATCGAGCCACGAACTAATGAAAAAATTAATTTTACAAACGTATTTGCACAGATGAGTCAAAAGTAATCGAGAACCTTATACAATGCGGGACTGTAACCCACAAGAAACCTCTACTCAATCGGACTGGCATATGATAGAAGTAGTAAGGTATCTCATTTATAGGATCTACGTTTTTGAGCTATATAGTTAATGAATCAAGGCCACTATTTAAGCCTTAAGAAAGCGCTCAAGGAAAATGTATACTACTATTTGTTTAAAGTTTTCTTTTTGTCTACTCTTTCTCTTTCGTTTTCTGTTGCATCCTTGTAGTGTTATGAGCGTACAGCTCAATACAGCTCACCATTCTAAAACAAGTTCAATATAATCTCACAGCTCAAATGGCACAACTGCTGAACACATTAAAACCATTACAAACTTCATTTGGACAAGCGCTCCGCAACAGGATAATTGCTTTACATGCCATGTACAACGTGCCAAATGGAGTGAGTTAATTGCCGCAAAAGGATGCGCCAGGCTTAACGGCAATTGCTTGTGTTATGGCCGTCAAGGGTATTTAACTCTTTTCGTTTACAGCGCATAAATACCGAAAGGTACGTACATTTGTGGACAGCATGTAGAGCTGCAAGCAATGGCGAATAGCAATGGACAAAACATGTAAATTCCAAGCGACTGAAGAATAGCGCCGGATTTTCATATCAAATCTAAGCGAAATTGCGTGCCTGGAATATGAGAGGCAACTTTCGGCGCAAGTAAAAGTGAAAGTTCTAAATTAGAAGCTTGCTGTTTTATGACTTTCGTATGTAAGTATGTAAACGAGCAAATGCCAGGATACGCTTAGCCCAAAGCCCGAAATATCCGCACGCAGATAAAGTTAAGCTCGACTACATACAACCAAAGAAAGCAACAACAATAAAACTTTTAAATACAATTTATTTGCGTGGTAAAAAGTTTTACTCATTCAAGCGAAAGAGAGAAGGGGGAAGGGGAAACGGAAAGAGTAGCTGCAAGGAGCAAGCAGACATAACTTGGAAAGTGAAAGCAATTTCTTAGCTTTTTATTAATGCAGAGCGAAACTGTTGCATGAAATCGGTATTATTGATGGATTACTGGCGGCAATTTTTTGACGCAAACACACACACACATATACATATATTAACGGTATGCTATAAGCGGCCAAAAGCTATAGACGCCATATGGCAAAAGTTCTATGAACGTCAAGCGTGTGATCTGATTAAGCGCCCATGTAGCTGAGAGCAGGACTTATCGTCCTTAGAAATGAATTGGATTTGCGGCAAATAATTTTAATTTGTGTGGCGACGACAAGCGCAGTCTTAGAAGTTGCTTTCGAAAGCTGCTGCCATTTAGAAACTCCGTAGCGGGAAAAATAAAATTCTAAAAATAAAAAGGAAAACAGCTTAATTTATTTTGAGAATTTTCGCTACGATAGCTCAGCGATAAATAGCAGCGCTACAAATTAATCATTGTCTTGCAGGCAGCTTGCCATACAGCTGAGTAGGGCAGAGCGGGGTACATTCGGCAATTCTTTTTTGAAGGCCTTTATCAGTTTTTTTAAAATAAATTCATATTAAGAGTGCTAAGATCGACCCCAAATATAAATTTTGTGCTACTACTACTAGACGTTCAAGCCGGGTACGGGGCTCTTGGGAGCTTCAGATCTAGTATTAGGCTTCTGATTACCAGAGAAGTAATATTGATGAATGTGCTCCAAAAAAAATGCCAAATCTACCCAAGGTCACTTCATTCATTTTTCTCTTTTTTAAATTTTCTTGTACAAATAAACCATTATGACCGATGGCTGCTTTAGACGAATAACGCCATTGCCGAATGTACCCCGGTCTCCTCTAAGCTTCTTTTGCTCGACAAAATAATTGATGGACATTTTACGTTCAAGGCCCGCTTCGTCCCGAGTGCACTGTGCATTAAGTGTCAGCTTACAAAAGGTATCCTTCGAGCGCCAATCGCTTCGAGTACCTTTTTCGGGCAGCGGTACTATTTTGTTGTTGATTTCAGTTTGCCAGTGCTGCTGCTCTCTGACAAATTCAAAAACTTTGGCTCATTTTTCTTGCTGTCTCGTGCGCTCTCCATTTCCGCTTTTGCATCGTCGCCGTTTGACAGTTTGGCTTTTGCGGATTTGAATGCGTATTTGCGTCGGTGTTGACATGCGTATAGCCATTAAATTTATCAGTACAGCTGCAAATGTGCAAATGTGGCACACTTATCCCCCTTCTACGCTATTTTCGCTGTTTCTTTTTATTTGTGTGTGCGAAAGTTACAACTTTATTCAATCAAGAAATCAATTCATCTTGCACATTTGTACTAAATTAACAATATGCTGTGTGAACTGAATCCTGCGGTAAAGTAATGTATGGAGTAGAGTGCCGTAATGCACACACGCCACAAGCTCGTTATTGTGTGAGTGTGTGTGGTATTGCAAATGAAGTGGAGCAATTTGTCACAGCATACCTTTTTAAATTCTATATTTTATTTCCTAGAGTTGAAGTGCAGTTTAAAAAAAATGCATAGAATTTAATGACGATTTTCAATTTATAATTCTGAGGCACGTGACGAGGATTTGAGGACTTAAAATGTACAGTCGATGCGAATCGAATGCTTAAGATTTATAAGGTATCAAATGAATTGGTTGAAAGTCTGTGGGGTCGTTAGGATAAGATGTCTATGTTTGCTGCGGCTATGCAGGTGAATTGGAATTTGTGTTCAGAAATTTGTGTACCGTGAAAAGAAAATAGAGCGATCGAATGTCGTTGGCTGGAGAAACATTTTTTTAACACTAGAACTGCTGACCGATCAAAATGATGAACAGTTGTACCAATTATTTCACTTCCAATATTTAAATAAAATATCCTATAAGCTTACAATTTTATTTTTCAACTTGAATTATTTTGACATCATCAAACCAGTAATTTTGACCATTTTAGTATAAAAAGGTATATGTCAAATGTTGATAGTTCTAGTGTTCAAGATCTTACCTCTGTCCATATGAGACTAGAAAATATATTCTTTTTAAGTCCTAGCCTAAGCCAAGCTTTAAGCGCTGAATAGCAGACTTATTGTGGCGCACATTCCAAACAGAAATTTTTTACAATTTTAAATAAAATTTTACGATTTCCAATATTTCACCAAGTACCAAAGCTTGGAGTCATCCAAGAAAAGAAAATTGCATAAGATTTGTGACCTCTCATGTACTGTCCCCTACCTTCCTTTCAGCGAATAAGTGCCACAACTTTTACAATCTCCAATGAAATAAATCGAAATTCAGCAATACCAAAAACACAAACTACATAAATTTTACTTTAAGAACTGAGAGACTGCACAGTTCAAAGTGAATACAGTCACATTGGGTCACAGCTGCTCGGACACGCTTGTGCTGCTCGTTTCCGCACTTCCACGCTTCCGCATGCTCATTATGAGGAAAATAAAAATGTTGCGGAAAATAAGCTCACATTCATTGGCAAGGGTGGCAGTAGCATATGCTACCAGTAGATTACCTTTGCCACTCGACCGACTGCAAGCGGAAAACTCTTTCCTTTGAATGTTCTAAATTCTAGAAATATCGATGAGATAACTTTGTGCACTGTCCGATGAGAATAAGCCAGGTCAGACCAGTGCAAATGCCAAGCTCACAGCCGCGGAAATTCACCTATAAAACTTTGAATGCAAGCAGCAGCACAAGGATTTTGCGAATGGCCTAAGGAGAAGAAGCAGCAGCAAGTCACTGTCAAGCAGGAAAGGCATCAAAATAAAAGTTCTTATTGCTAAATGATGCAATCAAATGCAAGCAATTCCAGCTCTACTCTGCTGCAAATGCAAGGACACACTTCGACTGTCTGTCTGTCTATTTTATTCTTAGCTGTCTATGTGTCCATTCATGTGACCGTGCACTTTCCCAGCTGCCTCCTTCCTCGCTGGCTTAGAGCTCAATCCGGCTTCCGTCACCAGGCTCAAAGCGCACTAGACTGCATGTCCTTTGCATGATTACGCCATTTTCTTGAGTATTTTGCAACTTATCGCTTGGCTCGAGCATATCTGCCAGTCATACACACAGCCTGCCGCACCTGCTGGCCAGCGATGCAACTTGAGCATTGATTGCGGCCGTCCTGAGTTTATGGCATACTCCTACCATGCGCTCATCGATTCCTCACACATGCCATTGGGGTCGTGTTTGTGTGATAGATGGAAGCGTGTGTGTTAGTACGAGCATGGTGTGAAGTGATGCAATCTTGCCTTGCATGTGTGTGTGTGTGTGTGTGTGTTGTGTCCTTGTCGAGCAGGCATGTGCCTGAGTGAGAGTCCATTGAAAGCAAAGTCATTTCTTTTTGCCACGAGGCTATAAAAGCACACAACAAACTGGGTCAATCTAGCATAAAAGCCTTAAAAATGTTTTTGTTGGCCTTTGGTGTTGTTGTTGTTGTTGTCATATTGTTTCTTTTTGTGTTGCTAGTGTCAGCTGCTGTTGTTCTCCTTTTCTTTTTGACATTCTTCGCTTTTCTATTATTTGCTTTAACATCGTAGATGCAGCTCGTGGGTGTCCTTTTTAGGGAGCACACATATAAAAAATACTATGAAAATAAAAACTATGCACGGCTTTTGTTGCACTTCTCGACGATTGCAACTTCTGCTGCTACTTGTGCTCCTTTTTCAGACAACGCTGCTCTGCACTGCTCTGATTAAAGCTGACAGTATGCAAAATTGATTGTGTCACAGGCTCTTGTGTATGTGTGTGTGAGTGTGAGCAACGGAAGTGTGTTAGTCTGCGGGCTATTCTTTTTTTTGTATTTGCATGTGAAACAAAGCAAAAAAGAAACACATTATATAAAGGAAATCAGAAAGAGAAAACACAACAACAACGCCGCTTTTGTTGTTTTGAATATGTTCCTTTGACTTTAAAGTTGGCATTAAAATGGTGTGAATAGGAAAAGTGGCATAAATTAAAATGATGCAATAGTCCATAAACGCGCTTGCTAAAACCGAGCTCGAACTGAGTTTTGTTTTGAGAGGCTTTGTCAGGGCAAAAAATGCTCTCGAAAAATTTTTAATCGCAGAAGATGGCGCAACAAAAAAGAAGTCAGAAATAAGTTCGGTATTTGTTCGATCGTATTATGTCTTTCGGGGATTAAACCCGTACCCCGTTTGCTTGAAAGACCAGAGTCGGATAATCAAACTACACGGTAACTTGCAAAGCTTTATTTCTGGCTTAGTAAAATTGGGTTTTCTAGCAGTATTTTGGAGCCGCGTTGGCTCAGCGGACAAGTGCTTCGTTGCGGATGCGGAAGGCCTGGGCTCAAATTTCAACCGATCCTCATAACATCTTATAAAAAGAGAATTTTTTCAAATTGTTTATTTGCGCGGCGCCACTTCTCGCGATAAATTGGCAATTCTCCGAGAATATTCTCTGCCATAAATATTTCTCAACCCGTTCAGATACGGTTATTTGTAGGTCCCGTTAATTTGTGCGAAATGTAACAAGCCCACACAAGTTAATGCGACAAAGCTAGGCCTAAGCCCACATGGGTTATTGCGCCAATAATTCATTTATTTACTGTTAACGACGCTTTGAGAAGCCAAACTATGTCAAAATCTGAAGCTCTGGAATACTTAAACATGCCTGTCTTTTTCCAAAAAATGTGGTCACAAAACTGTCAATCTGTATTTTTGGTAAAGTAGGGCCAACTCACATTCACACAATTGCACATTGACAGCCAAGCATGCATCCAAAACAGATCTGCTCCAGAAATGTATTACCAAATCGCTCGGCCCTTGTTTATGTCACTTTAGTACACTTGATTTAGTATTGATTAAATTGCTAATAATTGATGTCATTTGTGTGCACGTATGCTGGCATGACATCCAGGCACACATTTACGCATACATATTTGCAATCACATGTCAGCATTTATGTGTGTGTATTTGTGTGTGAGTGTGGGTATGTTCATGCAATTTTGTTAGTTTATTTGCAATTTCATAGCTTGCAGCTGCTGATTCCTGATATGCTGCTGGGTATGCATATGCAACAGCAACAACACATTTTACAACAACTCCTCTTCTGCTAACGTAATACATATGTAGTAGTAATGCATTTCCTCAATTATTGCTATTTGCCACTATTAAATGCATAAATTCATTTCGCATATTACATCAAGGATTAATTAAAACTGCTCCTCAAAGTGTATTGACTTTCAATGTCTGTGGCTCAAATTGACTTTGCAACCACATTCGGAAGGCTTCATCGAAGTGAGGTTATATATCAACATTAAAGTAATTTGTAAACGTAAAGTTTGTATCACATCAAAGGATTGCAATTTTTGCTTGCTTGCAAAGTTTAAATTTTAAAGAAAATTTTTCATGTTTGTTTGTACAGAAAATTGAAAAGTTGTTCTTTGAAGGGAACGTATGCAACTGTTTTTTCCAGGAAGGAACGATTTTGATGTTTGTTAGTGGCAAAACTGCACACTGTTTGAGTTTGAACTTTTATTAGAACTCAATTCCTCGTTTGATCAATTATATATATGTAAGCCGCCGATTCATAAAATCAGTTCTAAATAAAATCATCTTCAAATGTCTATTTTCTTCTTCCATTTAACTTTCAATGCTGCTGGTAGTAAGAAAATCCACTGATGCATAAAAAACACTAGAAATATCTTTCGTATGTGTTGAAAAATCGCAGTTGTTTTCTTTTGAAAATAACTGTATAAACATTCATTTGATAGTTTAAAAAAAATTTCTTTCATAGTACAACAAAACTTAAATGCATGACCAAAGCTGAAAATTATTATCTCTCAGGAATTCTTGCTGTTTCACGCGAAGAATGACGGCTTTTAGGATACTTTATTAATTACATACTTTTTTTACAAGCAGATGGTACTCTATTATCCGTCTACTCGATTTTTCTTATTTGGTATCTTATTTTCAAACAGTTTCTTAAAGAACCAGACTCTTCAAAATGTGCTCTTGATAAACTTTGAACTGGTTGAATGATGTGAGTAGTTCTTCTAACATCAAGTTGCCCCAGATATGTTTACCCCTTTCTACGTGCCTGCCTGTAATTCTCGACATGTACAAAGTTTCCACCATTTTACCGTTCGTTTGTTCGGTCCAGTTAGTTCAACTTGACAATTCAAAAGAACAACAAAGAAGCATCCCTTAACGAATGTGCACATACACGCTGAAAAGACGTTCATTTCTAAGAAAAGTTGTTATTACACACACATGCAGCTACACGCACGCACACACACACACACAGACACAGCTAAATAGACACAAAAGCCTTCGTCTTCGAGTCAGCAATGAAATGAAATTTAATGAAATAATTACATTTAATTAATTAATTGGACCTTAACATGTCTGCTAACTGCACCCACGCTGGGCACCTACGTAAGTATTTTGCAACAACAATTAAACCAAGTTGTCTTGCTCTTTTTGAAGGACACAGAGTAAACTCCGAGCAGCCAAACAAGGAACGAACTGCTTTAAATTGAAATAAATGGCTGCGAGCTTGCTGATGACACTTCGATAATTCGCCATTTGTGCAACTTATGCGTCGATGCAACATAACTCATATCGCCATATGGCAACTCTGTATGTCTGTCCAATGCAGGAACAAATTGTGGCATAATAGCAGATTTAAGCTGTGGAGGGGAAAGAAGATTTGAGGGTGTGTAAAAGATAAATGCAGCTTTCTTTTGTTCGCACAGAATTGCAACTGAAAATTTTGATAGAAAACTTTTACAAGGCGACAGCTGTTCCTATATCTTGGCTACTGCGCTAAAAGAAAAAGAATTATTTGTCTTTTCCCTCGCTGCCTTGAACACTTTCGGCATGCTCAAGTTTGACCTGGGAGTTCTTATGCATTCACAAAAGAATCTATTGGATTGCTATGTGTGCCTCTGTGTGTATGTTTGTGTGGGTGTCGTGATTTATGTGGCTGAACACCTGTGAAATGCACTGGGATATTGAAAAATTTAGTGATTTATATATTTTGAATATTTATATGTGTGAATATTTCAGCTATTGTAATATTAAGTCTATAAGAAAATATTTTTGATTTCTGCAACTTCTTAAGTCAACAATTTTATTAATTCGGTAGTGTGGAAGCGGCATCACATATGAGAACATCAGTGCGGCCTAAAATTTTACAAAATTACGCGTATAAAAAAAGTGTTGATATTTGCTAAAACCTACGGAAAAATACATTGCTATAGGTAAAGTATATAGCTATTCCTGACATACAGAACATATTATGTATCCTATGTAGAATATGTAAAAGCTATAGAATTTTGACCGAATTAAAATAACTTCTAAAAAAATGTCCTTTTCATACAATGTTGTTTGGGTATCGTTTATTGAACAAACCGAATAGCATTAACAGAGATAGAATGAAAGAATTTACGTAGGCTTTGCAAAGAACAAATTTGGGCTAAGGAATAATAAAACGATTCGAGAACAAACGTTATTTCTCTTAATTTTCTATCAAGGAAACATTATTTTACGATATCTTTTTCGAAATTGTTTACGACATTGGAAGAAAATTATCAAGAAATATCGAGAAGATTTTTCACAGTCGGACTTCGAAGTTCGGTAAAGTTAATGCGAGAATGGCTAAGCCCAGTTCTACGAGCTGTTGTTCAAATAACATATATCGATATGTGATGACGATGTGATGATATCGATGTTGAGATGATAGAATGAATCGTATTTTTGAATATTTCATCGAACATTTTAAAGTTCTTTATAAGTATCTCTCTAATTATCAGACAAGTTCTTCTCTTTTTGTTCCACATTACCACAACGAGCCCCAGCACAGCAGTTCCTGCTGCATTTAGCTCAAGTGCCGTGCTCAATGGGCTGCTCCTTATCCTATTTTTAAATGCCACAGTGAGAATTAATATCATGATGCCAGGGCCAACTTCAACTATGCGTAATTGATTTATATCAATTTGAATTTTTTCATTAATTATGCAGAAATCGAAATCAGTGAATTAATAATGGAGAGCAACTAACTATTTATGTGCACAGCCGCGCACACACACACACACACATCGTGTGGCAGGAGGCAGTGGCAACTTTTCTTCGCCGCTGGAAATTGCATTTTTCTGCTATTTCGCATTCATCATCGGTCGCCGAAAGTATTTGAACTTTGGAGTGTGCGGCGCAGAGCTGCTAATGCCGCCGCCGCCGCTGCAGCTCAAGTTTATTTGCGTTGGCGTCTGTCTGCGCCAGTGGAGCCGCTGCCCACCCGTGCCCGTGCCAGTTCCCGTGCCATGGAGACAGGCTGATAGCGTTGCTGCGCTGGTCTACGCGAACAATTTAATCAGAAAAGAAATATTAATTACTGCTGCTGCTGCGACAGCAATTGCTGCCGTTGCTGCTACAGCTGCTGCTGTTGTTGCTGCTGTGCGGCAGCCAAGTGCACTCGTTCGCGTGGGGAAGGGGCGCAGAAGCGGTTTGATTATTATTATTATTATTATTATAAACAGTTTATTTAATAAATGAATTAAATAAATAAACTTATGATTAAGGCACTAGCAGCTAGGGCTTTCAGCCTATATTAATTAAGAAAGTTAAATTTTATATAAAATATTACATAGTCTTAAAATATTCATGACATTATATACATTTTGTTTCGTAAAGTTAGAGAGTAAGTCGGATATACAGCTGAGGTTGAGTCGTTCTTGTGTTGTTTTTATAATTTCGCATTCTTCGGTGATGTGTTGAATTGAGATTGTGGTGTTGTTGCATAAGGGGCATAGTGGTGGATCTGTCTTCTCCATTAGATGTTGGTTTGTGAGTAGAGTGTGTCCTAGCCTTAAACGTGTAAATTTTTTGATGTATATCCTTTTGCAATCACTTGGAAATATTGTTGGTTTTCCATTCGCGTTATACTTTTTGTAGTGATGCGTATAATTTAGCCAGGTTTGGGATTGGCTGTTTGATAGGAAGCGTGTGATTGATCTGTGTATGTCTGATTTATTCTGCGTTTGTTGAAGGAATATAGGCGCATGCAATGCAAATCTAGCAGCTTCGTCAGCAACTTCATTTCCTGTGATACCTACATGGCTAGGTACCCACATAAGCTTCAATTTTGCTTTGTGTTGGATGAGTGTATCGCGGATCTCGACTATTGTGCTATTTTGGTGTAGCGTGTTGTATATGGCTTTTATTGTGGATAGTGAGTCCGTGCAAACAATGTGTTTGCCTCTCCGAGTTTTGAAGATTTTTAAGGCGGATAATATGGCTTGCGACTCTGCTGTAAATATTGAGCTACCATCTTCTAGTCGAGCAAGGCGTTCGACTTGATAGTCTTGGTTGACAATTGCGTAGCTAACACCACTGTCTGATTTGGAGCCATCTGTGTAGTGGAAGCACCAGTTTGTGAAGGAGTTTTTGGTTTCTAGGAAAAGTGTTATATAAATTTCTGGGTTTGTATCTTCTTTCTTCTGGTGCATTAGGTTGCCAATTAGACATTGTTCGCTGAGGAACCACGGTGGATTTTTTGGTATGTATTTTGCAGTTATTTCATGTGTTAGTCCCATTTCCGCTGCGGTGTATATAATATTGTGGATTGCGGAAGGAAACTTCGGTTTTGTTTGCCTTTGTATTTTGCTGGGATTGTAAAATTTTTGTTTCTCAGTGGGAGTGATGATTTTGGTATATAGCCTGGCTGTTGCTTCTTTGATTCGATGTTCAAAGGTAGGCAAACCGGCTTCCACCAGCACGTTGGAGAAGCGGTTTGAATTGTTGCTCATGCATGCGCGCTTGTGCGGATGGATGAACGTTTTTATGGCGCAAATTACGGCCAAATCAGGAGGATTCAGCGGCGCATTCGCATTATTTATGATCGGCGGCGCAGCATTTCCATGGCGGATGAATGGGATTTAAGTGCGCATCCGTTACAAGTGATTTTTACCACTCAGCAGCAACAGCGGAAAAACGTTGCCGGATTACAGCTGAAGTGGCACGCAGCATTGCGGAGGTGGCACGCCACTACTGCTGTTGTTGTTGTTGCTGCTTAAGCCGGAAAAATGCAAATTCCCTGAAAGTGGTAAACATTTTATGATTAATGGCAGCAACAGGCAGAGTGAGCCTGCCAGCACGTTGGCGATTCCCATTTAATTGCGAGCATTAATGTCGACTCTCAGACTACGTAAAATACGCGGCAGTGAATCTTCTTGCTGTCGCTGGCATGCCTATTGGCAGCACACCCACTCCTCCATCTGGTGGCCAGTACTACACTGAAGCGTTCGTATTTGCTGCGTGCGCTTCGTGCTGCAGTTGGTCCGTTTCCATTTGTCGCTCTTGTGGAACTTGTTTCGGTTTCACTGTTCACATGCCGTAGCGTTGCTTTCGGTTGTTTCCGGTTTCCTACCCTTATTTGTTTGTAGACAAAATATGTTTCCCGGCTCATTGCAACAAAGAGTCTAAAATGTTGCAAAACTTTTGTATTTTGAAAATTTCGGGCGAAACTTATGATAAGGGTAAAAAGCGAAATATTTCACCCGAAATGATGTTCGTTCACAAGAAACTTCCAGTAAGGCTGATATTGATGTACATATGAGCGTATTCTAAAGTTTCAAAATAGGGATCACTTAATTTCCCTGCAGCAGCGTTTCGAAATTTCCCAACTCAAGCTTGAAGTCGGAAGCGAAAGAGCATACGTGCACAAAAAAGACAGCGAATACTTGCGTAAAGTTGCAAATTTTTCGCTAGAGATAACACAAAAGGCTTAAAGTTGTTTTTATGAGTACAACAGGGATTGAACTTGGGAACTTGGAATTTCCCGCATCAGCAAGCGAATGCAGATATGTATGTACACTGAGCCACTGCGACTTTCGTAAAAGCGATTAGATTTTCAATTCTCGAATGAATGTTTTACCTTTAAGCGAATTTTAAAAATTTGGTCCGGAAAAAGATATGCTTTGAAAGTAAAATTTTCTACATATTGCGTTGTCAATTATATGATTTCTGCTCATTTATAATCTAACTTTTGAGCATTTTTTTCGTTAGTTCATCATTGTTTTGCAGTTGAGCCACCTTTCATGGATTTTAATTAAGGTTTATTGCCCGCTGCCAGGCAATTAATTCAATGAACTGCACTCGCCAGAAGCCTCCAAAATTATGCCATAATACACGAACCCACATAATTAGTTTAATATCGACGGCGCATTGTGTGAGTTTGTTGACCACACACACACACACACGCACAATCACATGCACATTTAATATGCCATACAGTCACAAATAATTTGCTATAGCTGTCGCTAGTGCTGTTGCGCGATATCAACGACGCAGCTTATAATCCCACGCAGCGCTTCAAGCGTGGACTGCATTAATTGACGCCAGATAGCGGATAAAATTGTGCTACATGCGGTTGCATTGCGGCAGCAGAGGAAGCCAGGAATGAAGTGCACAAGTTAGTTACAATTTTACGTCAAAGGCAAGCGTTGCAGCGACTCTAGCCGAGATTATTAAATTATTCTTTTTTGCAGTCAAAGCAGAGGCACTTATAGCACATGTGTACTTGCGACATGTTGCAATTGTTGTTGCGCCGAAAATGGCGATAAACCTTGCGACCAAACATAACAACAATGCCTCATTTATAGCCTCTCAAAAAGTCTTCTTTCAATTTAAAAAAAATGTCTACATTTTACAAAATTTTTCGAAAATCGTTTTTTGTCGTACCGCATGCGCCAAACCGCAGACTGAGTGCCTGCTTAATTGGCATGCGCGGAAGTGGTGTTCACACACACGCACACACACATACACTTGCAGGAGATTAGTACAGACCGAAAATGTGCTTGCCGCTGTTTATTTTAGCCGCCGCGACGAAGATTGACTTCATTTGTTGCTCTGCGTGCAACTTCAGCGCTTCAGATAACTCAATTTTTGGCCGTTGCCCTGTCGTCTTCTCCTCTTTAGCATGCCCCCATTTGTTTCGGTTTTTGCGGTTTTTGACATAACTATTTTGTGCATAAACAAAAATTGGTTTGCTTTACTTTTGTTTGCCGACTTGATTATGTAGTTCACATTAACGTAATGTTAATGAACGTGCATTGTTGTTATTTGTTGTAGTTTTATTGTAAATTGTAAGTGCTCAAGTTTGATAAATGCCGCCATATTTATTAAATCAAGATATTATTTGAACTTGAATTGAACAGAAGTTAACAGAACTGCTTCTCTTACCCCTCCTAACCACATCTGCCAATATAAACTTGATGACACTACTACGTCATTACAAACTCCTACCTTGCATCTTATTTTGGATGTATTTAAAGCTGCATTTTATAGCACTTTTTCTGCTTTTAAAACCAATTCGAAAGTTCAATTCAATTCATATAAAAAATCGCTTTTTCAATAAACTTAAACAGCTTCTGAGAACAATCCTTCTTTCTATTTGTAGAAAACGCATTTCGAAATGAAATTTTTGCTTTTTGGAATAATTCGGAATATCAGAATGAAATAAGAAACCATTCTTTTAAGGGGCTTAAGCAAAAAATGAATTTGGTATTTTTTTTTGGCAAGATGACTTCAAAACTACCACAATTTCGCAAAAGATAGGATTTGAACAGAGTAGGGCAGAGGAGGGTACCTTCGTCTCTTTTTTTTTGAAGACCTATATTTCAGAAGGTAATCAATATATTTAAAAACCGATTAGACTGTTACAATACCTCCTTATTTTACAATAAAATGTTATACTAAAAGTTCTTTAAAAAGTTACGTTTGTATTATTTTTTTCATGATTAGTAAAAAAAAGTCATTTCGCTGAATGCGCCCCCATGCCAGGGTAGCTTCGGTATTTGGCGGGGCACTTTCGCCATTCATACTTTAAAGTACCATAAGGGGATACAAAATCTTGTTTAGACTAGATAAGACATGTTTTTGGTTACACAACACGTATTTATTATATTTTGCATTTAAAAATTTTAAAAAATCATGTTTTAGAGCTTAAAAAAATGTACTTATTGGAAAATTTTGTTTATAAATTATTTGTTATATATAATGTTTAAAGTGCTGAGATCGACCCTAATATTAATTTTGTGTGGTTACGGGAGGTTTAAGCCAGGTTCGAGGGTCTTGGAAGCTATATTGACGAATGTGCCCCATGAAAAAAAGACGATTCCCACCCTGGTGTAATTTTTTTTTCTTTTTATTTTTTTACTTCTAATTTCAGTGCTTTATTTTCACTTAATACACTTTTATTTACAAAATAATTAGTATTAAAGTAATACTAATACAATTTTGTTCGAAATAATGGTGTAAATACAGCACAAACTTCTTACGTTACCGACCTGAATATTCGGGAACGAAGCGCGAAAACACAAAATCAAATGTAACTTTATCAGCTGTTCAGATAGAGATGGCAAACTTTGTGAGGGATATTTATGCTAGTTATGGGTTAGTTTTTACTAATAAACAGTTATGTCCGATGACTCCTTCATACCGAAATCGCCTTTGACGAATGTGCCCCAAGGACGAAGGTACCCCCCTCTCCCCTACCACTAAAAAGCTTATTTTCGTTGAACAAATTTCAATCAAATCTGCGATTTCTGAGCTAACATTCATTCCATCAAAATTTATTAAAATTTTGTCTCTATATCAATTGTAAGCATGCAATCAGCTACTCATCTCGTATTCAATAAAAATTCTAATTTTAGCTACCATAATCTACTATCCAGATTTAATGCAAGTAGAGTTGCCTTCAAAATATCTAACGCTCGATCACTTTCATATTAAAACCACAACCACATTCGATCATATCGACAGCAGACACTGAACAAAATTTCACTACCAAGTCTCTTTGCATTCTTCATATCCATTGCTTCCAGCTGAACAAGTTCATAGCTGAATGCAACAATATATGCAAGCCACGCAGCGATGAAGTGATTAAAATATAGACGGCAACTAATGCCAATTAAATTTCGCAAATGCAATCATTTCGCCATTTTACACAATGAAAAGTCAATACGATCATTTTTCGCAGCGAATGCAAATGACAAAATGCAGCACTTGCAGCTGTCAATTAAGAGCAGATCAAAGTTTTATGATTGGCACATAAATTTGGTCAAAATTTTACTCAAAACTAATACAACTACAACAACAGCCGAAAATAACGACAATCGAAAGGCACTTAATGAAATGCACCGCTTGACAAATAAACGCTGGACTAAGGAGCAGCCGTTGCCGCCTGAACGACAAGCATCACAAACGTCAACTGCAGGCACATGCCAACATTTCAGGGTTTTTAATTCCGAAAAAGGTTTGCAATCCCAAAAATTTCAATATCGAAAATTTGATTGATATGTTTTGGATATATCAAATTTTCATTGAGAGCTGCCGGGGTTTTTGGAATTCTTCCTACATGACATTTTTCAAACCTTATACATATGTAAAAGAATATAAAACATTTAAACAATCTGATGTAAAAGTGATTGATAAAGATATTTTAATAGTACTTATATAATGAGAATTTACTAGTATTCATATTTAAAGTTTATTACAAAAAAAAGATTTACATGCATTTTTAAAATTATTCTCCAACACCGAAATCTGTCCACAAGAATTCCATAATATTAATATTTTCAAGAAACATGGAATTTTGGCACTTAAGATGCCGATAATGACAGCCCTAGCACACATACACAACAATCCGAATTCACACTGAACACAAATGCTGCACGTGAAGTATGTTGCATGCAGCATATGCAGTCCGATTGGCAAATGCAAATTAATTGGAAAATTGGCTTAATTGATTTGGCCAGCATTTTGTGTGCGCTGCATGCCTTAAAAAGCAGCAGCAACGCCCACTTAAATGTGTGCCTGCTTGACCGGTTGCCCACTCCGCTCCGCTGTACCCCTCCCTCCTTCCACACTATCGCAGTTTACTACATTACGGCATCGAATTAGTTCAATCGATCGAATTTTTACGCTTTGGAGTGTGCCACTTGCGAAAATATTTTCTCGGACTGGACTTTAAGTGATTTTATGGTAGTGCCCTACCTGCCTGCCCGCCAACACTTTTCCAGCCGCCACACACACTGGCATCATGCTAGTACTGCTGTGTGTGTGTGTGTGTGAGTGTCTGTGTGGCTTGTCGCTTGATTTGGCAGCTGTGGCCTGCTGCACTCATTCGTGGCAATCTGCCTCGAGACCGCCTCGAGTGGCAATTCCTCGCCAAAAGAGTCGTCTGGCCACCGAAAAGCGTTAAAAGTGGAAAAGTGTGGCACACATTGTTTGCATTTAAAGTGCCGAGCTCTTTCATTGCTCTGGCAGTGGTCACTTAAAAAGTTTCTGCCGCACTTTTGATTGCTTAAAAAGCCAAAAGCGGCGAAAACTCTTTTCCTCTTTCCCCCGGCCGCCTGCCGCCAAAAGAGAAAGAAAACGCCGCTACGGCATCGAATTTATTGAAAAATGAAAATCTTACTTGATGAATTTTAATTATGCATGAGTAGCGAAGCAAGGCGCAGGACTCAAACCGCTAAATACTGCAAAAAAAGTGTTAATGAGAGAAAAGGCTGCGGAAAAGAAACCAAGGAAATTTAAAAAATGCATACAATTACAAGCGAAGCACTGGAAATATGCAAAAATAGAATGAAAAAGTACAAAATTTAAAAAAGTTGCCAAAGTTGATTTAAGTGTCTGAAAACTTTCGGCTGTAAGTGTATAAAGTGTATGCAAAAAGCAAATTGTTGAATGCTCTCTCTGCTAGATTGCTGCAAAAATGGCAAAAGTTTTGAATCAAGAAGGGAATTTCGGATGCTTAATATTTATGACTCATTCAATATTGATGAATTAAAGAGAAACAAAAATATATTGTGAAAAATACAAAACGCAAAAAAAAAATATGTTCTACAAGTATTCGAATTGTTTTGAAGTGGAAATATATATTGCTATTTTTCGACGGTTTGAAATGGCTTTTCAGGGCTCGAACAGATCTCGGAACTAAATTCTACGTTGACCATTCCTAAACGGAACTCTAACTGGCATCGCTAAACAAACAGGACCTTTGCTTGAACAAATTTTTATTAATTAAATTTTATGAAAATGTATGCAATCATTTTATTAATATGTATCGAACATTTAATTTTTCCATACATCAAAGAATCAACAAATATGAAGTATTCAGATTAAATTGCATGAAATATCTCTTTGTACATATGAACATGTGAAAAATTATTATGCTCGTAGTCATATAAAAAAAAATTCTGTTGAATTCACGCTTCAGTGATATTTCTATCAGAATATGAGCATTTATTAAATAAATTCATATATCTTAAGAAAATCATGGAAAAGAGCCCTAAACTATTGCTTTGCAAACTGTGAAACGAAAAAAATGTCCATCCTTGAGCACTATTTCTCACATATTTCTTCCACTCCTAAAGTTGTATTCCCGCTGTATTCCCTTTTGTGTTGCCCGCTCGTTCGCTTGGCAGCCTCCTCGCCAGTTCTCGCTTCACCACTCGCCCGTGCGTTTAACGAACCGCAAACACATGTCAACATATAATAAGCGCCTGCGGTGGCCCGCTTTGCTGCTAAAATTCAATTTTCCAATTTCCTTAAATTTGCGCGCAAATGATCCGATGTCCTGCGGCGGCTTCGGGGTTTTCTTTGCTCTTGCCATTGCAGCAAAGTGAATTACGTCAAATGCGCTCCCAAGGCGACACAACACAAAAATACTTACACGCACACACAAACACAAACAAACACACATACACACACGTAATTACTGGCCGCTTGAAGCGCTTAAAGAGCTTTGCTACGTCTTGACTAGCAGCTTGCCACTTTGCCGCCAATGCTGCACATGCATAGCTGTCACACTTGTTTAGGTTGCACCCTCCCGCCTCGCCGCCGACAACATTTTTCTTGTAGCAACTGCAAATGTTGCAGCATAAATTTTATGCTAAATTCCTTTGCTGCGTATGCAAATGAGAGAATGTCCTCGTTTCGACGTATGCAACTCGAAGTTGCCAGAAATTTGCATTTTCAAAATATTTAGGGAAATAAAATTTGAACATTTTTTAATAATGTCATTTCATTTAAAATCGAACAAATTTTTACTAAAGATTGAATTTATATTGTGCATATAAGTTTGAATTTAATTATTCTAATCATTTTGACATAAATTCTAATATCTAATAGAATCATGGCAAATGGCGTTTTACAAAAATTGAACATGGCATCGTCCAGCTGGCAACACTGGCCTGACTAAATGCGTCAAATTTTCACAACTGAAAAGGCTAGCGCTTTAGCTTTAAAGCCTTTAAGTAGCAGCGCTGCCAGCTTCTGTCTGCTTTCCTAAAACTTTAAAGGCCATCTGCAAGAGAACTTCTACAGAAAATAATATGAAATTTTGCAAAAAAAGTTGCTTATGAATTTACAATTTTCTCATTATTTGTTGTGCGCATTTATTTGTCTACATTTTGTTCGATTTTTTTGGCGCAATGAAAATTTCCGCTAAGCGGATTCTGGACCATTCAATGACTTTTTATGCGGACGTCCGCAAAATGGATTTCATATGGTTGCTTCAATACAAAAAGCGGCATTAATTAATTATAGCTCTGCTTAAATTGTTAATTGGAAAATTCAGTTTTTAATTAATGGAATTTTTTTTGGTTTCGCTTTTTATTCCACACTGTTAAGTTATGAAGTATGTTTCCTATGCATAAATGATTTATAATTCTTTCCCCACCCTTTAAATTTTTTATTGTTTGAAAATGCATGACCGAAAATAAATTCATTGGCCTTTAAAAACGCTCTACGCTCACACAAGCATATTTAACTCATACATTGACACACATCATTGCGCAGCAGACCAGCAGTCGCCCTCAACGATTAACATATCCACCCATATCACTTACCATCAGACACATTTAATAAAACGGAAAATATTAAAACAAGCAGAAGAAAAAAAACGCCAGCAACAAACCAGCTAAAACACGTACAAGCTGCCAGTGTTCCCTTTTCCTACGCTTCCCCTTCCTCACTCACAGCTCAGGTTAAGTGAGCTCAAACCGTTGCAAAGCCAAAGAATCAAGCACCCACAATGACCGCACATTCACCAAGCTGCGTTGGAAAGGAGAGCAGCCAGCACTAATGGTCCTAAAAATTCAAATTCCCAACAACAACACGAAGTGAGTGCTGGCCACTGCCAATGCCAATGCCAGTGCTGTCAACGTAAATGCGTTTTTATTATGACATCCGCAGTGGTTAAGGATTTGTGGTCAGAACCCAAAAGTCAGCGTTGAGGCAACGACGATGGCTGCCATCGAGCCATCGAAGCCGCGCGTCAGCGCTTGACATTGTCAACATTTGAACTTAATTGAGGGATTTTTGTATGTGCGGCAGCTTGTTGTTATTTTGTTGTTGTTGCTTTTGACGATGACGACGACGACGACGATGATGATGGGTACAACAAAATGGAATGGAAATGGCCAAAATGTAAATGGGCTGGCTTCGCTTAGCCTCTTACCCAGCTCGAGTTGCAGAAGTGTAACGAATGCGACGCAGGACGCATTTAAAGTGTTGATGGTTATGCCGCTGCCGCTCCCACTGTCAACAACAACAACATATTGTTATTTGCCGCAACTGCTGCTCGAAGTTCTGCTGCTGCTGCTGCTGCTGTTGCCTTCTTTTTGTTAGCATAATTTTTTTTGTGGTCGTGCGGCACGAAGTGGCAGCATGCTTGCCGCTTGCCCCATGCCCCATTGCTGCCACGCTGCCTTGCCAACAGTCGCACTCGCAACGAACAACATTGAGCGCTCAGCCATGTTGGCAACATTTTCAATTTCATGGTTAATTGTTTTTCGTACGCGCTCAGCCCCGGACTGGGTGAAAGCATTAGTCCCCCACGCTGCTCTCCCGCACCACCACCACCGACACTGTGGCACATAAGGTGTCGCTCATTAGCTTTGGCCCGGCTTTAATGCTTAGGTCGATTGCTGCCGTCGGAGCGCTCGCTTCGCAGGCGCAGGCAGACATTAAATAAAATAAATTTAGATTAGCATCAAGTGTGATGTTGCTGCGGCGGTGTTGCATGTGGCATGACGTGACTCTGGCGTGGCAAATGAATTAATTCTGTTGTAAGCATTGCTAGTGTGGAATATTTGCTCCGGCAGGCAGATAAGTGTGTGCGGGCAGGAAGAGAACGCTGAACGTTGTTGTAAGGCTTTGTGGCATTTTAGTGCCCTGCCCCGAAGCCCCGCCATTTGGCTGGGAATACACTCGAAATGAAATATTGAATTGCTCAGAAATATGAAGGCTTTGTTAGTTAAATGAGAGTCACTTCTTTTTTTTGGAAACCAAAATTATTCACAAACTATGTTGTTATTCTGTAAAGCGATATCACAAGCGAAGAAATTGTTCATTTGCATAAAAATTATATAAATTGTAGGAAAGCAAAATGAAAGAACTAGCACTAGAAAAAAAGTAATCTTCACAAACCCTTAAACAGTTTATAAGTGCCACAAGAACCTCCGATGCTTGCCCCAGTCGAGTTTCTGCAAGAGCTGAATTCCAAGTTTTATAAAACCACAAAAATTTTAAACTACTTTCCGCGAAATCAATTATTTTTCTAATAAAAAAGCACAGTGAAAAAAAATCTGTTAAAATTGCTTGATATTAATAAACTTAGTATACAACAACAATTTAAAAGCAATTATTAAAATTTCATCAGTTAAGATGAAGTGAAAATATGAATCTAATAGTACTTTATCAAATTTGTGCGATTTGTAAAAATTAAGAGGCTCTACGCAAGAGTGTACTCCGCATATAGAATAGTCGCCGGGACGAGTGCCACAGTGCTAAAGTCTGACCATTAAGAAATACTAAAGCATCAATCCTCAATGCTTTCAAATCACTTCTCCACCTCAACAATACTCAAATCTCTCATTTACAACATGCAACTACGTGCTCGTGCAACAACAACTGCTGCACACATTTCGTTGACAGCAGCGCTTGTCATATTTATCAATTTCTTGTAAAACAAAGATTGCTTTTGTAATAAAATATCTGCTCTTTGCTTTGCTTCCGCCCCCGCCTCTGCCACTCACTGAAAAAAGGCGCAAATGTTGGCACTTTCATTGCAACGAAACATTAAAAAAAGCGAACGTGCAACAAAGCACAGCAACTGCTGCTTGCCACTTGCCAGCTGCTCGACGCTCGTTTGCGTCCTGGTGACGAAATGTGGCCGGCTCAAAAGGTGCACGTGACATGCGTGGCAAGTAAGAGAAATGCCAAACATTTTTAATGCTAGAAGGTACAACATGCCACGGCGTGGCAAGTCAGCCATGTGCGGCAATGGCTAACGTGCACATGTGTGAGAATGTGTGTGTGTGTGTGTGTGTTTTTTTTTTTTTTTTTTTTTTTTGTTTCGATACGCAGGAAGGTGGGAATCTTCATAGATACTGCTAGCCCGTACTAGTCAGCATGCACGATTCACGTATCTCCTCCTTGTGCCTACGTACTAAACCCACCTCCCTCCTGGACTCAGTCCTGTTTTCCCCTGCGGTACCACCAATCAAGGCATTCCTTCGCAGGGCAGGATAACCCTTTTCTAGGGTTTCGTCTGTTTATTTATGCAGTAGTTTGCATGTTTATTTCTCTTTTGATAGCTTCGTGCCATTTGTCACCGACCTGGATGGAGGAGATCCAGGTTCGGTTCAGACGAGGTCCAATATAAAAACCATTACTGAAGTCTTCTGGTCGCAGCTACCGACTATAACAGAATTTTGTTGGTCGCAACTGTCAACTGTCGCAACTGTCTGCTCCGATTGTGGCAGCCTAGACGGGCGTGGCCTAGGTCTGTCAATATCTTCATCGCACGTGGCCGCGGATTCGATCCGCCATGGCCTGGACGGACGAGGCCTAGGTCCATGGCAGTTCGAGGCTCGCCTTTGGTCCACCGTGAGAGAGTTCACTGGTTGAGAGTGGCTGCTCTGGTTGTGACAGCCTAGACGGGCGTGGCCTAGGTCTGTCAATATATTTCGTCATCGCTCGTGGCCGCGGCTCCGATCCGCCATGGCCTGGACGGGCGAGGCCTAGGTCCATGGCAGTTCGAGGCTCGCCTTCGGTCCACCGTGATAGAGTTCACTGGTCGACAGTGGCTGCTCTGGTTATGACAGCCTAGACGGGCGTGGCCTAGGTCTGCCTATATCTTCGTCTCTTACTCACTTTATCGGGACTCCGATCCACCCTGGCCTGGACGGGCGAGGCCTAGGTCCAAGGCAGTCGGAAGCGCTTCTTCGGGGACATTTTCGATTTACAGCCTCGATCTGCTAGTCGGCCGTTGAGAGTTGTTGTGCCAGTCTCAGCCTTTCCGCACATTCGTCGCGTCGAACTCGCTGCATCATTCTAGTAAGGATGCAGTTGGCAGTATCCCATGTCTCTTGCGAGCTTAACATGTATTGGATTAGGCCTGCAGGGCTTACAGGCTCACCCAATCGTTGCTGGAGCATGTTCCTCTCATCCTGGAACCTGGAGCAGTTCATCAGCACGTGTTCGGCGTTCTCAGGTGCATCAACACAGTACAGACAGTTGGGGTGTTCCGCATGCTTGTACTTGTGGAGATATTCCCGAAAGCATCCATGCCCAGTGTGTGTGTGTGTGTGTGTGTGTGTGTGTGTGTGTGTGTGTGTGTGTGTGTGTGTGGAGCATATTGAATTGCCATTGATGGTATTGAAAACGTTGCTGGTTTCATAATTGCGCTGCACGAACACGGCGAAGAAGACGAAGACAAAGGGGCAAATTAGATGCGAAAGGAAAAGGAAAATGCCAAACCGCAGCGGAAGTTATGCTGCCACTCACACACACATCAAATGACATGTGAGTAGGGTGCTAGCGTGGAAGCAGGTACCTACACTTTACACATTTGCACATAGTACATATCAAACAGTTGCGGCGTCAAACTGCCAAAATGTGAAATCAATTCCGCCACTATTAAATTATCGTAATTTCATCCAGCAGCAGAATCCCTGCTGTAGCAGCAGCAAAGGCTCCAAATCTTCTCTCCTTTCATCGCGCTATCTCTGTCTCGGTCTTGCTTTCCAATTCGCTGCTATTACTTCCGCCCTTTTTACTTTATTTTCGTGCTTTTGTTAGAAAACAATAAAAATTTTCATAATATCGGAATAATATTTTAGCATTACATGCATGTGTGCGTGTGTGTGTGTGTGTGTACCCTTGTAACTTGTAACTGTATGACAGTTTGGAAAGGATAAAAAGATTTCGGTCAAAATATGATAATGGCACAAATGTGGCAACATATGCTGCAAACACACACACGCACACACTCAAACAGCAGACAGCGAAAAGGCACAGGTATGAGGGACAGGTACAAACGTTGTCTTGGCATGTTCGTAACGCTTAGGAATTCCTATGCTAGCTGCGAAAAAAGCAGCAATTTCCATGCGAGTTGAGCTTTTTGGCACTTTTATGCAATAATTTATGTTAAACGTTTTTTGAAGAGCCGCAGAAGGGATTCACCCTAATAGTGTGAGAATATTTGATCATATGTGCACGTGCGTAGGGATTTCTGGAAGATCAGGAAGCAGTGTAATTTTTGGCATTTGCTTTGGGCACGTCCATTGGCAGTCATTTTCGAGAAATTGCTTTTTTGTGAGATCTCTTTTGAAGTGTTCCTTGCCTATGAAAATTTCTTCTGGTGGTAGTTATTAATTTTTATCGCATGCAATATTTTGATTGCACTTCTACGGGCATCCAATTCTGTAATTCTCTTGCCAAATTTGTAATGAAAAATTTTGGCTTTTCAATTAAAAGTTTCTGTTTGCAAAAAAGTTTCAATATCTTATTCAAGAAACGAAATTTCGAGAGATTATTTTCTTGTAAATTTTTTTATAAAATATTTAAGTAGCCATTTTAAACATCTCTTTCTGCACACAGTGGAATCAATTCCTCAGTGAACTTGCTTCACACCTTTTTTCTTATAGCTGAGATAAGAGGCAAGAAAGAAACAGGCCACCATAAAACTAAAAGCTGTCGTAGCAATCACCTACATGCTGCACAAAACCCGCCCAATCCATCAAGCTCTCTTGTCAGCTTCTCTCTCCACTCTAAGGTCCGCCTCACTAAGCCAACTCACGAGCTAATGTGCCGGGACGATTAAATTTTGAACGCGTATGTCAAGCAGAATGTTCGCTGCATTTTTCATGTCTGATGGCATGGTCCCCGATCCAAGTGGCAGCCAGAACAAAGTGCCACCCACTTTGGAGCGGCGCAGCTTCACCGAGACTCGTATGCAAAAATGCAAAATTCCTTACAGCAAAAAAAATCGAGTCACATGCGAGCCAAGGTAAAATTGAAGCGAAAGGATAAGCTGCCAGGCGACTACACCATACATATACTCAGCAGTTGTATGTCCTTTCAGGCGCGTCAGCCGAGGAGATGAGTTTTTGCAGCCATGGCAGCCGCGAGTGGCGCTCTGCATGCATGATGATAAATGCCGCTCTGGCGGCGCTTCCTGAGTGACTGAATTATTTGCCATTTTATTAATGTAAGTAAGTAAGTAATTTTGAATAATGTGCGCTCGCCACCGGAAGGTGCTCCAAAGGCAACGAAATAGGAAGTGCTGGCCAAAGAAAAAAGGACGAGCGAAAACTCGTTGTATGTATGCGGTTTTAGCAGCAAGCCACTCGTCGTCGCCACTACGTGGTGCAGCTTCCAGCGTGAGCAGCGACCTGTAATCCGCTCTTCCACTGCAGCTCACACCAGCGACCGAATTGCAACGCGCTGGCGAGCAACACGCATGCTTACATGCTGCCCCACATCGTCCTGTCACTCTTGGAAAGCGCAAAATATTTCACTGCAAGAATAACAGCAACAAAAAAGTGCCGAGAAGTGCTTCAATTTATTTCGTTGCCGCTGCCCGCCCTGCCACTGCCAGAAATTTCATTCTACCAGTGGCTTTTACGCCATTTTTTAAATCCTCACTAATTACTTGCCTAATTACACAGATTTTTGCCCAAGTGGCTGCCATTTGTCTCTGGAATCGCTGCTAAAGCGCTGAAAAATTAGTTCCCAAACAAAAATTGTTACAATGCAATCTTTCAGCGGCGCAATGGAGAGTGGAGCAGCATGCTATAATGAGCAATATTGATGACTTGCAATCGCCATTATCGTGCAAGCGTACATTTTCCTTTGGCGAGCGCTGAGGCAATGACTTGGCAGTTGCAATTTCGATAAGACTGTCTTAAATTTTAGCATCATGAAAGTGGACGAAATGAAAAAAAGTTCTTGCAAAATGAGGCCATATTAAAAAGGCTCCTACAAAAGCAAAATTGAATGTTGTTAGAAATAAATTCAGCATCGAAGATATAAATGAACTTGTACTAATAATAATATAAATATATAAATAAATTATGCCATAAACACCGCATGATAAAATGTTTAAATTTTATTGATTAGTTATTCACCCCAAGTGATGATTAGGAGAAAAATTCTTCAACAGATCTATGGCCCAATTTGCCTTAGCGACGATGATTATATTAGAACGAACAACGAGCTGTACGCCATTATGAACGTTGCCAAGCTGGTTCGCATCCAGTGGCTTCGATAGCTCAGGCACGTCGGGCGAATGAACGACAAGCTCCAGCAAAAAAGGTTTTCGATGTTATTGCCGCCGCAGAAGAGTGAGATTGAATCTCCGGTGTAGATATTAAGTGGTCTATCTTAGCTCTATACAACCAGGAACAGGAAAAGGTGAGCGTAAAGCAGGAGTTCCTGAAGAGACCTAGTACGTAAGACCGAAGCCTGCAAAAGGTGATAATGGTCGTATTAGATACAAAGTAAGTATTCACCCCAAAAAACTGTAAATTGTATTTTTTTTTTAATCCTTCTTAAACTCCAAATATTTCCTTTAAGTTTCCAAATTTAAGAGACAGAATTGCAATTTTTCATTGAATGCCGAGTGTTTCTTCAACTTGGTGTACATAAATTATTTCGTCATATTTTCTAAGAACACAACAACAAAACTAACTAAAAAACGAAAAGCTCATGAGAAATTGCACTATTTGAGACGGATTCAAAAGGCCACAATTAATTAAGCCCTTTTAACGCTTTTGTCAAGAGCTCAAGGAGCAGCGCAGAATAGACACAAAGCAATTGTATTTAAGTATTTGCGCATTTGAGCTGCTGAAGTGGAAATCTGCAAAGTGTTTTGAAAAGTGGCGCCATTTTGTGAATTCGTTTGTTATAAAACGCGCGCGACATTCCGCCAACAACAACAACAAGAACAAAAACCAAGAGACGCAGCATTTTCAGCCGGCGCAGAAAAGAGCAAATGACAAGAATTCATGATTATTTTGATTATTTGTTGTTGCTTTGATAATGATGATGATGAGATGATAAGCCACTGCAAAGCGTCATTACGCCGCTCAACTCAAATTTATTCATTCACTGCATAATAATGGAAAGCATTATAATGCTTGAAACTTTAATTACGTACATTAAGTAACGCAATTGAGTAGCAGATACAAAAATATCTGCTGCATTCAATAGTATCTATTGCACACAAAAGTGTATCTTGCTCTTACAAAAGTCACTTGTAGCTATAATAAAATTCGCATGTTCACAAGTGATAAGCAATTTTTATTGTTGTGTACAACAATTATTTTAGCTTTATTCAACGAAAATTGGCAAAAACTTAATTGAAATTCCGCTTTTGAAGAAGCACTGACTGCAAAAGAAAACTAAATAATGAATGCCATTGAAATGTTTATTGTACTACGCTTTTACTCCTTTGGCATGTAATCAACTGATTTGGTAAATGAATAAACCACAAAAGCTACAACAACAACATATCTGAGATAGCGAGCAACAATGCAACAACATTATTTCGTTGCTTTTGTGTGTGTGTGTGTGTGTGTGTGTGTGTGTGTGTGTGTGTGTGTGTGTGTGGGTTGTGCATGAATTTTGCCTGAGGACAAGTTAATTATTTCAGCAATTAATTCGAAAATCAACAATAACAAAAATGAAAGCTAGAGCACATAAACGTGGATGGGGGGCGGGAAATTAAAAGAGATTTTTGAAGAATTTTTCCTGGAAAGACGATTTAATGTATTACTGTGAAAATTTATGTTTGTACATATTTTGGTCACTTAAATCTCTATTCTCATATTTTTTATTTGTAAAAATTGTGATTTTTTTTAGGTGCTAATAGCCGATCTCCGAGAGCTCCTCTAAAAAGGCGTCTTGCGGTGACCACGATATCGCTGCATTAGATAATTCAAAACTGAAAATAGTAAAAGGTAGTAAATCATCGAAGGAATAAGCGAAATATTAATTTATAACAAAATGACGGCTTTTCAAAAAACAAGTTACAATTTTTGATGAAAATGTTTGCTTTGAATTGTTTATAAAACGAAAAATATTTATCAGCGGGGAACAAATTTTCGATCAGTTACTAAAGAACACATATGTAGCCTATGTGAAAATCTGCGACTGATCAAGAGAAATCTTGATCACCCACTTTGAAAACACAGTTTCAAAAAAACGCCTTTAAAAATTTCAGACTGAGACTTAGACCGACTTCTTTTCAATATTTGCCAGTTTGATAATGAAAACTCTTTGCTCTTCCTTTTATTATATTCCAAAGTGTAGAATTCAGCGCCGTCTGTGAGCTCCCTCGGAACAGCGTTCTTCCTACAGCACTGCAAGCAACTCCACTTCGATTTATTTAGCCTCTTTGGCTACCGTCTCAAGTCGAAATAATAAATTCGCATAAATCTACGCGAGCACGCTTGCGATATTAATTAATTCCATGGCTTTCGCTTTCGAATCCGGCTGCTGGAGGTCACTCGCTGCAGCGCCAAAGCTTATTTAAACAGCGTTTAAACGCTATTAATGGCTCATCCCGTCAGTTATGGCTGGCCGGCTGCCAAACAGGATTTCTACTTGCTTTCTGTCTTTGTTTTTGGCTTTATTTCGCGTAAAAGCGAAATAAAATATGAAATTTATGGCTTGATTAATAAATGCTGTAAACGTTATCAAAACAATTAATTTAATGCCGTGGGCCGTACACTCGACGAACTAGCAAAGGAGCACAGAGTACTGGTAAAAAAAAATTAAGTCATTCCGAAATTATGGCTGCAATTTTTCAGCAGCAGCTTCATAAAGTTGCACGCAAATATGCGGCACATGAAAATTATGCGGCATTGCGTCATTATTGGAGCTATAAAAACCTTAAATACTGCAAAAAAGATGCATCCAAAATTAGCGAAGGCGGCAGGCGAGTGCTCTTCTGCCATGAAATTGTGGCAGCGTCTTAAAGATTTGACAAATTTTTGTTACTACACAAAATAACAACAACAACAGCGAGGGACACAAAGAGCTCTCAGACACAAAAACTTATGCAAACGCCTTGTCTTCCGCGCGCCCTGCAGCCCTCCGTCTTTCGAGTTGTGTAGCATTGGCCAGAAACACGAGGAAATGCGCGCATGGCCGTTGTCGTCCTTGGATGCAGAGGTTCTGAGGTCATGCTTCCAATCTATACCAAAGTGATATTTGGCATACTTTATACGTTATTATTTAGAGAAAGAAAGAGTAGTAATAAATTGTAAAAAATTAATCCATTTCTTATGATTTCAATGAAAATGCGAAATTTTATTCTACAAACATGTTCAAGTTCTGAAACAGCTTAATTAAATTAAACAGCGTTAAAATGTAGGTTTTTGTATTTGTAGAGTGCACGGTACACAAATTTAGAGAAGAATCAAACGCTTTCAGCTCAGCGTTTTTGTTAAAATGTTTGTACATTCTGGTTAGCTTTTTAAAGAAACTTTGGCTCAGTGATTTCTTTCAAGAAATTCAATATAATATTTCTTTGGGAAGCATTTTTAAAAACAGTATCTGTATTTACGTACTAAAAGTAGGTTAAATAATTTCTGTAAATAGTTTGCGATTTACTTAAAAGGTACTTCAACTTCTCTATTTTCTATATTCAAGGCTGTGGAAGGCTTTAAAACCTAAAAGGAATCAGAATTTGAAGAATTTAAAAAATTTATACTAATTATACTTGGCCCAAAGGTAAGAACGGCACTTGCAGATGCCACTGTCCCGCCTGTCTCTATGCCACTATGCAGCATTTGCATTTGATATGCAGCAGCGGCAGCAGCGAGAATCGCATAATTCCTTGGCCTGCATCCAAAACGCCGAGAATCGTGAAATTTTTGTGGCGCGGCCCCCGCGCAAATGTCGTAAGATTAATTCGCTTGGAAAAACTTTAGACGGAAAGTAGCAAAAAAGAGATGTTGCTGCAAATCCGGCGCTCTTTTACGGCTTTTCCCGCCACCCCGCTGCCCAGACAGACCAACAGACAGACAGACGGGCTGCATAAATGTCGCACATAAAGTGCGCTAATTTCATGACAATTTGCAGACAATTTGCAATGAGGCTATTTACGTTTTTCGAGTAACTGCAGCAAAGGCGAATTGCAAAAATTGCGCGCATTGCCAACGCAGTCAAAATGAAAGGCAATGCAAGTGCATTCATGTAAGTGTGAATGTGTGTGTGTGAATATAAAAGGGTAGCACTGTGTGGCGGCAGCAGGCAGCAGCCTTTTGCGCGGCATGCTGCTTGCCAAAAGTTTGGAAAGAATTAATTGGAGCATTTTTGAATGAACACAAGAAAATGAAAGAGATGATTCGGCGAATCGTTTTTGAACTAGGAAAAATATAGTAAAGAAAATTAAAGGCGAATGAGCACATTCTTTGTGTGTTTAAAAAATTTCGTAAATGAAATATCAATAAATAAGAACAAATTTAGAAACTAACTAACAAGAATTTAAAAGAATTGAGACATTATTAAACAACGAAATGAAAATAAGGAAGAAATAAAGGAAGACAAATTTGTATACTTTAAGAAAAAAAAAGAGTTTTCAAGTAATGCAGAGCAGCACATCTTGCGGCTGCTTGTTCCCCCTATGCTCATTTCAGTTCAATATGGGTAATTGTATTCCTTGTCATTGAGCAAATTCTAGTTCAATCTCAGTCTGAGGCACTTCAACTCATTACTCTGCCTCCTTCTTACACACACACTGCGCGGCATATGCCAACAGAAGTTGCAAGTACCACCATTTGCTACTCAACTCATTTCCAGTTGCAACTTAACTTCATTGAAATTTATTGACACCACATAGCGACGCCTTTTGTGGCATGCCTCATTTGCGCGCATAATTAGCAAAAAAAAATGCATTTATTTTGCCACAACAAAAAACATGTGCACGCACATTTAATCCCTCCACCTTAAATGAAAAATTTACGATTTCCAAAAGAAGAAAAATACAAAAAATTGCAACAAATATAACAGCAACAGCCTGGAATGCTTGCACCGGCAGCAGCGTCGACAATGCGAATTTGCCTCTTTTTTATGGCGCGCTGCAAATGGCAAGCTGCACATAAAACATGTGTTTATTGTCTGCCGACTTGTCAACAGCGCAAAAGATGCAACACTCCGGCTGTGTGTCGTCTGCGTCTTCGCGCTGTGTGTTGCATGCCACTGTGGCATATTTGCATTTTCACACGCAAAAGAACAAACAAGGCGAACTACTTTCAGGCAGAATGCTTTGTTGTTGTTGCTAGTCTCTGCTGCCTGCACTGTGTCATCAAAGTGGCAAGAGCGCTGGGTAGCTGCTCCTCTCGTCCTCGCGTGGCATGAGCATGACATTATGGCCGCCATTAGCTCAAAAAGTGCTTTAATTATTGCTGTCTGTCTGCAGCGCCGTCTCTTGCTGCTGCTGCTGCCGTTGGCTTGTAAACAGCAGCATTGATGACTGCAATTTGGCTGTTGTTGTTGGTATTATTGTTGTTGTTGCTTTTGTTTATGTTTGGCAAGCGCATTTTTACGACGTGCTTACGCTATTCCACCGCCACTCACTCGTAGCCCGCTACATTGCCAGCTGCAGGTGTGGGGTGCGGCGGCACTAATAGCACGCTCATAAAAAAATGCACCAATAGTGCAACAGCAACAACAACCACAAGCATAGTGATAAGCAAAGCTTTGAGCTGCTTGCAATTTGCCACTCAAATGGCAACATTGACGCCAAAGTCGCTTTAATACCTGCCGCCGGCGGCAACCCATCCCCCTCTCTCCTCTCCCAACGATATGGCGGCACTTGCAACAGCAGCTTAGCACATACTTACTCTTAATATAGTGGCAGCGCACATAAAAAAGTGTCTTAGTGCCAGCAAAGAGCGCCATTTCAAAAGTTTAATTAATTTTATTACACACTCTACTAATTAGTTTTTTAGAGTGTATGTGGCATGTGTGTGCACTTTCAGTTTCATTTGTTGCCTCAAAATAAAATGCATTATCGCAATTTGTACTTCATTACATTTCACTTCACTTCAAAGTTGAACTCGCCAAGTGCCCGTCTGTCTGTCCGCCCGTCTGTCCGTCTGCGTGATTGTTTCTGAGCAACTGCAAATTGCTTTATGCGCCTCCATGCGCCGCTGACATAAACAAATGACAAATTTATTTGAGCTGTCATTTATTCGGTGTCGCCATGAGTTAAACGATGCACGCGAATGTAACACAAATCACGGCTGCCTGCCGACGTTCGCCGCTTTTCAGTGAGTCGCCTCAGCAAGGCAGCGCCATATGGCACACATACGAGTACACATAAGCACACACACACATACTCAGTGTCATTCAGCAATTGTTGCATGCATACCAGCTCAGCAAAATCATGAGCTTCTAAAATTTGCGGAATATTTATTTTATTTGTCTGCCGAAAACCGGCCTGTCCCTATTAACTGGGTAAGTAAGCTGAAAATATGGAACTCAACAAAAGGCAAAGAAAATCATTTGACCCATATAAGGCCTTTGACCTTTATAAAGCATGGCATCGCATTACACTGTCCCAGCAATCAAAGATCCTAAGACCTGAAGTTATAGATACCTCGTCTTAGCCCTACACAAGTTTATTTAATTAGCTAAAAAAAAGGTCCTGCAGCCCAAGATACCTCGTCTTATCCTTATACATGTTTATTTGTTTTAGCAAAAATAATGACAACTGGATTCTCCATTACTGCTTGGCGAGCGATACAGGTTTCTTCCTCCATTACTTTTTTTTACTATTACTCCAAAAAAATATGCCCAGTATTCCAAATTCCTAAAGTTAAGAATTCAAATATATTTATTCGGAAGCCAAGCATTTAATGATTCTCATCCACTCGCTCTGGAAAATAGCTCACTCTGCTAATGCGGGCTTTGTTGCTCTACTTCATCACTGCCATCAAACAATCTAATGCCCATAATCTCTGCGAAACTACAAAAATCCAACATAAAGTGGAATTGAACAAAGCAAAAGATCAGCGGATTACAAGAAAAATCCACAAAATTGGCATAAACAAAAGTAAATACACATGAAAACGAAATGCAGAAAGGAAGGGCAACATATGAGCGAAAACAGCAGCGGCGTCGTTGGAAACTATTAAGCTGGGATAACAAATACTCAAATTTATTTCATGATGCTCAAAACGAAATCGATGGTCAGTGAAGAGTTTAGCGAAAGTATCAGAGTGAACTCGAATAGAACAGATATAAGATTTAGCATAATTCCACAATTGCTCAAGGAGGAACAGTGCAGCGCTTTACCTTTCATTTCCAGTGGCCAAACACCGCTACGTTCCTACTCTGCCGTGCGCATTGACATGCAAGAAGATTAAAATGCGTGGCAAACATGCAGCAACTATTATGAAGGCCTAATGCCACTTCTAGCACGGCAGATTTCATATTTCACAAGGGCAACTGGCAACGCACAAATGAGGCACAAAGGCGAAATATATTTTTGAAATATGAGTGAGCGAAATGAGTTTGAATGGAATCGCGCATTGTAAAATATGCTAATAATAGTCCAACTGCCAATGGCGAAGCCAAATGTGTGACAGTTGTTGAGTTAATCCCGAGCATAGCCGCCGGCAGCAGTGAATGACATCTTAAAAATGCAAACACTCACACACACAGACACACACAATGTGAATGTCAAAATTGTAACAGTTTTTGGCGAAGCCAGGCGAACAAAAGATGGGGAACGCTTTGGCAGAGGCAGCTATGTTGGCGATGGTTGGTGGTGGAAGATGCAAGGTGGTGGCTTGTATGCAAAAGTAGACGTGAAGGCGCAATTCGAGCCCAGCAAAGGTGTCAGCAAGCAAGCAAGCATAATAATTGTTATTTTGATAAAAGCCAAGACCGTGGAACGACCCTCGAAATTCAATTCAAAATACGAAATTCAGCTCATTTTGAAAATAGTTTATGCAAGTGCATACAAAGAGGAGGGCATACTCGTACACGCATTTATATTTCTTTTACATTGTTGTACGCAACGAAAAAAGATAAGGGTAGCTACATACATACTTATGTATTTGCGCACCCCTCACTCGGGTTGCACCCCTTTTGGCTTGAAATGAAGTAATTGCGCATATTGTGAACGCACACAAATTGGCTACGCGGTATTTTAATTGTTGTTAATCCTTTGTTGCATTGCTTTTATTTTGTTTTTGTTGTTGTTGCAGCCAATAGTCACGTGTCTATCTTGTCGAAATTAAATAGCAACGAGAAAAGGAAAATGCACTTCGCTGCGGCGTGTTTAAAGTCAAATACACTTTGAGCCGCAGCGTAAACTTCAAAGTGTTGACTGTTTGACAGCTTGTTGTTGTGAGCGCAGGGGCGGTGGGGTGTTGAATTGCAGACTGACAGCGCTCGCTGGTAAATAAATACAATGAGCAGAGCGGAAAAGGGTTAAGTTGCAATTTTATCTAACGATAGAGCGTAATGAAGCGGTTCGGCGAGATTCACTTGGATGCTAAGATTTTAATTATATGAGAAAGTTGCTTAAATTTCAGTTTCAGGTGTGTAAGGGTCGACAGAATGATAGTTAAATATACATTTTGTAATAAATATATCGATGCTTTGCCAGTAGAAAGGCGTGAACGGCACAAACAAACAGCAGACGAGAAATGAAATTTTTAATTTACTCTTGTCTTATAAAATAAATACTTTAAATAAAAGCCAATAGATACTAATAAAAACACAGGATTACAAATTTTTGTCAACTTTTGTACCACAGAAGCTATGATTTCTTAATGTATTTTTCGCGCTGAATTCAAATCCTTAGCTAAGATTCTCCGCTAATACCAAAACGGAATATGCGTCCAAAATGTCGGTGTTCATGTGTTCACACGATGACGAATATCTTGCTGCGTTCTTCATCGATCCATGAGCCGAGTGATGATTCACCGCTTAAAGTAGATACTATTTTTTAAAATTTTAATAAACCTTACCAATTTTGTGGTATTTATTGAGGTAACACATTTTTCAACTTATTCGTACCTTATTCGCAAAACATTAAAAAAATCAAATTTATAGGGTTCCGTCCCCCTAATGGAAAAAACCGGGAACACTTACATACATATAAGATCACTTGTTTTTGGAGGTGTGTGCATATAAACAGGTACAACGCAGGTACAACTCTTGTTTAGGCAGCTAGTGAAAACACTTCCAACCTCAAAATAATATATAATGCAAATGCCAAATTAGCTTGTCCAGTCAGATTCTACATTTCATTAGCTAAAACAGCGAGACCACCCAAGTTGCTTGCATAATCGCTCGCTATTGAAACGCTCTGCCCCCCAAAGTAATTCCCTATATAATATTTCAAATACTCCTTCCTTATTCAGTTCTTTTTCTTCTACCCAAATCTTGAAAGTAAGATCCATCAAACTTTTATTTCAATTTTATTTTGTTTGATGTTGCCTAATTACACTTGCAACATTTTGACATTAAATCAATCACTAACAACTCTCATATCGCCCCCCATCCCACCCTTTACCAACTCGCTAGAACATTTCAACTAACCCCCAACTCGCCAGTGGCATTTTTTTACGTAAACAACTTCGGAAAATTACTGAAAACTGAATAAAGCAAAACAGGAATATCCACAAAATTAACATTTCATTTGAGTAAACAATACAACCACAACAACAGCAATGAGAAACATAAAACAAAATATACAGCAGACATTAAGGAAATTGCATGTTGCACACGCTTTTCATTTGGCATTTGTTGTTGTTGTTGTTGCGTTTGTACGATTGAGTTGCTTCAATGGAAGTGATGCTTTAATTGTGCTCTCTCTAAACATTTACCAAAAATGCGGCAACCCTTTTTTTGGTGCCGCAGCATCTTTAGCGCGACTTTCTTCTCTTCTGTAGCTGTTGTTGTTGTTGTTGTTGCTTCCGAAGCTGTCGCTTTTGCTGGCACGTCTTTTGCTGCTGCATTTGTCTGATGTTTACGCAAATGTTGATTTGTTCCCTTGGCCCTCGGCAGTAGATCAAAGCAGCATTGGCGGAGACAAACAATCGTGCCTTGCCTTGCTCTTGTGTGCGTGTGTGTTCGTGTGTCTGTGTGGTTTATTTACAGTGGCTTCCGTTTGGTTGTCATTCGCTGCAACTGCCTTGCTTACTGCAGTTTGTTTGGTTTGGTATTGGTATTGGTTAAGCTATTTTGCGGTATAGTGCACATGTGTGAGTGGTCATATGTGTGTGTGCATCAGAGAACTGCAATGAGTACTCATTGCACTAAGTATACTCTGTCGAAACTCTGTTTTCTACCCTTACTCATATCAAAACGGGAATGACCGAGTTTATTTAATACGTATGCTCACTATTCGAGCGTGAACGAGACTGACTAAAATATTGGACAGTACCAGTAAAATACAAAATATGTGCAGAACTACAGAACTGCAAAACGACATTAAGTACATGGTATTGCCAGAGTTACAAGTTATTTAAACATTCAAATTAACGATGACAGTTCGGCCCTTCCTGACGAACACTCGTCCTCGAGTTAGGTGGCGTCTTCATAACCAGTGGCATTCTCGTCGTCATCATAATCGTTGTCGATTTCTGGATAAAGTTCGCATCAAATCTGGATTTCCACCCTGCATGCGCTTTCTCGATGTTATGGATGGCATCGTCTCGTTTCTCATTCTGCATCGATTTCTGCAGGTCGATATCGTCGTCATGTATAGCAGCAAACACCTTGTTGCCGCTGATGTCTCGCAACGGAAAGTCGAATACAAGGTCCATTGCTGAATATTTCGTTCTTGTATTCACGTGTGTGTTGATCTGCCACTGCAATGCGCGCAGCAGTTTGTCCCAGTCTTCTGCTTCGACTGCTGATGGTTGTAAAACTGAGAGTATGGACTGCTTTACCCTCTCTGCTAAGCTGTTCGTACGAGGCGTCCGTACTGCTACTCTTGTGTGCTCGATGTCATTGCTAATACAAAATTCAGCAAACTGCGATGAAGTAAATGACGTACCTCGATCGATGACAATTCTCCTCGGTATGCCAAAATACAACGTTAGCTGATTCAGCGCTTGTATTACAGGCTCCGTCTGGAACTGGATCTTGGAAATCGGCATTCCGTACAGCTCGTACTTCTCGTCTATGCCTCGATGTCCAGCGTTATCTTGACAAAATGTACCTATTCGCCAACGCATTCCGCTTGGAGCAACCAGCAATTCGCCTTCTTTGTCACACTTTTTGAAAAGTTGATTTGTCCTCATCTTATACTCGGTTTCCAAACAAACACATTTATTTAAAACCATTTGAACTTCATTTTTGTTTTTACCGTTCAAATCTTTTTCCATATCAATGTCATTAGCTTTCAGCGCAATTAATTCACACTGCCCGTTTTCAATTACTACGCGGCTTTTCGACAGAATGTCTATTCCAATTATAGCATCATTTTCTATAATTTTGTCTTGCACGACTACAAGTTCAGATTGATATTCTTGACTGTCAATTACTACTTGTGAAACTAGTTTTTCAAAGCACTGTATTTCGCTACCACCAAAACCTCGTAGCTTCTCTACACATGGTTTCATTTTACCATTGCACTGTTCTGCAATTGAGCTTTTTACGAGAGACACACTGCTCCCTGAGTCTATCAACGCGGTGCACTTTATATCGTTTATTGAAATGTTTTTCGTTAAATCCGTATTAACGTTCTTTGGGTTATTTTCAATTTCGTTAGTCTTGTCACTTTTAATCGTCGAAACATTTTTAAAATTTTCTCTTTTCTGCGGCTGTGAACAATTTCTTGCCAAATGTCCACGATCGCGGCAATTGTAACACACCGGCTCTACTGATTCACTTGAGTTGCTGTTCACATTAACAACGTTCTGGTTTTGCATATTTACATGCTGCGGCGGCGCAGCGGCGCTCATTTTCTTAAAGCTTGGCACGACGCTATTTAGCGTTCCCAGCAAATCAGCACATTTCACAAAATTCATTGCCGATAGGGTACGACGTAAACCTTCATCGCTTAACCCATTCACAATATATTTTATTATAGCTCTATCGTCCAAATTACCACGGCGACCTAACGCAAGCATTCTATAATAAAATTCGATTATTGTCTCATTTTTCGCGACGCGCTCTTGCATCATTTCTATATGCACATCAGCTGAGTTAACGACATACGGAAAGTCAGTTAAAAATTGCGCAACAAAATCCGACCATTTGGTGTAGATTGGTTGAGCATCAATCCACCACCTTGCAGGTCCTTTTAACTTTGTATGCATGGCGTAGAGAACAAGCTTTTCATTCCACGCATAAGCACACATTAATTGTTCTACCCGCTGTACAAATTGTATCGAGTTACTGTCACGCGCACACGGTTCAAAATCTGGTAAAATGTCAATTACGTCACGCACAAAGGATTGCGAATTTCGATTCATATTAGAGTTGCCGAATTCATATGAATTATTCGATGTCACTTGTTCTGGAATGTTATTATTTCCATAGAAATTTCCAACGCACCATGTCGGAGATCTCGCTACGCTCACTACAGGAGGAGTAGCGACTGGCGCCGACGCAATACGCGTACTCACACACGAGGGGAAAACCATATTCGCCTCACTTCGCTGTACGCTCGTCTGCAAAGGCAGAGAAGCTGCATGGGACACACCACATGCGAAAGGGAAATTTGACTGATTGTTCACTAAATTTCTTTGCACGCTCTCTTGCAAAATAGGGGTTGTTTGCGAAAGCACATACGGCTGAGCTGGCGGCGCTCTCATCTGCACCATTTCAGCATGCGCAGGCGGCATAGACTGAGACACACTCATAAAAGCATTTCTTTGCGGCGAAGACACACTTACACACGCAGCTTGTTGCGGAGACACACTCCTTTGAGGATTTATTTGCGGCGAAGACACACTTCCACACGCAGCTTGTTGTGGAGACACACTCCTTTGCGCAGCTTCTTGCAGAGGCGACACACTCCCCTGCAAAGCTACTCTCTGCTGAATTTGCGGCGAAGACACACTTGCACACGCAGCTTGTTGCGGAGACACACTCCTTTGAGCATTTATTTGCGGCGAAGACACACTTCCACACGCAGACACACTCCTTTGCGCAGCTTCTTGCAGAGGCGACACACTCCCCTGCAAAGCTACTCTCTGCTGAAGTTCAGCTGTCGGCAGAATAGGCAATATCGGCGAAGACACACTCGCTTGCTCTACTTCTGCACACGTTGCTATGGATGACTGTACACAAACTGGCGTCGGCGACATCATAAGCAAATCCTGCTGAGACACACTCACAGAATTTGCCACATTCGGAGAAAGCGAAATATTTGCGATTGCCAGTTGTTGCATTTCAACGGCGTTTCTCGAAAATGTGACGGCACTAGAACTTTCTGGATTCGTCGTCAGGGATTCTTTAGACAGCATCGACGAATTAACTACTGCTCCAAGTTGGCGAGTTAATAGCTCCAGAGACCGCTGAAGAGCATTAACATCGTCGCGCAACTTATCCATTTCAGTATTCCTGCTATTCGTTGCTTCTACACCCTGTGAATCAATATTCACTGCCCTTTCCACACTTTCTACAGCGTTTGAATTTTGCGCACTGTCTCTTTGTAATAAACGCGAAACTATTTCACTTCTTGAGCCCGATGTCTTCATGCCTGATTTGCGGAGCAAGTTCTTCAGCTCGGTTACCGTAAGCAAGTGGTATTCCATCCCACTTCTGACATATCAAAACGGGAATGACCGAGTTTATTTAATACGTATGCTCACTATTCGAGCGTGAACGAGACTGACTAAAATATTGGACAGTACCAGTAAAATACAAAATATGTGCAGAACTACAGAACTGCAAAACGACATTAAGTACATGGTATTGCCAGAGTTACAAGTTATTTAAACATTCAAATTAACGATGACACTCATACTTACTCATACTTAGTTGAAAAAACTGAGTAAAGCGACCTACTTACTCTGTTTGAAATTCCAAATAATAAGTTTTTAAGCCTACTCATAGTATGACGTCAGCAAACTCATTGATACTCCTTCCTGCATTCCTTCCGTTTCTAAGCCAGGGTTGCGCTTATTCACAAAAATGTACTTTTTTAATACTATTTGACTTTCAATTTCAGCGCACTTTTTTCAAAACATGTAACACAAATTGCTATATACAATAGTTGGTTAATAATATCTTAACACGGAAGGGTTGAACTTGTATGCGTGTTTGACATTATAATGATACAATTAAATTAATTTTTGTTCATCTGATAAAACTTAAAAATTTTGATGTAAATATTTAATTAAATAACAGACTAAGTACACATTGGCATCCTGGCATGCTAGACTAGGAAAATTTTTATTATAAACGTGAAGTGAAAAGTAGTGTTTTTTGAAAAAGTGCACTGAAACAATTTTTAACAAAAAAAAGTTAAGTTACAGCGAAACAGAAGAAACTGGACCGAAGTATTAAAAAACAGAATCGGAATGTTTGTTATATGATTCGACTAAAATTGTTCCCTGAAATCAAAGAGTTTTGTCGAAAAGCGTAGTGTTCTAGTGTTGGCTGGAAAAGTGGAGTGATATACATTCATTGAAATGCAAACGGCAGAACCGTCACTTTTCTACGCAGATGTGTGTTCTCTTTTCCTGCTCTTCTACGCTCATTTCAAGAGAAAAGGGGCGTGCTATTGAAAAATGACATGATGTAGAGATGTAAGCTTTGATCCTTAAATGAAACCGTGACCTGCGTATGCGATCGTACGAATTAACCATATACAACTTTCGTTATGATTATTGGGCTTCCTGTGTATAGTAGCGCATAGTGCAGTAATCGAGTTACCTACTCGATTTCCATTGTAATGGGCAATGTTATAAGCAATGGGGCAACTAAAATAAATTGACTCTAGGCACTTTTCAAACGTCATTCTAGAGCAGGCATAAGTTTACCAAGCTAGGTATATGTAATGATAATACCCAGAGTATAGAACCGGTATTGACTAACGACGAAATATTAATAGTAAAATAAGAATAACCGTTAAATCGAATTTGCTATTGCAACAAGTACTCGAGTAACGCATTGCAAGACTCTATATGTTCAACATCAACAACACGCAGGATCTGAGAGCAATATTTCACATTCTGAAGTAGGTATCGCTTAGAAGAGCGCAACTGCGAGCAGGTAGGAGCACATGCAGTAAAAGCAGTGATGTAAACTTTCTCATTTTGCAGCAGATTTAACGCATTTTTAAAACTGAAATGAATTGAAAGAATATACTGCTTAAAAATTGGTCCATAAAAAAGGTCGAATAGAACATGGAATTTCAGGGTCATATTAATGAATTGAAAGTATGTGGAAACTGGCGCGCCGGCTCCTTTTGCATATACCTGGATATGAAAATTCAACCATAATGTTATCTTGAAAGAAATTTTTCTAGAGCAGGTACTTAATCCCGTAAAGACTAACGGGTTTCTGTGGCCTTTTTTATTATGCGAAATATTTATATGACATGTTGTGTATTTTCATTCATATTTTTATTTTTACGAATTGTTAATTGCTGGTTTACATATGAAAAAACCGCATTTCGCGAATTCAGGCCAGGTCATGTGGAAATTTGAGAGTTTGCATCACTGCTGGAAAGAGATCGGCGCCACAGCACTACTTTAACACATGCGAATGTAGGTAGAGCATGAACTAGGATCCGTTATTGTTGTACAGTAGGCATGTATGTTCTTTTTTGCTTTAAAAAGCATCAATGCAGTGAAGTATATTCAAAGAAAGGAAACCTTAATGTTTAAAAAAATGTGAAGACGCGTTAGCCTTTATTCAGTCACAACTTTTTCATGCAAAGAAAAAATTTAGAACATATATGAATATCTCCATAAACTGTGTTTTGCAGTTAAAAATTTATTTATTTTTTTAATTTTATATTACACCTAATTCTCTTTTTACACGAAATAAGATTTAAAACTATTTTTCATTCCAACTACATATGTCCCAAAATGATGAACAAAATGATTCCAGATATTGCAGTCATAAACTTTTTTCTACGTATTAATGAATTTCTGATATTATTCCCTTTTACCCAAATCATAATTTATTCATGCTTTTTAAAGCAAAAAGGACATACATATGTAGTATGTTGTCACATTTTTGATAATATTAAGGTTTCCTTTCTTTGAATATACTTCACTGCATTGATGCTTTTTAAAGCAAAAAAGAACATACATGCCTACTGTACAACAATAACGGATCCTAGTTCATGCTCTACCTACATTCGCATGTGTTAAAGTAGTGCTGTGGCGCCGATCTCTTTCCAGCAGTGATGCAAACTCTCAAATTTCCACATGACCTGGCCTGAATTCGCGAAATGCGGTTTTTTCATATGTAAACCAGCAATTAACAATTCGTAAAAATAAAAATATGAATGAAAATACACAACATGTCATATAAATATTTCGCATAATAAAAAAGGCCACAGAAACCCGTTAGTCTTTACGGGATTAAGTACCTGCTCTAGAAAAATTTCTTTCAAGATAACATTATGGTTGAATTTTCATATCCAGGTATATGCAAAAGGAGCCGGCGCGCCAGTTTCCACATACTTTCAATTCATTAATATGACCGTAAGATATCTATAAGATTCCAAGTGCTATTCGACCTTTTTTATGGACGAATTTTTAAGCAGTATATTTTTTCAATTCATTTCAGTTTTAAAAATGCGTTAAATCTGCTGCAAAATGAGCAAGTTGACATCACTGCTTTTACTGCATGGCTCCTACCTGCTCGCAGTTGCGCTCTTCTAAGCGATACCTACTTCAGAATGGGAAATGCGGCTGTCGCCAGGAACCGAACAAGTATTGCTATAAGTACTCTGAGTTTTACTTACTTACTTATTGATACTCATACTTGGTATACTTAGTTTACTTACTTTACTTACTTTATAAGTTTGAGCAAACTGAGTGTCACTTGCGTTTAAGTATAGGTAAAAACGGCACGCGTTTTCTTTAGAGTTACTTAGAGTAACGAAAATGGCACTCGTTGCAGTTCTCTGGTGTGCATGCATACGTGTATGCACATTGGATGTTGTTTGGCGGTTGCAGATCGGTCGGTTTATAAACAATTGGTAATTTTTATGTCATCAAAGTGTACAAAGTATTTTTTCCAAATAAATAATAGAAAGCTAACATGAATCCATTAAGAAAGGAGATGCTTAGCTCTATTTCTGAAGTATGCGTGGGGTTCTTCATATCACTTAATACGTTGACACTACGTTTACATATTCTAGTTGCTGAAGTAGAAAGATAAAGAATCTAAGAGTGCATATCGACAACTCATCTCCAGATTAGAAAGGAAATGAGGTCTTTTAAAGGTCCTTAGTAATTATGTATATAAAAACTAGTAATCGGTAAAATTTAGCATTTTTAAGCATTGTTTAAGCTATAAGCTTTCTATAAAAGTATGTAACCAACTCGTAGCAATTTTGAGAAAATCAGTTAGATGAGTAGACTGGGCTGACGTCCTAATAAGCCCTTTCAGGACACGCTAACGAGCAGACTGAATGCCTACTTCAAATACAATCTTCATATAAGGCTACTTCAAATTAAATTGATGCCACCCGCCAAGAATATCTGCTAGAATGACAATTAAAGTAAAGGAGCAATTGAAAATTTCACTTCTTGCATTTTATAGTGCATATAACATAAAATATCACTTTCCTGTGTAATTGCCCTGCCATAGCAAAAGGATTGCTCAAAACAATAGGAAAGGATTTTCTAGAGAACATCAATGATTCAAAGTATGGAAATTATTCTCTTCTGAAATTTCTGAATTCCGGCAAATGGCTATAGCTTTATGGAGGCGTGGTAGCAAAACGGCAGTCAGTTGTAGTGCTAATTGATAGTCAGACTGACTGGCCACTAACCAACCAACCAATATATAAAATACATATAAAAACAAATGTAATTTTTATTCAAACATGAGCCTCAACTCTTAATAGAAAATGTCTGCTGTCTTAGCAGAAGTGTGTAACTATAGTCTTCAAAAAATTTTGTAGACTGAATTTTATTCAAATTCAGATATAAAATTATTTTCAACTATATGTGCATACTTCTACACTGATTAATTTAAATTGAACAAGAATTTCATGAAATCTTTGCTGAAGGTGACCTCCGCCAACGCTTCAGCCAAAGCTTAAAGCCAGACACTAAATTGGAGATTAACGACCGCTCACGTTTTACAAATTCCGCACGTAATTCGAGTAATTCGATATCAAAGTAAGCTAAATCAGATTAATAAGTTGGTGCTTGTATATATGCGACTTGTAACAATCCCTTTTCAAGCAAGAGTCCTTTTTGAAAGTCGACAGAAATGAGAGACTAATAAAGCCAAAGTAAATCCTACGATAATTGCACAGGTATGCAGGCAGCAGGACTTGAGGGGTGGCATGGCGGCATTGCTATGTCTGTAAAGTGAGTGCACAGAAAACTGCCAAAGGATAATAAAGTTTATTTGCGTTGCAAGAGTGTGAGTGCTGCACACATACACACACACACATAGGATTGCATACGCATGCATGAAAGCAGTGTGCAGACAAAGCGCATCTCTTATGAAAATGGACCCAATAATAAATGCAGGACACTGTCCGCAAACACATACAAACACACACACACACACACACACACACACATACACACACACACACACACATGCATGCATACACATAAACAATGAGTGCTTTGTACGTTGGATGGCATGTTGCGCTTATTAAGCTGCTGCCCAAAAAAGGGGGGCGTTGAACTGCGGTCGGGCGCTCGGCCGCCAGCGGGTGGGATTCTCGGTTGCTGCGGTGGCACTTTGTGTGGTAATTTTAAGCTTCATTGACTGTAATCGCAAATAATCAATTCAGGCGCATTACTTTTGGGCGCAACTGTCTCCAGCGCTGCGGCACTCGACTGCATGCAGTGCCATTGCGCCGCCACTGTCATGTTACACTTGGGCGACAGTAGCAGTGGGCGTGCGTATGGGTGTGGCAGGATGTATGCGTCTCTAACTGCTGGGGATTTGCGCTTGCCGCATTTCAGAAGTTAAATTCAATTCAATTCAACTGGAAGAGTCGGGCGGGGGGCGTAAGCAAAGCGATCGCTCAATAATTCATGGCTTTCAAAGTGGAAATATTTGGAGCTGCTGGCTGTGCGTAGAGTGGGCTATCAGCAATTTAAACTGTGCCTGCTGGCACAGAGAACAGTGCCAAACATTGAATTGGTGTGCTTAAATTTAAATAAATATATTGCCAGACAGCATGTTTCCAGAATGGAGCTTGTTGCTATTCCAAGCACAATTTCGCCCTTAAAAAGAAAGGTGTCTCATATAAATTTATGGCTGCTCCTCACCAAAGGTAACAACTTCTAATTGTTAATTCGATTAACAACGCTGCGATCTAATGACCAAATCACGTTTCAATACTGTTCCAATTTCAAAGGAAATTAATGCACTAACGTGCGTAATGACGGAACGACAGAACGTGACCGGAAAATGCTAATTGCGTCAATGCGCAAATGACAATCGTGTCAGCGCTGGCATGTCAAGCCAGACGCTGCCCAAGCACTTAAGTGGGGTCTTTAAAACGGCACAGAGTGCATAAAACTTTTCATTTAAAGTGCCGACTTATGTTCGAAGCTTAGCAAGCAAGTTAAGAGAGGAAGAGGAGTAGTCGGAAACAATGGCAACAGGCAAGCTTGGCCATATGGAAAATTAGTTTCCCACCCCATTCAACGCTGGCCAAACTTAATCTTTGGAGAGCAAAATTATTATGGCAGCTCTCAAATGCACAACAGTCCAGTCTAGCTAAAGTCTAAAAATTTTTAATGCCTACAGGAATTATCGACCTTATGATAAATAACTTTTGACTGGCAGACCCACATAAAAGAAAGGCATATACAAGTTTTGAGGCTAGCTGCAGAAAAATCAAAACTTTTCTAAATTTCCCTTGATAAAAGTTGGCATTATAATTTGTTCTCGCCTGTATTTAGCATGTGTCAAATTGATGGTTTGATTTGTTTGTGGAGAAAGATAGAAAAGTTTTGATCTTTCTAAGTTATATAAATTTATCTTGATAAATTTAGAAAAGTTAGAAAAATCAAAAATTTTTGAAATTTCCCTTGATAAAAGTTGGCATTACAATTTTTTACTAAGCATGTATCAAATTTATTTGGTTTTCTAAGTGTGAAAGAGAGTTCATAAACTGCGAACACTACTTTTTGTTTATTTGCTTGCCACTCTTCATTTATAATTTAGCAGTTTTCAATTTTCTTTGATTGTAAAAAGCACATCTCGTTCGAAAGCTGCAAAAAATTTGCATTGTAGTTGCTGCTGAAAAAAAGAGCCAGAAGAATTATTTACTACCACATTGAAAAATGATGTCGCCGCCATTGCCAGGTACATCATCCATCAGCGCTGGATGTGCCTTGCTGCTGCTGCTGCTTCCATTCCCATGACTGTGTTAGTCATTTACGCAGCTGTTTTAGGAGGGATGGTGCGGTTGTATTGTGGTATGTCTGATTCACACCAACACACAGAAAGACACTCACTTGGAGCTGTTGTTTGGCATTTTTTTTTGCAAATCGTGCAAATCGAATTTCGGAAAACAAAACACGCATAAACATGCAACTCACACGTCAATCTTTTCAATGTGTGTGTGTGTGTGCTTGTATTTCGCGCAATGAAGCTTTCATAGACGAAGCTCGACAGTTGAAAAAACATTTATCAATGCCAGTGCATTGCTTGCTTTTGCTTGGCTAGTGCCAAAAATTCCACTGCCGTGCCTAGGCAAGCAACTCCACTGGCTGGCAATGCTGGCTGAGACGAGCAGGACACTGCAATGCCGAAGTGTGCTTTTAAGTGCAAATGGAATTTTTATGAAATTGCTTAAACAATATAACCACAATACTACAGTTACATGCCCAAATCAAGCAACACAGATATCGAAATACATGCAGAGTGCACTTTAAGGCAACTTTAAAGGCTGATCCGCCTAAAAGTATGCTTTTAAAATTGAATTAGACCAAAAAACAAGCTTTTAACAAAAACTCAGAGTAAAATTGTGATAATTTATGCACCTCCGCCCTCACTCGACCACCACATGCATTAACACAAACCGCAAGCGCTTCCTTTCATGCATTCGTCCAACCAATAGGTCACCAATCTGCTGCTCATCCAGCTCCAACCAAACCAACCAACCGAGTAACCAAAACAAACCAGAAGTACGTCTCTTGCACTAATTAAACGCAACACATTTTACCGCCACCCAACTGGCTGCACATTAACAAGGATATTTAATTTCTTACCATAATTTCATTATTTACACACACACAGTTGCAGCATTTGTATGTGCGTGTAAAGTTTCAATGCTGGCATGCTGTAACCACATCGAAAAAGCACTGAAACAACATTTTGAAATAACGGTTTCTGCGGTTGCACCGAGAGTAAACCGCCGGACTGATGTGATTTTTGACATTTATATGAACTTGCTTTAAAGGAATGTACAACAGTATGTGTGTATGTGTGCATGGCAACTGAGCGTCACATTTTCTTTATGTACAAAATTATTATTAAATAGGAGCTGTCATTCATATGCAAAACAAATCCTCTACAGAAAGTGAAGAACGGAAAAACATTTGATTAAAAAGGATAAACCATAGAAAAGATTTCTTCTACAATTATTTTTGAAACTTTCTTAATTCTTAAGAGCGAAAGCAACAATCAAAAGTTTTAAATAATTTCCAATATGCAAACAAGAAAATATATATGATTTCTTTTATACTCATGAGAATTTTAAGCAATCTTCGACTAACGATAAGCTACTAAGAAAGAAATCTACGCTTTCATTTCTAATGACCTTCACGTACCACCATTCAAACCTAATCTCAGTCATTAAATATATACATACATATATGGGTGTCTACTTTTTAAAAGAGGGTACGACGATTTGCATCTTTCGCTCTAACTTCAAAAGGATGCGTAGATATAAATGAAACTCGATTGGGCTTAGTTTCTATTCGTCTCTTGAAAAATTAATAAATTCATTTTTGCGACTTACAGCTATTCTGATGTTACAGTCACAATTTATCGTCACCTTACTTGTTATTTTCTCATAGTGAAATATTTCAATTGATCGAAAATATTGATTAAAAACTTTTGTAACCATCGCATAAACATGGCTTATTTAATACTATTGAATGTAGCCGTTCATTTATCACATATCCAAAGTATACTCCCACCTGCGTGCACCTATTCCAACAATAATTGATACGCCATAAATTTCCCCACACGCCCTTACAAGCAAAATGTTAATCTCAACTTTGCTGAAATTGATTTCCATTGTCGATCCGAAGCAGCACTTTCAAATGACTTCATGAACTCAATTTACGCAGCAACGTCCCTTCAATTAAGTACAATAAGGCTGGCAACTTTCGGAGTTGGGTAAGCTCCCCGGAGTAGAATAATGCGAAAGTTGCCGATAAAATCTCTAAAATGCCATTGGAAGTTTTGGGACATTTTTGTATGCGGCGTGGGTGAACGCCGAAAATTGGTTAAAATCAATTTCTTGCTATTAGCATGAAAAACGCATTATTCTTCTATCGAAGTGGAAACGATTTACCAAAAAAAAGGTGGGTAGGAAAAATGTGCAAACACACACACGCACACACACACAAAGAAGCGCAAACAAAGCGGTGAACATTTTAAATACTTGGCAACTTTTTTTGCGGTCCCCGCCCGCAAGCAGCGACAAAAAATGACATGTCTATGAATTTTGTGTACAACGGGATGAGGGCTGGGGGAGAGCAACTGTTTTGCCTATGTTTCTTTTCTAGCTGCCAGTTGGAATTGTAAATGTAGGTGTGTGCCGCTGATTTTATGACATTTCTTGTGACAGCGTGTAGCCATTTGGGCCGCTGCTTTGCTCTGGGGCATTTGCACAATTCTGGGTAACTTTTCTTCCTTTTTCGACTGCGCCTAAAAGCACCTTTCCGGCAGCCTACTAGCTATTGTTTATTGTGTGTATGGAAATGGAAATTGTGGTAAACAGCGTTGGCATTTTTGAAGATTGATTGAACAAAGTTGCAAAGTTCCCCTACTCAGCTACTCAGCCTGGGAAAGGTTCTGGCAAAAATTTCCGTTTGAAAAAGTTTTGAATGTTTTTGTTTGTCGCATTTTATCGCAATTGAATTGTTCTTGCGCGTTTTTTAATTCATTTGTAAATTTTGCGATATTTTTAAATGTCGAAAGTGTCATTTATGCGTGAAGAGCTTGAAATGTTTACAAGAGTTGGGCTTGTTACAAAATAAAGTTTTTTTATAATATTTTATTTCTTTAGTCGTCATAGGATCTTTGAAAGTCTGGGCATTCCTCTTAACAAAATCAAACATAGAATAGATAGATGGATAATTTAATCGTAATGTTTATTAAAACTAAAATTGGAGCTGAGGATTATCTAAATCTTTTATTGCCTGTTTACGCGACAATTTGTGATTATTGTTTTTATCGACAGCTGTGTGTGTGTGTGTATGAGAAAGAAGTCAACTTCAAAGAATAAACAATACGCACATAATGAAATATCATTTTTTTCCTGTGACAAGCAGAAGATTATTTATGATTTGCGTGCAATTTTGAAAAGCAAAAAATTCTTTGTGGAAGAGGAACTGAATTTCACTCGACCTCATGTGGATTTGCATGCAAGCAAGAATTTCAGCACTGAATTACCTCTGCCGGTTGCATGGCAATGCGTAGCACAACGACATTTGTAGATTTTAATTAAATTCATGAATGTCATGTCTCTTGCTAAGGTATTGCACTATATAGATTTGATTATGACTTCCGCAGCAGCTGTCAAAGGCAACCAGTTGTGCATTCACTCTATGCCTTGACAGCTTGAAATGATTTCTTGGTTGTTTGCTTTGGTATTTTGCATTGAAATGCACAAAGGAAGTCAGATTTATTATTATTATTAAGAATTTATACAATAATACAATTATTATATAACTTAAGGATAGGAGCACTAGCTGCAGCGACTTTCGGCTCTCCGGATACTTATGTATTAGGTGGAATAAATGTATGGGATTATATAAGGTTTAGTAAGTTTGCTGAGCGCAGAAAATTATAAATGAGTAAAATGTTTTCAGGCTTAGTGTCTTTAAGAGCATTTGTTAATTGGCTATTGCTTGTGTTATTTCTTTCGGTTGCAAAATGTGCACAACTGTTTAAAATATGTGCTATAGAACTAGGTGCATTGCCACAGAAGGTGCAAGAAGACGGTGCACTGGATCCGCTTAGTAGGTGCTGATGAGTTAATATGCAATGGCCCAGCCGGAGACGAATGTATGGGGTGAGCATCTTGGCGCTTAACTCTGTTGCGTAGAATGGCTTGACACCTTGAGGGTTGACTGATGTGTAGTGGTGTGTGTACTCCTTCCAAGAGTTGGCGGATGTTTGGGCGAAATGATTGGCGACAAGACCTACAAAATCGTTTTTTTCGAGAGTTTCAGCCAAATATGTCGGATGTGAGTGGGTCACTTTCGCAGCAGAATCAGCAAGCTCGTTTCCGGGAATGCCAATGTGGCTTGGAATCCACATAAGTTTTATTTTTTTGGAGAAACGTGTGAGATGATTCCGGATTTTCTCGATCAGGTAGCTTGAGCTTTTGAAACCTTGTGTGGCTTTAAAAGCGGATAGGCTATCCGAGCAGATTATATATTTTCCCTTAGACTGGGATGCAAACGTTGCTGCTTTAAGTATAGCTACTGCTTCTGCTGTGAATATTGAGCAGTGGTTGTCCACGAGACCGAAGTTAATGACTTTTCCGTCGGCTTTGACAACTGCGAATGATGTTGCGTGTACTGATTTTGAGCCATCCGTAAATATTAATGTCCACCCAGCGTTCACGTATTTTGTTGTGACTTCCAGAAAGAGTTGTCTGAATACCTCAGAAGGAGTTTTTTCTTTGGAGTGTTTTGCGAGGTCGGAAATAAATGTGGATTGTCTCAGTCTCCAAGGAGGTGAAACCGGGGTGTCAGCCATGGTTGGTTTGAGCAACATGTTTTGACTGCGAGCAAATAAGATGCATTTATTTAGTGCGGATAAATATTTTGGGGTTCGTTTCCTGATCAGATTTCTTTTGACCTCCGTATGCAGTAAGTGGCTGTTGCAGTAATATATTTTTGGCAATAGCTTGTAGGTGTTGCTCAGGTATCTTTCCGTGATCGTGGGAAATCCAGCCTCTACAAGTAAGTTGATTGTTGGAGTTGTTGGGAATGCACGTAAACTTCTTCGAATTGAAGTGTGATATGGAGCGTTGAGTAGTTTCAAGTGACACTTTGCACATTTTCCGTAAATTGGCAGCCCATAGTCAAGTTTAGATAGCACTAGTGCTTTGGTAACGTTTAGAAGTGATGTAGTGTGAATTAAACTTTTTTTAGTAGAAAGGTATTTTATAATGTTAAGTCTATTCTGTAAGTTTTTTTTTGGATATTCACAATGGTATTTAAAGGAGTATTTACTATCAAAAATTATGCCGAGAATCTTGCAGCTAGTGACATTAACTATTTCGATATTATTATATATAAGTTTTATATTTGAACAATTTTTCTTTTTACATATGTGTAATGTTTGACATTTTTGGTAAGATATTTTGGCGCCCGAGTTGGAACACCAGTCAGTAAGGCTATTTAGAATATTGTTAAAGGTGTTAGTAATAGTTGTAAGATCGGCTTTAGAGTATATAATAACATCGTCTGCATAAATACTATGTTTTACAGTTTTGTATTTTAAAATTAGCGAGCTTATTTCATTGAAGGCTATGATGAACAAGGTTACCGACAAGGGAGAACCTTGTGGTATTCCGTTGTGTAGTGGTTTAGTATCGGACAGAACTGTGTTGATCCGTACTTTTAAATTGCGGTTGGACAGAAAACTTTTAACAAAGTTGAAAATTTTCGGTCCAACATTCCATTTTTTTAGTTGCCTTAAAACGACATGGGTGCCGATCCTGTCGAATGCTTTTTCGAAGTCTAGGCTGAGTATCGAAATGTGATTTTTGCAGGATATTGCATTGGCTATGAAATTATCGATTAGCAGAAGGGAGTCGATGGTACCCTGCAGTGTTGCCAGTTTAGCCTTTTTGAGGCTAGATCTAGCCCTTTTCTTTGTCGTCTAGCCTCGAAAATTTCCATCTAGCCTCTAGCCTTTTTTGTAGCCTTTTTATTTTTTGCATTAGCCTCTTCTAGCCTTATTTAATATGCCGTATTTTTTATTTTTAACCAACAAAACTCTACTTCGAGTAATTAGTCGTTTAAAAAATTATTAGAATTCACATTAAAAGTCACTGATGAGGTTTTCTGGCAACCGAAATAACTATCTGACCTGCCTATGTGAGCAATTATACTAATTATTTGTTGTTGTACATTTAAAATCGCTTTGTTTCAGAACAGCTATTGTCATTACTTTTTGGTAAGTCAGTCCGAATAAAAAATTATTCCATCCAAAATGTAAATACATAATGTAATCTTGTACTCTAAGAAAAAACTTCAAAAATGAAGGGTCATTTCAGTGTGTGAAATTGTAGCTAAATCTGGTCATCGATTGTCTTTTCGAATTTTTGATTCTGCGAATTGATTATTTGCCCTTTACTAACGCTAAATTTCATTAAGCTGGCATGCTGAATTCTCTTTTAACTGTTCGATATGCTCTGAAAAGAACAAAAAAATTCTGCCATCATTTTGAAATCACGGATGATATTTTAAGATTTGCAAATAATCGCGATTTATATACAAATTCAGATTCCTCAGATGAGGAGGAAACTCTCTTCTTTGAGATATGTATAAACATTTAAAGTGAGATTCGTAGTGTTTTTATTAACCAAGACAATCAATGTATCCCTATATATTTTGTTAATCGTTCTTTAAAATGCTTTTAGTTCGGGCTTTTCTTCAACTGATACAAGAGCAAAAGTCCAAATGCAGTGTATACATGTGATTAAATATATGTTATTTATATATTTATGAATCAAACACCAATTAGTCTTTATACAACTTTATTTGTTGGCGTCTAACACAAGAGTCTCTTTCTATGCATCAGCAAGTGCAAATGAAGCCTCGAGAGAAAGCTTTTTATGATATTGAACATAGCTTAAAGAGATAGCTTATAGAGATAGCTTATAGAAAGCTTAAAGAACAGGTTGTAAGATAATGATGGGCATGATACCAGCGTAAGGTGCTAGGCATAGAGCCAATATGTAACTATATGTTTATTATATCTTAAGAGTTTTAAGACTGAATTCCATGGTTTTTTTTTGCTGTAATCGTACTTTTTTGTAATTGTTGTGTTATGTTCATATAGTATATAAACTTATGTATACTCACAGAGACATTTATAATAAAAAAAAAAACAATTTAAAAATATCTAGCCTTTTTCTATACCTTTTTTTAAAGTCGTCTAGCCTTTTCTAGCCTTTTTTTGAAGCCCATCTGGCTTCTTTCTCAAAAAATTTCTGGCAACACTGGTACCCTGTCTTTTTTTGAATGCAACTTGGTTGGGACTTATTAATTTATTTTTTTCTGCAAACCACATTAATCTGTTAGCTACTATCTTCTCGAAAATTTTACCCATGCAAGGTAGAAGCGATATTGGGCGATATCCATTGACGTTTGTGTTAGGGCCTTTTGGTTTGGGTATAGGGACAATGTGGGCTGTTTTCCAGCTGTGTGGATAAATACCCTTGTCGAAAATTTAATTATAAAGATTGACCAAGCGTAGTGTCAGCTCCAAAGGAAGATGTTTTAGAATAGGATATGATATCCTATCGAAACCAGGTGTTTTACCTTTGGCTTTGGTGAGTGCAAATTCATATTCTATAAGTGTTAGTTCAGATTCAATTTCTTTAGCAGAGAGGGAGAGTGAATTGACCGGAGTGTATTCGAGACTATTGAAACTGTCTTTGTTGGATTTAAATGCTTCTGAGAAGTTGCTGTCGGCGGAATAAAGTGACCAGTGGTCGGCAAAGTGATTGGCTATATCTGAGCGGTTACGAAGTGGGCCGGAAGCTGTATGTATAAGTGGAATTGTGTTTTGTTTATAATTACCGACCAGCGTTTTTATGTGTCCCCAGACTTTTTTTGGTGGAGTCTGTGGGTTGATCTGTGACGTGAATTTTTCGAAGCTAATCTTTTTAGCTTTTTTAGCGGATTTTCTGAAGGTGGCGTTTGCTTTTTTGTAGTTTATAAGATTTTCTAAAGATCTGCATTTTTTATAAGCGGCCCACGTTTTTTTCTTGTTAGAACAGAGACTGGATAATTCGGGGTTCCACCATGGGACAGATCGTTTTCTAAGAGAACAGTTTTTAGTTTGCGGGATGGAAATGTTGGAGTAGTATAAATATGGGGATTCGACGCCAATATAGTGGTGAGGGTTGAGTGGGGTTCAGTGAAAAATTTGTATGTGTGGAGCACAAAATTTGCTCCACCATATGTAGGGGTGAAACGATGACGTCATCAGTGAAAATGACGTCATCAGGGATAATGTAAACAATATGATGACGTCAGTGAAAATGACGTCATCAGTGATAATGTAAACAATATGATAAAAAATAGAATTTCGCAATTCGAATTTCACAATTAGATGTAATTTAAAGCTGTTATTATATGTATGTATGTATATATGTATGTATATATGTATATATGTATGTATGTATATATGTATGTATATATGTATATATGTATGTATGTATGTATGTATGTATATATATATGTATATATGTATGTATATATGTATGTATATATGTATGTATGTATATATGTATATATATGGGATCGAGAACCTAAGCGCGGGCGGCAAGCGCGAGAGCGGCTCTATCGTTGTCCATAACAATATGTTTGTTTTGTGATAACGCAGGAGCACAGCTAAGAATGAACAGCATATTGGTTCTTGCTAACCAGCCATAGAGCGATAATGTGTGCTGTATGATGCATATGACTTAGAATTTTTAAGAGGAAGATCAATTTTGTTTGTTTACATTAAAGATTCGTTGGCGATAGTAGTATATGATGCATTAGCGTGTGAATATTGTTTGTTTACATTAAAGATTCGTTGGCGATAGTAGTATATGACGCATTAGCGTGTGAATATAACTAATGATTTTTATGAGCAGGAACACAGCTAAGAATTAACAACAAGTTGAATATAGCTTATTTCAATCTTGAACTTTTATAAACAAATATTGTGATAATAAAGAAAGAAATGAAGGTTTCAAATACAATCCTGTATATTTCATATTTAAACTAGCAACAGACAAAGTGCAGACTTGAGATATTTTAGCTGAAACTTGTCTCAGTCTTCTCCAAAGCATTGAATATAGAAAATGGATAGTCAACATTTGCTATCTGATACGCTATTCTTTCACATAATGCGTTCACCATATCAATTGATAGTAACTGCAATCTACAGGAATTTATACTAACAATATTTTATTTAAATAAAATAACAAAAGATTAATAAAAAAAATGTTTATTTATTTATTTCAGTATACTGATTTATAAATCTTATAGACTATAACAAACGGAAAAAGCTTAACCTAAAGCAATTAGCATTTACATCTTAATCTAGACATTGTTGTAAAAACTTATGGATACACAATTTGAACAACATCTAAATTATTTTTCAATTAATTTGATAATGTCCCCACGCTAATGTGTTAACACCATCTTCCTGAATACATCTCTTATCATCTGAACAACTTAATATTAATTTTTTGAGCTCTTGTGTATACAATTGATGAACTCTTGATCTAAATATATACATATTACCATAGAATTGTTTCTTCCTCAACAAACAATCTTTATAATCTTCTATACTAAGGTTTTTTAATAAAGCTTTTTTAACGCCTTTTGCTTTTTTTACTTGTTTACAATTGATCGTATCAATAGAATACATTTTTGATCGAAGGCCGACGAATTCCCTCATTATATTTCCGTTGTTTTCATCCTTCATCATGCCGAGAACTTTTTTGTTTTTCAAAGGCAAATTGAAGGCATTGTCAATTGAATATCCTGAAGTATCGAAATACAAATCTATATCATCTCTAATGTCTTTATAAAAATCTTCAGTCTGAATATTGTAAATGAATGAGTCTGTATCCATGTAATTTAAAGTTAAATTTGCACCAAATTTCGGTTTCATATAATTATAATGGAAATCATACATTTTTAATTTGGATAATTCAAGTACCGTAAAACCTAAATATATAGGTTTATTATACAACGAATGAACCCTATTCAATTGGATTGCAACCATGTCATCTGTAAACAATGTAGAGCTATGATAATTGGGTTTTGCAATTAGAGCGCGAGCACCTAAATGTTTTCTATAACTTTCCCATTCAGTTACAATTTTAACATCTTTTCTCTTATCGACATTTTCCATTGTTTTGCCGTATACGGCATTATTTAAGAGTTTAAAGAAATTTTTTTCAAACTCGTTTTTAGCTAATGTTCTATGATGAGTATTCAAATCTATATATTGCTTCAACCAACTCGACTGTTTAAATTTCAAAATTGTGTGTATTTTTTTCAACTTTAATCCATTTGCTAGACATTGCTTAAGATTTCTATGATGAATAATGTAATTAGTTTTATTATTTAAATCTGCTATTAATTTTTTACATTGGGTTATGGGGCTGTTTTTATTTTCTACACAAAATGGCAAGTCATTATGTAGAATATGGTAATTTTCTGGATACTCTAAATCTACTTCAAGTATATAACCAAAAGAAGAATTTTCTTCAATTGATTCTATCTCAAAGTCATCGAAATTTTGCATCCATTCAAATCCACCATATGGAAGCTTTTCCGACATTGCCCAACCATACAGATTATTTGCATCTAAATACATTAAATATTCTGATGGTTGAGTAATGTCGTAATCACTCATATATTTATTGTTTGCCTTGGAATGTCTCTTGCAGCATTGAACAAGTCCACCTCGTATTCCCTTTTGTACAAAATTGTACATATCTATATCGGTAAGGAGCTCAAGTTCAATATTAGTTGTTTTAAGCATTGCATCCCAAGATAAGCCTGGAGCAGTATAATATTGACAGGGATCTAGCCCATAAATATTTTTGCAAACCTTTCTAAAATTTTCAAAAATATCTGTCAATAGTAAAACATCTGTTTTCAAATACAACATCATATAACTAAGCAATGTCGAACAATTGAAAACATCCCAAACTTTTTCAGCATGTTCATAATCCTCAATTGAACATTCTATATTACACAATTTGTTGAAAAATTCATGTCGAGTTGGAAGTTTTTTCTCATTAAGGCGATCTACAGAATTTATATAATCATAGGGAAAGACACCCTTTCTTCTAACTAAATTAAACTCAGCTTCAATTGGATACATCTCTCTTGTAATATGTAAATCATTAACTGCTAAATTATTAGCTAAACTATCTAAGCTTGATGCCATAAACCGAAATGAATCTAAAAATCGCAATTCAATTGTATTTTTCTCATCGACAAATATACGTTTCGAAAGAGATACATACAATTCCTTATTTAAAGGGATTACATGTATATCTCCTGGAAATAATGTGAGTTCTTTGATAAAAAGATGACAATCATAACCGGAAAAGTTATGGAAAAATATAGGAATAAATTTTGCAATCTGATATCTCAAATTGCATTCATTATGGGCTGGTCCTCTATATTTTCCAGTTAAATGGCAATGATCAGCCACTCTATCATTTCCCAGCTCTTTATTACAGATATGACATAATATGCTATCAAATTGTTTTCGAATTTCCTCAGATGTGAGGAAATTCATCGGCCTTACTATAGCTAAATAATTATAATAAATATCTTTTAAATCTCTAACTAAATACTCTACAAATTTTTTTGGTGAATCTACACCTGAATATTGAACTAATTTACTATAGCTATTATTAGAACATTTTATATAATAACTAAATGCAAAAGGTACATGCTTTTGAATACTCTTAACTTGTGCTGAGTTTTGAAAATTTTCACTTTGTAAAATACACTCAAAATCAGCATATACTACAACGGGTACATCTAACTCCCGTTCATAATTTTTATATCGTAGAACGGAATTCTTACCTAACGGCATTTCAGCCACAATTTTTTTACAACTGTGTTTATGTTTCTGCAACGCTTCTGCATCGTGAGTATACTGCAGACAGTCGTTACACATAAATAATTGTGTCCTATGCTGAGTAGATTGTTTACGTAGCAATCTATTGAAAAAATAGAAAACCAAAATATATCAAAATTTTAAATATATAAATCGTATAATATATATAAATATTGTATATAAATTGTTGTTATTCTTATTATTGAATATATGTACCTTGAAATATGTTTTATCCACACGTAGTGGAACTGCTGTTCTTTCTGGATTAGCATCAGGTTGATATGGTGCTCCTTTTCGGCAGCAGTGCTATAGTAGGGACCAACTACTTTATGGAGCTCTTCATCGAATCCGAAAATATTAATGCTGATGCTGCTGTTTTGGTCCTCAAACTTTTTTGCGTCTTTAATTAGTAGAGGGAATGTCAGATCCTTGAAATTTAGCTCTATATTGTTGCGCAAGGTTATTAAATCAGCCTTAATGTCTGCTATTTGATAGTTGGAACATCTCGCAGGATGATTTACAATTGGATACAATGCTGATATTATCGCCCACTTGAAGCAGAATTCATCATTGTTTAGTACATTTATACAGGCATTCTTCTTGTACACTTCATATGGTAGTGGTAGATACCGCGATCCTTTTATTGGTCTATATTGATTGATGTTTATTTCCAGGTGAGAGAGTCTTATTAATGTCCAGCCGCTATCTCTTTCTTGAAATTCAGCTAGTTTTGCACAGAGTTGCATACACATGTCCTCATAGCTAGAAATCACTTGCGGTTCAATTTGAGCTACACTCATTTTAGTTTGAAATGATTTCAAGTCAATAGCTATTTCATCATCACTGGACATTTTTATGAATTCAGCAAACAGTTCTATATTATATTTAATTGCTGAATGTTTTTCGAGCATATCGTTTAACATTTTTATTATAATTGATTGAGCATTTTTCAAAAATTGATCAGGTATTAGTTGACCTTCATCTTTATTTTCAAATACAACTGTTTCAATGCGCTCATTAAACGCCGATTTAACACTTTTAAAGTTTTCGTCTTTTGTAATCGCACAATTTCTCTTATGTTTATTTGTGCGTACGTGATAGTTCCAGGATTTGAATGTAACATTTTCACCACAAATGCCACAAGGTAATTTTCTGTTGAAATCAATCAACTGATTTACATTATTGTTATTATTATTATTATTGCTGCATGATGGTAGACAATCTTGTGGCTGATGATAAACTTTAGTATGTCGTGTTAACTTATCAGCTCTCGAAAATGTTTGTTTGCATATTTCACATGCAATATCGACTTTATTATGTTTATTTAAAATATGTCGATTTAGCGTATATTTATAACTAAATCCGCATCCGCACACTTCACAATTGAATCCTTTCATTTTGATTTTTTTTTAAATTACAATAGTTTTGAGCTTTTATCCTTGTTGCTGTTCAGGTGAAAGTTGAAACAGTACTATTAAAGCTTCACGTTCATTCGTCCTTTATATAAGAAGCGACAATGAGCCGAACGATAATTTTTGTGTTCGGTTTCTGTGTTGTTGTTGTTTATATATGCTGACTGAGCATTTTTGCGCTCGGTTTCTGTGTTGTTGTTGTTTATATATGCTGACTGAGCATTTTTGTGTTCGGTTTCTGTGTTGTTGTTGTTGTTCATATGTGCTGACTGAGCATTTTTGCGTTCGGGTTCTGTGTTGATGTTGTTTATAATGAAGCTTCGCTCTCGGAAGCACCCGCTGTGTCCTTTGTTGCTGCTGTCTATAATGAAGCTTCGCTCTCGGAAGCACCCGCTATGCCCGTCGTTGCTGCTGTTTGTTTCTGCGTAAGTAATGTCGTGTTCTCTACAAGCTGAATCCAAGGGATTAATTCCTCTATCACCTCTTGCTAAACGTTTTTCAATTTCGTCCCCGGCCCACAAAACTGATAGCCTGGTAAATGAAGTTCCACTGGTAACGAATTTATTAGAACCTTAGCAAATTTTAAACACAGGCATTCAACGCTATAACAAATTACTAATACAATATTGGATACGGACTTCGCCTTGTGTGGGAATATTTTTGATAGAGTTTAAACAAAATGTTCTTTTAAAAATAGGTCATGTCAAATCATATAAGCAACTAGGAATTATATATATATATTAAACAATGAAAGTCATTTTTTTTATCATTCATTTTATGATTTCCGATTTTAAAAGTATATCAGCTTATCCGCTATCAGTTTATGTGCTATCAGCTTATCTGCTATCTGCTTATCTGCTATCTGCTTATCTGCTATCTGCTTATCAGCTCTATACCAGCTCTATACCAGCTCTATACCAGCTTAATATCAGCTTATCTGCTATCAGATATCAGGTATCAGATATCTGTTATCAGGTATCAGGTAACAGGTTATCAGGTAACAGGTTATCAGCTATCAGGTCTATCAGATATCAGGTCTATCAGGTATTAGGTATATATCAGTTCCACTGTCAACGAATTTATTATATTATTAAGTAGACTTCCTTCGACAACAAATCGATTAGGAGTGATTTGATTTTTATAGTTTACTACCATATTATAATGAATAATGTTTTAACCTTTCACACAGTCCATTAACCCATTAATAGCCAAGACCATTTAAAATCAGAAATCATTAGTTTCATTTATTTAATTGTAATCAAATACAGATAAGAAACATAAAAAAGATAAAAATTTCAAAAAAAATATTAATTAGTAGGTTTTTGAGCCTGTACCCAAGCGGGTACAGTGGGAGGGAACGGGTTAAAGACTAATGTAAAACAACAAATGTATATGTTTCAAATAGATTTTCATCAGTTGCTAAGATGCGTCTAATAAAACAACACCAAAACATAATTGCTAGAAATGTCGATATTTCTTCAAATAATCATCAAAAACTAAGACATAGTTCACTACTTCCTAACACCATAAGAGCCCTTATTGTTGGACCATCAAATTGCGGAAAGACCAATGTTATGATAGGTCTAATAGAAAGTCCTAATGGGCTAAAATTTGAAAATATATATTTATATTCAAAATCTTTACATCAGCCTAAATATAAATATTTAAGACAATTGATAACACCAATTAAAGGTATGGGGTTCTATACATTTTCTGAGAATGAGCACGTTATACCACCGGACAAGGCCAAAAGAAATTCCATCATGATTTTTGATGATGTTGCCTGCGAGAAACAAAATAATATTCGTGCATATTTCTGCATGGGTCGGCATAAAAATGTTGATAGCTTCTATCTGTGTCAAACATATACACGTATACCAAAGCATTTAATACGTGACAATGCTAACATGATAATTATGTTTAAACAAGATGAACTGAATATGAAACATATATATCATGATCATGTTGGTGGGGATATGTCATTTAAAACGTTTTGTCAAATGTGTACAGAATGTTGGAAGGATAAATATGGATTCCTTGTTATAAGCAAAGATGATGATATTGATTCTGGACGCTATAGAAAGGGGTTCAATATTTTTGTTAAACAATAAAATGTCAGATGCTGTAACTAAATGTTTAGTATGTTATCTGCTCTCAAGCTATTACAACTGATTCAACATCTTGATTTATCTGATAACAGATAAGCTGATAACCTGTTACCTGATACCTGATAACAGATATCTGATACCTGATATCTGATAGCAGATAAGCTGATATTAAGCTGGTATAGAGCTGGTATAGAGCTGGTATAGAGCTGATAAGCAGATAGCAGATAAGCAGATAGCAGATAAGCAGATAGCAGATAAGCTGATAGCACATAAACTGATAGCGGATAAGCTGATATACTTTTAAAATCGGAAATCATAAAATGAATGATAAAAAAAATGACTTTCATTGTTTAATATATATATATAATTCCTAGTTGCTTATATGATTTGACATGACCTATTTTTAAAAGAACATTTTGTTTAAACTCTATCAAAAATATTCCCACACAAGGCGAAGTCCGTATCCAATATTGTATTAGTAATTTGTTATAGCGTTGAATGCCTGTGTTTAAAATTTGCTAAGGTTCTAATAAATTCGTTACCAGTGGAACTTCATTTACCAGGCTATCAGTTTTGTGGGCCGGGGACGAAATTGAAAAACGTTTAGCAAGAGGTGATAGAGGAATTAATCCCTTGGATTCAGCTTGTAGAGAACACGACATTACTTACGCAGAAACAAACAGCAGCAACGACGGGCATAGCGGGTGCTTCCGAGAGCGAAGCTTCATTATAGACAGCAGCAACAAAGGACACAGCGGGTGCTTCCGAGAGCGAAGCTTCATTATAAACAACATCAACACAGAACCCGAACGCAAAAATGCTCAGTCAGCACATATGAACAACAACAACAACACAGAAACCGAACACAAAAATGCTCAGTCAGCATATATAAACAACAACAACACAGAAACCGAGCGCAAAAATGCTCAGTCAGCATATATAAACAACAACAACACAGAAACCGAACACAAAAATTATCGTTCGGCTCATTGTCGCTTCTTATATAAAGGACGAATGAACGTGAAGCTTTAATAGTACTGTTTCAACTTTCACCTGAACAGCAACAAGGATAAAAGCTCAAAACTATTGTAATTTAAAAAAAAATCAAAATGAAAGGATTCAATTGTGAAGTGTGCGGATGCGGATTTAGTTATAAATATACGCTAAATCGACATATTTTAAATAAACATAATAAAGTCGATATTGCATGTGAAATATGCAAACAAACATTTTCGAGAGCTGATAAGTTAACACGACATACTAAAGTTTATCATCAGCCACAAGATTGTCTACCATCATGCAGCAATAATAATAATAATAACAATAATGTAAATCAGTTGATTGATTTCAACAGAAAATTACCTTGTGGCATTTGTGGTGAAAATGTTACATTCAAATCCTGGAACTATCACGTACGCACAAATAAACATAAGAGAAATTGTGCGATTACAAAAGACGAAAACTTTAAAAGTGTTAAATCGGCGTTTAATGAGCGCATTGAAACAGTTGTATTTGAAAATAAAGATGAAGGTCAACTAATACCTGATCAATTTTTGAAAAATGCTCAATCAATTATAATAAAAATGTTAAACGATATGCTCGAAAAACATTCAGCAATTAAATATAATATAGAACTGTTTGCTGAATTCATAAAAATGTCCAGTGATGATGAAATAGCTATTGACTTGAAATCATTTCAAACTAAAATGAGTGTAGCTCAAATTGAACCGCAAGTGATTTCTAGCTATGAGGACATGTGTATGCAACTCTGTGCAAAACTAGCTGAATTTCAAGAAAGAGATAGCGGCTGGACATTAATAAGACTCTCTCACCTGGAAATAAACATCAATCAATATAGACCAATAAAAGGATCGCGGTATCTACCACTACCATATGAAGTGTACAAGAAGAATGCCTGTATAAATGTACTAAACAATGATGAATTCTGCTTCAAGTGGGCGATAATATCAGCATTGTATCCAATTGTAAATCATCCTGCGAGATGTTCCAACTATCAAATAGCAGACATTAAGGCTGATTTAATAACCTTGCGCAACAATATAGAGCTAAATTTCAAGGATCTGACATTCCCTCTACTAATTAAAGACGCAAAAAAGTTTGAGGACCAAAACAGCAGCATCAGCATTAATATTTTCGGATTCGATGAAGAGCTCCATAAAGTAGTTGGTCCCTACTATAGCACTGCTGCCGAAAAGGAGCACCATATCAACCTGATGCTAATCCAGAAAGAACAGCAGTTCCACTACGTGTGGATAAAACATATTTCAAGGTACATATATTCAATAATAAGAATAACAACAATTTATATACAATATTTATATATATTATACGATTTATATATTTAAAATTTTGATATATTTTGGTTTTCTATTTTTTCAATAGATTGCTACGTAAACAATCTACTCAGCATAGGACACAATTATTTATGTGTAACGACTGTCTGCAGTATACTCACGATGCAGAAGCGTTGCAGAAACATAAACACAGTTGTAAAAAAATTGTGGCTGAAATGCCGTTAGGTAAGAATTCCGTTCTACGATATAAAAATTATGAACGGGAGTTAGATGTACCCGTTGTAGTATATGCTGATTTTGAGTGTATTTTACAAAGTGAAAATTTTCAAAACTCAGCACAAGTTAAGAGTATTCAAAAGCATGTACCTTTTGCATTTAGTTATTATATAAAATGTTCTAATAATAGCTATAGTAAATTAGTTCAATATTCAGGTGTAGATTCACCAAAAAAATTTGTAGAGTATTTAGTTAGAGATTTAAAAGATATTTATTATAATTATTTAGCTATAGTAAGGCCGATGAATTTCCTCACATCTGAGGAAATTCGAAAACAATTTGATAGCATATTATGTCATATCTGTAATAAAGAGCTGGGAAATGATAGAGTGGCTGATCATTGCCATTTAACTGGAAAATATAGAGGACCAGCCCATAATGAATGCAATTTGAGATATCAGATTGCAAAATTTATTCCTATATTTTTCCATAACTTTTCCGGTTATGATTGTCATCTTTTTATCAAAGAACTCACATTATTTCCAGGAGATATACATGTAATCCCTTTAAATAAGGAATTGTATGTATCTCTTTCGAAACGTATATTTGTCGATGAGAAAAATACAATTGAATTGCGATTTTTAGATTCATTTCGGTTTATGGCATCAAGCTTAGATAGTTTAGCTAATAATTTAGCAGTTAATGATTTACATATTACAAGAGAGATGTATCCAATTGAAGCTGAGTTTAATTTAGTTAGAAGAAAGGGTGTCTTTCCCTATGATTATATAAATTCTGTAGATCGCCTTAATGAGAAAAAACTTCCAACTCGACATGAATTTTTCAACAAATTGTGTAATATAGAATGTTCAATTGAGGATTATGAACATGCTGAAAAAGTTTGGGATGTTTTCAATTGTTCGACATTGCTTAGTTATATGATGTTGTATTTGAAAACAGATGTTTTACTATTGACAGATATTTTTGAAAATTTTAGAAAGGTTTGCAAAAATATTTATGGGCTAGATCCCTGTCAATATTATACTGCTCCAGGCTTATCTTGGGATGCAATGCTTAAAACAACTAATATTGAACTTGAGCTCCTTACCGATATAGATATGTACAATTTTGTACAAAAGGGAATACGAGGTGGACTTGTTCAATGCTGCAAGAGACATTCCAAGGCAAACAATAAATATATGAGTGATTACGACATTACTCAACCATCAGAATATTTAATGTATTTAGATGCAAATAATCTGTATGGTTGGGCAATGTCGGAAAAGCTTCCATATGGTGGATTTGAATGGATGCAAAATTTCGATGACTTTGAGATAGAATCAATTGAAGAAAATTCTTCTTTTGGTTATATACTTGAAGTAGATTTAGAGTATCCAGAAAATTACCATATTCTACATAATGACTTGCCATTTTGTGTAGAAAATAAAAACAGCCCCATAACCCAATGTAAAAAATTAATAGCAGATTTAAATAATAAAACTAATTACATTATTCATCATAGAAATCTTAAGCAATGTCTAGCAAATGGATTAAAGTTGAAAAAAATACACACAATTTTGAAATTTAAACAGTCGAGTTGGTTGAAGCAATATATAGATTTGAATACTCATCATAGAACATTAGCTAAAAACGAGTTTGAAAAAAATTTCTTTAAACTCTTAAATAATGCCGTATACGGCAAAACAATGGAAAATGTCGATAAGAGAAAAGATGTTAAAATTGTAACTGAATGGGAAAGTTATAGAAAACATTTAGGTGCTCGCGCTCTAATTGCAAAACCCAATTATCATAGCTCTACATTGTTTACAGATGACATGGTTGCAATCCAATTGAATAGGGTTCATTCGTTGTATAATAAACCTATATATTTAGGTTTTACGGTACTTGAATTATCCAAATTAAAAATGTATGATTTCCATTATAATTATATGAAACCGAAATTTGGTGCAAATTTAACTTTAAATTACATGGATACAGACTCATTCATTTACAATATTCAGACTGAAGATTTTTATAAAGACATTAGAGATGATATAGATTTGTATTTCGATACTTCAGGATATTCAATTGACAATGCCTTCAATTTGCCTTTGAAAAACAAAAAAGTTCTCGGCATGATGAAGGATGAAAACAACGGAAATATAATGAGGGAATTCGTCGGCCTTCGATCAAAAATGTATTCTATTGATACGATCAATTGTAAACAAGTAAAAAAAGCAAAAGGCGTTAAAAAAGCTTTATTAAAAAACCTTAGTATAGAAGATTATAAAGATTGTTTGTTGAGGAAGAAACAATTCTATGGTAATATGTATATATTTAGATCAAGAGTTCATCAATTGTATACACAAGAGCTCAAAAAATTAATATTAAGTTGTTCAGATGATAAGAGATGTATTCAGGAAGATGGTGTTAACACATTAGCGTGGGGACATTATCAAATTAATTGAAAAATAATTTAGATGTTGTTCAAATTGTGTATCCATAAGTTTTTACAACAATGTCTAGATTAAGATGTAAATGCTAATTGCTTTAGGTTAAGCTTTTTCCGTTTGTTATAGTCTATAAGATTTATAAATCAGTATACTGAAATAAATAAATAAACATTTTTTTTATTAATCTTTTGTTATTTTATTTAAATAAAATATTGTTAGTATAAATTCCTGTAGATTGCAGTTACTATCAATTGATATGGTGAACGCATTATGTGAAAGAATAGCGTATCAGATAGCAAATGTTGACTATCCATTTTCTATATTCAATGCTTTGGAGAAGACTGAGACAAGTTTCAGCTAAAATATCTCAAGTCTGCACTTTGTCTGTTGCTAGTTTAAATATGAAATATACAGGATTGTATTTGAAACCTTCATTTCTTTCTTTATTATCACAATATTTGTTTATAAAAGTTCAAGATTGAAATAAGCTATATTCAACTTGTTGTTAATTCTTAGCTGTGTTCCTGCTCATAAAAATCATTAGTTATATTCACACGCTAATGCGTCATATACTACTATCGCCAACGAATCTTTAATGTAAACAAACAATATTCACACGCTAATGCATCATATACTACTATCGCCAACGAATCTTTAATGTAAACAAACAAAATTGATCTTCCTCTTAAAAATTCTAAGTCATATGCATCATACAGCACACATTATCGCTCTATGGCTGGTTAGCAAGAACCAATATGCTGTTCATTCTTAGCTGTGCTCCTGCGTTATCACAAAACAAACATATTGTTATGGACAACGATAGAGCCGCTCTCGCGCTTGCCGCCCGCGCTTAGGTTCTCGATCCCATATATATACATATATACATACATACATATATACATACATATATACATACATATATACATATATATATACATACATACATACATACATACATATATACATATATACATACATATATACATACATACATATATACATATATACATACATATATACATACATACATATAATAACAGCTTTAAATTACATCTAATTGTGAAATTCGAATTGCGAAATTCTATTTTTTATCATATTGTTTACATTATCACTGATGACGTCATTTTCACTGACGTCATCATATTGTTTACATTATCCCTGATGACGTCATTTTCACTGATGACGTCATCGTTTCACCCCTACATATGGTGGAGCAAATTTTGTGCTCCACACATACAAATTTTTCACTGAACCCCACTCAACCCTCACCACTATATTGGCGTCGAATCCCCATATTTATACTACTTGTTGGCAGCGGTGCGAATTATTTTTTGAATGGTTGCTGTCTCTTTATTAATATTTGTGGAAGGGGGCCGATTTGTTGATGTATCGGTACAGATCATTTGGAATTGGTCCCAGCTCGCTTTATCTGTTAAGAATAATTTGGGTTTTACAGATACTGTAGGGTTGTGTCCGATATGTATCGTTGTTAAGGTTGGGAAGTGGTCGCTGCCAAACAAATCATCCAAAACTGACCAAGCGCATATAGGGGCTAAACCAGCTGTGGAGAGTGCAATATCAATGTGTGTGAAAGAGCTGTGGGTGGAGAAGTGGGTGGGAGAACCGTCATTCAATACAACTAGATTTGTGGAGAGAATTACATCTTCTAAAGTGGTGCCTCTTGAGTTGGTAGTTGAAGAGCCCCATAAGGTGCTCCATGCGTTGCAGTCCCCGACTAGCAATAGCGGCGTGGTTATTTGTTGGAGAATATGTGCAATATCATTAGAAGAAAATTTTTGTTGTGGTGGTATGTAAATGGAGAGTATTGTCAAATTGTAGGTGGAAAGAATTTCGATGGCTATTGCTGCTATGGGGGAGTTAATTTCAATGAATTTATGCGGAACTCTTTTGTGTATAAGTATGCCAATACCTTGTTTATTTGTGGTATTAATGGGAAGGTTGTGGAAGTAGCCATGATATTGTTTTGGTGTGTAAGGTACCGTTTTTGCAGCTAAATGCGTTTCTTGAAGACAGATTATAGTTGGGAAAATATCTTTAATTAGTATCTCTAGCTCGTGGTAATTGTTAAAGTAGCCTTTCATGTTCCATTGAAGAACAGATAACATTTTAGAAAAGAAGGAATAAGAGAAAATATAGTAGTAGTTGAGGTTGTATGTGAGCTAGAAAAGAGATCATGAACATTATCTCTATGGTGGGAACAGGTGTTAAAGTACGGGAGAGCGATGAGCTTCCTCATTACGCCACCGACTTCGCACCGTATCTCCACTGAGAGAAGGAATGCATAAGAGGTGTTTTTTTCCAATGACATTACAGCACTTCATCGTCACTGATCATGTCAGTGAGAGAGTTTGATGGGGCATTGGAAGTGTCTTGGGTTATAGAGTAGTTGTTGGAATGAGTATCATTGATTTGAGTGTTTTTGAGGTGTGTGTTGTTGTGTGAATATGAATGTAGTGATTCTGTAGAGATTGTTTTAGTGTTATTGCTTTGCGTGGCTATTTCGATGTTCTTTGTTATTTTTGTGTTATTTGATTTGTTGGTGGTTTCTTCGGGATTTGGAAAGTGGATTGTTGTATTTTTAATAGGATTGGCTATTTCTGGAGAGTTTTTGGTGACTGATGCGAAGGAAAAATGGAGTGAATTGTTAGTGGGGGTGGGTTGGTTTTTTAAAATTGTTATAGCTTCACGCATAGAGCATTTGTTTTTAATTTTGATTTTTAATATTTCTTTGGCTTGGGTAAATTTTGTGCATCCATTGAATGATGCAGGATGTTCTTGCGTACAATTCGCACAGAAAGTACGTGAGCACTCAATAGGGTTATGGGGAGGGAGATTGCATTTAACGCACGACGGTGGGCGTTTGCAGTATTTGGCAGTGTGCCCCAAAAGCTGGCAGTTTTTGCAGCGCATAGGGTTCGGAATGTATTCGCGCGCACGAACTGAATGCCAGGAGATATCCATTTTTTCTGGGAGATGATAGAGATCGAACGTAAGTAGAACGACGCCACTAGGAGAAGGTTTGTCATCTATGATTTTATTAAATTTGTATGCGTCAACAACCCCTTGGGAGCTGAGCTCTTCTACTATTTCTTCAACGGACACGTTGTTCAGGCAAGGGGCAAATATCGTACCTTTCGTGCAATTTAAATTTTTGTGATAGGAAGCTTTAATGGGGCAGATGCCGTGTAATTCCTTAGTAGCAATAAATTTGTCTGCTATGGACTTGTTCTCAACGAGCAAAAGCAAATTACCATCACGGAGTTGGTTAATTGAAATAATATTTTTGCTTATAACTTTGAGTGCTTTGTGCACCGCGAAGCATGAAAAGTGGGCTAGTGGTTTTTCCTCGATATTAGACGAGATAATGACAAATTTTGGGTTTGGTTTATCAACCTTGGGGAGATCGGGAAACACGTTTAGATTATGAGATGTTCTTTTTTTCTTTTTTACGGGACTGTCGCTGAGCAGAGCAAAGCGATTAGTCCCTAGAGAAGGGTGCCCAGGGGGCATGTTGGACTGTACCGTATTTTCTTTATCACTATTCAGGCGAGCTGTAAGCTGTTGATAAAAATCACAACAAAAGAAGAAAAACCGGTATAGAGAAGAATCAAAAGCGGATTCACAACGCGTGTAGCCGGTAGAGTGGAGGAAGAACTTGACACGTCTGCTCACTACGAGTGCTAGTCGGGGACTGAAGTCAGATTTAATAATGCTCCATTTCAGTAGCTGCTCGCTTCTATTTGAGCTGTGTAAGCTCTCTTTTTATTATAAGCCGCAAAGCTCGAAACAATGGCGTCTCATTAGTGTTGCCATAGATTATGGAATTTAATACGCTCACCAACAATAGCAACAACAACAACAATGATTGCACACAACAACAATTCATACACATATAAGCTGTGTATTATGAATGAAATTCAATATTTGCACACATTCTCAGAGTTAAACACACACCATTATAATCTAATTACGCTTAATTATTAGCAAACAATTTAAATGCATAATTTTGTTAAAGTTGCCTCTTATTTAAAAAAATGCATATTTAAATTAGATGTCAAAAGCTGAAGCCTGCTTTACGGCGCAAAATTGCAACTCATATCTCATTTTATGCAGCAAATTAAAATTTATTAAAAAGTTTATTTAACTTAAATGAAAGGGCACTTTTCATTCCTATAATTTAACAGTTTTAATGTGCGCGCAGCGAAAGAGTAGAACAGCAACAGTGCCAAAGACAAAGACAACAGAGCAAGATAAATGTTTCCTTTTTGAACAAGCGCTCAAAAGGCTTCGCATAATTCTGCTGTAATTACATGCAAAAGCGTCAAGTTTACAAGCGTCTGCTGTGGCATTACCAATACACACGTGCAATTATACCACAAGCACATGCATTTCTGCATGCAGCTGTGTGTGTGTGTGTGCATTTGTACGAGCAACTGCACAATATACATACACATATTATGTGCATGCGTTTGTGTGGGAACGAACAGAAAGCATTGATGTGTTTTTCTTTTTTTAAATGCAACTGTGTGCACATGCCGGCATTTGTCTGCAGGGACGTAGACAGGAAGAACGGTTATGGGTTCAACCTCCCTTCCCTTGAAATATGGGAAAATTTATCATCACATTTCCATTCAATTAGAATCTTCAATTAAACTTGCATTCGATTATTCCATCTCTTTTAATTTATAAATCAAAATCCTTCGCAAAAAATTGATTCCAACGATTTTAGAATTTTTATGTGCTTTGTGTTGCTTCTTGTTTCACTTTTTAACTACCTCTACTTATGTTAATTTTATGTTGTAGTAGTATAAATCTTGTGGTGAGTTCTGGTTTTAGGTTTACTTGTCTTTCTATTGCATTTGTTGCAAACTTATGTACATACCAGCAGTATCGCGCCGCTTTGCGGCGACTCTCCCACTTTCATACATTTCTCCCCTAGCATTCCGCATTAAGGTGGAATTCTAAATTTTGCTTATAAAAATACAGACAAAATTGTTACAGAATTTTATGTTTAATTTGAAAGAATCAGGGAAAATCGCGAACGAATTTTTTTCTAAGAATATTTTAATCCATGCATTTTTTCGCCCCGTTTCCCTAAAGTTACGATTTCTCTAAGAATGGTGGAAATTTCCCAGACAGTTTAACACTCAACGGATTATACCGAGTGATCAGAGTAAATAAAGACAAAAATATCGTTCGAAATGAATAAAGTAAAGGAAATTAGCACCCTAATGGTCTAATTAGTCCAGCGGTGTCGGATTCAATCGTGCCGGATAGCAATTTGCCCAGTTACTCTAACATCTAAACGGATTGCAGTTGTCAGTCTATTCTTTTTGCTAGTGCTGCCGTATAGTTTTGTGCACAAAAGAAACACACTGTTTATTTTCTTCTGAGATGAAATTTTACATTCTTTATTAAATTTATGGCACTGAATTATCATAATTGTTACATCTCTATATTGTGTACTACTTTTTTAACTTATTTCGGCAATAATAATCCACTTCTTTTGTTGAACTAAAATCGAAGGTCACTGGCAACACTTTTCTGCAACAGAGTTCACAAACAAAATATATCGTGAAAAATGAATTCAAACGACGAAATAATTGACTCAATGTGCTTAGTGTTGTGTAAAATGGACGATGTGTACAAATTTAAAGCAAACGAAAGCGCAGGTGGACTATATTTCCAATAAATATTCGCTTGTTTTAACCAGTGTTGCCGTTTAAATTCTTGCATAGGAAAAGCATTATTGCTATTTCATTTTCAAGTGAATTTTTTGTGTGGCAACATTCTTTTCACAGCTGACACGATTTTTGTAGTAGTTTTCTAATCGACGCAGAAATTTCTACTACTCAATCCGGTCAGAGTAATAGCGAACATTGTGTTCGGGTAAGATAGATTGTGTCAGCTGACACGATTTCTAACCTTACCGCTAGAGTAATTCTACCATAAAAGTAATATATTACATCAAAAATTACAAAAAACTGGTAAAACTAAGATTTCATTGCGGGCTTTCAGTTTTAGCTTAGCTCAACGAATAATATCAACTTTTCTTCTGGTCCACTTCTAAGTTCTCCGGCAAATTCCATTATTGAATTTTTCTTCTCTTTGGTCTATCCCCAATCCCTACCCCAAAGTAAAAAAGAAAAATAAATGAAAATATGACCCTTCGATATTTAATATTTATGGAAGTTTCTCATCTTTTGACTTCAATTAAAAACTTGCTTCCATAATTGAACTTCTTTTAATTTCAACCAAAATCTAACCGAACACTGAAAATCTCCGGCCATTTACATTGTTCAATGTGGCTATTTTTATTAGTTTTGTTTTTACCCCTGTAATCTTATATTTTTCGCAAACTTCTCTTTCGCTGGAAAAATTACTAAATAGTAATAACCGTGGTCATACGGCAAGAAGTGTTAGCGGTACGACAAAATGTAATACCTTTTACATAAAAGTGGAATAAAAGGCATTACTGTTGTGCAGAGAAGAACATGACAACATTTCAAGACTATGTTAATATAGTACTCTCTCACTCTCATCATATGTTCCCCAAAACAATGCTGTGCAAAAACAATGCTCCATTCAATGTAAACAAAGTAATGGTAACTGGATCATAACATTGCGTACGCAATAGCGTTTTATTTAATAGTATGATAATTTATAAATTAAATTTAATATATTCTAAATTTGCAATGTGTGCATGTATGTATGATTCATATTATTACAGTAAAAACGGTATTAAATAATATTTTTTTATGGAACCACCACCGAAAAAAAATCCTGACTACGACCCTGTTTATGTGCATATTTAACTCACAATTTGTTGCATCAAGTATCCTGTTGTTTGATAGTTAAAAACGAGATGTTTAATGCAGCGCTTTGGATTGTGAACTTCAGCAAATATCAAAATAAAATGTTATTTTCAGCGCCTAAAAATAATATGTGCCTATTATTGCACTGCAATTTATTTATCCAAATGCTTTGGGCTCTATTATTTGCAATAATAAATCAATGCAAATATTAACAATTGCCCTAAATCAAAATTTATAACCACGCATAATAAATAACATTATTGGCAATTATCACATATTTGTATGTGTATGTGTGCACATCTACATGTTGTGCTAGTGCTACTTAATTATTGGCATTGCCCTTAACCACATAAAATGCATATAATAATTAACAAATACGAGCAAATGAAGTGTTTAATTGATTTAATATTCAACATGCTGACAATTTAGGAGTAGACTATTAGTAGCCTCCAATTATCAACATTAGCACTTTTCCACTGATATGCTGAACATATAGGAGCATTTAGTAGCAGCAAATCAGTTGATTTTATGTAAAATAAAGTCTTGAGAGTTTTGCTGCATTTTAAGCCAATTCAATGTACCAACTTTAAAAACATACTCAAAGCCTTTATTTTGCTATAATTCATATCAAGCTTTCTTAGCTAGAAAGAGTTGAGAATGCAGTTCAAAGAAAAATAAAATAAAATTTATGACAAACTGATAAAAATGTAAAACTTTGAACTTTGACAGCAAAAAGTCTGCCTTTTCTCTCCTTTGAATATTGTTATATATGCCAGTATGTTATGAGACAGACAAAAACGTTTGAAAGTGTCTGTTATGCAAAAAGTTTAGCTTATCTGTGCAGAAAATGGAAATAAGCTCTTGTCCACGAGCACAACAACAAAAGAATGTAGCTAGCAACATTTTGTTGTGGGTCAGCTGGAAAAGGATTTTGTGGCGTGATAATTGAAGGACGAAAGCAAAATGCGGTTAGAGCGGAACTTCTGCTTAAGAAAGGACATAGTAGAAAATATTGTATGCCAATTGGTAGCAAAATTCAAAGGATTTTGAATTTCTAAAGAAACCGCAAAATTTAGAAGCATTAAAAGTGAATGAACTGCAGGAAACGGAAGCGAAATAATACAAAATTTGTGGTTTATGATTTGAAAGAGTAGAAAATAGCAGAAGTATATTGTTATGCATGTGTGATAAGAGTGGCATATGTATAAAGGACATGCTGCTTCTTTTCAAGTATTGCCCGACAATTTATCAGGATCAATGCAAAAAGTCATCAAAGCATTGCACAAAGAAGAGCGCCTTTGAAAGACAAAACTGCAAAAGCCTTGGAGCTTTGCTGTTCTCCTTTCTTGCTGCTATATTATAAGCTTTATATTAACTTCACTTTCTGTCGGTATGTCAGTAAGTCGTCAAATCTAGTAATCAATTTTTCACCCACTTCCCGACTACTTAGAGATCTGAAACTTTGCATACATGCCTAACCTAGAGCCCAATACATGAATCAATAAATTTTATGGGCGTAGGATAAGGGGCGTGGCACTTTTTTATAAACTCCAGATTTGTGTATAACTTTAGAACTACACATCACACATCAATGAAACTCGGTAGGAACTTACTACATATCCATATCCTTCTACTGAGAAAATAAAGGTGGCCCTGGATAAGGGGCGTGGCACCCCCATACAAACAAAATTTTAGATCTCGATTAGCTTTGGAGCTAAAGGTCGTGCAGCATTGAAATTTCGTATGCAGTCGCCTCTTGGATGTGTCGTCCCAGTGGTAAAATTTTATGGGCGTAGGATAAGGGGGCGTGGCAGCCCGAATACAAACAAAATTTTTGATCTCGATTAGCTTTGGAACTAAAGGTCGTGCAGCATTGAAATTTCGTATGCAGTCGCCTCTTGGATGTGTCGTCCCACTGGTAAAAGTTTATGGGCGTAGGATAAGGGGGAGTGGCACCCCCATACAAACAAAATTTTTGATCTCGATTAGCTTTGGAACTAAAGGTCGTGCAGCATTGAAATTTCTTATGCAGTCGCCTCTTGGATGTGTCGTCCCACTGGTAAAAGTTTATGGGCTTAGGATAAGGGGGCGTGGCACTTTTTTATCAACTCCAGATTTGTGTATAACTTTAGAACTACACATCACACATCAATGAAACTCGGTAGGAACTTATTACATATCCATATCCTTCTACTGGAAAAATAATAAGACGGGCAGTGGACAAGTGGGTGTGGCACCGCCCATACAAACAAAATCGTTTATATAGAATAGCTTTGGAACTAAAGGTCGTGCAGCATTGAAGTTCCGTATACAGGCCCCTCTTGGATGCTTCGTCCCACTGGTAAAATTTTATGGGCGTAGGACAGGGGGTGTGGCACTTTTCAAGCAACTACACACTTGGGCTTCAGTTTATAATTATAGGTACACCACACATCAATGAAAAACGATAGGAACTTACTCGCCGCGCCTTGCAAGCAAAACAACAACAACTCATCGCGCCACAAATATGCCACGAATATTAGGGTCGATCACTGCCGTATTATTTGTTAAATTGAGGATATGACATATGACGATAGGAAACACTGTGAATACCCTAAATATTGTGTACTGCTCTGCAAGTTTTAAATTCTTTTTGCGAAAAATTTCAGAGCTCTAAAATTGAATTTATGGAAGACTTAAAATTAGAAAATAAAATTATATAAAAAAAAAACTTTTTAAAAATAAGCCTTAATGTACTAAAAAGTAGAAAATAAATTGTTTCCAAGTCACCTGTATCTTACTATTAATAAAAGCTTGTGCGCTCAATATCCATATTCAAAATATCTTTCATTACTAGAATCTATTTGCAAAAAATTATTTAAATAAAATATTGTGGTAACTGTTTGACAAATATTGAACAAATGAGCGCCCCAAGCTTTTATGGATAGTAAGATACAGGTGACTTGGAAACAATTTATTTTCTACTTTTTAGTACATTAAAGCTTATTTTTAAAAAGTTTTTTTTTATATAAGTTTTTTATATAAGCATTTCCATGTGTATTTTCTGTCTTTTTAAATTAACAATTTTATGGCAGCTTTGTTGGCTCTCTTCTTTGCTACTTTGCTCTTTGGACTGCTGCTTAATGAAACGTTGCTCAAACCCCCTTTCCCCCCCTCCCCCCCCCCCCCCCCACCACCCTCGCGTATGTAAGTTACTAAGCCAAAAAGGTAACTAGGTTGCTTATCCTTGGCAAACGTGTGCTAAATAAACAGCAGGCTGGCACTAATACACAGAAACGTGCACGCACACACACTCTACGCTGCAACAGAAATATGGCTCGGCAGTGTTGCACATGGCGTTTGTTGGTTAAAGCTTCCTAGACGGAAAATTACTTTGACATGCATTTCCTTTTTTTATTAGGTGCAAATATTTATAAAGACATTGCAGTAAAGTTCTACAGCGTGTTTGATATTTAACTACAATACATAAACACCAACAATTTGCTTGAAATTCTGGTAGCTTAACGCCCTAAGAACCTTTCAGTCAAATATCCCTCTCGCCCTTCAGTCAAATACTCCCTCTCCAGGTTTTCTCTCTGACCACGAAATCTTTCGTTGATTCTTTAAGAATTTTAAGTTTCCAGGCTTGAAGTTTTTGCACGAAAAATTTTGCATAGAAAAAGTCATAACTCTTCGATTACCCAGAGATGCGATTGAAAATAAAGGAAACGCATACCTTGAATTAAAAAAAAAATACGAACACTGCTCCATTTCTATATTACTTGGTAATGCTAAGTTTTGTATATAAATAAAGCTAATAGATGGTTAAAGTAGTCTTGCATTACTGCATCATGCTATTTGTAATGTTGAGAAACCAATTGGAATTGCTTGAAAGAACAGAAGTTACATTTTGAATTGTGTATACATTCGTATTTCGTTTTAGTAAATGATTCGGCTATGCAAAGCAAATTGTTTGTTGTTGAAACATAGAAAAACTTTATTACTCGCTTTTGCTTATGCTTTTTATAGAACAGCAGCTGGTTAAGATCGAGGCAAGAAATAGCTTTTCGGGCCTTGCCATTACCATTTCGTTTTCTATATAAATACGTAATTTTCCTGTTGGGCTGTCCATCTCATCACTCTACTACTACGCCTATTACACGCTCTATGTAGTATTACACACACACACAGATAAATGCATGCGAGCGCAAACTGTAAAAGTCAGTGAATATCGCAGCGCAATGTCGCACACAATGCCAGAATTCATTTGTAGAACGTGACTTTAAATACTAATTCAGCGTTGCATTTGCAAGTGCGCATTTGTAGATGTGTGTGTGTTTTGTTTGTGCGTGTGTGCAATTTTAATTTCAGCGCTACAGCATACAAAATAAACTACTAAATACACGCCACATACCGCTGTACGCCCGCAGCAGCGCAAAGGCTTGGCTTGACTGAGAGCGCGCGCATAAAAGGACACTCACTCGCAAAAAAAAGGATAGTGCATAGAAGCGTAGTGGAGAAGTGTGGCAGTCTTGCAGAGTGGAGTAGAGCAAAGCCGCCGCTGATATTCGCACTGACACAGTCAGCGATGAAAAATAAGCACAATTACACAAACAAGGATTATGTTCAAGTTTTTAAATTTCTCCTCCGCCAACAGCACGGACTAAAGAGACTAATGAGGTTACGTTCTGCCGTGTTTTTGCTAGTGCCGCTTTTGTGCAAGGATTTGCAAGCACGGGCAGGCAGCTTATGCAAAGTGCTCATCCACTCTGGCGCAGCTACTTTGAAGTAGTCGCAAATTTAAGCTGCGCGTAATTATGCACAAATCACGCTAATCCTGCCTGTTAGCAGAAGAAATTTACTTCTGCTTAACTTAACTTTCTAAAGTTCTACTAGTCACATATCATCACCTGATTTTCATACAGTACATGACAGTGCATAACATTTTACAGTGCCTTTTAGTACACAAACGTACCATAAATTCAGTGTTAGGTAATGATAAATAATTATAAACAAAAATAAGGCAGTGGCGGTAACACTGCCTTTCACCTTTTGAATATTTCAATCATTGTCTTCGACTCTTCTCTCTTTGGAAATTCCATCGGCGCTGCCAAAAGTGGCATAGCGCATTGTTTTGTAGTGCAGCTAATTTGCGCCACATTCGCCACTAAACTAAATGCAAACGAAAGCGGCCGTCGCAGCTTGATGAAGGCATTATCACAGCGGGTAGCAGAGGGTTAAGATGCATACACACATATGAGAGTGCATTTATATTAGCTGCCTGCTAAGCTCTGTGAGCTTTGTTGTTGCTGGACTTAATGGAAACATCAAACCGCACAAGCACACAAGCCGCGATAACAACAACAACCAACTACCCAGTCGAATCGAAGGAGGCAGTGCTCTCAAAAATATAGCCTCGCAGGCAGGCCAAAAGTTTTGTAGAGAGGAATCAGTCAATTATGGAATGGGCGAATCAAAAGATTATTATCCTAAAGTAGACCCGATTTTACGGGAAACAATTTTATACTTCAATTCTTTTTAAAGTTTCAGCTATTATAAGTCAGCTTTTAATTATAACTTAGTCGTGAACTTATTAATGCCATTTCCTACAGGGAAGGCATCCAGCAATCGCAGATTTGTGCACCATGTCCATGACATGTAAGCACCACCAATCAAGCGCACTCCCACACACATACCAGTCAGCAAACTGTACCAGGCCAATACAGCAATATAAATACGCCGTCACTATTCCTATGCCCATGCCTATTTGTGTATTTGTATTTGTGTGAATTTGCAAATGCCCATGTTAATGTCGTCCAATGTTTTTGGATGGCTTACAATGCTATCGCTGTCTGCCGAAGCGCCCCACTCACCGCTTCATAGCTTCGCTGGCTAGCTGCATTTATCATCATGTCAAGCTATTGTCAGTGCGTTGTTGTTGTTGCTTCTGCATATTTTTGTGTTTCTGCTTGATGGTGCTTCTCCTTGACTGTGCTGCTGCGGCTTACGCACAAATAGCAACACACACATTAACACACAGCCATTGTTACAATGGCCCATTGCATGTATTAGTGTCCTGCTGGTTTGTTGCGGCTGTGCAAATGTGTTAACGCATTCAATTCCAAACTGCCTGAATTTGTACGCTGATTTGCTTAGCATTGAGCCTGTTTGTCAATCAGTCAGTCAGTCAGTCAGTCAGTCAGTCAGTCAGTCTGTCTGTCTGTCATTCAGTCAGCCGTCTATCAGTCAGTCAAAGCCTCTATCAATGCCGCGCCATTATACAAAGCTGTGTGCATATGTAGTAGTGCGCTGTATCATTAGCAAATACGTTGACGTTATCATTTCATGTCCTTCGCATGTAAATCCTTTTTGTAACATTTTAATTACAAGCAAATTTATGTTGAACCATTTTTGGATGACCTTTTGCTCAGTTAGAGAAATTGTTAAAATCTTTGATTGAATTGAGAATTGCATTGACTTATTCTAAATTTAAAATCAATATCAAGGGATTGATGCATTGTAAATTATACATAAAGATTGACATTCTGAAGAGCGATACTTGGAACTTGAGAGCTGCAGCAAAGAATTCAATTCGAAATGCAAGCGTTTCAAAATAGGATGTGTATGTAATATATGTAGGTAGGTAGGTTAAGTGGTCGTCTCGAGGACATCACTTAGGCCAAAAGGCCCATTGTGTTACCACGTGGGGATTTTCACCTATACACTTTCCATGTATGGGAGCCACTTTGTGGCTCTGGTATATTTGTCGATAAGATATGTAACATAAAGAAATCCATTATTTTTGCATTCAGTGGAAGGCTATATTTGGCATAGTTAGATTACCCGATTTAGTTGCTCTTGGGCAATCGAAACAGTGCTGACAGTCGGACTCGACGATTTCCATGCTTTTTTCGACATTTTCGACAATTAAAACTACCGGAACGGAATCGATGTACCCGAAATTCCGCGTGATTCCCTCCTACAATATCAGAACCATAAAAACTATTCACATTCTCAGCCTTTTCAACCTGACCTTCGTTTTCACCTTTATCGAAGAAAAACTGTAAAATATGGCATATTTTCTGTTTCGTGGTGTTCATTTTCGACGCGTCTTCAATTAAAACTCAATCCAGCAATCACAAAATAGTCTGAAATAATTTTTTAGTCCAAAATCATATCTTTCTAACGCCATTTAGCATAATCCGATTGCACTTATACAACGTGAGATACAGATTATGTACTACAGCACATCTTTTGAAAAATAATGGATTTCCTTTTATTACACCTATTACTTTCTATTCCTCAGACTCATTTCATTGCCGGAAATTTTGGTCAGTGCTACATTGATCTATTGTACAATAAATATAATAATAAACAGTAAATATTTATAATAATGGCAATTCATTTCTCTCAAATACACTCGCATTTTCACTGTTTACAATTTCATAAAAATGTTTAACAAAACGCATAAAAAAAGTGAAAATGTTTGCATCGCTCTGCTATGGCAGCATATATTCGACACGTTTATTTTTCTACGTGTAGCGATAATATACAAAATGAACTCTTACATCAAAGTGTAAAATGTAACGAATTTATTTACACAAAATAAACAGCGCCAAGTTATTTCATTTCAATTGCATCGCTTTTGATCATAAAAATTCGTATTTCACTCAAAGTCAATTAAGTTTATTTTCTACGAAATTGACTGAAGTTTGTTTAAAATGATTTATGCGCGGCAAACAAATCGTTGCGTTTCTTTTTTTTTTGTGGGGAGGGGGTCCCGCGAAAGGCGGAATTAATGAATTTTTAATTGCCGCTGAAGAGGTGTGTTGGTAAGTTACTTTAGCTGGGCGACGGGCGGCAAGGATATGGTAAACATTGATGAAGTTATTGCTGCAGAAGGGTGAGGGGTATGCATTTCATGAACAAAAATATCATATTTTCGAATTGAACTGGAATTTCGATGTTCAAGAAATTATTAATTACATTCACCCTAAGGTAATAATTCGAACGCAGTTCGAATATATGCCTAGCGTTGGGCAACAGCTGAGTTCACCATTGAGTATGTGTGTTCGTATATGTCTGTCAGTTGGTTCGACGGTCTGCTCTTTCAACAATCCATCCAACTGTTCGTCCATCTGTTTTGTTTTGCTTTGCTATTATTGCAGATGTTGCAGTTCACAGATTTAATGATGTTGCAATATTATGCTTAGTTTGTTTTTATTATTATTGCCTTGCCGCTCATGTTGGTCTTATTTTGGTCTGCTGTTTATTGGCTATTGTTGTTATATTCTTGTTGTTGTTGTTGTTATTGTAATGCATTCGTTAACCATTGAAACGTTAAACACAACACATGAAAACGTGGAAGGATACTTGAATGAAATGTATTATAAGAGAGCAGAGCACAAAGGAAGCAGAAAAGTGGTCACGGCCAAGGTGCCCTTCTTGCACTAAAGCTTCTATGCAAATAAACAAGTAAATACTAAGGATTTAGCATAAATTAGCTTAAAAGTTAGATTACTAATGTGTGCTCGAAGCCTTGCAATGGAGCAGGGAAATTTCGCAGTTTTACTGGCTGGAATACATTTAAAAAAATAAAGTATGTAAAATGCAATGCATTTTATTTGAGCTAAATATTCGAAAATAATAAATTAAACATTTCGATTCAAACTTACAAATGAATTGATTAAAAGTTATTAAATTCATATACCGTTTAATAAGAGAACACCCAAACACTATGGCCGCTGCTAAAATTATCCTTTGCAAATATATTAACTCAGTAAAGCAACAATTCCAAATTTCTCTTTCATGTAACTCTCTATTGTCAAGTAACAAAGTCAATTAACACATTAACAAACTGCTTAAGCCAATCGTCATACAAGTTGTGCGCCTAAAAGTCGGCAACAAAATATGCTTGCTCTTTTTCTCTTTTCTTCCTCTATGCCCCTCACTTTGCTCAGCTGATAAGCTCACAATTATATGCTCGGAGTTGGCAAATAATAAATCATAAAATCTAACTTTCAGAGTTTTTGATTTATAAAGTGAACCAAGTAATGATGTCTTTTGCCTGTTAAAGCTTTTAAGCAAATACGCCATTTCATTTGGCATAAAACAAAGAGGGGCAACCGCATATAAACACTTAAAATGATATGCGTGTATAAAGCGGGTGTTTGTGTGTGTGAGCTGCTAACATATTCATAGCCCGTGTTCGTTTGTTTATTGCTACCCAGCAGGAAAATTATGTGAGTGCTGCCAAGTGATGTGATATGTCCATTAGACTACTTAGACTACTTTTAATGGCTAAGAGCATACTTAAGAAATTCTTGCATTTTAGAATTTAGTCATAATTATTTCCTAGTACAAATATCAGCAACTCAAACAAAAATGCACACTCTGTATATAATTCAAATTCCAATTTTCCAAGTGTGCATGCGAAGTAAGCAAAATTGTATGAATGTGTGTATGTGTGCTCATATATGTATGATATTACCCGAATGTAATCAAATCCATTTACAAAAGCTTTACAATCGTTGTTGTTGTTGCTCTTGTTGTAGTGAGTGTTGTTGTTGTTGTTGTTGCTGTTGCTGCTACTGCTAGTATTGTATACTATATATTCCACTGATCCGTTTTAAGTAAGCCTACAATTTCAGCCAACTCCAACCGCAGCAAAGGAGTTTTGGCAAGTAAGTGTGTGTGGGTGTGATGGACGACACACATGCACACATATGCATATTGATTTAGTATTTGCAAATAGGCTGCCGCAGCGGCAATTGAATGCATGCCACTTTCTCCAGCACCAACTGGTGCCGTTCTCCCCTTCGCCAGTGCTTCAAATGAAGTTCATCTCTTGCGTAAGGCTTCCACTGTGTGAGGGTGTTTGTGTGTGTTATATTTGCATATTGTAGCAGGTTTATGGTTGCTGTTGTTTATTGCTATTTCTATTGTTATTGTTGTTGTAGCGATGTCACTCGGCATGTGGCAGATTGCAAGTTTAAGCTCTTTATTAATTATTTATGATTGTGTTTATTTGAAATGTTTTAATTGTCGATTCGTTGTATCTTTTGTATCTTTGGCATATCCTTGGATGCGTGCTTCTGCAGATTTTAGGAATTACCAACAACGCAGCAAGAAATGTGCCCTAAAAACATTGCCATTAGCCAAAAGTTAAAGACTTTTAAACACACAAACATTTTGCAAGCATTTTAAAACAAAACAAAGTTCGACTCACAAGCAAAAATACACAAAAAATACACACACAATAAATAAATGAATCGAGCTCATCGGCAATGCCGTGCCGAGCAAATGTCGCATATGTCAAGTTCAATCTTAATATTAGATGTCACACTTCGAAGCGTGCACGCAGCTGAGGCTTGGAATAGCTGCTCCTTTCTTCGTGCCACTTTTTTCGCAGTTGCCGCTGCGAGTGAAAGATGCCCCTTTTGCCGCTTCTTGCATTCTGTGTTTCTTCTCAAAAGCTTCTCTGGCGGCAAATATATTTTCAATTTAAAAACTCGTAGTAAATTGCAAAAATCTATAAAACGATAGTAAATTTCGATATTGCTTACACTCAAGCTAAAGAAAGCTTATAGTTTTATAGCAGTTTTGTTAGTTAGGCCTTTTTGTGATGAACTTTTTGCAAAAATCTTTAGTTAGATCCTTTTTTAAATTGGCTGTAACTTTTTTCTATAGATAGCCTCATGCCATCCAAAAAAAACGGCAACGCTATCACGGTAATGATATTTTCATTTATTGAAAAATATAGAATGAAAATAATTGCTTAAGAAAAATTTTTCCAAATTATAGAAATTATGTTCAATCTAAAGAAATGCTTCAATCAAAATTTCTCTTACTCTAAAAAACCAATTTCTTTGAATTGCAGTAATTTTTGCAATAATAGCAAAAATAATCAAATTGCTGATTTAAAATTCTGTGCACATTTTAAGCAAAAATTGTGCGAAGAATGATTTTGAAAAATTTGCGCATTTAAATGACTAAAATAAATTTTGCATATTATCTTTGTTAGTGGTTTCCCGTTCATTTTTTTGCTTTGCTTCGAAAGTGAGTGAATGCGGAAAATGCCCGAAAAGAAATAATCATTTTCAATTTTTTCGCATAATCATGATAAATAATTTCGTAATGGTAAATTTACTTGGCAAAGGTCATTGTTGTGCCTCTGCATACTAAACAGTTTTGCCGCTGCGGAGAGGTGCCTTTTTCTGCAAGGATGCGCTCAGTCGCTTCTGCGTACCCTTATTCCCTCATTCACTCACTCGGTCACTTCCTTTTCACTTTTGGCAGCGATAAAAGTTGCATAGATAAGTAAGAGGAAGCTGTTGGAGCCGGAGCTGGAAATGAAAATGAATGTATCTATTGTGCTCGGGTCATTTGTTGCGCAAATCAAGAGGATTCACAGCTTTCAAGGAGCAGCGCAAAAAATAAACTAGTAAAAAGTGAAAAATTTTTTAGCAAAAATCTGCAACAGCTGCCGCTAACAATAAGTTTGCAAGCAGGCAGGCAACAAAAAAACAAACTACATGGAAGAAAACGTTGATTGGATGGGGGGGAGGAGCAAGAGGAGCGTTGTCAAGCAGCAAATGGCGCTTGAAATTATATGAATTCATTTTGTAGCAAGCAATTTATTCCTTGTATTCCTTTATTCTGCAGCAGTTGAGTTGAGTTGAACTGAACTGAAGTCGCATATGAATAAATGATAGCTGAGGGACGGAGGAGGAGTCATGAAAATGGTTTGCCATAAAATCATGCGAAATTTAAAAGCGAAAAACTACTGCCAAAGGCATACCAAAAACAAAGTTAAGTTTGAAATCACTTCCGTTTCCGTTGCCGGTTCCGCCTTCATTTCATATTTCATATCCGTTACCTGTGCTTGAGGAAACTTTGTCCTAATACCGGAAAAAAACTATTTTTTCGCCGCCCACAGACTTACACTGACATCAGCGGAACAACAACAATGAGAAGCGCTGTTGTAACTAGGAACACTACTACTCGAACGCGAACCAGGGCTGCAAATCGGATTTGTTGTGGGTAACTTTTAAACCAAGCATCCGCAGTTTTGGTGGCAAGGAACCAATAACAGCATCTATTTATTTGAAAAACAGCTGCTTGATAGAAAATATTTTTTTTCCACAAAAATTCAACGAAGTGATTCAAGGAATCGGATGAATCAGTTTTAAACAGAACTAGCGATCAAAGAGTTCGATGAGACGGTTCTCTAGCCAAGCCATTGTGAGTTTCTGTAGGATCGGTTTCTGCGCTCAAACTCTGGCTATGAGCTACCGTAAGACGCTGAATGGATACAGCTCAGTTTTTTCTATTGATTTGCAGCCCTGGCTGCCGCTGCTGCAGCTGCATGTGGCAGCAACAAAAACTTTCCAAAGTAGTACAAGTGCACACATGAGGAGCAGCATGTTGCGCTGCTCCTGACGGTATTGCACATGCACCAAGTCGTAGTCGCTGTAGCTCTTGTAATTGGTAGATTGTCCCATGTCAAAAGAACAAACAACCCGAAAATAAGGTTGCTTGTTTCCGAGTGAAATATGAAGTCTGAAGGAATCAGCGCAGCTCGCGGAGAAGGCAGCCAAAAAGCATGATTTTTTTTCACGTATCCGTATGAAAAGTTAAAATATTTTACCCATTGTGAAGAGGTACTTCCGTGATTCTGTGCAGATATTTTTGTAATTTTTTGAGGAAGATATATATTTAAAACGGGCTAAAAGGATTTAAAAATATGCGGAAAATAGATTATTTGAAAAAATCGTTTCATTTTAATTGAGTATCGAATTAATGAAGAAGGTAGCTTTTTAATTACATATTTTACGTGAAGATACAACATTATACAAGAAAATATTCCGAATAGGGATTAAATACACTTTTGGATTGTCGGTGCAGAGATATGGACAGACCATTTTCGATTTTGAGAACGTATGTATATTTAAATCGGCCAAGTCATTCTTTTAAGAAGTCAGTTGTATGTAAATAATGACTTAAAAAATTTATTAATTTAGAAAAGTATCGCATTACGAGCTACAGATAAATTTTAGCCCTCTTCCAAGGATCTACAACTAAATGCTTAGCTAATGCAATCAACTGGATACTTGAGACTACTTTCATCAATGAAAATGGAATTCAATTAATTGTCTAAATGGCAGCAGAGTTTTAAAAGCTTTAATTTGTTTAATTTTTGCTCAGAATGATAAACGATAAGGCCATGGTTGGAAATTTTGCATGGGGCAACAACGTCTAGACATGAGCACCAATCTGAAAGAGCATTTAAATTTAAAAAACTGCTGCCGCCGAAAATACCAACTTCCAATGTCAACTGCTCGCCAATTTAACGCTTCATTGGCGCGCGTGCATGTCGGTGACGCAGCAACAACAAATAGAATCACCGAAGAAAGTGCGAGACAGAAACCACTTCAGTTTGGCAGCTGCACGCATGCCACATTCCACATGCCGCATGCGGCCTTTGTCGCCTGGCAGAGACCTCCAAATGGCAAACTTTCTTCTTGCTACATGCCACGCTGAGGCATGTTTAGAAAAGATGCGCCTGCCTACCAGCAGCAGCCAGACTGCCTATCCGCCTGCGCGCCCGCCATCACGCGTGTGCCTGCCACTTTGTGCGAACTTAAGGAAATTCAATTATACACACAGAAAATGTCCCAAGCTACAACAACAGTACCATCAGTAGAACGAGCAAAATAAAATGAAAAGAAATTGGCAGAAAAACGTTTATCCCCGAATTGAATGGAAAAACTTTTTTTCCGCATTGAACTTTCCGTGTCTTCCTTGCTGTTCTGCTTTTTCTTCTTCTTCTGCAGATGATGTCGTCTTCCGATGTAAATAAATGCATCGAAAGATTGGCGAGCGGGAGAGAAGAGAAGCGCCGCTGGCAGCTCAACGGTTACTTTTGTTTATGCGCGTGAAAAACCGCATTTTTGCCATTTCTATAATTAGCAAAAAAAATTTAATTTGCACTTTCATTTTTTACCCGCTGGCAACTTCTTGCGGAAGGGGGCTCACTAAGAAGGGGAGCAGCAGGCAAACAAACGGAATGAGCAAAAGTAAAATCTAATTCGCCGAAGAGGAAAAGGACGAAAGAAAGTCCCAAACAAGAGTCCTTACCTTAAACGAGTAAACTCGACTGTCGGGATTTTCCTGTAAACCATTCGCACTGCCTACACCCTCCACCTCCCGCACAGAATGCACATAAAACTATTAGCAGAATCTGCAAAATTGTAGACAACATTGAAAATATCGTTTCCGATTTTCATTGCACTCTGAACTCTGAATTTGATGCCACTTTACTTTTGACAGTTATATATAACAGCACTGCAACAGTTAAGCGCCAATCAGTCACCGCGTATCGTATTTATTCGTATCGTAAACAAAACCCGTTTTCCCCGAGCTCTATACATGCGTTCGCTCTTGACGTATTTATTCGGATCGTAACACAGAAATTCTCATAGGTATCTCTCAGACATTTACGATACGATTTATATACGATACGCGGTGACTGATTGGCCCTTAAAGTCGTGGCCCTTTTGCATACAAAATCGGCAAAAAAAATCGCAGTCACTTACGCGAAACTAATACGAAACGCTTTAACAAAGAATACGGTTTAAAAGATTAGGCAACCTTAAGCTGCAAAAAACGCTGCAATTCGAGCTAACTAACTAACAAACACTCGCTGATTCGCTGTCCAATTGTCTTATATCATGCGTAAATTGTTCCACTAATTTTGTTGCCGGTAGTGGACAGTTGTTCGATAGCGGCATTGATTTTATCCAGCAGCTCCTTATCCTCTGCGGTTTGCTTGTGCGCCTGCATATCTTCAAATTCGCTATAGGACCTGTTGCGCATTCTGTATGTAGAGTACGTTAAGTGTAAAGCAAGTGTATATAAATGAGTTATTATAGTTAGAGTTTACCTGCACAACAGCGCGAAAATTGGAAAATTGGCCAAACGCGCCACTTGTATGCCAAAACTCTCTCCATTACACCAGGTCGCACCTGATGGAGCAAAGTAAAATTCCTTCCCTCATTTTTAACAGTTTTAACTGCCTCCGGTGATGGATGAAAATGTGTGGTCCTCCGGTCCTCCGTGTCTTCTCTGTCTCTGGGTTGAGTAGTTGAACATTGTACTTTCATTGTAAGGGATGACGCACAAGTCGCAGGTAAAGGACGCACATACGGTAATTATAAAAATTATTTGCACCAGGACAGGATTGTGTTTACTTTAGCTTGCTCATTTTCCGTTTTCCTTCCATTTTCCAATTCTTCAGGGATTGTATCTCATCGTGGCCAATCCAAATCGTAAATAATTGTACAACTGAGTGAAAGTGGGGTTATGGTCATACTGAGGGGTAGGTCAACATATTAGCAGAATTAAATGGGTGCGAAACATGTTAACAAAATTTTGCATATGGAAATATTAACAGCGCAACATATTAGCAGAATTAAATGGGTGCGAAACATGTTAACAAAATTTTGCATATGGAAATATTAACAGCGCAACATATTAGCAGAATTAAATGGGTGCGAAACATGTTAACAAAATTTTGCATATGGAAATATTAACAGCGCATCACTTCGGCAAATGTAAATATTTATCCTAGCATGATGAAAGAAATAAATGAAAAAGATAAACTATGTTTTTAGTATTCGAAATTCGAATTTCACTTTTTGTAGCTTTTTTTGGCGACATTTTTGTATATTTTTTTCACTTGCGAAAAATTTCACTTGCAATAACCGTAAATTTGTAAATTTGATTGAAACCGCCTGGCCTGCTTAAATTCCACTAAATTCCATTAAAATCCACTCAATTCTAATTTTATTTATTCTATTTATATAATTTCTATTAATTAATTATATTTTCCTTGCCCGTCTGGTCCGTTACTACGTAATGCAGATGAAATGGCGTAACGAAAAACGCGAAAAATCACAAAATTATAACGGAAAAATTTTTGCATGCAAAATTGGCAAAAATTGCATGCGATTTCCAAATTTTCGGATTTCGCCACGAAAACGTAACGGGCGGAAACGAAATTTATAAATAAAATAAATTAATCGCATGCGTGAAAAGTAGTTTTTGCGTCCAAAATGCCTGAAATGGCATGCAAATTGCCCGGAATGCGTTTCGCTGCTAAACCTTAACCCTTTGGTCGCCGCGTAGAGCAAAAAAATGCAGAATTTTCAAGGATTTGCGGAAAAAATTGCGATTTTTCCGTTTTCCGCTTACGTTTTGCGTTAATGCCGGTAATACGGTAAAGGGTTGGGGCATGTGCTGTGTACTAATGGGAAAAGTAAAAAGTACTAATGGAAAGGGTAAAAACAAAAAGTACTAAAGGGGAAGTCGATAATGCGGTTTAGTAAAACACAAAAGGTTTGGGCTGTGCTGTGTTCTAAGCTGACGGTTGGGGGCTGTGCTGTGTACTAATGGAAAAAGTACAATTGGAAAAGGTAAATAGTACTAATGGAAAGGGTAAAAACAAAATTGAATTAAATTCAAAAACCAATTTTGACAGTTTTTTTCGGAAACAGTTTGTTTACATTTGACTCCCCCAGGCTGCAAGACAAGTGTTACCAGCAGTCTGCTTTCAGAATTTGTTCATAATTCCACAGCTGACACGCAATTAATGCAAAATGAGTATTAATTGATTATTTTAAGTAATTCGAAGCATTCGTGCGCTGCACTTAATATGAGAAGAAGATACAAACTTTAGGTTTATTCTAGGAAAAAGACTTAAGTTTAAACTTCAAATGGATGGCGCTCGTTGGCGTAAAAACTTGAGAAAAATAACGGCGCAGTTGATCGAAACAACTGATTTCGATGGTGAGAGCTTGCAAGATTTTATTAACAAAATTTCTATTTGTAAGAATTATCAGCCACAGAAAAAGACCAAGAAAACCGCCTAAGTCCGCTTTTACACGATGCGACTCGGCCCCGGCGATTTTTTCGCATTCCGCTTTGAAATCGCGCATAGCTTTTACACGATGCGACTCGCTGGTGTCGAGCATTTTGACACTAGAGTTTGCAGCTGGTTTTATTTGTGTAATTTGTAAACATTTAAAGCACTTATTCCACTCTTTGCTCATTTTATTCTTTATATTTACTTTTATGCGTAAAGTTCAGTAAATTTTTCAGTTTATTTGCAATACGTATTCACTCGATTTCAAGTTTTAATTTACAGTCGACAGCGCGAAGCGCGAAAACGAATAAAGAGGAACGTCAGAAAATCAGAAAATCGCAGCACAATCGCTGCCCGAGCGATTTTGCGCGTTCCCCTGTCGTTTCACCCCTCTTTCCTACATTCTTCCGTGTCTCCGGGGCCGAGTCGCATCGTGTAAAAGCGGACTAACTTGCATATGTGTTAATAAATTCTCTAAAATTTCTTTTCTGAAATGTTAATGGTAAAATAGATCAAACACTTAAATTGTTTCCCTAGCACCCTGGCATCTCTATTCTACTCCGAAGAAAATGTCCGAAGAGGAGAGAAAACATTGCTTGATTCGTTGTGCGCTGTCATTCGCTGTCATTTTCGAAAAGATATTTAGAATTAGAGAAACTGTGGAAGCGTTTGGTTGTGTGCGGACGAGTTTCGGTAAAATAAACTAAAACATATGTTAAAGTTTAACTTTTTTACCAAATAAATTGTGAAGCGGCTAAGGGGAATAGTTGTAAGTTGCGTGCGATATTATGTAAAGCGAAAAGCGTGTATTTCAGCAAGAAAATCGCGTTAATATGGTAAAATTCAATAAGCAACGAAGTAGTGACTGTTGCGAGTGCACAAACGTATGAAGCACCACCCCCCAAAAGGAAACAAAACAACAACAGCAAACAAAAACCGACAACAAAGCAGTGCATAACAAAAAGAAAGTGTGCAAGCGACTTTGTGCGACTGTGTGTGAGGCGTGCGCTGAAGAGGGCTCCACACAGATTGAAATTCGTCATTCTTTGGTTTCTGTTTAAAAAAATTTATTTTTTTTGCAAATTTTTAGGCAACAGCACAAATAGAAAGTGAACAACGCTCTCGGGAGTGCGCGTGTGGGCGGAAGGCAGCGCTGCACCCGCAATGCATTGAAGTGGGTGGCTTTTTGCGTACGCCCATAGTTTGCAATAGAGTGCTCCTCGTGCTGCAAGCCGACACAATTAAAAGTGCTTAATATAATGGAAAAAGGAAAAACGTACTAATTCGAAATTTAACAGAAACAAGCTGAAAAGTGTGCAAAGCAAATAAAGAAATCACTTCGAAACAGTGCTTTCTCGAGCAAGCCCTCAAAAAAGGTTAGTACATGCAGCTGGAATTGCATTCGCTGGGCAAAGCATCAGAAAATTGTGCGCGATTCTGTCATCTAACCATCTAAACAGCTGCCAAGTTAGCCTACCTCAATGCAAATTTGGTTATGTATGTATCTTGTAACTACCTGACTTGGTGTTCTTCTAATTGCAGCCATGCCGGTAAACATGTAAACATCCCTTAGCATTATGCAGCTGTTTGAAACACCTTAGGGCAAGATTAGAAGCATGGGAACGTCTTGAATCTAACAACAACGCCTTCCATTGTTCATTGATAAAGCGTCTGGTTTGCTAGTCGTCAACTCAATCAATTTTATAAATTTAGCTTCAAAGCTCAAGGTCTATTTTTGAGTCAGCTTCTCCAAATTAGTCACAAAACCTTCAACGGCGCAATTTTCATTCACAGCTTGCATACATGCACACGCGAAAATTAGCATCGAAGTTTTCCAAAACTGGTTCACATCGCGCGCTCCCCTTTTGTAGCTCGATGTCGCACCTTTTGTTTTGTTTGCAAGGTTTAAAACAAGCAAGACAACAGGTTCCAGAGTGGCAAATACGACATCAGATTTCTTGTTTGCACAGTAAAGAGATAATAGTATAAGACCAAGAAAAATATTGTGCTACTTACTATCTCAAAAAAATCACAGAAGATTTCTGCAAATTGAAAGCACAATACGACGTCAGCTTGTATTACTTAAAAGTAAATAATCAAACATGAAAATGACAAATAACACTCGACTGCCAGGCCAATCTGCGTCTGCCTCTGTGCCGGCGCATGTGCCAGCCTCTACATAGTATGTACATATGTACATGCGCCTGCCTTGGCGAGGTGAGCATACTTGCCATGAATCACTGACAATGAGCACAACAAAAAGTAACAATAACCACATATAAGAAAATAAACAAATAGTAGCGATAAGTAGTTAGAAACCGAATTTGTTTGTGCTTCTCAAATAAAACTGACAGGCTTCATAAATTCATCATAAGGCCTGTAATTTTGTGCACATGTGCACAAAAGCCAAAACTCAGTTGCAAATTAGTGATAAGAGATTATTTAATTGTTTAATTGGCATACCAAATAATATTGATTGGCAATACATTGCGAAATTATGAAAAGATTTCTAAAACATTGACCTTTTTGCTGGTTCACTGTGAAGCAAACCAAAAAACCCCAGTTTTTCTGTAAAATTCTGTTAGTTACATTTCATTATTGTTGCTTTTTCTGGCAGTGTGTACGGCACGTACATATGTAATCTCTTGTCTTATTTTTCCAAGTTTTTATTTTTTATTTAATTGTGAATTTGCATGTAACTAATCATTGTATCATTAGTTGTAGTCATGCCTATAAATAGCAAAAAGATTCGGTCTAGCCTGACGGTTGCTTCCTTATGATTTCGTATCTGCACATTCCAAAGTGCTACTTACAACCACGGCGCCCCGCTGCGCTCGTGTTTACTTCCTTCGTATTCGTATTGGTCTTAATTTGAATTAATATTTTCAACGCGCTTTCTAGCTACTATCTACTGCCCGTCGCTTGTTAATTACTCAAGTAGTCCATATTGCAGCATTTATAGTCGCCTCGAATACGCCCTCTCCTTCCTGCATTACTTGGCGGAACGGCAGCTTTTATGATTGATATGAATTTGCAATTATTTTACTCTTTTATGAGCGAGCGTATTTTGGAATTTCATTACGGCACAACAACATGGCCACAGGCACGAGCAACGCAAATGTAATGAATGAATGCAAAATCTTTAGTGTGGTGTGCCGCGCCATAAAAAGCCGGCCATTCTTTGAGTTTTTTTGGAGCCAGTTTTTTGTGTCGATGTATGCGTTTGTTATGTTTTTATGCCATGACGCAATTATTTGCACGAAACGTTGACGCGCCACGTCTGTCGTTGGCGCTTTCTGACCCCGATGTCTGCGTCTGCATGCTTGATAATTTTCTAATACTTATACTCGGCTATACTTTACATTCATACACTTACAAACAAACGTATGCATAATGTACCCGCAATACATTTTTATAGTAGTTAGCGCTCTTAATAATTACGTCGGGTAGGGCCACGAACGATGAGAACAGCTCTAAAAATATTTAATTGGATTTCAGTGAACAATTTGTTGTTGTTGTTTGTACACACATTTTGTTTTGTGTGTAAAGATGATGCGAGCATGAGAAAAATACAACAAAACTGCAGGGAAATAGTTGCAACTGGGAACAGTTTCAGAAATACAATAGAACCACTAAATAAATACCAGGGCGATTCTTTTAAAAAAATGCTCAAAGCTTAAAAACGAATTCGGCTCAAGAACCAATTCTTAACACATTAAGAATTTATTTGCTATTTCAAAATTATATATTTTCTACGATTAATTCTTAGAAACTCCGAAATTATGACTATCGATAAACATTTTTTTAGACCAAATAATTGACATTTCGTTTTACCCTTCTGCTTCTTGTCAGCGCCAATATTATACTACGCCTTTCCATTTTCCCTTTGAATTTTGTTTCGCTGCAAATTTTATAATTAGTTTATCTACTCGAATGCAGAAGTTACGAGAGATAAGCGTATCTCACTGTGAACGCATTGAAAGCTGGAAAAAGATTAATGCTGATAAGCTGTTTCCGTCGCAAATTAATAACAATATGCCATTAATTAAAATCCAACACTGACAAAAAGCCTAGGGTAGTTCTTTCGCTCTGATAATTTTCCCTTCATACGCCGCAATCGTCCCTACCCTTTTCAATCTGCCTGCAATTAGTCGCATTTAAGTTAGTACAGCTTAAGAGCGCATCAGCCCATTTGTCAGTGATTAGCCCAAAACAATGCCAAGTTTACGTCGAAGTGTCTTCTTTAGCAAATCAGTCGGCCGCATCAGCACTTTTGCCGAAGCACCCTTGTGCATGCTAATGTCGTCTATTCAGTGTGACAGTGACGTTGATATACCCCGTGCCCCTTCGGCAAGCTCGGCACTTGCTGAGACTGCAACTGAGCTAATGGTCTGCTCAACAGCTTGTGCATTGTATGTGACTCAGACGCTTTTTCAGAGCCGAGCATGAGCCCAGGGCTTTAATTGTCATTTAGAATCGATAGCAGGCGGCAATGGCGGCGCACTGTGGATCCCCGTCGCTCCATCTCAGCCATCCCAAGTGGCGCGTTTTTATTTGCCGGGTCTGCTCACTTGCGGAGTGCGTCTATTTTTGTTGGCATAGCCTGGAGTAAAATGCTTTTCTTAATTTCTTGCTTAGTCTTCTTCGTTTTCTTGGTTTTTTATTGCTAGTTCTTGATTTATTTTCCCTGTGTCCCCCTTTTCCATCGTTTTAAGTGCAGCTTTGAGTTGGATTTTCTCGATTTATTTCCATTTTTTGTTGTTCGAATTTTTGTCTTTAGTGCATTTCACTTGTTTTGTCTCTTTATCACACACATTAAGTTTCAATTTAGTATATTTTTGTCTAATTTATTTTGCTTGTTTCTTCTTTCTTTAGATTTGAATATTTTCACCGTTGTCTTTTATACTTTATTTGTTCTTAAGCGCAAATGTTTATTTATTTTGGTTTTTATATACGGCAGCTGCTGAAATTTATTTAATTATCTCACTTCGGGAACAAAAGCAAAGAATCGGTTTTAAATCCCGTGAACCATTTGCTGTAAATAAAAAAGTTGATTTATTCGACTTTCCCGCGCATTTAAGTATCTCGAAGCAGTGCTTTTAAATTCTAGTGTTATAAAATTTTAATGCTCGAAAATCTTGTAAATACGCTAGGTGATTCTTAAGTATTTTTGTATTGTTCGATTCCTTTTTATTTTGATAGTATGTACTATATACAAAATGTGGAATCGCTGGAATTGCCTTATCGTGATCAAAGATCATCTGCAATCGAAACCAATTTTCTTTTACAATCAATTATCACTTCCACACTGACACTTTTGAACTTGTCGCTGCGTCCGTTCTTTTAGCTTAATGCGCCGCTGAAACCCAATAAACTCTGTCGTTGCACACACACACACATCCATGCATGCATGTTGATTGCAACAGTTGCAGCCACGTTGTTTGTTCTTAAATCTCGCCCTCTCTTTCTCTCGCTCTATCCTTATCTCTCTGTCACGGATGCAACATTTGTTGGCTGACCATATTGCAGGGCAGCAAGGTATTTAGGTCGCCTCTTTTGCTTGTTCAGGTGAGCATGACCAAAAAGAAGCGAGCGCCAAAACAATGTATGGCCCCCTGCTTTCGAGTTCATTGAATATAAGTGCTCATACATATTTACACGGAGGTTTTTTTGTGAGGCGCACAGCTCGACGTGCCTATGTGGCATAGCCGTAGAAACGTGTGTGCCACATGCCGCACTTGTGGCCGGTTGCATTGCGGAAGGAAGGACATGTGCGGCAGCAGAACTAGGACACTGTGCAAATGCACACAATTTACATTGCGCTCACATCCGTTTTCAGTTTTTGCGTGGGTGATTATCGGTAAATTATTGCATTTTCGATTCACCAAAAAGGAGAGGGAAATTGAATTTTCGATTAGTTCTTTGAAATTGTAGCGAAAATTTTTGGCCTTTTTGTAGTACTAAAAAATTTTCAAAATGAAAACGAACCAAATGTAAGAAATAATATGGAAGCTATCAAGCGGCTTATAGAAAAATTTGTCCACACACAAGATGCGCAGCTGCTGGCAGTTGTATTTCCAAATTATGTCTAGCAGGTAAAAATTCTTTCGACATACTCTGCTCTTTCTTTATAAATGTGCTTGCCTACCTGCATCGGCTGAAATTCTGTTCGAAAAAAATTCAGGTTTTGATACGTGGAATTTTGTTGAGCTAGCACCAAGTCATCAGCATGTCTACTGCGGTAGGATATAAATACATTTTAGACTGAACGCCCACTGAATTGTGGCAAGTCCCAAGTTGACTGTAGCTCGCTGCACATTTAAGATGCAGCCTCAAATTGTCTATAAAAGTCGACATTTTTGTGTTGGCCACATTTTCATTTAACCCGCAACAAGCTGCGTATTATATTTTTTACAAATTTCAAAAAGATGCTTTAATTTCTCTTATGGCTAAAATGATGATTTAATCTGTTTAAAAAACAATCTAAAAATATGTATTAATGTTTATTAATAATAGCTTGAACAAGTTTTCAGCCCAAACCCTTTGAAATCAAACATTTATAAAATTCTCACAGAAGTATTCAATTCTATTGTATGTGGGGAAACGACTTTGTAGGAAATCGGCACATGGCCGGTGTCGGCTCGATGAGCTTGTTCACTTTCAGCTTCATGGCGTAACGCAAACGCAACGCGTCGAGTGGCTAGTGGCGGCCCGTCGCGTCGCTACGTTTAAAAAAAGCGCAAAAAAATATTCTGATTGCGATGACTTAATAAAATACGCGATGTGCCTAGCCGGCTATATATCCTATATATACATACATCAATGTGTGATTATTTTGTGTATGTGTAACGCTTCGTTGCTCAGAAAAAGAAAACATCCGAAACTTATTTCTGTAGCTAATTTTCAGTGCACGGAGCTCGGGCGATAATTTTCGCACATGCGGGTGTTTTTATCGGCGTCATTCACTCAAGAATTTCTGCTTTTGAAATTGACTATTTTTTGCAAATTTTCAGGCACACTTTTGTGTCAACTGCTGCTATTTTAATATGTTTATAAATACAGTTTTTATAGTAGAAGTTTTGGTTTGAATAATCATAAGCTTCTTTCTTGCTCCCTCTCGTTTTGCTAAACATCGAAACTATTAAATTCAAATTAGTATCAAGAACAACTCGAATTAGTCATGCTTTAAGCGCAAAAGTGGTTTCTAATTCTGCACCGCAGCTATGGAAATACTTGCGCAGATATGAAATTCCATTACATATGGCGAATATCGAAGCAGCGAGCAACCCAGCAAGTGCGGGTAGAAGCTCACTTGCACTTGAACTGTTGCTGAGGCGCAAAGTGGGCGGTGGAGGAGTGAGCTCAAGAACTTGTTAACCAATTGTGCAATTTCCAGTTTGTTTGATTAAGTATAAATATTCATGAAGTTGGCTGTTGACTTACGTAAATGTATATATCAGCGCTTTGCACAAGCTTTTGGCTTGTTCAGTTGAAAATTGCCGGAAATTTCAGCTAAAGTCACTAAATGTTAATGAGGCTGTTTAAGTTGTTGCTCGAAACTTGGAAACTGCTTGATTTGATCGCTTACAAAAAGCACCAACGAGCTTCCTTGCACATTTCCCCAACGGGCAAGGAAATCTGCGCAGTGTGCATGTCTCGACAATAAATTCAATGAAACTAATATGGGAACAGCTTGCAACAATGAAAGGAAAACAATAAAATGTTCAATGTCGTCTAAGGAAAATCTCGTAAGGATGCTGTGTATGTACAAGAATGCAGTAGGGAGTAGAATGAATGTAAAATGGAAGCAACAGCAGCCGTTGGCAATACGAGCATTTGTGCTTGCAACAAATCTGTCGTGCCTCTTGCCTCTGCACCTACTCCAAAGTATTTGTTCCGCTCCAAGAGCTTGTTATTTTGATGCTCCATTTTTATACCCTACACCTATGGTAATAGGGTATAATAGCTTTTTACGAAAATTGTAACGCATTAAAGGAGACGTCCTAGGTATAGACATAAGTATATGGAAATGCTTAGAATCACTTTCTGTCTTCATTTCCGGTTGTCCGTCTGTCTATCTGGCTATCCGTTTACACAGGAGAGAAAGAAGGAGTTGTCCGATTTGAACCAAATTTGGCACACAGTGAGAGTGAACCTTAACTTAGTTTAAGTTCCGAGATTATCCAAATCAGTCGAAGGACACGCCCACTATAGGCCTGTAAGTCCCACTACATCGGGTTTCTTGCGATCAAATTGCTGTAATTTGTCTAATTACTCATTAAAATAAGTATTAGGTATTCAAGTTTAGGAATCAGAATTTCAGTGAATTACCACCCCACTCGGTTACTTGGTGTAGGGTATTACTCTGTCGGTGAAACCCGACTGATGCTTCCTTACTTGTTTCTTGAAAGTTTTGCTTGTTTCGCTTTAACTCTTATAAAAATATGAAAGCGAAAACATTTTATTGGCTTTTGTAAAGCAATTAATTTGTGGCAGTATGTGTCCTGCCACATTGAGTGGGTGTGTTGCCACTATTTTTAGATATACATTGCCTGTACAACTAACTTTCAAGCGAGCTTGACTGGCCATTTGCTTGTGTGTCTTTGTTGTAGTTTTTATTTACGGCGGTAGAAATTCAATGGGCAATGACGTAGTTGGCAAGCAAGCTCGGCCAAAAGTGGAGTTTCTGTGGTAAAAGTGATGTAATGCAAAGGCTATAAAAACTATTTGCAACCGTGTGCCCTTTGCCCTGCGGCTTCTCCTCCTGTTCGCTCTTGCAGTTGACAATACACAAACTTTCAAAGATTCAGTTTTAATTTTTAATGCATTTTTCCTTAGGCAAGAATTAAGCAACGGCGCCGCACGATATGCCACCAACTGGCGACATGTTAACACTCATAAAAATATCTTTATAAAAGAAATAGTAAATTTTAGATTAATATGTACAACTCTTTGTATGGCGTTGTTAAACACTACTAATATGCTAACAAAAATTAGTCGCTTCAGAATTTATTTATGGATTTAAGTCATCATTTCGTCGTGTAATACCATTTCAGTGCATTGCATGCTTTCATGCTCACACCAATTACAATTAATGCAATATAATCTTATTAAATACGTTTAATTGCGCGACGCTACGCAGACGAACATTTCGAATACCATAACTCTCGCATTCTCCGGCTTCGGACTTTAACGAACAATTAACCTTTTTCCTGAAGGTCAAAGTGCTTTGAACTGCCCTGTCTGCGTTCTCGGTCTGCCAGTCTCTTACTCCCCACCCCTCCTTCGAATTATTAGTTTTAATGTGACCGTTTTGTGTTGGCTGTATTGCCCGGCCACGCCATACGGGCGCGGGCCACATCTGTTGCCGCTGTCGCTAGAATTCCGCATTTAACACGTTATTAATTTCCTTGGCAGCGACAAATTTGATTTGCTGCCGAGGAAAGGGGCGCGTGCTACCACCAGTCGCTGCAGTTCACATACATATGCACTGCTGCTGGCAAGCAACGGCAGCGATTCGAAGAAAATGCAAAAGTTCAAGAGTTCAAATTGCGTAAAAAGTGGAGTTTTCTAATGAAATTGTTCAATTTCATGCTTTATAAATTGAATTTTTCCGTTGTGCTCCTCGCTGTTGCATTTGTATGTTCAGTGCTTTGCTATTTTATCGCAGCATTTGTAAAATTTAATTTTCACTCGAATCTTTGCGTTTATACACCGTGCACTCATCCAGCGCTGCTCTCCCGGGGCCAATGATTTCGAGATTCAGCTACGCCAGCTTCTCGAACGTAATTAGGCCGTGTCAATAGCTTTCGTATTTGTTGTTGTTAATTACTGTTGCGTACATTTTGTTGCATTTGTTTATAGTTGGTGCCTCTGCTCGCCGTTATGAAAATGGTGGAATTTCTAAAAAAAGTATAAAATACACACACACACACGCACAATAAATGCAGCATTTAAAATTTGTAAAATGTTTGCATGCTTGGCAGCGAGCGGTGCCCCTTTTGCCGCCATTACAAATGATCCGACATAAATTGCATGGGGAAATTAATTTAAAACGCTGCGCTTGTTTTTATAAACATTTGCAATGGCTCATTGTTGTTGCGGCGCTGCCCACTTGCGCTCTCACTCACCCATTCTCACATCCACTTGGTTGGCACATATCGCATATAAGGACTGCATACAGGAATCCCGGAAGCATTTTTGTATTCTGAAATCTCAGCAATTAAAATGTCAACATCCTGGGATTTTTCAAAAGAGCGTTCTTCCAAAAATTTCAATCAAAATAAATCTTTATGATATTTTATTTACTTTCTGACAAGCTATAACTAATTTTTATGTTGGTTATTCTTTTTGTTATTTAAGGCATGGTAATGCCTAGGCACCTGATATTTAAGCTCTCTGGCTCTTTCTAAAGCTGGTCATCTCTAGTTTTTTTTTCTTGACATATATCGAATATGTACTCATGAACCGTTATTTTGTAAGCACAAAGGGCTCGCACCTATTTTCCATAGAGGTGCATAATACCTGAATTTCTAAAGCAAATGATTCAAATAAAATTTTTGTTTTGTTTTTTCCCTAAAGTTTTAATATTCGAAGAATTCCCAACTCAAATATTTGTATGTTACGCAAATTCTTCTGAGTCCGTATCGCTTTTCTTGTTGTTCGTTTTAATTATCATTTCAGTAAATTCGAAGAATAGTTAAGTTGAGTAATGCCCCAAAGTACTGGGTTTATGTCTTTTAAAACCAAAATCCTTAAAATGGCAGAGCCCTATCGTGATTGGCATCCGCACTGCACACACAAGCATAATTGAGCTTGGGAGGAAAAATGCATTTATAAATTTGGTACGCAATTGTTTTTGGTATTCGAGAAGCAACGCAATGTGCTGGCTGGCCAACAGAGCAGTCAGTCCATGACCCCGGGCTGTGTTGTCTCAGCGTGTCCAAGGTCTAGTATGTACATACATATATGGTAATTTTATGTATAAATACGGTAGCGTATGCGCTTATCGCTTATCTCAACATTTCAGCATTGCAATTTCGCTGTTCGTTGAATACTTTCACTGAAAATTGCTGTAACTCGGCTTGAAAAAGAGCCAAAAAATTGTTAATTGTTGGTTTTTGAATTAAAGCCAATTGCATGTCGGGGCTACAATGCTGCTATATACATTAGTAATTTTATATAAATTCTACTTCATCAATTAAAATACAAATATTACCTCATAACTTTTTGTAGTCGCTTATCTGCCGCTTGCAGGCAGATATCTCTCTATAAATTGCTTCATAGTGACACATGTACATAATTAATTTCCGTTCTTCCGCGCTTAATTACGTTCCTAGTAAAATGATTGATTGCTTTGCATGTGTGCAAATCGGAACAGCTTGGCCTTTGAGCCATTGTTGAACACGCTTTCATCCTTTTCGCTGCCCTCTTCAACCAAACTCAACAGTTTCGGCATGCTGGTGTGTCGTTGATATGAATTGATTAGTCTGGCGTCAGAAACGGAAATGCTGTTTTGATTTAATGTCCTGCAAACGCTTTCAACTGCCAGCCCCCGAACCCATTAATAACTAACTTTATAACTAATTGTGTCACTCAACGCAAGCGATAAGATATTATATACATAGAGTGAGAGAGAGAGCAGCGTTAAATACGCGTTTGATATAATTGTGTGCGGATTTTGCTACCCATAGATAAAATGGTGTGAAATGCAAATAAATTAAAGCTTGTTTTTTTGTTGCGTTTTTTCTTGCATTTGCTGCTTTCGCTTTTATGACTTTTGTTGTTTTTGATTTAATTTCTACTGACTAATTTTTTATTCTCTATAATAGCAAAATTCCACAAATTCGTTGAAGCACTTCAAACAGCAAGACAAAACTTGAAACCAAGCCATGACGTAATTTTAGAATTTCACTCGAAATACATCTTTTGATTTGCCTCTAAACATAGAACAACAATAAAAAAAGTTGAATAATCTGCACTGAAATCTGAAAGAGCTAAGCAAGCAACAGAGCCACATGTGAAATGTTAAGCGAGCACTTGGCTCTGCATAACATAACAACAACGACAACAAAAAAGCGCAGACAAACACAACAAAGACGGCATCTTTTTTGTTGGCACACACAAAAAGCCGGCAGGCATTTTGGTAACAGCCACACCAAAAACTTGTAGTAGTGTTGGTATGCTTTTTGGCTTGGGATTTGAAACAAAAGCGCTACAATTTTTTGAAAGCACTCTGCTTGTCTGGCTTGCCTCTACATAGAAGCGAGATCTCAAATTAGCCGCTGACACCGAGCGGGAAATTGCGCCTTTAATGCCATGCCTTGTTCTTTTTTGATTGTTTGCTTCTATTGTAATTAAGTATTTGAGTTGTAAATTATGTCAACAACATAAAAGTGTGTGGTAATGTGAAGCGAAGCAGACACTTGCCTGACGAGTGTCTACTTTTACCAGCATTATTCTTTTTCATAGCGAAAATTTCAAAAACGAACAGAGCTTTCAGCTCGGTTTCATTCGCCGGTAGCGCGCTTGTCTACTCACAAGCACGTACTACGTACTCCGCTTTGATGTAGTTGATCATTCGAACGTCTTCCCAGCTACGCAGCTGCAAAAACAACTGTTGCTGCTTTCGCATAGAACAAGAACAATCAATATACAGCCATGTTGCTGTCTACGTGTCTTTTAGAGGCAGATTCGCTAATGTCCCCCCCCATTCCTAAACTAATTTTCCCTCTACGTGTCTGCACAGCTCTTGATTCGATTTGCTATGCTGTGTAATGTAAATTTGATTTTCATATTTTATCATTGCGGAATGTTTAAAAAATGTGTTGAGCAAATCAAATTCCATGCATATTTCAAATTCCACATGTGTGTATCATACAAATTAAGGCAGACGTGCCTGTCTGAATGAAAAAGCTATTGTAAATTCAAGCTTTCACCAACTGCTTCCAACGACGCGTCGTTGCGGTTTAGCAACACGCAGTTGTATGCGTCTATCAGGGCTGTAACAGGTTTTGATCCTAAACATTCAAGTTTGAACGAGGTTGAACCCAAGTCTTTTATATTAATTCTACCGGATAGAACTAGATATCGAACCGTTTTTCAATCGAAATGAATCAAGATACAAACAGTTTTTACTTTGCTCTAGAATAGACAATAATAGTTTTTTCCTCAGATGGGCATCGTCATCTGGAATAGACTGTTGTTGTCTTTTTTTGGGCAGAGTAAGTTCAAAGAGATTCTTCTATGAACTTTCCATTTAATTCAGTTTGATTTTAGCCCACCGAACCGAACTGTTTTTATACCCTACACCTATGGTAATAGGGTATAATAACTTTGTGCCAAAATTGTAACGCATTAAAGGAGCCTTCCTATGTATAGACATAAGTATATAGAAATGATCAGAAACACTTTCTCTTTTCATTTCCGGTTGTCCGTCTGTCCGTCTGTCCGTCTGTCCGTCTGTCCGTCCGTCTGTCTGTCTGTCTGTCTGTCTGCGTGTACGCAAAAAAAAGAAAGAAGGAGTTGTCCGATTTGGACCAAATTTGGTACACAGTTACAGTGAACCTCGGGTTAGGTAAAGTGTTAAAATTATTCAAATTACCCGAAGGACACGCCCACAACGGGTCTTTAAGTCCCACTACCTCGGATTTTTTTCGGTAAAATGGCTATAATTTGTGTAATTACTCATGGAAAAGAATAATACTTGGTATTCAAGTTAAGAGGTATGTCTTCTATATCTCAGGAAAAAATGGGCGTGGTCCGCCCACTATATAGCCGGAAAAATTTTTTCGGTAAAATGTCTCCCAATTGACTAGTTACGAATATAAATGAATGAAATTCGGTTTCCAAGTTGATATATAGGTCTTAGATGCCATACAAGAAAATGGGCGTGGTCCGCCCACTATATAGGCGATAAACAAAAAATCCTCTTACCTTCCATAATATATACACCAGAGAGTCCAGAATTGGTTACTTCGTTCCTGATAGGAATATCTTTTAATTCTCCAGAAATGGGCGTGGTCCGCCCACCATGGGGGCAGTAAAATAAATATGCCGATAACATCTGGTGTACACCTGTCAGAGCATCAATATTTGGCATGTATAGTCCTATTAGGTATATCTTGTAGTCAGCCAAAAATGGGCGTGGTCCGCCCACTATGTAGGTTGAAAATCAAATACGCCCACAATTTCAGTGAATTATCACCCCACTTGGGAACATGGTGTAGGGTATTACTCTGTCGGTGAAACCCGACTGATTGCTTCCTTACTTGTTATATTTTTCTGTCGGTTTTATCGATTTTATTAGTTTTTGGTTGAGCCGAATCGGTTTTTGAACCAAACCAAGATTCAATATATTTGTTGAATCGATTCTTAAACCAAACAAATGCCTCAAAATTGCGATGAAAATGCTCTTGAACAGAACCAATTGAATAAAACTATTGTTGAATTGGGTTTTGAATGGAAGAGTTGGAATGAAACTGCTGGTGAAGGGATTCTTAAAACATCCTAATGATATAGAACTTCTATCGAACGAATATTTGCGCCGAAGCAGTGGTTCAGAGCACCTTATCCACCGAACCAAATCACTCACTTTCTTCATTTGTTTGCAGCCCTGGTATTTATTACATTACATATCTACTTATGATTGTCTTTTTATTATTGTTGGCAACACATGTTGCCTATTATTGTTGCTGCCAGCTTCGTGGCTAATATTGATTTAATTTGGCAGCTGTGTGCGGCTCACATGCCGCTACCATCAAGAAATTTAAGAGGCCGCTACTAAAAATATTCTGCGGCGGCGGCTCAATGCTGCTGCCAATGGTGCAAGACGCTTTCATCGTGGGGCGTGCTTGTTTACAGATCATGGCAAGCATCATATGGCATATTATGTCGATGCATTTGTAAATAAGTATTCAATACAAGATTACAGATTTCCACAGAGTGGAAATGATGCGAATCTGTGTGGAGGCCAGAAAAAAATTGACTGACTGAAAACATAGAATCTAAATGGTTGATCGTGTGTTGCCGTTTCTATCAATGACTTTGTTGTTTTTTTTTCTATTTTCAGCTTAGTGTAGTGGAGCGTTGAACTTTTTCGTGTGTTTTAGTAGAGAGTTTATTTTTGAAATGGTTCGTAACAACAATTGAAAATATATATTTGAAAATTATACTTTTTGGCATTTTTTCAACAAATACAATTTTTCAACGCGTGCCTTTGCCTTCCCACGCAACCATCAAGCGTATTCAAGTACGCTGTCTAATTTTCACAGCTAATTGCATAAAATAGTTTTTTAATGGCAAAAACAAAACCTAACAAGCTATAAAATTCACAACTACTGCCTCCCGCCGCGGCAGCAAAGATACAATAAAACGTGACAACAAGCGGCGCAACTGAGTCAAAGTGTACTCGTAAAAATTGTTTATTTTACGCTACTGTGTCTGCCAGCGTTTCTCTGGTAGTCTCTTTCTCAGCTACTTGTTGTTGTGACAAGGGCGTATGAGCAATGCAAACACTCATACGCACCGTCGTACGGCGGCAGCAAACAAATTGAATTTTTGCGTAAATAAATGCAGTTTCTTCTTCTTGCTTTTTTTTGTTGCCTTTGTTGTTTGTTTATAGTTTTCTGAGTGTCTCTAATGACGCATACTTAAACATTTGCGATTAGTAGCACCACGTATCAGCGTAATGTACAGGCGAAAGCAAGCGCTGCTCAGAAATTCTGAACCTATTCCTAAAGCATGGTGTTTGTAAACTTGGAAGTGTCAAAAAAGCTGGGAAAATCTTATCTTTATCTTTCTTTTGAACAAAATAACTTCAGTGTCAAATTAAATACCCCAAAGTAGAAATTGAATTAAAGACTGCACTATTCGAAAACTGTTTTTTGTAGACAACTAAAGACGATGTCAAACTGACAAAGGACGAACATCTAAATATTCTATTATGAGCTAATAAGCTAATTTCGGACACTTTATTTAGCGCCCGTCGATGAGAGCGCTTGCTAATTTCGCACCATTTGGTAGATTGGTTGCTTTAGAAACTTTTGCAATGCAATGTTTTATTGCATATTTTATACACATGCTCCATACATTAAATACTCTTTTTTATGGTTTGACCTTTTTTTCATTTTAGCATCGCGTTAGTATTATTACCTTCATCGCAGTCACGCTCATATGCACACTCCTTTGCTTTTGCAGTTTCTTTCATGTCGTTTTAATACATTACTGCCCACTCCTTGTAACTGTGTCATTACCATACCCACAACACTATCTACAAAAACAACACGACGCGCTTTGCACATAGCTACTAGATTGTGCAGTGCTGCTATTACTTTCAACAGCAGAAGACAACGTGTTCTTTTTCAGTGCCACATTTTCTGCGCCATTTTCACTACAAGTCAGTTGAGCACTGCCACTGCCACTCTGTTTCAGCAAAAAGCCGAGTTAGTAGTCTGCTTGTCCTTTGACAAAATTAAATTCAGGCGTGGAGCACGAGTTGTGGAAAAAATGGCGACATAAGTGGCATATTATGAAAATGGAAAGTGTGTAATTTAATGTAAAAGGGCAGTGAAACGGCGCGGGCAAAAGAAGGCGTCACGTGCAAGCACACCATATTTCCTTCGTTTGCTTCGCCCTCCTGCTGCTCTGCCACGCAAACCTTTCATACATGCAGTTTTATTTCTTATTTCTGCACACATTCTTTTTAGAGAAAATACGTGCCGCTCCCTGTTTCGCGGCGCACTACTGCCATTACCTCGTTGTCTACACGTAAAAAAAATGATATTTTTGCCGTTGCCTTCGGTCAATTTGCAATTTCATAAAGTGCCATACTAAATTCCGCGCTGTCGCTTTATTTAGCAAACATTTATTTCACCACAATCCTTTTATATGATTTCTCTTCTTTTTTTTGATCTCAACGGCAATGCACTTTGCCTGGCGCTCTCACACACATTTTTAGGTTATATTCAATTATGTCAGTTATTTGTTTTTATTTTACCTTGATGTGCGCCGAAAATTGTCAGCACAAGGCCATTTCGAAAGTAAATGTTTTACGTGGCGTCCTTTCGCTTTGCACGTAGTCTACTGCCTCGCATGCTCTGTCGGCAGCTGCATTAGACTTTTGCTCTCTACCTAATTTGACACGTTAACCTCGACGTAAGCCATGCACACAGAATGAGCTGTCAAAGGGTATCAAAGGATGTACGTGAGGGTATCTTCAAGTGTAGATTTCTCGCTTAATTTGCTTTTTATCGGCAGAAAACCAATTTCGTAATGTAAGCAAGAAGTCAGCTGAAAAAATCAGAAATATAATTGTTAAATGACCTCTTTGATGGCATTCGTACATCGCATGATGGTTTTTTTTTTATAGATCAACTTCGAAACTTGCCTTAAAAAATAAAATATCTTGAAACTTATCTAACTGAAAAGTAATCCCTTAACAGAATTTGCAATTTCTTATTGCAATTCCAGTCCGAATTCAGTTTTTTTTTGAAAGAAAAAATATCAAAAATCTAATTTTAGGTTTGTGCGAAAAATCCCAAAAATGTATTTTCCAACCAAAATCCTTACACTTAATTTAGTGCAGAACGTTGCTTTTACCTTATGTACTAACCATGCTTCATCCGAATTTATGTGAACTTGCTTCCGTTTTCACTTTGCGCATTTTTCCATTGCCTAGTATTCCAGGCCAATTCGCTTTGCCTTGTGCATGTAACGAGTTGGCGGTTCTTCGTGAGCCGTTCTGTTGGCAGAGCTATGCATGTTGTTTGCTGATGTGAGTTTTGACCTATCTAATGACAAGCAACCATGCGGACGCGCGATTGCACTCGTATCCTTAACCGCAACAATGGTAAACAGGCGCGCCAACTGGCAGCGCAGAAGCTTTACGTCTGGAAGACTGTTGCCTTTGCTGTAATTAAAAGTGTGTCAATGTTTATTTCCGCAAATTAGTTTCATTAATTAAAGCACACTGAGTGAGTAGTTAAAGGATATGACAGTGTGACGGTGCTACTATTTTCTCGACCACGTTTACTTTTACTTCGCGGCACTTTTCTCCCTTTCGTTCTCTTTCGTTTGTAGCGAGAGTGCTTGCCTTTGTGTAGCTTTATAACCAAAGCATACTTTTAGGCACTGTAAAAATTAATTATTTTTTCATGTTATGTACCTTCACAATTTGTGGGTGACTTCCAAGTAACGAAGCAGGGAATTTCCTAAAATAACGCAATTTTAAATATTTTCACAAGTTCTGTTTCTTTGCATACCCTATCCTGCACTTTTGGTAATAGCGCATATTAAATTCAAATTCGTAACGCATTAAAGGAGCCCTCCTAGGTACATATACGAATAAGTATATATAAGTTATCACAAACAAATTTTCTTCTGATTTCCGATTGCCCGTCTGGTTGTCCTTCTGTCTGTTTGTCTGTAATATGCCCAGTAGAGGCACAATATTTGGTGGGTATATTTCTAATAGAACTCTTTTTAAACTGTCCACACTAAGTAGGTGGTCAATTAAATATGTCCAAAATGTCTATAGTATACTTAGCAGAATATCAATATTTGGAGGATATATTACGGTCAGAATGCGCTTCTATCATTTACACAAATGTCCTGGAACGCCTTCCTCAATATAACTTTTCATATAACATCCCAACTCAGTTACTTTGTGTAGGGTATTACTCAATCTGTGTAGCCCGACTGATGTTTTCGTACTTGGATTTGGTTGTTTTTGCAGTCATTGCTGCAAGCCAGGCACAATGAAATGCAACATGGCCGCGTTGGCGCACCCAACTTACCGCTATCACACTAACAAACGCGTAAAATTTGCTCAAAAAACCAAGAGCCTAAAAAATAGTCTGCACCTATTAGCACGCCACACTTACACAAGTGCGCATACGTAGGCATAGGACTGCCTCTACACTTATTTACACATTTTGGTCTGACAGTGATCGCCCTTGAACCGCGCTCGCTAGTCGTGACGGTGTTGCGGAAGAGTCAAGTGCTGCGCGCCACTCGCTAAAGGCTTCCTGTGCAACGAAGTCGGTCAGAAAAACTGTGCGTCCTTTTTTCGTGCAGTTGAGTGTTGTTGAGGTTGAAGAGGCCTTTCGGTATCAGAGCGAAAAATGCATCAACATTTTCCAAATGTTTGCAACGAAGCAGTTAGTTAATTACTCGACTTGATCGTAAAGCATCCTTTGAACTTTATTTGTTGTTCTCAATTAATTTAAGTGCTCCTTGTGGTTATAAATATTTGCCATTACGAAGACTTTATAATGAGGCCATTAAGTTTTGTTTCTGCGCCCCCTCAAATTTTGGTAATTTCCGTTTTTCTGCTTGCGTCTACAATGAAGATGCTGACCCATTTCGAAAGTGTTCGCAGTTCCAAATGCTCAAGTGATTAATTTATAATAATTTTCTTTTTCTTATTTCTACTTTCTCGCTTCCGCAGGACTTGCATGTGCTTGAGTGCAGCCATTCACTGGCGATAATTGCATAAAGAACTACAACGAAAGTAGAAGCAACAGCAGCAGCAGCAACAGCGTGAACAACGTGCAATCTTCCACAAAAATGGCATTCAGTTACGCTTGCCTTACGCTACAGCGTGTGGTCATACCAGTCGTACTGGTGTTGGGTGAGTGAACTAAAGTTTAAACATTACATTTTTAAAATTTATCGAATTAAATTTTATCATCGAATGTTACACACAGCCAAAAGAGTTTTAAGATCAGATAGCCTTCATACAAAAATTAGTTTCATTGCATACAAAGTTTTGTGTGATATACAGAAATTTTGTAGCATACTTTTAGGAATTTTAACGAAATAAGTGTCACAGTGTTAATAAACAGAATTGCTATCTAGTTTAGCTAATTAGACTTACGTGGGTCAAAGCTTAGTTAAATAATGTTTAAGAAAGCTCATAGTCTAATGAAGGTGCTGTTCTTAAACTGAAAATGAGAAAAGTCAAATTGGAATTCGGAAAAATACTTCTTTTTTATTTAAATTTTTCTTATTTTTAATTTTTATTTAATTTCTATTTTTCCTTTTCCCATTGTAATTTATCTATCGTAGCTATCGTTTGTGTTTTAGACGATTTTAATTTTCACCAAGATGCCGTTAATTTTCATTATAATAAAATTTTTTATTGTTGTTAATTGTTTATCTTCTTCTTTCTCTCTTTGCTTCCAGCCGCACTATCTCGACCCGTCGGTATATCCTTTGTGTACCTGTTAATGTTTTTTATATCGCCATTTATTCCGGTTGCAACCAAACACAATTTCAAGGGATCCGTGACGGCGTATTTAATAATTTTGATAGCACTAAGTTCAATACTAATACTTTGTCATGTAGCGCTGCAAGTGGCAATAGTAGCGCTGCAAATCGATAGCAGCGTCTTCGGCAGCTGTTCGTTCACGGAGCAGCTGTTGCGACATGTGGGGTTCGTTGACTTCCGCCACCTAAAGTAAGTATCAATGAAACGTTTCTCTACGGCTTGTGCGTGTGAGTATGGCATATGCTTTGTATTCGCCTATTTTACCACTGAGCTGATGCACACACAAAGCCAAAATCCGACTTCCATAACGGTCAACTATAACACAGATTGTCTGTTGTTTTAAAGTTGGACACTTTGGAAGTCCGCCATATTAACTTTTAATTTTCTACATTACAGGCCACTCGCCGTTGTGGAATGGCTGGCGCCGGAGGTGCTAGTCTTTATCACTGCGCTGTCCGTGTACTTTGTCACCAAGAGACTGACCACGGAAAGTGTGCCTGGTCAGTTGGAAAATGGGGAAGCAGATGCTGCCCGCGAGTCGCTGCAAAATGGCGCTGAGGGCAGTGCCGCAGCGGCGACAACCTCGGCCGCCGCCACACACAATAAGCCCACCACCGCCGAGGAGCGGCCAAATTTCGATAGACTGATAAAGATTTGTAGGTCTTGTTTTTGTAATCAGCTCTATAGCAGAATCCATCGTATCTTCTTGTTATCGGTTTCTATAAATGCATAACAATGTTATGATAGGTTCTGGAATAGGGCAGGATTTTTTATTTTTATATTTCCTTGTACTCTTCTGCTGAGCCTAAGCTGACATTATGCTAATTTTCGTATGAATGTTTGCTTTGTACAGCGCCACTCTTTTGTTTGGCTACACTATTCTTCGCCGCCGTTTTGCGACCGTCTGTGCCTGGTGGCTTTTATTTTCTGATTTTCCTGCTCTCGGGTTCATATTGGGCAACCTTTCAATCGCTGCAGCGGTAAGTGCACAAAATTGCCAGCAACTTTCTTTCTCTACAAGATACGTATATATGTAGAAAAATTAATTGAAATGTATGTTTCTTTTTCTCTACTCCGTGCAGTGGTTTCGCGGTTGTGCTCAGATTCGTTATGACTGTCATCGTATTGCACATACTCTGTATAGTTTCATATCAGACGCCTTGGATGCAGCAGCATCTGGACGAGAAGAGTCTCATTGCCAGGTTATATGCCATGCCAGCTATAGTTTTTTTTTAATTTTACACGTATTGGTTTTTTCAATTTCACAGACTGATTGGCTTGGAACCTCTGGTCACGTCGACGTGCGGGAATGATATACGCGTCATTGTCTACAATACGACCTTCAAAGCGGATTCATTTCTCAGTCCCATCGTCATATTGTTCTCATACTATGCGCTAGCGCTAACCACAAAGAATCTCACTAAGCCTAGGGTAAGTGCACCCACGCTCACTTTTGCGCATACGTACCTTTCAGAATCTGCAGCGGATCTTCTGTATCACACATTTTGAGTAACCCATACAAACGACTAATCTATATAAATATCGAGAACGATGGCCACAGGTTAACGCTTTCTAGTGTTCAATATTTTATTATGTCAAATCATTTTTCAGTGCAATAACCCGTAACTAACATGCTCAATTCTCTTGTAATAAAACGAATTTTTTTCTGTTCATATTTTTCTCTCAATGCTGCTTACGCTATGCAAATTAAAAAAAAAACTGTGCACTGTCATTTGTACAATTTGACTGAACCCACGTCTCTTTTAAACGAAAAATCACGTAAACACACACACTCACGTGCGCGTGCGCCGTTAAGATTGTTGCAAAGCCCGCAACTGCTTTGGGACAACAACTTGAAAATGGTAGCAATAAATTTAATCGCCAATTATCGCTGATGACACAAACGGCGCGTGGCAACAAAAAGGATAGTTGGACGAAAACGCAGCGCTTGAATGTAAGCCATTGAATTTGGTCACACTGAGTTGCAATGTGAAGAGCGCAACTTAGAGGCTCGTAATTTAGTTAATTTAAATTTATTTTCTTTTGAAGGGAACGTACAAAGTTTTAATTTTTGATTTACAGAAAGTAAAGTGGTGAAAATTTGCGGTATCTTTTAGTTTTCGAAAGAATTTTCTGTGGGAGGCATTGCAAATATCTCGAGTAGGTAATTATATCAAGTTAAATAAATAATGCATAGCATACCGTAAGGCAGTAACTGCAGGAGTACTTCAGGAACTTTATACACACTTTTGAAAATCACAGCATTATATATAGTCTAGACTTTTACTAACTAATATAATATGCAGTTCAAACTGTAATGTTATTAACTATGTTACACTTAAGTGTATGTGTTTCGCCGACATTATCTATAGCATATGGCTGGCGCGTTTAATGGGATTTTTATTATTAATTTAATTGTAACTGATTTGCATTTTTGTTACTTTATATATGCCCCAAAATTAATTGGTAAACATAAAAAATCCTTTTCCTCTTTAGTTTGAATGCCTGTGATTAACCTACCAGTTCCTTTCTATTGGATTCCTACCCTCTTTATGCTTTATTTTTTGTTTGTTGGTATTTTCATTTGCATTCTGTTTATCTCACCTTTATGCTCTTTTACTTCCGCTTTAGGTTTCGTTACGCCGTGAACATCGTCCAACGAATATCGAACCGACTGAGACGACGCCTGTACGTAAACTAACCTTCTGTGGGAGGTGTTCTGTTAAGAGAATGGACCAGTTTTCTGTGCTATCGTGTTAACATTACTCTTACATACTAACGCTATCAATGCGAGTCATTAGAAACTCAGCGCCATAGTTCATGCTACTAATTGCCTAACACATTGTCAGTGTGGTTGTCTGTCGTGTGTTCATGTTGCGTCGTAACATTTGTCTGGTGTCGGTTGTTCAGCATCACAAAACACATTTGAGGCGCACCACTTTTTGCGTTCGTTCGCTCTTCCTTGCTCACTGTAGCGTAGAGTGTGCTCTAGCCAGAATTCACCATAACAATTCACCACAGTTGAGTTTGACTAGGTTCAGACATCACGAGTCAGGTCAAGCCTTTAGCCTTAAATTTGCATCTCCTTCACCTTACTTTCTACCTCAAAGAATTGTGCCAATTTAGGTTTTATGTTTTGTTTTGTACACGTTTCGTTTCGTCTCAGTTTATCTGCTCGATGGAAGTAATATTTATTAACCCTTTCCGACGCTTTAATTTTCAATATATTGAACAGCAACATTATAATTTTTCATTGTCATCCGATTGGTGTATCGGAAAGGGTTTGTTATGCTGTACGATATGTGTTTAATGGTGTGCATATAATTTCACATTACCTTAACCCTTTACTTCCCGTCGGTGTATATGTACATATAAAGTTTGTACCATTAATATTAATAACATTACTTATAAATTAAAAGGCAACAAAGTTTTCAAATCGAGAACATAACTTGCGCAGTAGAGGGTTAAGTTCAACCTATTCATATACATAATTCAAATGCATTTCTCACATTTCTGTACAATTGCTTCTTTATCAAATGTACATCCGTCGAACCTAGCATTCACATTGAATTCTATTTTGACAGCTTGTACGCCAGAGCACGCGGAAGACGCGCAATATCAGTGCGTCTGATCCGCACAGCGGCTTGGCGGAAATACAGAGCGAAGATGGCATACCGTTGGATAATCTCGATCGACGCCAGACGACGGACGACACGACCGCTTCGTGTATGGATCAAATTGCCTACGGCATCGTCAGCGTGGGTGGATTCATATACCAGAACAGCTATATTTTTACCAACATACTGATGATGGTGAGTTCTCGACGCTTTCCAACTGCAAGTGATGCTGACATTTGTGGTTGATTCCTTCAGGCTTGGTCCATAGTCTATCACAGTTGGCTGACGTTTGTGCTGCTGCTGTGGGCCAATGTGCTCTGGATGATACCCAATCAGCGCACGGCAATGATGCGCTCAAGTCTTTTCATTGTGATCTACGCAGAGCTGCTGCTGGTGGCGCAGTACATCTACGGAATGGATTTAAGAAACGACGAGTTGCCTTCGAGAGTAGATGTAAGTTGCTGTTGTTGTTGTACTTTTGCTTGCCAGCATTTTTAATTTGAACCAATTGTTATCATCGCCGGCATAGATCACTGGCATCAATCTGCAGCAGATCGGCCTGGATCGGCCACAGGAGCACGACATGCAGCCTTGCGTGCCGCTCATAGTGAAGACCTCGTTTGTGCTCATGTTCTGGGTGACGCTGCGGCAATTCTTTAAGGAGAAAACAGACAAGCATCACAGCAACACGATGGCCGACATAATGGCGCCACTTGCTCTGACGATGAGCCCTGCTGCGGCAAATTATAGTCAACCTGACGGAAAAAAGACATCGAAGTTCCTTAAGAAAGCTGGCGATATCATCAAAAATCTACTAGTGCGCATGTGGATTTGGCTGCTGGTTCTCGTGATATTCCTGTGCGCAATTACGGGCAAGCAAATGACGGGCTTTCGCATCTGTTACATGGCGCTGTTTCTGTTCTTCCTGCTCGTCTTCCAATCGTCGTCGAAAGCATGGGTTAAGATCATGTACGGCTTCTGGCTCTTCCTCATCTTCTACGCCATGTCCATATTGATCTTGGTATACACTTATCAATTTGACAAGTTCGATCAATACTGGAACGATTACTTGAACATCTCGAAAACGCTGTAAGTTTCGAAAGGCCTCGTTGTGTCACTATTTAACAAGCGCCCTCTTCTTTTGTAGACAAAGCGATATCGGCTTGGAACGCTACAAAACCAAAGATCTCTTCCTGCACCTGGTCTCGCCGACGATAATCGTCATATTGACGGTTATACAAGTGCATTATTTTCATAAGCGCTTCATAGAATCACTACAGTCACAGCACCTGCAGCTGCCAGATTCCGCATCGAAGACATCTTTATCATCAACACCCAAACGCAGATCGAGCGTAACGGATACAGCAAAACGCCCACCGCAACTCAGTGATGTAGCTGATCCTGTTGTTTTGCAAGAGTCCCTTCGCGACTTGATACGCATCTTCTTAGTTAGAGCGAAACATAGCATCAAACGTATCGTGAGAAACTTCAAGAATGTACTCTGGCGTTTCCTGGAGTTGCATATATTAAAGGCGGTCTACATTGCCGCGTTTGTGTGCAGTGTCGGAGAGGTGAGAGAGTGTAGTGCCAAGCAAGCTTGAATGTCAGCAAATTTTAAACGTGCTCTTGTTGTTTCCCTTTTGCAGGTGTGCGTTTTGCATCTGGTGTTCGTGGCGCTTTGCTTGATAGGCATAATATCACGTGTGTCCGTACAAATTTTCATCAGTCGCATCATCTCCTTCATTGTGACGGTGATTATACTGACGAAAATGATTTATCAGATTGCCTACTTGGATCACGCAAATTACGACGTGCATTGTGTAAGTTTTGTGGCATCATTTATGGACTTATTTATTTGATATAATCCTTTTTCAGAATAACATCAACGAAACGTCCAACAATGCGGCTTGGTTTGGCCTAAATAAAGCGTCTGCGGAAACGGACGGCCTCATGGGTCTATTGAAGCGCTACATAATATACATGGTGATGGTCACGCTACATGCGGTCGTTGCTTTGCGCCAATACCAAATGCGCAGCATGTACGGCACGCAAAATCATCCCATACCAAAAGTGCTGTTCTCGTACGTGTCGCGCGCAGATGCGGAGAAGAGTCTGGTGGGCATGGTGAAGTTCCTCTTTAACTATGGCTTCTACAAGTTTGGCCTAGAGGTATCGCTGATTACATTGGTAGCCACAATTACCTACAGACAGGATGTAATCGCCATGGCATATGCAGTTTGGCTTTGCGTACTAATCTGCTTCGATCGATCGAAATCCGCCAAGATATGGGGCATCTTCCAGTATTTTATAGCCGTGCTCATATTTCTGCAATATGTGTTGTTGGTTGGACTGCCGCCAAGTTTATGCTTGGGTATGTGATTAATGAAACAAATTTTTCTGAAAAGGAAAAACTTACAATGTATGTTTTCTCTCTTGAAATGCAGGATATCCTTGGATTAACACACCCTATTCGGACTCCATTCAACGCTGGGGCATGTTGCCGGGCCCTCTGCACTACAGCCACGTATCCAAATTGATCTTCGACTTTATACTGTTGCTGATAGTGAATCGACAGAAACGCGTGTTCGCGCTGGAGGCACGCAATGAACGCAACAACGAGACCTACGGAGGTGGCAGCAACAAAAGTGTCATTCGCGACATCGCCAACTTGGGCCTGGTGCCCTTCGAGAACCCCACACGCGACTTCCTCTCGCACATCCGCGACTATTTGGACATATTCAAGAATGCCATTTTGTGCGGCTTCTACTGGGTCACACTGGCTTTGGTGTTCTTGGCGGGCACCAATATTTCTGACCTGCTGGCAATAGGCTATCTCGTGGGATCCTTCGTGTTCCTGTGGCAGGGCTCCGATTTCTATTTGCGCCACATACGCGTCATCATTCAGCGCTGGAGGTGGCTCATCTACTACAACGTGTTCAATATCTTAATAAAGGTGTGCCTGCAAATGGCTGGCTGTCTCTTCATGGATAAGTTGTCGGGAAATTGTTGCTGGTTGGTGCACATGCTGGGCATTGTCTGCACCTCGTCACCGAATGTGGCCATGTCCGCCGATCTGCCTTTTGGCAACGATGTCTGTCCAACCATAACAACGCATCACTTCCTGGTTTGGGACGCCATATGCTTCAGCTTTCTGATATTCCAGCTGCGCATATTTAAATCGCACTACTTCTGTCACATCATCATCGACACAAAAGCGAACAGTATATTAGCGTCCCGGTGAGTGTGGCTAACGAATGGTTGAAATTGCTTTGCTAACCTATAAATTTGCAGAGGCGCGGAGCTGATTGAAGATCTGCGTCAGAAGCAAATTCACCACCGACATCAGCACGAGCGAGAAGTGCTGCACAAGATCAAACGCAAAATGGAGAAGATACGGGCGACGCAGCAGAAAATGTTGAAGCCCATTGAAAAGCCCACACATTTCGATGGTAAGTTTGTAGCTTTAAGCGGGTTTCGACTACGGAGTCGCCGAACGCTGTTTCGCAATGTTTTGTGAAATTGTCGTGGACATGAATAACGGTTTAATATGCCAAAAAAATTTCATGTCGTTACTTTTTGAGTAAGTTCCAAACTGGAGCGTATTTTTTGTTTCTTGTGCGCGCGTCTTAGAAATTTTGCATAGGTGTGGAAATCATGTCCCCCTTTTTTGTTCCTCAACACTATAATTTTCCAATTGAATATTTTGAGGGAAAACGTTGTAGTTGTTGAATTTTGCACGTGCTACTTGACAGTGTGCCACGCTATGCATACAAAAAAGTTTGCCTACAATATATCGAAAACAACAACTTCAATTTTATAAGAAACAGCCACAATAGAAGTATTCGAGGCGACCACCGCAACTGCGCCGTTAGCGCGTCACAGCAGCTTCTCGTCGTGTCAAGGTTCGGGTTATCATACGCCGGATGACGACGACGAGGAGGAGCGAGCTAGTGAGGCGAGCAGCACTACCTCCACCAGTCAAGATCACAACCCCAGCATCAACTCGGCCGCCAGCGGCACTGATCATTTCGAAGAGCAGGCACAGCTTTTGCCCAATGCTGAGCTGGAGCCAGAGTTGCGGGCTGTAGAGTGCGACGACTTTGCATCGGAAGCGCATTCGGTTTACGCAGATGTGAATTCCGTAAGTGAAATTGGTGAAACCGAGCAAGCGGCTGAGCATTCTGCGGCAGCAGCTGTGCAGCGTTTGCGCTTGCCCACGGTCGACATACAAGTCAGCTCGCAAGTAAGTGGCTTCAATCCAATCGACTGCAGGTGACAAAAGCGCTCAAATCTTGCATGCTATTCTGTAGCAAAATACGCCCAGCTCCGAACTGACGACGACTATGCCCTTGGATGGTTTTCTGGAGACGAATCGCTTATCGCTCGGCTCAGCGCCCAATTCGGACTTGATGGCACCCTTGCGCAAGGATTCCGACGAGGAGTCCAATGAAGTCTTCTCACCACCAGTTTATGTAAAATCCTTTGATACTGCTTTTTCGCCGCCCTCGCGTCCTGTGCCGCCGACTTTCATGAATTGTTTTGCATTCAAGGCTGCTGCTCAGCAACCCGCCATGCACACGCTGCAGCCGCCCACTACCAGCACAGCAGCGGGCACGTCGTCCAGCCTAAATGTGAATGTGAGTGGCGGCAGCTCGGTGATATCCTCCAATTTGACGACCAGCGGCATCGCCAATGTGCGCCACCAGCGCCAGTCGTCCGTGAATGCCGTGTCCTGGAGCGAAACAATTTCCATCAAGTGTCCACCCAAAGACGAAGCCGATGACATTGAAGTATGCTTGCTTTTTGGCAGCCAGTTTTAGAAAAATTTTAAACCCATTTTGTATACGCCCTGCCCTCAACCAAGATCACCGAGGATATACCGGTCACGCTGCGTGCTAAATCCCTGCACCGTCGCCATCTGAGCATGGGAAACGCCTGCTACTCCATGGACGAGCACAGCGCGCTGCTGAATGGACGCCGGCGTTCGAGCAACGTGTCGGGCGCACGCGCCGAGAGCTACTTGCGCGCCGCTGCACGCCCCAACAGCTGGGGCCCTGTCGGTACGGCCTACTATTTGGATTCGCTGATGTTCGACGTCGCCGAGACCACGCTGCATGGACAATGTATTTGGAGCTACTTTTCCTTACACCCTCCCACCCCAACCGCATATAAATATTATTTTCTCTGTGAACTGCCAAACTTTGTACAAAATATAGTTAATTTTCCATTTCGAAATCTGTGCGAAAACAATAAAGCAAAACGTAGTCTTGAAGTTGAGATGCTAAGCACTTGCAATATTTTGTAAATATCACCGCAACCGAATCCGTTTGAATGTGGTTTCAATTAATGCAACTGAAACGTGTGTAAAAAGCGAACGATTTTCGATTTGGGAATGCCATAAATATGTTGACGGCGCATACATTTTCGTTTCCTTTCTTTTCTTTTCTTAGTTATCCTAATCGAAAGGGAGCAATTAGGATGGTGTACCTTTATTTATATGTATTTCTGTATTTCTCTTACTTGGAAATTTCTGCTCAAAAGTGTTTGCAAATGTACAGCGTTTACATAGTATGTACTTTGAAACCGCCTTTTATGCTGGCTGGTTCCGGACTTTAATTGCTCTCACAATTACGTCTTATTGGTTGCTGGCTTGAAATTCTCACACAATTTGATTTGAGCTGCCGCTTTTTACACTTCTATATGAACACTGTTTTGTGTTGTTTTCTCTTTACTTTTATTTTTATTTGTGAATTTCGTTTATTTTTAGAACATGGTTACCCAGTTCCTGGCTCAAGAGTGCATAAAAGGAAAGAGATTAAATTGCATCCACATGGTAAAATGATTTTTTACTTTTCGTACTTCATAATATTGTATTTTATGGCATGTTGCATACATATAATTATATTTAATATTTTACACCGTGGTTACTTTTTGCATACAGGGTGTTTCTAATTTTGGTTTCATCACAGACACATGTATTCTATACTTTAGCTTGATGCTGATATAAATATGTCAACTTTTAAAAACGAGTAGCAACATTTTTTAAGATTTACAATTTTTAGCCCAAGTTTTGCTATTTTTGTTCTTGCTCAGCTTGAGCAGCTCACTTTTACATTTATTTCGCCCCACAATTATTTAACGTCTACAACAAAGCATCGTGTTACATACTGCTATCATAATCTACAAGTGAATGTTTTCCTGATCTCTAGCATTAACACCTCTCTGTGTTAAAATTTTTGGAATGCGCGTATTATTGGCTTTTTCAATTAAAATATGCACATACATTCAAAGGACCTTGGAAGTAGGCGACGCTCTGTAGATTATAAGTCTGTATAATTGAGGCTTTATGCCACTATATTTTATTCCTTTTCAAAACTAAGGTTATTGGAATTTGTGATTGTAAATTTTGCAGAATAATTAGCATACATTTAAAACCTTTTACTTGATCAAATCTAAATTTTGACAATTTTAACATATTTTGTAGATATAGATACTGACACTGATAATGCTACTGATGCAACTTTAAGTTGGTTTGAAAAACTTAGGTGCTATTTATTTGGTTCGGGTATGCCAGACTTGGATTTTTCAGTAATCTTCTTTTTGCTCCTATTCCCTATTCCATGCCCAACTTTATCTAAATTCCTTTATGATTGTGGCGTAGAAGCAGGCGTGTAAATATTAATGCTTACTTAAGCTGCGAATAAGTAATCTTAGATATTTCCTTAAACTGTTTTTAAAATTCTAAAATCCTATAAATATAGTAGACTAGCAAAATCCGCTTTTTTCGAACTAATTTCAACTCTACTATAAATCAACTGGAAGTCTTCATCATGCTGTTAAACGAAAGCGAACTTTCTTTCAGCTGCTGCATTAACTTTGAATTTTACGAAATTGCTGCTACCTACTAATGCTTTGTAGTTGCGCCATATGTCGTTTAAATGTATGTGTGTGTATGTATGTGAATTTCGAATTCCTGGCATTTCACTATTTTTACTATTTAACTATTTTATACATACAAGATTTGTATTTATGTACATGAAACTCTGTTACCAATCGTTGTTATGTGTATGTTTTCGTTACATTCGCTCTACTATTAACCATATATATATATGTATATATATAATACCACTAATACATGCGTGATGTGCATCTAAATATATACCTACATATGCATACTTCTATATATGCTATAACATTATATGTATATGCAATTTCTAACAAAAATATCGCTCGTGTTCCACACGCAGCCGTACGTGCCGGTGACTATTACATGTTCGAGGACATGGACGAGAAGTTCGAACTGGATCTGATCGAAGATGAGGTCGATTTTCTGGACGATGAAGACAAGCTCACCGAGAGCGAGAAGAAAATGACGCGTCGGAAAACGCTGTTTGATGTAAGTAATCACCTAAAGTTTGATAATCTATTCATCGAGCGCATATGTATATAAATATGCAGAAACATTTTCCAAATTGCATTAAAATTATCTAAACAAAATTCTTCAATTCCAAATTATGCATGCATTGTGATAACATTTTGGATCTAAATTATACATAAATAAAAATGAAATCACTTTCATTTGAAAAAAAAAAACACATTAAAAGGTGTGGAAGGACATGCACGGCGCCGATAATCGCCGCAAGTTGTATGTGCGGCAGCGTTCGTATGCTTCGGCGCCCGGTTCTCGCATTGGCATCAAAATTGATGAGGATTTCGAAGATGGCCAGGAGGCAGTGGGGGTTCGCACCTCCACCCACTCTGAGCCGCTCGAAGTTGCGCAGCGTTCGACGAGCGAGTATTTTGTGAGTGTGCCGCGCACCTGAGCGCGTTCTGCACAGTGTACACTTTCATAATGGAGCACCACACACAGACACACCTGTATATGTGTATACAAGAATTGCCACACTCTTTTTTTCAAATATGTGCTCTTATGAGCCACTTCGTCGTTGTTGAAGCCAAAACTCAAATGCATTTGAAAATTCAACAGCTCCTGCAGCTACTATGCATATCTTCTTCTTCTTCCGTTCATAAATTTGCAAATTTTCCTGTCTTTCATTTTTTTCAATATTTACAATTATGTATTATTCACTGTGATCTTTCGTGATATCAGCATACTCGTTGACTACATATTTGCTTTCGCTTAATTGAGACTACGCCGATTTCTGTACGATTTAGGCTAATTTTTTCATTTATTATGTGCATCAAAAGGAAAAGCTGGAGAAATCTAAGGAATCGGAGCCTTCTACGAGCAAAAAAGCTGCGCCCATGCCTGAGATGTCCTCGGAACACAAAAAGAAGGTTGACAGTGACAGCGTTGACCTCACGGTGAAGGACGAAGACGATGACGGTATGCATTATTTTCACTCCACACTTGTGCAAGCATTGCATTTCTCATGTTAAACATTTGCAGACGACTTCGAAACCAATCCCATTGTACGTTTGTTGGAGGCGTTCTTGGTGTCGCTGACAATGCGTCTGAATCGCTTCTCACGCAACTATCGCTATGTTAACAAAATATTAACTGCGGAGAAGAAGGCATTGAAGGTGCGTAACAGTGCAATGTAGCAAAAGCGAGTTATTAAATATGTTGGCAATTTTCTTCTAGGAATCGCAAAACCTTCATACCCGCCTCGGACGCACTGGTGCTGCTGCCATGTTTAGCATTATGAAGAAGAATATGGAGAGGTATTTATGTGGGGCAATTTTCACGCTTTCCCTGAGTAAAGGAAGCTGCAATTAGTACTCCACTTACACCTCACGCCAATTAGTAGTGCCAAGCCACACATTACTGTTTCGTTTTCAAACAAAATTGCTTTCGAATATTCTTTTATGTTGAAACTATTAGCCATGTATCACATTTCACTTTCAATCGAAATTGAAACTGATCCGAATTTAACTTTAATCGATATCGAATTTAAATCTGGAATATGGCAGTGTGAATATTTATTTATTTCGAATTTTGTTCATTTCATTTAATTTTGTCTTTTTGTTCTTTTTTTCTCCGCATATGTTTTACGTTATTTGCTCCAACCACGCGCTCTTTCTCTCTCTGCATATTTTCGTTGTTGTCGTTGTTGTTTTGTTTTGTTTAGTGATGAAAGTGAAGAAGCGCCTTCATCGTCCACAAGGACTTCAAATAATGCACTCAATAATACAAACATACCACCACAAAACAACACCAACAATCTCACCGCCACCGCCACTGCTACCACTACTTCCCCTACCACCACCGTCACCACACCGCAATCACTCGACCAAGTACTGCCACCACCACTACAGCCACAAGATCCACACGTAGTCGATATCATCGAAGTACCATTTGATACAGTCGATGCTAAAAACGTTAGGTAAATTTATGCCACCAAATATCATTTTTATGATAAGTTATAATTTATAGTGCTTTCCCCCTTCAAAAAGAAAGAAGCTACTTACTTCTCTCTGTTACACTCTTACTCACTTAGGTATTAAGACACACTCATGCCGGAAACTCAAAATTAACAATCCATTTCTTCTTTTGCTGCTATTTTCTTACTAACTAAAATTCACTTACTCATCTTTTGATACTTCTAGACAAGAACCCGAAAGTTTCCACTCGTTATCCAAAGCGTAAGTAACCTTTTAAAACTCATGTGCTCTTTTATCAAACTATGCAAATCGGCAGTTGAAAGAGTGTTGTTTTATTAAATTTATGTTTTTTATGCAAAATTGTGCAGTAGCTGTAAAATATTTCAACACTGTTTCAACGCGTCTTATGATATTAAAAATTTACATAATATGCAATTTTTTAAATTTCCTTTACTTAAATTCTTTAATTCTTATTTTTAGTTATTCACTTCTCATTACTTTATATTCATAAAATCTCTTCGGTCTGTTATTTGACTATTATAAAAATTATTTGTGCTTTTTTCACCGCTGGCATTCTCTCTTTGTCCCGCTGCTCTGTTTCTTTTTCTCTTTCATGCTCCTTCACCTGTTTGTTGCATTCCCCCCCAATTACCTCTTTTCAACAGGCGCAAATCCGAGGGTTTGCCTGAAATACGCATTAAAGCGCCCTCCTGCGAACGCAGCCGGGAAGGCTCGTGCTCCTTGAGTAAACAATGGTCCTACGAGAAGGTGGACAGGTAGCCAAAATGCACAAAAGCCATATAATTTTTGCTTACTGCATACAATATAAATATTCGAGTAAAGTAGTTAAAGTGAATGTGAACCTTGCCTTCCCACTTAACCGCTAGCATTGATCTTCGATACGCTCATATCATTGAATTATTTTCGCCACAAATTTGTTTTTCTTTCTTGTTACAAGCATATATTTCTATCGTGTTCAAAAACTCGATACTATATTTTTCATATACATACATAAGTACTTACATATATTAGTAGTATTTCTTGCTTGAGATTTGCTTATATAGTTGAAGTTATCGTTTAGCTTCGAAATGATTTCTAGTTTAATATAATCATAAAAACAATAGAAAAAACTTTGCTATTATAACACTGTCCACAGTTGGCAAGCACGGCATGTTACAGATTTGTTTTTTTACTATTTTCAAAAAGACTTTCATCAAATTATAGCGGCAGCATATTGGAAGCTATAAAGTGTGATTCTGAAATTAATAAATTCTACTGAGCTTTAGGCTCCATAATCGCCTTACGCCCTTTCCAAATAGATATTGAAAGTAGTGTTAGGCACGTTCGAAGCAAGTCTGCCAGTATAACTTACTATATTAACTGATAACTATCTCTTTGTTAAACAGTTATTATTATATTAGTCATAATATTGTCATTCTTTGCCACACTTGCAGTGCTACGGAGTTCGCCTTCGACGAGGAGGACTTTGCCTCACGTGATCACAACATTGTGATAGAAGTGTTGATATCGTCCTGGTATGCCATACTCTCCAATACAGATCTCATTTGCTATATTGTGGTTTTCATCAATCAAGTTAGTATATTAGGAGCTAAAATTAGACCTACAACTAATGCATTACTAATTCGTTTACAGGTAGTCAATTCCAGCATAATTTCGCTGCCGCTTCCCATTATGGTCTTCCTGTGGGGCACACTGTCGCTGCCTCGTCCCACCAAGACATTCTGGGTCACGTTGATTGCGTACACGCAAGCGATTGTGCTGATCAAATGCATCTTCCAGTACAAGCTAATCTGGGCGAATTACATCAACTTGCCAAATCAGCCATTAGCACCGGCCAAGATTTTCGGCGTTGAATTGAATCCGCATTATGCGAGCTACGATCTGCTGCTGCTCTTGGTGCTCTTCTTCCACAGGTGCGTTCACTAATATTAATTGCTTTAATAAATTATTACATTTAAAATCATTTCAATACTTGCAGATTTATTTTGAAATCACAAGGACTTTGGAAATCCGAATACACGGAGGGCATTATTGTGTCCTTGAGCGCGGAGAAGGAGAGTGTGTAAGTATCGACGTGCATATTTATATATATTGCACTCTAGTTTAATTCGGTGAATGCATTTCATTTCAAGTGAAGGTAGGTGCCAAAGCAAAAACGCAGAAAACTGGTGGTTAAAAATTTCAGTTCAAGTTTTTGTGGTTGTTGTGGTGCATGCTAATGAAATGCTTTTCAAAACGCCTTTAAGATATGCTATTTAAAAATGAAGTATCCTTTGGGAACGGTGATGGAAAAGATGAAGAGAAAAAACTTAAAAATCAGTCGAGAGAGCAGCGAAGTTTCTCACATTCCTCACATTCGGTACATTTTCTTATAATTTCGCCAGCCCACTCAGCCCAAAATAGAAGGTATTTGATGCGTTTATTCAAACTATTACAAAATGTAATGTTGACCCACTACACTGAGCCACAAAATACACATCGCCGCTTGATTCAATACTTGTCGTATGTCGACTTTTTCACTTTTTGCAGTTTTAAGTTTAAAGTACTCCCATTTTTTTTTGACACGGTAGATTTGTCTGAAAATCGAGTATTTGGTAGAGTGAAACCTTGTTATTAATACTGTTTATTCCAAAAGATCGACTTTTCGATATTTAAGAAGATATAGCCAAATGCCATCCTTAACTCAAAATGTGAAAAAAATCGACATACGACAAGTATTGAATCAAGCGGCGACATGTTGTTTGATCCTAAATATTGATGATTTTCTAAACTTATTGTTCAAATATGTATAAAAATTATAATTTTATGGAATTTCTCTTCACAGTGAGGATCAAGCTGAAGTTCAAGATGCCAGCAGCACGAATGCCATAATGCCAGCTGTAGAAGCCACCGAGCTAGAAATTCGACAAATTGAGAGGCCCTCTGACTCGGCATCCGATTCTGCGGAATATACGCCAGATATGAAGGGCTTGAAGTAAGAATTTGTGTGCGCCACTGGCACTGGCATCGATACGGAATGCTTAAAATCTTATATTTGCAGAGGCAGTTCATACTTCTCCTCGCTGCGTAAGTTCTTCTACAATTTGATGAAGAAGACACGCCTGCCCACGGATGTGTATGCGCTGATGTTCCTGTGCGACTTTATAAATTTCTTTGTGCTGCTCTTCGGTTTCACCGCATTCGGCGTAAGTTCTCATTTGTCTGTTTTTTGATTTTGCCAATGGCAAGCGTTTACTTACGCTCTTTTTATGATTGCCACAGTCGCAACAGAGCGAAAACGATGGCGGCGTGCAGACCTATCTGGCCGAGAATAAAGTGCCTATTCCGTTCCTAATCATGTTGCTGGTGCAATTCATTTTGATTGTGATCGATCGTGCGCTGTACTTGCGGAAGGCGCTCTTCAACAAGATCATCTTCCATTTCTTCTCCGTGATTGGCATACACATATGGATGTTCTTCATTGTGCCAGCGGTGACGGAGCGCAGTTTCTATTCGCTGGCGCCGCCCATTATTTTCTACATCATCAAGTGCTTTTACATGCTGCTCTCCTCGTACCAGATTAAGTGCGGCTATCCCAAACGTATTCTGGGCAACTTCCTCACCAAGGGCTTCTCGTTGGCCAACATGATTTCCTTTAAAGTGTAAGTGGCAATACGCTGTAAGTGCATTGATATGCCATTAATAATTTGCAAATTTATATCTGCAGTTACATGCAAATACCCTTCCTCTACGAGTTGCGCACAATACTCGACTGGGTCTGCACCGACACCACAATGACGCTCTTCGACTGGCTCAAAATGGAGGATATCTTCTCGGAAATATACTTTATCAAGTGCAGCCGTCAAATGGAAACTGACTTCCCAGCTATGCGCGCCGAAAAGAAAGCGCTCATCTCGAAACTGATGATGGGAGGTAAAAGCTCGCGCAACACCTATTCCACAACGATGAATATTTCTTCATCTTCTATTTCCTTCTAAATTAGGCACCATCATTCTGCTGATTGTGATCTCGATTTGGGGTCCGCTGTGTCTGTTTGCGCTGGGCAACGCAGTGGGTCAGTCAAACGTGCCCTACGAGGTGGACGTCAGCATACGACTCGGCCCCTACGATCCCATCTACTCAATCAATAACCGCGAGAGCATACACGTCTTCAACAATGAATACTATTCGAACATGCAGAATGCCTTCTTGAAGAATAAGTCGGCCATTACTTTTCTCTCTGGCTACGATGCCGAAGACATTGCGGCCATTAAATTGGCTGGCAACTCGCCGTCCATGTGGGGCATATCGCCGCCCGACAAAGAGCGGCTATTGGCGGATTTAAAGAACAGTAAGTGTATCTTGTAAGAGTGTTAAATGCCGGTCGCTTTGTAATGGTCGCTTTGTCCTTTCATAGATGCGACGTTGACGGCACGCTTCACCTACTCGTTTACACGCGTGCCACCCTCGAAGGGCTTAACGGGCACGGTCGGCTCGGAAGTTACCATTGAGCTGAATGACACCTTCGTCGGGCGCGAAGCATTGATCAACATGCTGGAGGGCAGAAACATTTCCGAGGTGGTGGAGATACCTAGCATCGTGCCCAAATTCTTAAAGGTGCGAGATCAAGCGCTATCTTAAAGCTCCATAAACGACAAAATCTATGTATATACTTTTGTTTTGCAGGTGCTGAATTCGGGCGAGGTGTTTACTGTGAATGCGCTAATGCCAAGTCACGAATGTAGGCTACAGGAAATTGATGTTGTATAAGGATTTTGTACTAGCGCGTCTTCTTTCTTACAGTATACCGGCCGCTGGTCATACGCATAAACGCTGTACCGCAGTCGAACGATGTCTGGTGGGAAGTGCGCGACTATTGTGCGGATGCTTTTTACACGACTACACTGAGCAAATTACCGCTGGTCAATTGTGATTCGGGCCTCGTAATTTATACATTCAACGATAAGAAATTCCCATCCACATTCAGTTTTCTGACCGCGGGCGGGTAAGTTGGCCCTTATGAAAATCGCATGACAATCGCTAGAATTTATTTGCCCCTGAATTTTTGCAGCATTATCGGCTTGTACACTACGTTCGTGTTATTGGCTTCGCGCTTTCTGAAATCATTTATTGCTGGACAGAATCGTAAAATCATGTTCGAAGATCTTCCATATGTCGACAGAGTACTGCAGCTTTGCCTTGATATATACTTGGTAAGATACAGCTGCCGTCGGCGCTGTTTTCCCTTTGCTATGCTCTAATCGGTTGTTTACCGTTTGTCGCTTACAGGTAAGAGAGGCTCTAGAATTCGCGCTCGAAGAGGATCTCTTCGCGAAGTTGGTCTTCCTGTACCGTTCGCCGGAGACGCTGATCAAGTGGACACGCCCCAAGGAGGAGAACCTCGACGACGAAACGGACACGGATTCCCTGCGCAGTCGTCGGCCCGAGCATCAATAACAGCATATGCTCACACTTTAGCTTACCGTCTACGTTTGTTGCAATTTCTCTTAATTTATTTGATATTGCCCGCTCTTACAGTTAGTTGCAATTGTTAAGCAATTGTGTTTTGGTTTTTTTATGCCAATTATGCCCACTACATATTGTAATTACAGTTCAGATCCGCATTTTGATATTTATTTGTCTTCTTTTGCTATGAATATTTTTAACTCTGTTATTTGTTTAATTTATACCAAAACTAAAGAACTGCCGACGATTATTGTTATTCCACTATATAGCGCGTGTGTGCATACCATTATTGGAGAGCACTAGAATATTAAGAAACAAAAAGGCAACTTAATTGTTGCTGGATTTGCATGCAGGCAACAAAGTTGATGATAATAACAACAAAAAGTAGCGTTACAAATATAAAGTTGCTTTCCATATGCAAAGTGTAAATACATGTGTAAGGAAAAAGCTATTGAGGTAAAAATAATGTAAGAACTCATATTCAGGGATTTTTAGCATTTTATACTAAATACTAATACAACAACTACTACTACTATTATTGCTAATACTAAAAGGAAATTATAAATATGTTTAATTATTTAATTAGTATGAAATATATGCATGTAAATAATGTGAAACAGCAGCAGCGAACTAGAAGAAGAACAAAGAAACGAAAACGAATTCATTACTCTTAAGTTGACCTGCATTTTGAGCATGCAGATTTTTTTGTAGAACAGATTGCAAAAAGATGATTCATGAATATATTTTTAATATTTGCAATTTTGTGGTTTTCAATTGATATTATTAGTTAAGCACGTCAATATATTTTGAAACGATAATCATACGCATTCAGTTGCAACAGTTCATAGTTCTGTTATGGATTTTTAAATTTAGCGAATTTCATAATTTTCACTTAATTTTGTTTAATCTTTTTTCACTTTTAGCTTAGCAGCTAATTTTGTATAAACACATACTCACCTACATACTCCGTTTAATTGTATATTGCGAATATGCCTTAAGCGTTCAAGGAATTTGAAATTGTGTAGCATCGTTTAAAGTCTGCAATTGCTAATCAAGCATCGCCTTGTTTATATTTATATATGTATGTGTATGTGCATTTATGCAGCATATAGATGCACTCTTAAAGCATGTCCATATCAAAATTAAGCATGTTAATTATAAATTTCACACATAATCAATTTGTAATGTAGATTTGACTGCAGCGTCTGTTAGCTTTCCCTTTAAATTGGAATATCTTAAACCAAAATTCACACAAATATCAAAATTTTTATCTTTCTGGCATATTTTTCTCAATGTTTGCACACAAAATTGTGGCTTCCAACGAACTCATGACACTGCTCTCCGCTTTGGCAGTTTGCGCCAAAACTTTCTCTTTAGCTTCTTACTTTTTTCGACTTTTGTGCTGCTCTTAGGTATTTTATACGAAAAAAAACAAATTTTTTATACGCGAAATAAATATTTGCAATGTTTTCAAATATAAAGTGAAATCAGCAAGACAGTAATGAACAAAATACTTACTTTTAGTAATTTTTTTTACCAATAACCAATACAAAAATAAATGTACCTATTTGATGTTAAATTTAGGCAGAATGCTAAAATTAAAAAAAATTAATTATTAACTAAAATTAAAACGCATATAATTGCTATATATATGTATGTATGTATATTTAAAATTTGTCACAGGCGTAAATATTGTGGAAATGTTTGTATTTTTGAAATTATCATTACAACACAAATAAACAGATGTAATTAAATGAAAGAACATTTTATAACTTCTGCGCTCTTTTTTTGGTTTATTACTCGTAGCTTAAAATTAACATTAATTGCACTAAAATAGCTGAAGACATCGTTTAAGTATTCTATAAAATATTTCGCATTGTTTCAAGTTATAAAACTAACCCAGTTTTGTGTAGGATGTTGCAGCCTCACCGCCAAGATATGGCGGGTCTCTGTGGGATGAAGACGGGTGAGGCGCTGATACCGACTGGCACATGCTAATAGTTCCTATTCTACGCACTTCACTGGCTCTAGGGAATGCGCGTCGAGCAGTTGCGGTAGTAGGCGAACTTTCGCTCGACCTCGACCTTCGCCTCGCCATACAAATCACAGTTCTGTCCTCTACTGCTGCCAAACTTAACCGCCGGATAGACTTCCTCCCACTCGGACTCGGATCTGCTGAGCACGCCTCGCACTACGCCCGTCCGACAGCTCTCGTGTGGCTGCTGTTGCGCCACGCTGCCGATCTGGTCCTCCACGGGCAGCGGGTTGTTGAGCATTTGCGTGACGCTGCGCGACAACATAATCGGCTGTATGCGATTATAGCCACTGCAAGTGGGCTTGTAACGCTCCAATTTCATGGAGAGACGTGCCATTTCGTGGCTCATCCACTTTTGCACGGATTTCGAGGGCATCCTTGCAAGGCTTTGGAATTATTTTATGGCGTCTGCTCTCAGCGTGATTACTTGGCACTCGTTCTATGCAAAATTCGTTCGAAAATATGTACGCAACTGCTTTATGCGCGCGACAGCCCTGCTGCTTTTATATACGTCGCTCGGTAGAGCTTTGGCCGCGCGCTGTGCTTTCACTACGTTCCATTTTCCGTTGTGCGGTCGCTCTCGCGCTCTAAGCAGCTTATGTAAGACATAATCCTTGCGCCTGTGTTGTGTCTGTCAACGTTTTATAATGTAAGCGCTTCGATTTTTTCCATTGTTTCGATGGTTTTTTTTTGTTTGCTTTGAGTGGCGAAATTTGGTATTTCGCCAGACAAATGCAAATGCGAAATTGCAGCACACTTAATCTTGCATAAGGTTCATGGACTTTCATAGTTACTTGGGCTTGAGTGTATCCAAGCATGCTATTGTTTGTCTCACTTTCATTTTGCTTTGTAATTATACAAATAGTGTCATGGATCCTTAATAATGCAAAGATAAGCAAAATACAATGAAAGTTCTCTTTCATAATAATAGAAATATATTTTCATTTATACGAGTAGCATACAACTTTTTAAATTCATATAAATAGTATTTCATATGTGCAACAGAAAATTGTCATTGGATTGCATTTAAAATTTTGTTAGAACAATAATATGACTTTACAATCTATTAAATATATTGTATAAAACATCTTGAATATAATAACAGAGAACACTTAAAAGAGAGACAGATAAAAAGACTACATTACTTTGTTTTAAATTGTGCTTAATTTAAAAGTCTACAAAATTTTGTGGGGCAGAAATAAGCGAGCTAAATTGTTGAAATGAGCTTGAGTGGGCATGCGTAGAAAAATTAACAATGTGTAAACAATTAAAAAAAGCAATTTAAAATTGCAAGAAATAATTGATGTTTAGAGTACAATGATATGTTTATGAAACTTTGCAAGTTTCGTCATGTCCATGCTCATCATTGCCATTGTCATCGTCTTGGGTGGAAAAGGCACCACCCTGCAACACTCTATTCACAGCGGCACGCGCCAAGTAACCAGTCGTTTCTGTATAGATCAGCGAGTAGAAGGATTTCATGTCGTTTTTGTCACTCAACTGCACATTGTTGTCCTGTGGAGGGTGAGAATATTAAGTTAGTTGAAGTGATTCTGCTGAATACTTCCTAAAAATTACCTTGCAATACATGGCGAAAGCTTCGCTGATAATAGCATCCAAGTCTAACGCTTGCTTAAAGTGTAATTCGGGATTGCTGCAAATGAAAATATACATGACACCCACTTGCATTTAAGTTGGTGCTGGCGAAAAATATTTTACCGGCTCAAGATGGTGGCGATAATGCACAGCAGTTCCACTGTGATTTGACGTCGTTCCGGACTATTGATGTGTATGAGGGTTTCCTCCACCAGCAGCGAGAAAGTCAATTCACCACGGCTCATATTCATGAGTGTATGAAGCGAGGGCAACAAATGACCCTGTGTCGAGATGCCATCAGGAGTGCGTTGCAGAATTTCCCAGATTTTGTTGTAAAAGTGTTTTGGCACGCGGCACAAACAGCCTTCCAACTGGCGACGCTGTAAAGTCGTGAGTCTGAGCACAGAGTAGAAATTATTAGCAACAAAACTGCAGAATATTTTATCAGATGAAACTCACTTCTCTTCTGTGGCCCACTCGCTCACGGTAAGTACCTTCTGCAGCAAAATTCGCACTTGATAAGGCGATAAATTGTCCAAATCAATTGACTCTTGACCGGAGATTTGTAAGTAGATGCGCATGGCCTCCAGTACCCAACCAACGCGAATCTATGGTGACAAAATAAAACGTATAAAGTCGAGTAAACAAACTAAGCACATGTTATAACCTTCAAGATGCCCCTGAACATGGACGGATTTGTGGCAATTAAGCGACCACAGTAGAGTACCACTTCCTGCTGCAGCACTGCCTGTATGACGTTGTAGGGCTGTACGGTGGTGTACATTACATTTTGAATTTCTGCCGGTGTCATTGGCTTATCGAAAACCGTCTCCTTCTGTCCAATCACGCCTACCGTCAGCTCTTTGCCATTCACCAACACCGTGGTTATAAAGGGACTGATCGAGTCCACAATATGGTGCAGCAGCGAGGAGCAGTAACGCACCGCACGCCAGTACCGCAGGGATCCAGCGCGATGATAGAGCTGCGTCAATGCCTGATTCACATTCAGGTCATTGATTTCAAAGTTGTGTCCTTCGCGATGCAACAAAATGCCCCACAATTGGCACAGACAATGAATGGATTCTGTATTGCGAATGGCTTCCACAATATTTTGTGTGGGCAGCTTGCTGTAATGCTAGAAAAGGGCAACAGAGCAAATGGTATAATCAAAGCACGTGATTGAATGCGGCAAGTACGCACCTCCACGGAAACCTTCTCCTCCACATATGAAAGAGCTTTGGGTACATCTGTGAGTGATTGGTAGCCAATGTACTCATGGTTTATTTGTGCAAAAGCGTTCTCGGTATCCGACAAATCACTCTGATTCATAAAGTCCAGATGTTCTATGACAGGAAACTCAGACTATTACATGCATAATTGAGTGGTGGTCGAGAATGTACACACCTATGCAGGAGCTGCTAATAAGATTCTGCAAGCGGCCAATGCGCACCTTCATGCCATCGCAGAAGCCTTTCTTCAGCATAGCCAGCAAGTCCAGCATCTCCTTGAATTGCGGATCGCGCATATGCTCTTCGCGTATCAGCAGACAGACTGTCGGTCGGCCCGACAAGCGCCAGTATTTGCCCACAAACTGCAGCTCCGTTTTAATGTCATCGATCAGCAGCGCCATGTCGCGGTACAAATAAAAATCAGACACTTCAAAGATCAGCGGATAGCAGAGCACAGTCATGCCGCAAATTCTGTACACTTTGCTGGTGCCCAAAGAGCCGACCGGGCGCGGTGGACGGCCGGAGAGACCCCCTTTACTGTTGACGCCCAAATGCTGGTACACTTTGATGAGTTCGGTCGAGGACCAAATTTGCACGGGTTCGACCTGGGCAAGAAAACATACAGTTGTGTTAGCGAGTTATTTAAAAGGTTGCTACTTGCGACCCACCTCATGCGGGGTTTGCGTCTGTATGCCGTAAGTGGCCATCATGGCCTGCAGACGCATCGACTCAGCAATCAGCACTATTTGTACCACCAGATCAGTGGCAGTACCCTAGAAGTATGCCAGCGTAAATAAGTAAATGCGAATAATACCAACTAAAAACTAAGACAAGCTGTAAAATTTCGTGTACATTGCAGAAGAAAAGTAAAACGACAAAATCCAAAAGTGGCCAATTCAAATTCAAGACATTCCAATTCAAGTGCATACATGAAAAAACGCAGGAAAATATGTACTAAAAAAGGTGCGCCAATTCTTGCAGGGAAACGCATTAACAATTCGGGAAGTTAACACAACATTTCTTTTGTAGGGGAAACATGCAACAAGCAGTCAATTCGTGGCATACAAATGTAAGTAGTACATTTTACAAAGCATGCTCAAATAGTACCTACTAGACTTAAAAAATTTAAACTAGCATATAAACTAACTAAATGTACAAGCAACTGAAAATCTTAAAAAACTAATTTGATTGCTTTCAATTTACAATTTTCAATGGACAATTCAAGCAGGTTGAAATGAAATTTGTCATATTTACATTGCCGATAATTTCTCTATGCCCTAAATAAACCTAAGGAAAATATAATAAAGTAATAACTGTATATCTTAAAAGTAACTAGTGCAGTAGCTTGAAATGTACGCTCCGTACAGCAGCAGGCCCCATGAATTACCTGCTTCTGGTCCAGTATTAAAGGAACTCTTGGCTTCTTGCAGTGCATAAGGGGTTAGTACAAATTATTAAAAATACACTAGAAGTACATTTAAATTCTTGTCTTGCGGTTATAAGTCTTATTGCTGTACTAATAAATAACTCTCACAGAAGAGTATTTCGATTGCTTGTATGCAGAAGGGCAAGTCGGAAGCACTAGGAAAATAAACTTCGCATGAAAAAGGTACATAAAAAACTTCAAACAAAGGAACAAATAAAAAGTCCAACAAATATTGTATATGCAAAACAACGATACCCGAAAATGTGGGGCAACAAAATCAACTAACCAAACTTTGGGAGTTACTTACAGTGCCTGGTTTTGCCTATTTTTGGGGGATGACAAAAAATAAAAGTAGTTTTAGAAAAATTAAACAAAAGTGTATTACAGCAGAAAATGAAATCGAAATGGTGGAGAGACAAAGACAAAGATAATCATTCTTTGTGTCTAGAGATGGAGTTAGTATGCGAATTCAATAATAATATTAAAAGGAGCATACGAATTTCAATCTGTTGAATGATGATTGACGCTGATAAGATGAGAAACAAAATGAAGCATACGAGAGAGGCTTAAACTGTGCAAAAAGGCGTAAGGTGAGCAAGATACAGAATCAACAAGAGGTAAACTTTATATATATAGAATAGAAGGAAACACTCTGCTATTTTCGCTTCCAAATAGAGACTCCAACAACCAACAAAAGCAGCCCAGCACTCAAGAATATTTATGCAGTTATTTATTTGAGAACAGCAAACTTCGTTAAATAAAAACAATAACGCTCTCTCCAAACAGATGATTTTTATAAAGTATTCTTAAGCACGTTGCTTGAAAGACAAAAAATAAAAGTGCAAGGCAACTAAAGGAATGTGTGTAATAGATATTTTGGTGCAAAAACAATGCAAAATAGTGCAAAATAAAAAATATGGGCTAATCAGCAAAAATGAGGCGCATGTGAGAATGTGTGATAGTTTGTTACAAGAACTTTGTAGGAATAGTAACAATTTTGACTAAATTCACAGAGAGCAGGAGAAAATAATAAGGGAAACGTGTTTTGTTGAAAATTTGAACTTACGGTATGTTTCTCATCGAAGGCTTTTCCCTGCCGTTAAACAATTTGCAACCAATTTACAAGTAATTAATGGAATTTGTAAGGAATTTGTTTAATGATGGTAGTGGTTGGTGGTGGTTGTGGTGGTGAAGGAAGGAAAAGGGAAAAATAGAAGAGTGTATAAAACATAAACGATTTTAGATATAGCCAATTCTTTAAACCTATGAAGAGCAATTAATTAATTCATAATTGATTAAATGGTTAAGGTTATGTGTACAACGAAAATCAAATCAGCTCAGCGGATCTCGACTGAAGCTCAGACTTATATTGACAGCCAAGCCTACTGAAAAATATATTACAATTGCAGCACTTTTTTTTACTGCAACTCACCTGAAACGCTGAGTAGCGTCCGCCACGTCTGGGGCGATTGTAGCTAGGCAAGTAGCGGCGTATGGGGTCCAACTCGTTGATGTGCAATAGGCCTGCTGTCAGCAGTTGTGCGATGATGAAGAACGATTGGCCCCACAGGAACAGCGACTGTGAATGTGCACGCACATAGGAACCCTCACCGTCAGGTGCGTAGTACATAGTAACCACCGGGTCACCGTACCCGTCGATATGCAAACATCGACGCAGCTCGTTCTGGTACTCCTCAATTTGTTCGCTGTTGTTCTTGAAGACACCATCCATTATCATTATGATAAAGAACAGCGGCCACTCGCATTCGTAACCCTCGAAATCCTTGATTTCCCCAGTGTGGTAATATCTGCGGAGGTATATTAATAAATGGTAAAGATTGCGCTTTAAATTGCACAGCTATGAACCGTCTGTTTTTGTCCTCCATTTTGCTGAGAAACCCGTCTCGACTAAACCGTTTGAAGCCCTTTTTGCAACGCAGACGCGTAATGACGTTATGTTTGGTCTGTTCCACCAAGCGTTCCTCGTGCGAAGCAAAGGCGGGGAACGAAAGTGTGAGTAGCAGTGAAGCATCAACGCCCTGAAAACAAAAATTAATTTATAAATTATTACAGAATGAATTTTAAAATATTGTTTAGTTACTTTGGAGCTCGATTCCCTCGGCAGCATAGTCTCAAAAATGCTGCGATTGCGATTGTGTGCATCAATATCAACATAGACGACGCTCCATGAGGCACCCTTTTCTCCAAACAAGTTACAGCCGTTTATGGCCTCCAAAGCAGATTTGGCCATGCCTTAAGAAACTAATTATTATAACAACTAAGCCAAAACAAACTATAGCTTGGAACCTATAGAAGAAGCATGAATCTCGGGAGTGCCGTCGTTGTACTTGGAGCCTCGTTCCCACATTCCAAAGTCCGGTGTGCGATAGGCGCGCTCCACGTAGTAAACTAGGTTCTGCACAAATGCCACTTCATCCTGCAAAAAGAACCTCAGTTTAAAAGGTACATATGTACTATGTCTTCTCTTTCAGCAACGCACCTGTGTGTAAATAATCTGTAAGCCTGACGTTATCATCTGAACCAAGAAAATAATATACAGCGACACCACATCGATCTGCAAATGATTGTACAAATCATCCGAGTAGATTTCCTCGCCGGTGTGCAAATGGAACTTGCTGTGAAGTGCGTGTTGGTTGGATTGATGCTTCTTGAAAAGCTCAACTCGTGTCGCCTGCTTCACCCAGCACTCTAGTATGCCACGCATGCATTTTACCGTGGACTGGCCGAGTTCGTACGACTTGCCGCGATCATCATCGATACGTCTGTAGGCTTGATAAAGACTCCAAACTGCAGCGGCACAGTAGACACTATCACGCACTGAAGCCACTTCCTGGTCGGTGCTCATCACCGGAAAGAGACCAGTGATGGGACTTTGAAAGCGCAGCAATTGGCGCTTAACTGCAAAGAGAAAAATAATTTTAAATATTTTAGAAAAATTATACTTGCAGTAATAAATGAAAGTCGAAAGGCCTGTTAAGCACACTTTTGATTTTACAAAACGGTCGAGGTAACCATTCTTAATTAAATATAAAAAACACTCCTACCAAAATATATTTACGCTCTGCTCTTCATAATGGAAAGCAAAAGGCCTTATCGCAACTGAATGCGAATTTCCCTTTAAGCCGCCAATTTTATCAAGTAAACAACCTGCTAAACAATATTTCTAAAACCACTTTGTTTACAAACATTAAAGAACGCATGCAAAAATCGTCAACAAAGAATTTTCTTCCGCTTTCGCTCCGCCACCCGCCGCGGCCGGCCGTGCCGAAAAATAATACAACGTTTGTATTTATCGACATGTAAGCGAGCGTGCCGTTGTGACAGCATACAAAAATAGCCAATTGTGACTGCTGTCTTCTTGACAATGTGTCAACAAAAACGAAGCGAGCGAGTTGCGGACGTCGCGGTGGCTGTTCAATTAAACTGATTGGGGCTGTTTGATGCTACATTATATAATCTCGAGGCAATTAATTGCATTTCTATGCGGCGGTAGTTGCTTTTCATACACTCATACCAATTCCATAGTAAATGTCCAGTTGCTTAACGGTATCCTCATAGTTGGACGTCTTCAGAAACTGATCCAAATTGATATCCTCCAAGCTGTTTTGTCGTCCGGTGGATGAGGCTGCACCAGAGATTGCACTGCCTGGCGTTGTTAGGGTAATGTTCAAGCTGCAATTTTATCAACTTATTAGATGCGTCCAACATACGTTTTATTTTAAAACAACTACTTACGTTTGTGGCACCTCAGGCATATTCGCCGTTTTTATGTGCGCAACGACTTTCAATTAAACAAGTGCTAAATTAACTATCTATTAAATCCAATTATGTTCTTCACCACCAGATTCACGAAACCATTGCACACAAATGCGATAAATACCCTTGCTTCCAGTGGTAAAAGTCAAACTTGACATTGCTTTGACAGCAGAGCAGCTGGGCTGTGGGGCGGGCTCTCTGCGCATGACTGCTGCTTTCGTTAGTTTTTTAAGGGAGCCCTGAAAATAATATGATGATTTAAATTTGGAAAATAAATCGAAAGAATTAGGAATAATATAATAATAACAGAGAATATATGTATTTTCAATTTAGTGGAGTTATATCGCCCGTTAATACAAGCATCAACTACAAATGCAATTAGATATGAAAAACTTTCAATTAATTAAATTTACATTAATTAAGAAAATTTCTTGGTTGAAATTTCGTATAATTACAAATTATTTTCTGAACGAATATTTTTCATTTAGTTTTGCACAATTACAAAAAAAACTTATAGGTACTATCTCAATTTTTTTCCTCACATTTGCGTTTACCTGCTCAAATCAAATGTAAACAAACCTCGCACGCATGATTTTCCATGGCTCTCTCAAATCAACAAAATCTCAGAAGCACCTTTGGTGACGTGGAATAATAGTTTAAGTGTTACTCTACAACTTTTCAATAGTCTTTATTTTACAAATCATTTAAATCGCAATTAAAAAGACATGTAACATCAAGCAAAAATATGAATTTAGTTTGAACATTTAAGCAATGCCAAGAACGAGCTGATAAATGGGCATAATTTGTTTTGTTAATTTTTAGAAATTATATTATTAGTTTGAAAATTTATCTAATGATCTCTCGAAGTGTTTTTAGCATAAACAAATTAAAAAACTTTCGGAATAAAAATTAAAATTAATATCAAGTTAGAGACCTGCGCAATGCGATAAAATTGTAGTTAGCCACTTTTACCTGGCGACCATGAAAATATCAAATGCTCAAATGCCATGCACGAGGGAGAGGAATCGTCGCAAAACTAGATTTGCTTTTGAAGGCCACGGTAGTGATTCAAGCTCCGATCGATATGGAAAGAGAGGTGCTGCCTTAATCCGCTGCGGTGGCATACGCAAGAAGCAACTGTAAAGTAAAAACGTGACGCCAAAACTATCAACCTAAGAGAACTACACAAATCAGAATACCTGCGAGTGAGGTCATCACTCCACCACAAAGTATCATCGTTTTATCTTTAACGTCGTCAGAAGCCGCTTAAATCACAAACACTAGCAGTAGTGGGCAAAAGCGAATGCTGCAATAGAGAAGCATGCAACGCCAAAGCAGTAGCAGCAGCATCGACATCGGCGTATCCAGCGTACGGACGAGAAATTGAACTGAATAGCGTAAGGTAAAACAGCAATTGGCAAAGATGTTTTGCTAAATAAGAAAATAGTGAAAAAGAAAACGCAACCAAGTACTTAAATCATTTGCACAGAAGCAAGTTAGAAAGGTGAAGGAAAGCTACTTAAGCATGCACGTTAACGCCGCAATACTCACGTTGCTATGTAAGTTGATATACCTCAGCGCCACGGAGATAAAAAGTGTGCGACCTGAAGAGAATGCAAATTCCGACGCCGATGCGAAGAGGCTGTTACCAAATTTGCCCGCGGAGCATTTGCTACGCTACCTCAACACGTTTCCCAAACTAAAGGAGGACTGTCAACGTTCTACAAATTTCCAAGAATCCACAAACGCCATCTCATCCACCAATTCCAGCGACACGTCCTCGTCTGCCGCGCTGTGCTGGGGGCACGAGCATGAGTGCGCTTCGACGGAACGCTTTCAAACGCCCAAATGTCCAGGCGATCACACCGGCTGGGTACAGAGCAAACAGGCACAGCTGGACACTTTCTATTATCAGGCCGATTTCGGCTACATACGTCAGCAAATCGAGGAATTGCGTCTCATCTGTGAGCCACGTTTACGCAGCGACTCATCGCTTGTCTGTTCCAAGTATCTGCGTTTTTGTCGTGGGCGTAATTTGCTTTTCGACTTCCGTGAGCTAGCAAAGCGTGCTGAACTGATACGCTACCATATGGATGTGCTCAGCGCGGGTCAGCTGCTGGGACACTGCCAAATCAACCGAACTCGCCTTAAAGAGGAAATGGACCACATGGGCGCCTTGCAGTCTTGGGCACCGGAGCTGCGTAATTTGGAGGAAATGCCGGAACCGCCGCTCACAAGCGGCCAGTGCGACATGATTGTGGATACGCCCACTTTCATCATGAAAATCGATGCCACGTACAATATGTACCACCATTTCTGTGATTTCTTTAATCTCTACGCTTCGTTGTTTGTAAATCAATCGCATCCGTTGGCTTTCGATACGGATGTACGCATCTTGATTTGGGAAACTTATCCGTATGATTCGCCTTTTGCTGACACCTTCAAAGCATTCACACACCATCCGGTCTGGACACTTAACGAAGTGAAAGGGAAGCGAGTATGCTTTCGCAACGTCGTCTTGCCTTTACTGCCGCGCATGATTTTCGGTCTCTTCTACAATACTCCTATAGTAGGTATTTGTCCATGAAAGTATATTTACGTTGTTTAACGTCTTTCACTCTTGCAGATTCAAGGCTGTCACAGCAGCGGACTCTTCCGCGCGTTTTCTGAGTTCATACTCCATCGTCTGCAAATTCCTTTTCATCCGCCATTGCAGCACGCCAAGGTGCGTATAACGTTCCTCTCGCGTCGCACCAAGTATCGTCAAGTGCTCAACGAGGATGAACTGCTGCAGGAGATTAGCGCGAATAAGGGCTACCATGTGCGTCGTATTTCCTTTGAAAGGTATGTAACTGCGATGAGAAAAAAATAGTGTACTCCTATTCATCCAACCCTGTTTTGCATTACTTGTGCAGAGGTCTCACCTTCATGGAGCAGTTAGCTGTCACACGCAACACGGACATTCTGATCGGTATGCATGGCGCAGGACTTACGCACTTGTTATTCCTTCCCAACTGGGCAGCAATGTTCGAGTTGCACAATTGCGAGGATCCAAATTGCTATAAGGACTTGGCGCGTCTCCGAGGCGTAAAGTACCTCACTTGGGAACGGTCGGACTTGGTGTATCCACAGGATGAAGGCCATCATCCACAAGGAGGAGCCCACGCCAAGTTTACCAACTACGCCTTCGACCGCAAGGAATTTTCTCGTCTGGTAGCGAAAGCAGCGGTCGATGTTCGCACGCACACAGAGTTCCAGCGATTCCAAGAAGGTGATAGGGGAAACGTTCAATGGAAGGACGAGCTTTAGACGTACTTATTTTGTACATAGTTTACCAACTATGCCTTCGACCTTCGACCCTCTGAGAGTGCCATTGACCATGTGGCACTGATTGCGCAGGAAGCTGCCGCTGCTTGCAATATGATGTTGTGATGTGCTGCGGCAGCTTTACATACGTTTGCTTTTACCAATGATCTTAATCGAATTAAACTTATTGTATTTTCATATTTCGTGAATCCAACTTTTGAATTTAAAATTCCCTTCCAAACACTTCCTGAAAAACTGTTTAAGTTGCCAGCATAAAAAATTGGGCTGTCAATCCGGGATACCTCAGCATCCATATTTTGCCCCAAAAATCCCGATATTAAAATTTCACGTTTTCGGAACTTTTACGGCCTTACCGTATAAATCACCGTGATCGAACGCAACGCGAACACGAAGCCAACGCCGGGATCAAAAAACGGCATTTTGTAAATCACGGCGTAATTGCGTTCGTTATCTTACGGCATCACTTGAGCTGTCAAGTTCTTACGAAAAAGAGTTGTATTTTTCTTAATTTATCAGCCAAATACAAAACACACAAAATTTGCTGCATCCATTGCATACCTCCCATAGCCTAGTGGTTATAGCGTTCGACTAGCACGCGAGAAGTTGCGAGTTCAACCCTCAACCGCGATGCATTTCTTTTTTTTTTTGTGATTTCGATCCTCAACTGCAGTGCTAGTATTTTCTTTTTTTTGTACTTTTTTCTTTAAGAAGTACTGCAATACTTATTATTTGCTTCTGCAGATTACCACAAATCAATTTTCACTCGAAATTACCAAAAATTTTGCGTTTAAAAAACTGAACGCGAGCACAAACCCAAGTGAACGATTTGACAGTTCAAGTGAGTGAATGCGCCGCGTTGCGTTTTACGCGGTACCGATTTTCATATGAAACTACGTAAGACAACGCGAGCAGTCACCGAGTGAGGTGATGCGTTTTACAAAATACCAAATTAGTGAACGCAGGGTGAAGTGAGGCGTTGGGATTTACAAAATAAGCACCTTAAAGAAATTTTTGTTAAATTATATAATTTTACAATACTAAATGCAACCCGGTGCATCGCAAGGGCTCAGTGGACTAATGATTAGTCGCCGATGCGGGGGGTCCTGGGTTCAACTGTTTTGTCAAATTGTTTCTTTGAGCGGCGTCACTTCTTGATATTAATTGGAAATTTTCCAAGAGTATTCTTTACCATGAAAAGTTTCTCAATCCAGTTGGGCGCCGTTCTTTTATGTCCCGTTAATTTATGGGAATTATGAGAGCTATGCCTAAGCCCACATGGGTTGTTGCGCCAATCGTTTATTAATTGTTATTAAATGCAACCCACAGAGTGAAATAGTTCAAAACGAAGTCACATCATCTAAAGTTCAGAAGATTTGTAATTTTTTTGAAAGCTTAAGAAGATTATGAATTCGATGAGTATAAAAAATCCTGGGATTGGAGAAGTATTATGGGATTGACATGCCTGGTCAGACAACTTTGCTGTTTGTTGTGCCGTCAGAATCAGCTGTTTTTGTTTACGCTTGCCGGGATCAGGAGAAGTCCGACTAATCTGGCGATAGCTTTATAACTTTTTTGGACATGCATGCAGAAGATAAGAGCTATCTATAAATCGATAAGATTCGGCGTCCACATGTGAAATAAAAATAGGAATCGATTAAATGAATAGTAAAAAATAGTGGCTAGGTGTTTTATCAAAGTGAGCGGAACTGTCGAATAAAAATGGAAAGAGAACGACGATGTGACTATTATGATGGAACAGTACACGGTTGCTGCCATGTGTACAGGCCAGAATACGAGTGCCCTTCACCGGCGGCGGCGACACAATATACGGGCTTCAGCTACCGCAACGAGACGGGCGTGTGTTTTGCCGACCCAGTTATGGAACTGCAAGAGAAACGATCGGCCGAATCGTTGTATCAGGTGTGGCACATTTTCTGGACGATTGTGCCAATTTTGTTCTGGTTCGCGATCGCACGCCTGCTTGCTCAGTCATGGACGCGCACTGCTCACTCGGCGTCCACGCTACGTTTAGCGCTGGAGTTCGTGGTCATCGCGCTGCCCACAATCGTCAGCGTCAATGTGGCCAATGAGTATGTGGAATATTTTGTATTGGCGACGAGTGCTTGTCTGCTGCTCTTCATTTGGCGGGGAAGATTCCTGCAGCGCGCTCGCGAATGCACATTTTATCTGGGCAAGCGGCTGCGCTTGTTGACGCTGATGCGTACCACCATCAACCTACTGACCGGCCTCTGCATACTCGCCATCGACTTCGAGAGCTTCCCGAAGGAATTTCGCAAGAGCAGATATTACGGTGCTGGCCTCATGGACGTGGGCATCGGCCTCTTCGTCTACTCAATGGGCGTAGTTTCGCGGCGACCACGTAGGGCGTCAGATCTAACTCGACTGTTTCGTATGGTAGCGCCCATGCTACTGCTAGGACTCGCACGCACCGTGGTGATCATGGCCATCGACTACCACCAAGATGAGCATGAGTACGGTGTGCACCTAAACGCTTTCTTCACGTTGGGGCTGACGAAGCTTTTTGGTGCGCTGTTTAGCGCTATCGCCAGAGACGATTCGCAACTGTTGGCGCTTGGCTTAGGTAGGTTAAGGAAGGCCATTCGCTGACTTCTAATTAATTTCTTGCGCAACGAAACTATGCTTTCCCCGCACGCAGAGCTGCAGCAGCGGCTGCATATAGAGTTTTATTGTGTTCCATTTTTCCGTCTAATGAGAATGTATTTTCTTACATTAAATCTAAAAGTTGAATGTGTTGAAAATTGCAATATGTATTTCAAATTAGATTTGTTTACATTTCGATGGGCAGTTTCGCGCTTTCCACTTTCGATTGATGAAAAACTGTGAAGTTAAACATGTGCGAATGTGAATTAGATCCTTTAATTGGTAATTCACACTGCCCCTTTTCTTTCTCCTTAGGCACTTTGGCATTGCACGAAATAGCGCTGCAATGCGGTCTTTCCAATTTCGTCATGGATAGATTTCTGGAACGCAACACCTTCTGGACGGCAAATCGGGAGGGAATTTGTTCGCTGCCCGGCTTCATCGGTCTCTACCTCATTTCCATGTACTTGGGCCAGTGGCTGCGGCAGAAGAGCACACTCGCTTACAAGGAATTCATGCACCGACTGCAACTATTGGGTTTGGCTTCTGTCATTATTTGGCTGGCGGTGGGCGTCAGCATCTTCAGTGTTGGCATCGCACGTGTGACCTGCAACTTCGGGTACTCTGCCTGGATACTTGGCATTGCCATAACCATGACGATGCTCTTCATGCTCATATTCGATGGAGTTCTGTACACGCTGTGTCCAGTGCAACCGGCTGCAATGTCGCTCGAGAGTGCCGGCGATAGTGCGTCCCTGCTGAAGTCCAAAGAGGATAGCGCGCACGACAACAAGCTGCTGCTCCTACCGACGCTGGTGGAGGCTATCAACCAAAATGGCCTGCTTTACTTTCTGCTGTCGAATGTGCTCACTGGCGGTGTTAATATATTTCTGAAGCCCGAAAACCGCTCCGACTTCGAGAGTATTTTAATTTTAACGCTTTATATGCTAACAGCAATCGGATTCGTTTATATTTTGTACCGACTTAAAATCCGAATTGCCTGAGCAATCTATATACATATATATTTTAAATGTGAGCTTGTGATAAAACATATTTTTTAGTGCTGCGAACATGTTCTTGCTGCAGATTACATGCTGGCTAGGCGAGCTTTACTTTAGTTTCTTAATCTATATTTTGATACGCATATTGTGGCTATATTGTAATAATCGTAGGCAAGTGCAAAATTTCAAGTATTTTTTAAATCGTCTTGTATTTGTCATTTTAGTTCTTCGCTTGATTTTTATAAATAAATTGCAATTTTATACTTATATGTAAAAGAGTTTCACTTTTTTATAGAAGTGCGTACTGGCTGCTAAAAGGTATCGCTATCGGCGCGGCAGGTTCAAGAATATTAGCTTCTGGTTTATATCAACGCTTCACTGATATGTTGTTTGTTTTCTCAGATAAGCTTGCCAAAACATTTGACAGTTGCAAATGGGCCCTATAATATTTAATACCGTTAAGGAATACGCTTTTTGTTCGACTTTATCAAATGTCTACATTTTAATCAGATAACATACGGAAACCGAATTCGTAATTAAACTCAGAACGTTTGAAGAGTGTTATAAAAATTGTTAAACCGAATACTCCAAGGAATTCCGAGTTAGAGCTATTATCGAAAATACTTTTGTTAAATATATTTAATTTATTTATGACCAGTTTACAAGTAATGTTATCACTTACTTACTAAGTATAATGATCACTACAACCACGCGCCCCTGCATTGTGCATGCATTTTTCAGTCCCTGGTTGCAAACTTTGAGAGGGCTTCTTAAACTTTGATTCTTCAACAAGGTCTTGATCTTCCACGCCTGCCCCTAAGCTTCGCGTTGAATAACCTTTTTGCTAAAGAAATATGCTATACATAAAAAAGCAGTCAAGTGCGAGTCGGTTCCGTACCAGAAATACCCTTTTTAGCGTTAGAATTTAGTTTCTCTTTGCCCGTCTGAACATAAAATTTTTGACATTTTGACCTACATCTTCGAAACAAATTTATCTAAAATTATAAAAAAAACATTTTTGGAATCCACGGACGTATTCCATTCTAATGATACCCCACTCGATATAAACAACCACAATTTTTTCTGAGGGTCATCTTAAATTTAAAAAAAAATTTTAAAATTAAACATTCGAAAAAACCGGCAGCCACTCAGTCATGCGTGATCAAATACCTAGTAAGCCTGAATTGATCAAAATTTTCGGTTCAGAAATGGTGTGTGCAGATGGGATCATGTGGGGACAGGTCTGTTTTTACCACATTTTTAACTATATCTTTCTAACCCGTTTACATAAAATTAAAAAAAAATACATTTTGTAATCTATGGATGTAGCCCTTTCTAACGAAACCCCACACGATACGTTTTAAAAATATTTTTATTTTTTTTTGTCCGACCCGAAAACCTTTAAAAATTATAAAAAAATATTTCTAAAAATATTTCTTAACTTTTTATAGTGAAAATGTATTTAGGCTATTAAGACCTAACATCGCGCCAAATTTTAGGTTTCTGCGATTAAAAAAAGGTCTTTTTATATACACACTCCCAAAACAAAAGTGACCTTATAAGTGTTCCCGTTTTTTCCCTTTAGGAGAACGGAACCCTAAATAAAATTATATAAAAAAAAACTTTTTAAAAATAATCTTTAATTTATTTAATGTACTAAAAAGTAGAAAATAAATTGTTTCGAAGTCACCTGTATCTTACTATTAATAAAAGCTTGGGGCGCTCATGTGTTCAATATTTCTGTGGTCATATGCAATAACGACTTAAGTCGAAAACAACTGTTTCGAGAAAATGCAATTCGAAATTTGAAATGCACATAAGTGCATGTACATAAGTGCATGTGTTTTTTTTAAATAACTTTTTTTCTGAGATGGGTACAGATACCGGGGTTTGAACAAAATATGCGCATCAACGTCAGGAATACAGTGGTAACGTCAACTCAATTTCGTCTTAAGTCGACTTAAGTCGTTATTGCTTTTGACCACAGATTTGTCAAACAGTTACCACAATATTTTATTTAAATAATTTTTTGCAAATAGATTCTAGTAATGAAAGATATTTTGAATATGGATATTGAGCGCACAAGCTTTTATTAATAGTAAGATACAGGTGACTTGGAAACAATTTATTTTCTACTTTTTAGTACATTATATAAATTAAAGCTTGTAATGACCCTTTCCTCGGGGTGTGATAGCTGGGGTATAACCTCAGCGGCTGTCCGGGTCCTATCTCAGGAGAAATGAGAAGATGGGTTGTTTTTCGGTATTTTGGATAGTTTATTTATAGAACATGGAAATCAAATGGTGACAATCACGACTACGATTTCTAGTCGGAGGAGTAAAACTTCCTCGACGACGTATAGCTTAAATTTAACTAGTACGACCGAAGTAAAGCGTTCGGTCGTGTATATGCTTAGCGTAATAAAACTACGACTGGCGAAGTAAAACTTTCGTCCAGTGACTACAGCGGGGCTACTAATGCGAGGAGTAAAACTTCCTCGCCTACTTGGGATGACTTCGTTGCTCGGGAGTCAGCAAAGAAGTGATTTCTTCTGCCTGTTGCTGCTCTATTTATTCGGCCGTGCTTCTTCTTCCTTCTCGCTTGCCTTCTGCTTGGCTGCTGCAGTTTCGTACTAAGCAGTGCTTGTTCTTCTTCGCCACCTGTTATTGTTCTTGCTTGTTTTCTATTGCTGTGCTTTGCTTTGTCTGTCTGACGTGTGTTGATATTTTCGTTGTCCGCTTGATCTTGGAAACTGTATTGACGTTCAATGTTATTTTATATTATATTTAATGGTATGTATTAATGTTTATTTGTGAGGCCTAAATTAGGCGTTAATTTAGGTCCTTACAAGCTTATTTTCAAAAAGTTTTTTTTTATATAATTTTATTTTCTACTTTTTAGTTCTCCATAAATTCAATTTTAGAGCTATGAAATTTTTCGCAAAAAGAATTTAAAACTTGCAGAGCAGTACACAATATTTAGGGTATTCACAGTGTTTCCTATCGTCATATGTCATATCCTCAATTTAACAAATATTCGTGGCATATTTGTTGCGCGATGAGTTGTTGTTGTTTTGCCTGCAGGGCGCGGCGAGTACGTTCCTATCGTTTTTCATTGATGTGTGGTGTACCTATAATTATAAACTGAAGCCCAAGTGTGTAGTTGCTTGAAAAGTGCCACGCCCCCTGTCCTACGCCCATAAAATTTTACCAGTGGGACGACACATCCCAGAGGCGACTGAGTAAGAAATTTCAATGCTGCACAACTTTTAGTTCCAAAGCTATTCTATATAAACGATTTTGTTTGTATGGGCGGTGCCACGCCCACTTGTCCTTGTGTAGTTCTAAAGTTATACACAAATCTGGAGCTGATAAAAAAGTACCACGCCCCTTATCCTACGCCCATAAAATTTTACCAGTGGGACGACGCTTCCAAGAGGCGACTGCGTACGAAATTTCAATGCTGCACGACCTTTAGTTCCAAAGCTAATCGAGATCAACAATTTTGTTTGTATGGGGGGTGCCACGCCCCCTTATCCAGTATCCGCCTTATTTTCTCAGTAGAAGGATATGGATGTGTAGTAAGTTCCTACCGAGTTTCATTGATGTGTGATGTGTAGTTCTAAAGTTATACACAAATCTGGAGTTGGTAAAAAAGTTCCACGCCCCTTATTCTTCGCCCATAAAATTTATTGATTCATGCATTGTCTTGGTGTTTACGCATGTATGCAAAGTTTCAGATCTCTAGGTAGTCGGGAAGTGGGTGAAAAATTGATTACTAGATTTGACGACATACATACATAGATAGATAGATAGATACCTGAAGTGAAGTTAATATAAAGCTTATAAAAACACCAAAAAATTTAATTATACATAAAGTAAGTATGTATTAAAGAAATTTTAAAAAAGCGTAAATAGTGAAATATTTTCCCATACCTATACAAATATGAAGGCATGCTGCGCAAGCTTACCCCTCTTCTAAAGCCTTATCTTCCAATTAAACCTTATCATTTATTTGTGAGAAAATAGAAAACACTTGGCGACACACACATACAAAAAGTTATATATGTACATTTACAAAAAATACACATGCACAAGTATGTGTAATAGATAGTCGAATATAATTTAGCAATTAATTTACAAGAAATTGTGCGTAAGCGTATTTGAACCTACTTTATTTCTTGCTCAAGCAAATCCCAACTTGAAGGTACCCACCCAGCGGTTGGTCACGGCTAGTTAAGCACCGAGCGTAGTGCTTCAATGTAATCGCGCTCCTGAAACGGGATCTCGTGAACGACACGCCCAAAGCTATCGGAAATGTAGAGCATGTGCAGCTCATCCTCGGGACGCGGGTTATTGCGATTATCGTCGGAGCGATTGGTTGCTATGGAAGAACTTGACGAGATGTCGGGCATTCGTCGGGCGTGCTTGGGCTTGGGCTCGTGCTCATCTCGTAGCCGTCTATGATTGGCTGAGCAGGAACGAGAACGTCGGCGCGGTGACGGGAGCTGTCGTAAAGTTTCGGTGCGTTCGTTGGGTGGATACTTCCCGACCTTCGAAAGGCAGTTTTCCACTTTAGAGCCCGTCCTCGTTGAATCAATTGACACTGACGCCGATCCAATGGAGTTCACGTAATCGAAGTGCATTAATTCGATGTTTTGCTTGAGATTGGCGGTCGCCTGAAGTTTACTGAGACGCTCGACTCGGTAGAGTTTCGACACACGATACAGCAACAATATAACGTACAAATTTGAGGCTAGGATTATCGTCCAGAATAATTGCGTGAAATTTTGAAGGCTCAAATCTATTGACATTATTTTTGTATCCACAACTTTTTGGAAATTTGTATTTTGGCGTTGGCTTCTAACGGAAATTTCAAGGCTGGCACAAACATTTCGAAGTTACGAATGTGTCAGGCCGCGACCAAATGGGGATCAGCGATGAGCACTTTCACGACTTCGGAGGCGCGTAGTTGTGGCGGCTACTGTATCCTTGTAATTATTATTGAAGAAGTGCTCGAGGAGAGCAGCAACAAAGAAACTTATCGGGAAATTGAATGTTGGTAATAGTTTTTTAAATTTCATCTTATACAATTGGAATTTTAACTCCTGACACACACTTCATGATTTAAGTATGATCAGTTGCTTCGCTTTCGCCGAAAAATCGAAAGAGTATCTTTCTAATTTAAAAACTTGACGAAGCAACCGAATTCGATTAATCAAATTATCAAAATACAAAAACATAGTTATAACAATTGCTACAAAACATTTTAGGCCAAATTCCTAAACAACAAAAAAATAAGTTAAAAAGAGAATGACACTGCTTGCAAAATTCGGGACCACTTGAAAAAAAGACAAACGCAGATCAAAAGCACTCAAAAAAGAATCCCTTCCAAAATTTAAAAGGAACTCGAAAATAGTTTCAGCGACAAGCGAACATGGATTTTAGCAATCTAACAGCGCTTACACCGAATCCGGAGGCTGAGGCGCCCTTGATAACGAAGACGATCAAGAAGAATCAACTGCCCGCCTGCGACACATTCGGCCCCTTTCCCGATGAGACCATTTTATCGGGCATCGACCGCCTGCTCTTCCTGATGGGCGCGCAACGACTTCAGCGGCTACTGAACATGCCCTCGCCATGCTTTGATATGGTTCCCAGCGATGCTTCGATTAACGTGGAGGAGCCGCCGGAGAGCGCACGCACCTGCTGCACCATGATAACAACAGGTGCACTTGCTCGATTTGACGTTGCATTGCAATAACGCCTGTCCACCTTCCACAGAGTCCTCCTGTTGCTCATGTCCATCGCGCAAGGTCAGCGTGCGCAAATGCTGTTGTCCGAAGTGCAGTGGCCGCTCCTCGGCACGTGTAAATATCGTGGAATTGGAGAGAAGCGAGAAGCAGTCAACGCCGCGCAAAAGTTATCAGCCGCTGAAGCGCTCCTTTTCGTTGTGCTCACTGGCGTGTCGAAAGCTGCGGCAGGTGTGCTTTCCCTCTTGCAAGAACCAGTGCCCTGGCAGCGTTAGTAGTCTGGCTGGAAGTCTTGGTGGAATAGGTGGTAAGCTATCAAGGCCCAAGTGGATCTGGACGCGCATGTTCTCTCATCCCAGTGGCTGTGTTATCTACGAGGTCTTTAAGAACAGCTGCACCTGCATGCATCCATCGCAGATTAAAATCAAGTCAAGTCCGAAACTTATATTCGTCGTTCTTCCCAATGGACTTGTTATGCCGTTTGAAACTATATCGTGTCATTAGTAGACTGTAGCAATCCTTAAAAAGCCCATAGTAATATATGAAAAAATCTGGAAATTCAAAATATGCCGCTACTAAAACTTAATTTCTAGCCGGACTTTGGAAGGGCGCAGAGAACCGGTTTGGAGGTTTCGTATGTAATTTCGTTCTCTGCTGGATCTGTGTTACCATGCGAAAGTTTGGTTTAAGGTTTAGATTGAAACCGCAGTAGGAATATAGTGGTGCCAGCGTGGCTCTTGCATATGTGCTCGGTCCCTATGCGTGGTCGGTGGATCGCACCCCAGTCGAAGAACATTTTTTTTCTTTGTGCACGACGCCATCACTCGCGAGACATTTGGAAACTCTCTGAGAGTGTACTTTACCATGAAAAGCTTCCCGTTCGGACACTGCTATAGAATAAATGTGAAGGTCCCGCTAATTGGTGGTTAAAATAGAACGTTCACACACTAGTCAATGCGAGAAAGCAAGGCCTATGCCTCGTTCGCGGGCTGTTGTGTCAACTATTTATATTTCAGCACGGCCTGAGATGCCCATTGTGACAGTTTTACATGTGCGGGTATTTGGAAGATCTGCATGGACAAATCTGTGGTCATATGCAATAACGACTTAAGTCGAAAACAACAGTTTCGAGAAAATGCAATTCGAAATTTGAAATGCACATAAGTGCATGTACATAAGTGCATGTGTTTTTTTTAAATAACTTTTTTTCTGAGATGGGTACAGATACCGGGGTTTGAACAAAATATGCGCATCAACGTCAGGAATACAGTGGTAACGTCAACTCAATTTCGTCTTAAGTCGACTTAAGTCGTTATTGCTTTTGACCACAGAAATATCTATAAGAGGTTGGGATGCAATGTTTCAGAGCAGTACAGCGTGGCTCCTACGAGTGTGGAACATGACAGAATATATAGTTTTTGAAAGCGTCACCTGGATTGAGGCTGAGCTAAAGTTCAGCGCAAAAACACTTTCCACAAGATGGCATTGATAGCTTCCACTTGTTTCTAAGGAAAACAAAACATAAATTACACATTGAAATCTATCAATATGGGAAAAGTTTTCAATGATCAAATCGTTAAAATTCTCTGTGCGAAGAATCTGCATAAGGAGCCAAATGAGCTTGTGGAATCGGGACTCAACTCGAAGTGCTCGAGTTTGAAACGTGGGGAGAGTTACGTGGTGTTTATGAACAAACATTGTCGTCAAGATTTGAACCGTCAACTCATCGGGATGGAGCAACGTTTCAAGGCATCCGCGGACACATCGCTTTGTGCGGTGCGTACATGCAATGCCGCCCTACCAGGTTACGGCGCTCTGGAGCCTTGGACGGACCCGAGGCTTAGACAACATGCGCCAGGGCAAGCCAAAAGTTTAAAGGCGCACCTGCGTGTTGGTCTGAGTTCCGTAGTGGATTTGGTGAAGCGACCTTTTCGCAAGAAGACTTCCAGTGCCGTAGCGCGACGCTACCAAAACAGCGTGGGCAAGGAGAAGAAACTGCCAACGCCAGCCGTGTTCGGTCCGTTTCCAGATGAGTCCTTCTGCGCTTTCTGCGACCACTTGTACTATTGCGTTTGTCTGCTGTTGGGTCGACAATTGGAACCAATGTATTGCGAGCAATCGAATGCGTGAGCGAAATGGCGACTGTTTCGAATCTATTTATAAAATTTTCTATTTATAAAATTAAAACTTTACTTTTGTATATCTTGTGGAAATTGTAATAAAAAACGTAAAGAGCGTTTCTATAATAAGCTAACAAACGGCTAGAAAAGTCACAAAACTTCAAACCAAATATTGAACTTAAGCGCCAATAATGAATACTTAAGCGCTAATCCCATAGCATATCCTCGGCCTACCATCCATCCCCAATGGAAGTCGCGTCTCCCTCACGCGCCACAGCAGCAGTGAAGATGTCAAAGGTGTGATATTGGTGTTGCAGCAAAGAAGTAGGAAAAAATATTAAAGCTTAGGGCAACGAAGAAAGGTTAAGGACAAGACCAGCGAGATGCTGCACAAAAGATACAAATTCTATTAAGGAAATGACAAAAATTGCTTGCATTGTGTCTTCATTTAAGACGGACTAGACTGGACTGCCTGACTGAGTTGAAGGTTACGATGTGCTCAACTAGAGAGTATATTTAACTTTCCCCTAAGCTTATTTACCAGTGCAGTGGGCAAGACGGGAAATGAGGCGGTAATTGGCGCAAGCAGAAGTAAAAGTAAATGACCATTAAATATATTTTTTCAACGTTTCTGCTGCTGCTTGGATTGTAATCAAAAGCGGAAGTGAAACAATGAGAAAATCAACAAAACGTGAGAATTTGATATACATTGTTTTTTTCAGCTGAATTTAGGCGACGAGCTTTTTCAATCATACCACCAACTCAGCTAACTTATAATGCACTTTAATCTAACTATTTAGGAACTAGAGGTGACTGATACTTGAAGTATTTTGAATGCAGCCAACTGACTATTTTAAGATTGCGATGTCCTAGGCAGTAGTCAATTGTCCGACTTTTCAACTAACTTAAAGTTAGTTTCTTAAAAGTTAGCTAAAACTTATATAATTTGGCAGTTAGCTATAAGTTGACCTTATTTAACTCAACTATTAGTTAATTAGCTTATAGCTAGCATTATTAAAATATGCTATTAAATCGTTGAGCACAGTTGCAATATTTGGTTGGTCTTTACCCTGCCAGTGTGTGGATCTTTATGGATTATATTGTAAATATTTTCATATTCTTGCATGCTTCTATTTCCAAAATTTATCAAAAATACATATTTGGTTTTTGTTAAAGCCTTTTATTTCTTTCTAAGCAACTGGTTCTTGATATTTTATTGATATTAAATTGGGAAAAAATGCTAAAATCAACTTTGATTGATTTTTCGCGACAGCATGGAAGGCTGTGCTTAGCAAAAAAGCTGTGCCATCTTGAATTCATCAAGCCCTTGCCTCAATGCTTATTGAACTTTTTCCGAAAAACACATCTTAAGTGTTTGCGTACATTTGCAAGCTCTTCATTTCCTACTCATCCTACACAGCCGTCATTTATCATCGCAACAAGAAAGTCATCAAAATACACACACAAAGCCGCAGCAGACGAACAATTCTATCTGATTGTGAATAAAATGCAATTTCCGCAAACCCTTTCCGTCTGTGCACACAAACTCACACGCACATATTTCGTGTGCGTGAGAAGGGAAGTAACCCTTCCAGAGTTCGTTGCCTACTAACAGGCAGCCGAACAAAGTGACGATTTATATTGAGTTAATAGATAAAGTCACAGATACGTAATCATATTCATTAACGTTTTCATGCCGCTTCCTCTAAATTTAGCGCAAATGGGTGTGGGCGGACCGCCCACCTGTTTCCGCTCTGTGCGAGGGTAGCAATTTCATTCAATGCCTCTACGATATGAGCAGTTTTGCTTTGATGACAGATTATTTTCATTACCGCAGCGTGTGACTGGCTGTAGGATAGACTTTGCTGGCAGTTGCGTAGGCAAGGAAGGGATTTAAAAGAGCCAAGGTTTGTAGAAGTTACTTCTCATTTGCTATGTGCATCTCAGTGAATTTTGATTTTGCTCCTAGTTTCTGCCAACTCTCGTACACCCTTTGTAATTTAAAATAAATGTCCGCCATCACTACTCCATACCTCCACATCTCCTATACCAAAAGCCTACATATAATTAGTTTCAAACCTGGATCATGCTGGCACACCCTCTGACCATTAGTTTATAAGAAGACAATTTTGAAATATATTTGCATAGGTCCCTTATAAAGTTAATCGAACTACGCGCCTGCTCTTTTTTTTAGCGCAAGATAGCGTCGTTCGTCAGCGCCCCTCATGCTGGTGCAGCGCTTTGTTTGGCTGTTGATGAATGATAAGAGTTTCCATGGCATATTTAGGGCTCTACAGCCGCCATGCCGAGCTGGCTCTACGCTAGTCGAACGGTGTATTAACGGTAATTATTATTTTCATGTTTTTGGCTATTATGTAAAACACGACAATGAACATAAACATGATATCCTTATTAAGCTGGAGGTAATGGAATGGCGTGTCCACCGGCCGAGCGCTCGCACTTTGCTGTTGCGCATGCCGAGGGGGAGTTATGATTGATGTTCCAAAAATTTGTCCACAATTAGTAGCAGAATATATGCTTTAAATTTTATTTTTTTTCTTCTGCACCAAATCGGATTTTCTTCATTAAAGCCAAGCCTTTCTCATGTAAGCCCACTTCAAAAAAGGCTCACTGCTAAATTTTCCTATAAGCATTCTTATGATGAATATGTTGAACATTGGAATCGGTTCAGCATATGCAGCTGGAACATGTCAAATAAAACACACACACACACGTCATATTTTTATATGTGAGTTGGTTACATGAGAGCATTCGAAGCGGCTTAGTACGTCCCGGGGGAAATCTGCTAAGCCGTTCATAATGAACATTTTTCCCACATGTCATTCTGCCGGGTTGCAATTTCGTCTGGCGTACGTTTTGAATATGCCATTTTGCGGTTTGAGCTTGAGCGGATATGACGATGTCAAACAAATTGTGGTAAAAGGTATTTTTATATAGAATTTAAATATGGTAGAAAAAATCCCTCCCCCTCACTCACACCTACACAATTTAACTAAAGTTTGAAAAGTTGAAAAGAATTTTGCAAAGTTGGTCAAATAAAAATTTTGTTAATGCAGTTTTATTGCAATTATTCAAGCTTAGATTGAAAGCCCAAACACCAATACATAAAGAATTTAAAATAATATAAGTGCAAATAATGAAAAATCTGAATTGTTGCGAAAGTTAATGAGAATTACAAATATTTTTTAATTATCAATTTACCTTCTTATATTCTAAGTTGAGTAATTTTTCGGGGAGGTTAACCTCAATCAAGCATTTTAATATCTCTTTTTCTACAAAAAAGGATAATTAGTATGGTGTTTCGAAAAATCGATGTGGCAGATGAGGTTACAAAATAGCTTCCGCAACTTCAACAACTTCACTAATATTTGTCAAGCCAATATATTGAAGGCTGCATACAATAATTAAGTATTGCTGGCGAGCAATTTATATTATAGGTACTTTCTTTTACAACTTTGATAAGATGGCGCGATCTGTATCAAATTTTAACAGCATATTTATATTTAAATTTCAGAATAAACAACTTTATAATTGCAACATCGGTCAAAGTCAATATAGCCTACTCTTGCATAAAGCAATCGATATTGAGATTTTCCTTATTCATTTTTCCTTACCTTTAACGATTTTGGCAGTGCTTTCCAAAGCTGCTGAACATCTTCAAACAGATTAAACGCATTCTCCCAGCACACTCGTACGCATTAAGCTGCTTGCAAACAATGCGATAATAAAATGTCTGCCCATCCTTCGGCGCTCATAATCACAGCATCATAGCCATCAAGTGTTTTGATGAGATTTTTTGTCATGGCTGCTCTTCCGGTGCTGCGTGTGCACGCTGCAGATATATTCGGCGCATTTGTATCTGCGTTTCCATTGTGGCAACCGTACAAAAGTAGTCAGCAGCCAGCAACCAACATCCAGACATCGGAAGCGTGCTGAACAGCTGAACGGGCTTCGGTTAAATCGTGCGGAAGGTGATATGATTATGTGTTGCTATGGTGGCATATCCGCTGCACAGCGTGCTGCTGCCTTGCGCTGGTGAAGCTTGAGAACGATTAAAGCGAAATCAAACGCCAAGAAACCATGGAGAAATTGCGTGGGGTGGCAGGAGTAGCTACGTCTGCTGCTTTGCTGAAGAGGCAAGCGGCTTAAATGTGTGGAAATGTTGCATGGTTAGAAGTTTGGCAATGCTACTTAACTCTGGACACGGTGTTTTACAAAATGAGGCTACGTCGTGCTCCACTGCTGTGGAAAAGTCCAAAATATCTCAATTAGTCACTCGGATTAATCTGATAACACCCCAACTGCGATCGTAGCATTTTTCCTTTCATCGTTATCAGTACGTGCTCGTGGCAGCACACAATTCCCTGGTATCTTTTCGCGATTGCACTTGTTAAATAGATCGATCGCAACAGTGCACTCGGCGATCGGTTTCTGCGGTTCCGTGTACAACTGTGCCCTCAAATATTTAGGTTATAAGACGGAGCCCTAGGAAACGAAAGGTGATCGCCATTTTTTGTGAATCGCCACAAAGTTTTTACCTATCTTATCTAGAATCCGTCTAAGCACCTGTGCGACCTCCAAAACCATGCTAAAATCCTATGACGAAAAGTATACTAGGTTTATACTGACTCTCCCAAGAATAGAATGTAGAGCTATCACAGGTGCACTAACAGGACACTGCCTTGTAGCAGCGCATGCACATAGGATAGGTATAACGAACGACGAAAGCTGCAGGAAATGCAAAGAAGCTGGCAGCAGGGAAACCTTGGCACATATACTGTGTTCCTGCCCCGCCATCGCTAGAACTCGTCTGACTTGTTTAGGAGCGCCATTCTTTTCAGGGCTCGAACAGATCTCGGAACTAGGCATTAAGCCTCTTTGGAAATTTGTGAAAAACACCCAAATTCTGACAGATCACTACTTTGACAACTCCTAAACGGAACTGGTATCGCTAAGGACCCAACAGGGTCTATGTGTGGCCTTCTTTGGCAGCCAGATTAACCTAACCTAACCTATCTAGAATCCGGCACCGTCGTGGCTCAGTGGATAAATGTTCGATCGCTGAAACGTGGAGTCGGTTGATCAAATCCCAGCTCATAACATCTAATAAAAAAAAAAGTAAAATGCATGCAGGATGTGAGAGCCACATTTCGGCATTCCAAGGCAGCTATAACTGTTGATTGAATTGCACTAAGTTAACCCTTTACTATTCTATTGTTGATTTATGTATTGGCATTTGATTTGTGCTCCTTCAAAGTATCAATCGTCTTAAGTGATTTCGGCGCTGATCTGTGTCTCTGATACGCTATAGCGTATAATAAATTCGCAGGTTACATTAAGAAGATTAATTTGTATGTGTTGTTTTTTTATACGGGCCCATTCGAAAGACCTTTTAACTTCAGTTTCATACACACCACACCGCATACAAATCTCAGATAGCTTTATGCATCATTGTGTCAACGCTGCTCACTAAAAAGCACGCCCCTTCTCTTCTACAGGCAATACATTCAACAAAAGCAACTAAGCAACATTTGACAAATATGCCGCTGCAAAAGAAAGAAAACGATTTTTTTACTTTCCCGTCAACATTTCTTCCCTCGTTCTGCCGCTCTGCTTTTGGTAATGTGAAACCCCCAATCAATATGTTGAAAAAAAAAACCAAATCTGTAGCACGCTAAGAAAAATCTCACAACAATATAAATGTCCATGTTTGATAGCTTAAAAATGGCAAAACATTGCAAAAAAATTGTCCTTCCCCACAGCTCTTTCTGCTACCTTTATGCTACCTTCAACCAGAAATGGCAGCAAATCCACAGCACTTTCTTAAAAACTCATAAAGTAGATTGTCGTTAGGTTTGCTCAATGAGACGCACCCTTCTCCGCTCGAGCTCTTCCCACATCACCAACTCCCTGCCTAGACGACGGCGGCGGCGGCGGCGTATGCATTTAATACCGTGAAATGCAATGAGTCTGTAGCCCCCACTGCTGCCAGTGCCTCCCCTTTGCCTTTTATTTCCTCCGACAGCACCACCCACAAAAATCGTAAGCGTAACCGCAGAACGATAACGTTACGTCTGTACGTTTGTTCGCAGGCACAGTGCGAATCCCATAGATTCATCTGCCTGCGCTTCCCGGCCGCCGCTCATGTGTGAAAAGGTACTTTTGTGCTCGATATTGAAACTGAAACCTTTTAAGGGAATTTCGAAATTCGTTCAGAAGTGATGGTGTTTGGTTGCGGTGCATGCGGGCGGCGTTATACTCCCCAGTGGGTTGCCGAAGTGCGTTGTTGTGGTGAAGAAGGGTTAAAAGAATTTATAGAGTTGGGTGGACTATTGAGCAAGTTTTTTACATATTTAAAAAAATAATAATGCGAAAAGGATGCTGAAATAATAGTCAATGCTGGCCTCTGAAACAAGCATAAACTTTTCACTTTTTTTTCAAATGTATTAATCCGCTATATTAATACACATAATCTGAGCATTATCGTTTAAAAAATAATTTTTGCCAAACATTTAATTTTTTCCACCTTGTGTGTGAATTTCTACTTTTTGGAAAATTATGCCCAAATTTTGTTTTCCGGCTGTCTATCTACTCACACCCCGCCTCTTCATTATACTCCAAATATTTGCATTATATTTAATGCTTTTGCATGGCATTGAAGTTCATTGCTGGATTTCAAGATTAACTGTAATTGTATCCTTCAATGAATCCGCACTTTCATTCGTGATGAACTCGGCGTAATTCACCTCATAAGCATGAAGCAAACAGTGAATCGCTACAAAAAGCAATAATAAAGTTGCGGAAGTAAACAGAACGAAATAAACAACAGCAAATCAACAAGGATTTTTCCAAATAGCCAACAGACAACTTCAACGAGCTTGCAGCTTGCGGCGAAAGTGGCAAATATCACCACTACGAAACAGAGTCGCCCAATGGGGGACTGTCACTGAGGACTTGCAATACTACTCAAACTAGGAATGGATGATATAATCAATTTATAATTGCTATTTATAATTATTTATCGTTTATCGATAAGAAAAATTTGGTATTTTTTAAATAAGTGTAGTCTTTACTAACCCGATTTTAAATTATAACATTTCGGTTACCCCTAGGAAAATATGCATACCTACACCTGTGACTAATTCGCCCGACGAACGAAGAAGATATTAAATTTCAACTTTTGCCGCTGCGTGCTGCAAGAGGAAAACTTTTGCTTTATTATTTAAACAAAACGATTAAGGGTGCATTACCCTCTCGAGTGAATGTACAAGCCGAAGCGAGCGGAAGATTTGCGGCAAGTTGCCATTTGTACAGGATACGGCAAAGACAGCTGAAAGTACTGAGGCTGGAGCGTCGCAATGGCATAGCAAAAACTTATATCTCTGATTGACACAAATGAAGAATAATCGAATTTCAGCGATAAATCGTGTGTAACTTTAGCAGGCTAAATGATAATAATGGAATGAGAAATGCTGAAGGATGGGCGGGAATCATAAATAATGGCACAAAAATGTGTCAACTTCGCTTGTGACAGCTCACAACGCGAGCTGTAATTAGTGATGGTATCTGAGATGACGGCATAGCCGCGAAACCTACGAAAGCTTGACAAGAAAATCGGAACTTCTTTTCTATGCTCGACGTTGGATAATTAGGCTGAAGCCAGAAAGACACTGTTCTCTTCCAGCTACTTCAACTTGTTACTTGTTTGATGGCAAAGAAAATCCTTCTACAGTAAAGAGTATACCTATACATGCTAATAATGATGGAACTGTTTTCGAAAATTCCGAAATGATAATCGTTAAAACTTTAAAGTGGGTTTTTGTGTAACATTTTTGATGCTATCAAAAATTATGAAGCTAAAAGGGTTTTAATTACGAAAATGTAATTAGTGAAATATGACAACTTTCATTGAAGTAACCATACAAGTGTCGATGTAATGACACAAAATAAATCTTGCTGGTTATCAAGATTTCTCGGAGACGAAATTTTTTAATTTTCCACTTCGTACTATACAATCCAGAGGTATCGTAGTCACCGCAAGACACCTGTTTTTAGAGTTGCTCTCGGAGATCGGCTATAGCACCTATAAAAATTAATATTTTTACAAATAAACATACGAAAATAAAGTAGAAAGAAACCGCAATATGCATACAAATTTTCACGTCATATACTATATACATATTTAAATGTCTTTCCGGAGAAAAGACTAACAAAAGGTAGTGAAAAAGAAACGTTTTTATTTCCAAGATATTTCAACTGATTCTTGGTCGCTTAAATATCAAATAAACAACTTTCAAGCGTTTTGTTGTATCTGAATGGCATATGTTGAAGCAAATAGAAATGATTATTCCCAAAAGCTCAATTTAATGCGGCTTACCCATGTTAAAAGCGCACGAACCCACAAGCACGCCAATCGGCGTGGGCAAAGTTTAATATTGCTTGGCAAGACCGTGTGCAAATATCCTCGGGTCATGTATGTCCAACGTATGCGGTGTATTGAACTCTGTTGATTTAGCAGATTCACGCTGTCAATCCATCAAGCCGCCCACTCAATCACTTTTCCAAACGACTGCAATGAGTTGGCTGATAGGAACTACCGATTACTTTGCCAGTCGACTTATTTACAGATACACACACACACACATATATAAATACATAGAGTGTTTATTGCTAGTGCTAAAACAACCGGAAGCAGTCTTCATATTGAAAGCATGACGAATAAAAATGCTGGCCAAAGGAAAGTGAAGGCGAGAGCGAAATCATAACTTTCTGTTTCACGTGCTCTTGCATGGTTGCACTTCAACATGCGCTGTCATATTTTTTATTTGCTCGATAAAAACCGAAGAAATCGATCATGTCTGGAAGATGGCAAAAATAGAAAATTTTCGATATCTTTGCTAGCTCAAAATGGTTAGTAATTTAAGGCTTCAAAATCAAATTAAACTTTTTCAAACTCTTAGGAAAGATTCAGACTTTTTCCTGCTGTTACTTAAGAATAAGGCCTGATTTGAACAAGCTCTACCATTTGAGCCCTTTCCCTTTCCTACCTTTTTGCTATTATGCGTTGTTTCTTTCAAGTTGCATTGTTTTATGTCATAGCTCTATGCCTTCGCTTACACCCCCCCGCCCACTATGAAGTGAAACTTAAAAGCTTTTATTTTTTGTACTCCGCTTCATTTTGCGCCTAATGGCGAAATATTCATTCACCACGCTCGCACTCACCTTCTTCCGCGCAAGTGGCGCATGTTTTACGCCTAATGAAAAATGACACAAAAGCCAAAATGCCACAAATGCATGCGGCATGCGGCGTGTGCGCCCCTGCTCCCAGCGCGCCACCGGCTTCAGTCGCTCTTTCACGGCACACTGCACACACGCCGTGAGCTCGCAGCGTTCACAGCACTCTGGCGTCAGCGGAAGTAGCGCTTAGATGCACCCCACCCACCAGCGGCGCATTGAAATGTCCTTTCGGCGCACGCCACACGCTGTTAGTGTCCTTTGTTGTTGTCGATATTGCTGTTGTTGTTGTTGCTGCTGTTGTTGCTGTGCGCTCCTTGATTGCAATAATAAAAAAAAAAAAATGGCACACATCATTTAACTTAAAAATATGGCAGTGGTTTTCGGCAGCAAAGCGCAATATTTATGACTTTATTAAAAAGTTTTCTTAAAAGTTAAGCTGCGTGAAATTAGTTTTTGCCATTATGCAATTCTTTTTCAAATCACACAAGAAAATTTTTTTAATCCTCAGCCAGGTTTAAAGATCTCGATGGGCTTTTGCATGCCAAAATTCAAGCAGGAGCTCGTTTTGGAAATTTTATTAAAAATAAAATTTGTCACAAATTTTTGTCAACTGTTTGAAACATTTTTATATATTTTTGTGTGAGTTACATGAATCCATGCGCCTTTCATTTGTTTAATATTTTTTAGCTTTGTTTGCTCTGTTATACTTATAACAATTCTTTCAATGAGATTAACTTTCCCGCAACCCCAAGATTTCAGAGCCATTTTCAGTCCGGTATTATCGAAACCTTCCGATACTGACGTTCCTACTAAGGTTTCACTTTCTTTCTGAAGACCATTTTAAATGATTCTTACCACATTGGAGACCATCAACAATTTGAAATTCAGCATCATTCCAACATCCCGTTGTTGTCACCATGACGGCGTGTTGCCACCTCGTCCACACTCTCTCGCTACAAAAGGCGTTGCGATGCGCACTCATATTGTCCAATTCCCTGCCGTAATGAATCTAATCACTTACGCTCGAGTGCATCAATTATGTTGCCATCAACCTGCCTGTCCCCTCGCCTACCCCTTCATTGATTCGTGCGCTACCCGGCCGACTGACAAGCGTAACAAAAGCGTCACAGCGTAATCGTCTGATGTCTGAAAATTTGTTTGCGTCATCATAATGAAGATAACTTTATGATTTTTCCCCCTTATTAAAAATCCACACAATGCGAGGCAGTTGGGGGGATGAGCGTTTGAATGGCATTCGAGCGTAGACAGCAGCCGGAGTTGGAGACATACGCTCAATCACGTGCTTACGACCAAATAAGTAAGTCAGAGTCGAAGAAGGTAGCATAAAAAATGGACATACACCATGTTGAGCAGCAGTTTGAAGTAGAGTCTTCAGATTGTAACTGATATGGAAGTGCATGTGGACGGAGCAAAGGGGATGCCATATACGAGTATATTGCACTTTGAATGTTGTTGATGAAAATTTATTACTAGTCATCGGTTGTCTTGGAACTCCAGCATCAATGGTCAGCGGTTTATTAATGCTTTCGAGAGGACATCTGATGTCGTCAATATTTATTAAATTCAACTGGACAGCATATTAATCTTCAAGTGGACCGAGCAACCTTCAAATTATTCAACTTATTAAGCTATAGGTCGGACCAACTACTTATGGCAGCAGGTATGAGCTGCTCCCTTTTGGTCCTTATTCCAATGCCAAAGTAATGTTTATGAAAATTTGGTCAGTGGTTATGGACAATTAAATCAGTTTGGCCAACACACAAAGAAAATATTAAATTACAAAGAACTGGCGCAAGCGATGGCGAAAAACTTGAAAAGCGGTCTTTTATGCGGTTTCTCAAAGGAAACTCAATTAGTGGCCACATTGGCCTGTCATCTGGGCGTCAGTGGGGCGCACTGCAGGAAATTGATTTAAAGTGCTGATATGAGTTGCTGCGGCAACAGAGCAGCAGTTGCTACTGTTGACAACCATCCGCGAGCTGAAGCCCTTTAAAAAGTGACAGCCAAATTCGATCAAAAGGAATTTTTAATTGAAATTACCTTCGCTGCCGCTGTGAGACGCTGTGAGGTTTCTTCGGCATTTAACTGCGTCTTTTACGCTTTGTTGCCTCTGAATGAGAAAAGTGAATTGGAAATGCAAGTTAGAAGCTTCCAAACATGTGCTGCACATGTGCGCCATCTATCGGCATGCCAGTTGAAATGTTCTTCGGGACAAATTCATGAAATCCGCACGAACATGCTCTTCGCCATGTAAAACAATTTGAATAAACATGTTTACGCATTTTTCAACTGATTCCCTCATAAATCCCCACAAAGTCCTTGCTGATCCAGCATAAATCCACGTTAATATGCTTTTAAGTAAATGCCTGCTATGCAATCCGCCAGCGCTGGCCCAGCTCCCTTAATTTTCCATTGCCAACTCCGTTTCGCATTCAAATTCAAAGACATTTAAGTAGATTAAACGACTTTCATGTCGTCTTAAATGCACGTCGGCAATAAAACAATTCAAGTATCTGTTGCAAGGATAACGGCAGCAGACAGGAGCAGCGGCACGACACGGCAGACACGGTTGGTCTGTATTTGCAAAGCGGCTCATTGTCAAGGCCAGTGTTGCCAGCTATAAAGCAAAAAGCAGGTATAGTTATTTGCAGGAACTAGGACACCGACTAAATTTAAGCCTTCAAAGTTTCGACGTATAAGTTATAAATCTGCTTTAAAATTATGAGAGAAAAATTCAGATGAAAAAACTACAAAATCTTTTATATATAAAACCTTGGAATTGACCAGCAAATGTTATCATTATGTGATCACGGATATTAAATTTGAATGTGAATCAGGAAAAGGATACGCATGCGAATAGGTGTCTAGAAGTAAAATAATATAAATTTGTATAACGATACTTCCTTTGTTAAAATGAACAATGATAGTCAATTGAATAACTACTCTGATCAAAAAAATAAAGCTATTAAAAAGGAGCTGTACATAAATGTTCGTCTAATGTAGAAAAAAGATACAATTAAGCTAAGAAAAAATTGGAATATGTAGTTTTCTTGATGGCCGATGGGAAGACGAATATCTGACGCAACTTTTCTAAAAATCTGGTAACCTGGCAACACCAGCCGTGCTGAAGACGCGCGCTTAAGACAATGCAATATGCCCACTCGAAAATTCAAAATATGCAAATGAGTTGAGGCCAGAGTGAGTAGGGGCGTGGCAGGCGGAAGACATACCATCAAGTTGCCACATTTTATTGATTATCTCAGCCACATCGCATCACATCGAATGGCGTCGCCTGCCGCTTGAGTTTCACTTTACCGCTATTTTGTGCTCGAGTGTAATCGAGATACAGTGTGTAAAAAAGTGAGCTGGTGTCGTGGATGGTCCATGCAGGGCGGCGCTCTAATAACTGCGAGTGAGCAAGTGGAGCAGCGCAATAAAATATGCCACCCACTGGCGGCGACAGTGGCGCCCCCTGGAGAGCGATTTGTAATTTTATGTTGACGGTTGCGCTTTTTATTTCACGCTGAACGGGGCTGGCGGGGGGCGGTTTTGCATTTTGTTGATGCGACAATTTTTTAGATCTGGTCTGCTTTTGCCGCAGAATTTACACTTAAAATTCATTTGAAAGGTTTGAATTATGGCACTGCGAATGCATTTCGTGTCAGCGTGGCTTCTGGAAGATGGGCCGATGAGGGCGTGCTGAGGGCGGACCGCATGCTGTGCGCACAGTGCTGCTACAAATGAAGTGTTTAAGGGATTATCTTGTTGGCGGGAATGGCATGAGTTAAAAGTTGGCATGAATATT